>OZ009933.1:3912500-4600646 GCA_963932035.1 Caenorhabditis wallacei
CAAATTTTTATTTTTTGTTTTGCCCTTTTTTCTTCGAATTTTTTTCAATTTCTTAGCCATTTTTCCCCAATTTTCCATGTATTTCAAGGGGAATAAACTATGAAAATAAAATGAAATCAAAAGAGATGACAGAAAAAGAGAAAAACGAAAGTGAAAACTTGTTTCTAGCAAGGCCATTTCTCGTAGTAACACTCATGAAAAACTATACAAAGAGATAATTTCGTCATCGATTTAATCCAATCCGATCACACCGTTACACACCAAAAAATCATAGTTTTTTTCTATTTTTCTATTATTTTCGGTCTCCATTTTTTGGTGTCTAGACTCGAAAATTTGGGTGGGAAAATGAGAGGAAATTCACTTTTTTAAATTGAAATTCTTGATTTTTGTATAAAAGTTATCTATTTTTCAAATCTTTCCCATTTTTCGATTTTCGGCGATCTTTGTGACTTTTCCTGTTCTCTAAATATTTATTTTTCATTTTAAAAAACGAGAAAATACACTTGAAAAACCGTATTTTTTTATTAAAAACCAGGTTTTTCATTAAAAAAAGAAAAATTTCACCGAAAAATGAAATTTTTCTCCATTTTACCCAAAAAGAAAACCTTTTTTCCCAACCAAAATGACCCTCAAAACCGCTAAAAACTTCAATTTCTCCCCCGATTTTTTGATTTTCCATCTCGTTTTGTTTACATTTTTCTTTGTTTCATTGCTCCCTCTCTCTCATTTTCTCCCCCATCTGCTTCGATGACAACACTATGGTTTCCCCCTTTTCACCAATTTTTTTATATTTAATTTCGTAGTTTTTTTTTCGAAAAATTGAATTTTAGGCGGAAGAGAGCGATGTTTCTAGGAAACACGGGCAAATTTTGTGGAATTATCTCAAAATCGTAGGATTTATCAGTTTTTAAAAAATATCCCATTAAAATTCAAGTGTTAGTTCTAAAATTAAGGAAAATTGTAGTTTTCTCCAGAAAAATCCGTTATTTTCATGCGAAAATCCATTTTTAAAACAAAAAACTGAACTTTTACCAGAAAAACAATAAAAAAACTGCCGATTTTTCAGTTATTTTTCCGAAAAATCTGTCAAATTTTGATGAAAACATGCTTTTCTTGTAAAAAGTCAATAAAAGTGATCGAAAACATTTTTTTTTTAAATGAAATCGTTCAAAATCGGTGTTTTTCGCTGATTTTTGCCTCAATATTTCACAAAATCGTATATTGCTCTGTTTTTCTTTGAATAGCGTGAATTTTCAGCAAAAGTCAATTTTTTTCAACCAAATTTGTCAAAAAACGAGGTAAAATCGCTCATTTTCGCTAAAAACCCATCAGAATTGATAAAAATCACCATTTTCTAGTGAAAAAAAGTGAAAAAAACGACAAAGCCTCCTTAGTTTTTGACTTTTCATCAATTTCTCACTGAAAAGCCATGTTTTTCTCTGAAAATTTCAATTTTGACCTCAAAAACTTCATTTTCAAGCCAAAATGTCCATTTAGACCGAAAAAACAGTACAAATTGACTAATTTTTTGTTATTTTCACAATAAAGACTGATAAGAAGTCACTTAAACACTGATTTTATCAAGAAAAACTGATGTAATTTCAATTTTTCAGCCAAAAACATCATTTTATCATATTTGAACCAATATTTATATTGAATACGTTCAAATTCTGTGATTTTATCAGATTTTTTTATTTAAAAACAAGAAAAATCACATTTTCTATCTGAAATTGAATGAAAACCCAGTTTATTCCAAAAAATTATACAAAATTCATTAAAAATGGGTCATTTTCTCTGATTTTTTGCGATTTCCGTCTGATTTTCCTTTGTTTCCCTTTCGTTATTCCCACCCCGAACTCCTCAGAAACCTCCTAAAATTTATTCCAGAATCTCCTCTTCATTCATTCATTCAATATATCTGATTCCACTGATTTCTGCATGATTCCTCGAATCGACGCATGCTGAGTCCTCGACGTGTCTTCCGTAATTCCACATCGATTTCGATGGCGACGCGTGGAGCATGTGCTCTTCTTGTCACTTTTTTTCTCCTTTTTGGTATGATTTGAAGGGGAAATTAATGAAAATAGCGTCTTTTTCTATGAAAATCGTTACTTTTTCCAGTTATTTCCACAAAAAATCCTCCAAAAAAAGAAAAAAAAAACCTGAAAACCTTTAAAAACAGGCATTTTACCTCAAAATCTTACCATTTCAATTTGCAGTACTGATCACAAACACCTCAAATAAATCGATACCGAATAGTGATATTTATGAGAAAAATCAAGTGATTCGAATGAGAAATATGGATGAAGAAGGGCAAGGAGATGTTCCAATCGACACGAACAAGTTGGTTTTCTTATTTTTGCTTTTTGAACTGTTTTTAGCAATAAAATTATGAAAAAGAACCGAAAATCTTATTTTCCGGTCAGAAATTGAAAAAAAAACTCGTAATTTTGAGAAAAAATACTGAAAACTGATAAATTTTGATTGAAATTCTTTGAAAAATTCTGAAAATACCATTTTTAACCAAAACTTTATCAAAATTCAATATTTTTCGTTGAAATTCTAGAAAGAGTTCGGTTTCACAAGCCAAAATTTATGAGAATGCCAAACAAAAATGGCAACAGTTATTTTTTTTTGCAAAAATGTCTATGCATAAATGATATTTTCGATTAAAAAATAGGAAAATCATGGATTTTCAGCAGAATATAAATTAAAATCTTTCTATTTTCGACTCGAAAAACATCGAAATTCCACAAAATTCTTGCTCAAACCGTCTTTTTCACCGTAACCTCACCCTCTCACAATTATTTCAGAAACAATGGAATACCGGATGATACAGTATCTTCATTATTAGAGAGAATAAAAGTATTAGAAGACGAATTATCATCAATGAGAACGAGAATGGATGATGCAGAGAATCGAGAGGGAAATTCAATTAATGATGAGATTGTGGCACCGTTGCCGACGACGTGAGTACAGTAGTCTAGTTCAGGTTACTGTAGATACCGTCACTCCCACTAGATCAAACTTTAATCTAGATTACTGTGCCCACCGTATTCCTCTATTCTTCCAGAAAATCGTTCCCATCTGTTCGATACCGTAACGAAGAAACCCGTAAACGTATCCTTATCACTGGAGGAGCTGGATTCGTCGGATCCCATTTAGTGGATAAATTGATGTTAGATGGACATGAAGTGATCGCATTGGATAATTATTTCACCGGAAGAAAGAAAAATATTGAACATTGGATTGGACATCCGAATTTCGAAATGGTTCATCATGATGTCGTCAATCCATATTTTGTGGAAGTGGATCAAATTTATCATTTAGCATCTCCTGCCAGTCCTCCACATTATATGTATAATCCGGTGAAAACTATCAAGACGAACACGCTCGGAACGATTAATATGCTCGGATTAGCGAAGTGGGTTACTGTGGGTTACTGTAGAAGTATTTAGGAATTTGGATTACTGTATGCCACATTATGACTACTGTAGTTCTCTAAAAGTCTAGGATTACTGTACCTAGCATAAACTATGATTCCAGACGAGTCAAAGCTACCGTACTCCTCGCCTCCACCTCTGAAGTATACGGTGACCCAGAAGTTCATCCACAACCAGAAACCTATTGGGGACACGTCAATACAATTGGGCCAAGATCATGTTATGACGAAGGAAAACGAGTCGCCGAATCTCTTATGGTTGCTTATAATAAACAGGAGAATGTTCAAATACGTATCGCCCGTATTTTTAACACTTTCGGTCCGAGAATGCATATGAATGATGGAAGAGTTGTCTCGAATTTCATTATTCAAGCGTTGCAGGATAAACCGATTACGGTAGGTTTGGGGATTTTTGGAAGCTAAATAGCTGAAAAATAGGCATTAGACCAGAAAAATTACTCCAAAAGTTTGAAAATAGGGCAAAAATGAACATTTTCTCTCTGAAAAAGGGTACGGTAGCTACAATAATCAATGTGGAGGTACAGTTGTCCTTTTCGTTTTTTACAGTAACCTGAACCTCAGCTACAGTAACCCTTTTTCTACAGTAATGCAATTTTCTTTCTACAGTAGTCCCCTTACAGTAATCCCTAATTTCAGATCTACGGAAACGGAACCCAAACGCGATCATTCCAATACGTGACGGATCTAGTTGATGGACTCATTAAATTAATGAATAGTAATTACTCTCTTCCCGTGAACATCGGAAATCCAGAAGAGCACACAATCGGACAATTCGCCACCATTATCCGAGATCTCGTACCCGGATCAACATCAGAAATCGTGAATCAAGAATCACAACAAGACGATCCACAACAGAGAAGACCAGATATTCGAAGAGCTGCTGAACAAATTGAATGGAAACCATTAATTCTGATGAAAGATGGTCTTCTGAAGACAATTGAATACTTTCGAGCAGAAATTGATCGGAATAAAAGAGGTGGGAAACCGATTCCCGAAGCAGTTAGGTTGGCTGGATTGGAGAGTCGAAGATAGACGTTTTTGAAGGTTTTTGAGAGGTTTTGAGCTGGAAATTGGGGATTTTGGCTCGAAAATAGGGTTATTTCACTGAAAAAGTTTTGGAAATCCATGTTTTTAGGGTGACAATTGACTATTTTCTGTCAAAACCGGATTTTTTTTTACTTTTTCAGTCAGATTTACCCCCATTTTCACCCATTTCCACCGATTTCTAGCTTAAAATCTCTCGTTTTTCCCCATTTTTTGCATTTTTCCATGATTTCTCACCATAATTTTTCACCCCATTGGCATTATACGAATTTCCAGTTTTTTTCTGTGATACGGGCGTTTCTTGCGACATTTTCTAGGCATTTTTTGTGATAGCTACAGTAAGAGGGGTACTGTAGGTGAAGAAGGGGCACTGTAGGAGAGGTACAGTAAGTTAGAATGGGCTACACTAATCTGGAGTAGCTTAGAATAAAATAATCCTAGGACCTGAATACAGTAGCTGTTTCAGAAGGTACAGTAATCCTAGATACAGTGTCATCTAATCTGCAGTAATCCTTTTCTTGATACAATACCCCTTTTCCCTACAGTATTCCCCTTCATTTCTAGGTACAGTCCCCCGTACATACCGTAATCTCTTTTCCCCCGGTTTTCTCCCTCATTTTTTGCATTTTTTGTATGTTTTCTGTGTTTCTCCCTCAAATCCCAAAACTACAGTATCATCTCCATTTTTGAATACGCGGTTTTCTTCAAATTCCCCCATTTTTTCCCCACAAAATTTCCACGTTTTTCTCTCGGATTACAAGCTTTCTTCAATTTCTTTCCCAATGCTTTCTGGTTTTGTTTTCGTGTATATATCACCTCGAATTTGACAGAGATTTTATACAAATATATTGCATTTTCATAGCATTTTTCTAGATGAAATAATGAAATAAAGAAAAATTGATTTTTTTTGTAAATTTGATATTTTTTTGGTTTTTGTGTTGTGTGTGGTTTTTGGTTGGATTACTGTATCTAATATTTTTGGTTTTTTTGTTTTTTGGTTTTTATTTTCTGTTTTTCAAAATTGAAAGAAAGACTTTTCTCAAATTTACAGATAGAAAATTACAGTGTTTTGTGTCCTTTTTAGACAATTTCCACTTAAAAATTAAAAATTTTCTGTTTTTAACCAAAAGAAATAATTAAAAAATTATAGAAAGTTAACAAAAAGCAGTTTCATAACTTTTCCTAAAAAATAAAAATTTACTGTTTCAAAATCCTCTAAAAAATGTGAAAATTTAGAATTGCTCAATATTCCTCTTTATTGGAACTCCCACTAAATCGTTGCTTTTTTGTTAGAAAAAATTTATGCTCGACTGAAATTTAGGCCGAAAAATAGTTATTTCGAAGAAAATTAGTTGCAGATAACTTTTCAAAAAAAGAAAATTTACTGTTTCAAAACTCTCCCAAAAAAGTGGAAAAATTCCAATTCCTCAATAGTCTTTTTACTTTGAAACTCCCAAACAATTGTGTTTTTTTTGTTAAAAATCATGGTTCATTAAAATTCGACTCTAATAATCAATATTTTTGCTTTTTTTTCTTTTTGAAACAATGAAAAATCCATGATTTCCTTCAAAATTTTCATATTTTCACTCCCTTTTCACCTCCATTTCCCCCTCGGAACAGTCAAATAACCATTTTTTTTTTTGCAGAATGACATCAGAACCAATGGAAGAAGATGACAGTTTCAATGATCCGATCATCCGTTCAGTTCCATTTTTCTCATCGTCAAAAACGAAAAAAGAACCAGAATCTGATCCGGATTCAGATGATTCATTTGAAACTTTTGCTCCAACACAAACTACAAATGGGGGTTCAATGAAGAGTTCAGCGAGTAGTACGAATTCAAATGAAATATCAAGTAAGTCTTGAAAATAGGTTGGAAAATGGGGGAAAAGTCTGAAAATGACCGAAGAATAGGTGAAATAATAGAAAATTAGCTGATAAAATAGAAAAACTGTCAGAATAGCCTGAAACAGGCCTAAAATAGTCGGAAATAGCTGAAAACAGGCTAGAAAACGTCAAAAAAGCTTAAAAAAGACTGGAAATTACGAGAATGAATTCAGAATAGGTTATCTTTTGTTTAAAATATCTGAAAATATGCAAAAATTCTCCAGAAGGGATGTGAATGGTTGAAAAGAGCTGACATGAGGCTAAACTTGGCCAAAAATGCTCCAATAAAGATGAAAATTGGAAAAAAATCTCCAAAAACTGTTCAAAAATGGCTACTACCTACAGTAACCCTAAACAATATTTCCAGAAGCCCCGCCCACTATCAACCCCTTCCGACCTATACCTCCACCGACCCAGCACCCTAAATCTGTGATATCTTCAAGCTCAAGTAAGTTAAGGGATATCTGGACATCCGATCCTACAGTATCCCATTTTCAGAGCAATTACCCCCTTCTCTTCAACGGAATACATGTACCCATGGACCATCTTCTACTATTTCAAAACCTCCTCCTCCTCCACAATCATTTCAAAAAGGAATACATTCAGCTGTGACGAATACGAAGAATGGAGAAGTGAAAATGACGCAAAGTGAGTTGGTACAGTAGCCTTAGAAGAGACAGTAGTTTTAAAAACTACAGTAATCCTCACTTCTAGATACAGTAACCTTAGTCTACAGTAATATTTCAGACGTCCCCTCTTCAACATCTTCCTCTTCTTCCCAAGGAGTCCCTGCTTCCCCGAATTCACTGGCCAGACATCGAAGTGCAAATTCTGGATTAAGGAAGTGAGTCAACTACAGTAACCCTCAAAACCTGAACATCAAACTTCCACAGCTACAGTAATACTTTTCAGTGCTCCATTCCACACCCCTTCTGGCTTCCGACCCGGTGGAAATATGTTCTCAATTCGAACGACTCCGCCCCTTTTCGATTCTCAAACTTCACGTCCCGTGACACCAAATGGAGATATTAAAATGTTAAAGGATCAATTGGATAATGAGAGACGGAAAATGTGGAGGCTACAATCAGATTATCAGAAAGATGTAGGTTACAGTAATCCTTAGCTACAGTAGTCTCGATTACAGTAACCATTTTCAGACCCAAAAGAAAGAAGAAGAACATCAAAAACACCTCGCCGCGAAAGATTCCATTATTGATCGTCAAAAGAAGGATATCGAACTTCTGAAATCCTCAATGGCATGCAAGAAACCAGAATCAACAATCCAGGGACCAACTCCACCATCAGGATCATCTGTTCCATCATTTGATATCAAAAAAGTGTATCCAAAGATCCCATCATCCGAATCGAGAACGAAAACTCCCCGAAGACCGCATTTCGGATCAAATGGACATATATCGGCATTCCGTCATCCATTTAAAGAGGAATTAGATGATACTTTTGAACTCAATGCTACTTTTGAACCATCAGCAACTTCGACACCAAGGTTTAGTGGATTGGCTAGGACGGGTGAGTGGAATAGGCTGAAAAAATTTGAGAAAGGCTTAAAATAATCTAAAAAGCCTGAAAGGTCTAAAATCCTGAAAAATGGCTCATAATCGCTCAGTACAGATTCTAATTAAAGAGCCTAACTCTTTACAAAAAATCTAATAATTACAGTTTCAAATATCTTAGATAAGCCTGAAATTGTTTAATTCCTACTGTCTCTTGTGCTTATTCTGGAAAAATCCGAAAAATGACCTTAAAAAGCAGTAAATTAACCTAAATTCAGCTGGAATTCATTATTTTCGAATTGTTTGGCTCAAAATATGCTTCACTGAATTTTAGACAGAAAATAGCTGGGGGTAGCTATAAAAATATTTTTTTAATTTCAAAAGTAAGATGAAAATAGTTCAAAAAACCTGTAGAGCGGCCAAATTAAGCTTAAAATCCAGAAATTCCAGTTAAAAATAACTTGAAATTGGCTAAAAATCATAAGAAATGCTCAAGAAAAGGTCTGAAATGAGAATAAATAAATATTAAAGTCCAAAAAATTAGTACGAAATGGTTTTAAATGTCCCTGAAATCCTCCTATTATCACTCATAATTAGCCTAAGTAAAATGCTCAAAATCCCTGGAAATCTGCTATTTTTCCAGGAATCCGTCGACCTCTAGATCTCGATCAAGACGATGATCCGAATGAAAATGCACGTGGAGCCCCGACTCCAAAACGGAAACCTGTATTTAAAGAGCGAAGGAAAAGAAGGACACGCAGAGATATCGAGGAGTTAATCGACGGAATTCGGATAGATTCAATTCCAGATAAATTTCAGATCTTCTCTGGAAATTCGAAAATTCCAGAAAAACCTGAAAATCCTTCATCAGAAGAAGAGGAGGAATGGATTAATGATCATTTGACGAGGAAATTCAGAATTCAAGAATTTCGACGAAAAAATATCCCTGAGAAAATGAACGCTCGGATAAGGAATCGGATTCTGAAAGGGGCGGAACTTCGACCTCCAACGAATACAAAATGTGAAAATTGTAAAATGGATGAGAGAATTCAAGGCGAATCAAATCCAGAAAAAACAGAAAAAGAATGGATAAAAATGGAGGAGGAACGAGTTGGAATGGAAAAGAAAAAGGCGAAAGAATTGAGAAATCTGGAATATTCGACGGCGAGTCATTTGATATCAAAACGTGGAATTGATGGAATGGATGAGATGCGGAAAAGGATTCTGGAGGCGGAAAAGAAGTTTCAGAAGACTATGGAGGAGTTAAGGGTGAGCAGTTTTTTGGAAAAATTTGGTTTCTGGAAGTTTTCAGCAAATTTCGAAAATTGGATTACTGTAGAACAGTATACCTGCAGTAATCTGGAAATATAATTTTTTTACGAATACAATATTTTTGGACTGCTGTAGCTACCGTAATATTGCCCTCATTTGGTAAAATATCTATTCCACGAAAGAACTGAGTAACCTATTGAAAAATTATTGTTTTCAATTTTCTGAAATGACCATGCTGAAACAGTAATAAAAAGAGAAACCTTTTTTTTTATTTTCAGCCACGAAATCTGGAAGAAATTCGAGAAGAAAAACGTCAAGAATGGAGACAACAATTAATGGAAAATCTGGAAGAAAACGGGGAATTGAACACGAATTTCGAGATTAAAGAAACTGGAAAAATGGAAGATTTTATATGGACAGATGATGAATTCGATCGGGATTTCATGTTTCCGCAACCGTAAGAAATTTTGAATTTTAGAGAAATTTGACATTTTAAAGGATACCGTAATCCCAAAGTAATCATAATTTTTTTCGGAAGAACAGTAATTCTTAATTAACCTTTCTTAATATCTACCATACCCTATTTCTACCGTAATCCTAAATCTGGAAACAGTAATCTTCCAGAACTTCCTACAGTACCTCAACTACAGTAACCATTCCCATTTTCAGATACCATTACCCAAAATGTTCTCTTTGTTCCGATTGCCTTTTCCATCAAAAATTGCAACGACGAAAATTCAAAAAAGAGCGAGAGAAAAAGGAGATTCAAACGAAATGTCTACAAGAATACGGTCATGAAAAAAGAGAACAACTCAGAAATATGTCAATTTTAACAAAAAGTCGAATTGAAGCAGCCGATAAATCATTATTTCGAGAAGAAGAAAAAGAAGAAAGAGAAGAAGATGATTTTATGGATGAAGGAGGAGATGATGATATCGGTGATGACTCTTTTTTATAGATTTTTGCTCCCGTTTTTTTTGTTTTTGTAGAAATTTCGTTTTTTTTTTCGGTTATGAATATTTATTGTGCTAGTTTTAATTGCGTTTTTGAAAAGTCTTAATTTTTGACGGGGTTTTGAAAAACGATTGCATTAGTTTTAGGAATCCCCTAATTTCGATTTTTACTGTTTCAGAATTTTTTTAATGAAGCACGGACAAAAGTTTTTCGATCGGCGCTCTAAAATAGCTATAAAAAGCTTTTGGCAATGGTTCTGAAAAGTAAAACAGAGTGGAACTTTCAAAAATTCATTCACTAATTCAGTATTTCAAATAATCAAGTAAAATAAAATCATGTAGAGAATAATTGCAAGAGAAGAAAGATTTGGAGCAAGAGTTGTAGCATCAACTCTTGACAATGCTGCAAAAGAATCCAACGGTACACCGAGATGTTTCCGATCAAAAGAAGGAAATGGTCCACACCATAACATGATTACCGCTTTATTACCACACTGGGCAACTCTCATTCGAATTTGAGTTTGTAGAGGATCGAGACAATTAAAAAAATGTTTGTATGAGACATGTTCAAATGCATCAAATTGTTTGTTTATATCCTGTCCAGCACTCTCTACTTTGGCTGCCTTATCGTAAATATCGCGTATATAGCTATCCTTATCGAATGCCAAATTGCAATTTGGTTCCTCCATGTTCATCATGATGCTCCAAGACTGAGAATAAGTTATTTTAAGAGGCTATTCGATTTCAAACTCACTAGCATTTTCAAGTCTTTAATCTTATAGTAGTTAGCCAGCATTTCTCGTAGTAGATTAAATTGAGACACCAATTGGTTCTTCAGTTCATGTGGAATTTCACGTTCTTGTCTTTTGAGACGAGCCAATTCTTTCGACAAAGCGCCATGAACTGAAACTTTCAGAATTATCGACGGACGAATCTTCTGAGAGCCCACCGCAGATGAGTAGTCCGAAGACGAGAAGAGCCTTCATTTGGTTGATTTTCAATTGGTTTAGCAGAAAATCCGATATGAAGTCCCTGAGCGACGATTTCCCCCGCTTTTATAGATAAGCAATTGGGGTAACCCGGTTATTTTTTATGTTTGGTACGGCTTTTTATTGGGCGTGGTCGTGATTAAATTTTGTTTTTTAAGATAACGTGATTTTAGGATTTCGGCTAATTTCACAAGGTTAATAACCTCATTTAATGGGATTTTAATTGAATAAGCCATTAAAGTAACTTGAAATTACAGCTAAGACTCTGATAGTAGGACTTTTAAAATAATTTCATGTAAATTTGAGTTTTTATTCTAGTAATTCGTTATGTTTATAAAAATAAATCCATATTTGGAAGGCTAAACAATATTAAACAGAAGAAATAAGGACATCACTTACTAGACTGAAAGTAAGGAACTCGTAATTAACAATAGTCTGAAACAGAAAAAAAAGACATCGAATTTTTATTTTTCCTTCTGTTTCAATGTTGTTTTATTGAACCATCTATAAGTTTTTCTTTTGTTCCTTTAGTTGTTTCATCCGTGATTACTCATTTCCTCAAACCCGATATTCCTGATACAGTATTTCATTTTTAATGTTTTAGACAATTTTTTGAAAAAAAAAACAGTTTCAAGAGCTAAATTTTAGGATAATCAAAACAATTCGACGCTCGATGCTGTGTGTATCTTTAAAAAAATAGTAAATTTTTGAAAATTGGATAGATTTTGAAACCAATAGAAGCCACTGTTTTCCAATTTTATATTTTAATTGTCAAAACACCATTCAATATTTGAAAAATTTTGCAAATGGCTAATTTCCGAAAAACTGAAATTTTACTGTTTCATTAACTCTAGATGTTAACCCACATTTTGATGAGTCATTGTGGCCTGGTCAGAGTCTGAAACAATGAAATATTGAACTCGAAATTTGCCTGTTTCAAGTATATAAATATCTTCAAACACATTTCATTGGATGTGTTTTAAAACGCCGGTCTAAAAAATATATTTGTAAATTTTAGTAACTTTAACGTTTCATAGTGTCTCTAATTATCTTTGTTTGGAGGAAATTTTACTGATTGAATCAAAGCAAAGATGATTTTTTTCTTTATTTTCAAAAAAAAGGGTCTGAAAGTATTTCTGTTTCAAAAATCAATTTTTTTTACATTGAAACATTCCGAGGTTTTTTGTTTCTGAAAAATCTAGTTCTATGAGTATTTTTTAACAATTTGAAGAAATCTAAATTGCCTCGGAAATTTTAAAGTTTACTGTTTCATTTTATTGATATTAGTCATTCAATATTATTGAATCTGCTCCTTTTTCGTACATCCAACTAAAAATGTTATTACTGCTCGTTAGATTATTCAACATTCTGCTAAAATTTTGAAGCAGTAGAAATTCAAAGATTTTTTTATAGTTTTAAAAAGAAAATAGTGAATTCAATTCCTCTTGCTAATGTTATCAGGATAAAAAATTTCCAATCAGAAATAAAAATTTCTTTTCAATTTTTACTATTTCAAATCCATTATTAGCATGTATTTATATCAAATTTGGTGTTTTTAAAGTAGAAATGTTTTCTTAGTTTTGAAAAAATTACTGTTTCAAAATGTTTAAATGGTTTAGATAATACTTTCTAATATATTGAGTACTTTGTTTTGATTCTTCTACCAGTTTTTTATTATCATGAGGATCATCAGAATGTAAAGCCCCTTCTTTATTTCAAAAGAAATAAAACAGAGAAATGCTTAGTTCTTACTGGCTGATTAGGTATTTGTAAAAAAAAAGAAGGAAATCCTTCGAAAGTGAAATTTTACTAGTCGTTGGTTAAAAAATTTAATAAATTACTAGCAGCCACAAAAGTACAATCTCACTTGTGGCAGAGTTGTAACAGAAAATTCTCGGTAAAAAAAATTTATGTTTCAAAAATTCCAGATTTTCATGTCAATTCCGCAGTCTCTAGTGTAACTAATCAAAGATTTCCTTTAACATAAGATTATCGAAACAGTAAACTTTTCATTTTTCAAAAAACATTTCAAAACGCTCCCCATTGAAGTTCAAATTGACAGTTCCGAATTCTCGGATCAAAAAACAATTTGTGTCGATTCAAAAAAAGTGATAAGAAGTGAAAATTAAAGAATTCTTCAATTGGTTTCTCTTATCTAAAAAGACACGTGCATTCGACATTTCAATGCACATTTTTACTGTTTCAATGCATTTTTATAATGAACTAGACTGTCCTTTTTTCAGTTATAAGTAATTTTCAAATTTACTTCATATTTTTAATTAAAATTTTGGTTCGGTGTGAAATGGGGTTTTTCTTATTTTATTTTTAAAATTAATGTTTTTTTTTGAAAACTTGAAGGATTTTGCCCAGAAGAACTATCATTATTGAAGTTGCGTACCAAAGTAAAAGAAGATTTTAGAACAGTGAAATATATACTGTTTTGAAAAAATTTGAAGCAGTAAAACACAGGGTTCTCACGGGCCGGCCCGGGCCGGCCCGGGCCGGGCCGAGTCAGGGATCTCACGGGCCGGGCCGGGCCGAGTGAGTCATTCTCACCGGCCCGGCCCGGCCCGGCCCGGCCCGTCTTGGCCCGGGCCGGCCCGTGATGGGAAATTTGACTTAAAAAAAAACAAAATTTCATATAAAAGCCGACACCCCTATTGAAATTTGTCTTTTTCATCACTTTTTTCCGACATTTTCACGAATTTCACTCGAAAACAATTAAGAATCTTTTTTTTTCGATGACAAAATTGGAATTTTAAAAAAATTTCTCTCAAAATAATGTCGATTTTTGAGAACACGGGCCGCACGGGCCGGCCCGGGCCGGAATGAAATTTCATCGGCCCGGGCCGGGCCGGAAAATCAGCTCCACGGGCCGACCCGGCCCGGCCCGGCCCGGGCCGGCCCGTGGTTTTTGAGAACCCTGGTAAAACATTCATTTTCCCCGTTTTTTTTTGGGAATCAGAAAAAAAAACTGTCTATTGCCAACTTTTGAAAATCGGCTAAGCTATTTTCCTGGAGTAGTTCCTAGGAAAACCAAATTGAAATTTATTGTTTCAATGAACTGTTTTTCAATGAATTACATTTTTTCAAAGTAATAGATTGTTCCCTCTGTTCAACTGGTGAAATAATTATGAAAACAACTTTTTTCACTGTTTCAACTACTTATTTTCTATGAGTCACCTATAAATTGAACTAATAAATGTCAGCAATCGTAATATAAGTTCTTCGATGTCTTTGAAAAACAGAAACGATTTATTTTTAAACTGTAAAAAATTTTCTCTGTTTCGAAACAATTGTATCTGAAGCCTACCAAACTCCTTTCGGTATGAGCTTTTTGTGAGCATCTTAATTTTGAAACAGCAAAACATTACAGTTCCAAAAAACTGTTTTATGATAAACCAGTGTTATTGGAATGTTCCTTCAGGGTTTCCTTTAAAAATTTTGTGATTTTGAAGCGGCAATTTTTTACTGTTTCAGAAAATTATTTTCCGATAGTTAAGTGAGAATTTAAACAATGAGTGCCAACGATGACTACCATTAACAACCCTTTTTAATACATTGGAGGAGATTTGAAACTGAAACAAAAATTAATATTTCAATCATTCGAAAAACATCCGATTACGACTTTTTTGATTGAAGTTAAACTATTGAAACTGCGAAATTTGTTTCAAGAATTTAAGATCGAAAAAAAAACTTATTGAATAGTTTTTAGAAGCTTTTCTCAAACAAAATCAAATTTTAGAAACATTAAAAAATTGCTGGTTCAAAGAATTGTCATACGATAAACTGGAATTTTTAAAATACTTCTTCTCATTGGTTCTCCCATAAATAATCTAAATTTCATCTTTTCTATATGAACTTCCCAAGGATTTATAATAGATTAGAATCTCCATATTGAAACAATTATTTTCACTGTTTGAAAAACCTATTTTGTGTGAGTCAACTGAAAATGTATCAATTCGTTTCACCTAGTAAAAGAATTGGTTTCTTTAAGAAAGATTATTTCGCCGTTTTAGATTAAGCAATTAAAACATCAACAAAGTTTACTGTTTCAATAAAACAGTAAGAATTGTGAATTGAAATGAAAAATAATTCTTTTTGAATCAATAGTGATCAGCCTGCTCTCCAAAATCAAAATTTCAAAAAAATCCTGTTTCAAAATGTCCCCAAATCTTCCAATTTTTTCCGTCTCTAATCCTCCTTTATCACCTAACACCCAACTTTGTTTGCAGTAATGACCACCATAAGAAGAGCATTTTTGCTCTTTTTATTAATCACCTTCACAAATGGACAATCAGTTGATGTCTCGAAAAGAGTTGATTGTTTTCCTGAACCAGGTGCATCACAGAGTTCTTGCCAATCGAGAGGATGTATTTGGGAAGAAGCACCGGTAAGCTCCGCCTTCTCTTTTTTTTTTGATCTCTTTACTAAGGAATATGTAATTTTGGAAAATTTACTGTTTCAAAGAAACAGTAAGAAATCTTGAGTTAAAAGTTTGTTTTTCAGGACGATATATCTCAGTTCACAAAAGAGATATTGGAAAGTGGTCAACTAATAAAATGTAGAGCTTTTTATGGAAAATATTTCACTAGTTGACTGATTTTTGATATTTTCAATGGGAACTGAGATAGGCTCAATTAAAAGAGACGCCTTCTAAATTCACAAAAAAAGTTCACTGTTTCAAAAACGTGTTTTAACAATTATCTTAACAAGCTTTGTGTTGATTTGATTTATACAAACTTGGCTATACCTTCGTAAAAAAAAAGTTTTTAGTATTTCGAAACTAGTAATTCCAAAATTAAAAAAATTACAGTTTTAAATTTAGATATTTTTTAAAATTCATATTTGAAATTCAAATCAACGAATGAGAAGTTCTCGATGTTTTAATGATGTTTTTCTTTTCTATAGACTATTGTTTTAGAAATTGAGGCTACTTTTCTTAAAATAAATTTTAACTGTTTCAAACCATTAGTAATCCTCAAAATTTTTTCATGTTGTATTCTGAATGCTCTTTCCCATACAGTCAATTCAATTAAACTAATAAAAAGAATTACAGAATGGCTCTCCAGTAGGAACCCCATGGTGTTATTATCCAACACAATCTGGATACACTGTTCAATCAACTGGAACCAATTCTTTCGTTCTTTCTTCAAAAACAAGTTAGTTTATTTTTTCTGCGACTCCAAAAAATGTATCAAAAGGAAAAAGGGGAACAACATTTCAGACAATTGTGAAACAGGAAAATGTTTTCTAGATGAAATGTTTTTTGAAAAAAGTAGGAGTAGACTACATATCATATTGAATTGTCATCACCATTTTTATGGAAATACTGAAACAGTAAAATTTTATTAAAAATTTTGAAAAATTTACCGTTTTTCGAGTTTAGTATAAATTGAAGGCATTTATTATCTGAATTAAAACGCGTACTTTAATAATTATTCCTTTTTGAAACATCGATTACTGTTTCAATGTTTCCACTAATCAAAACATATTGCAATACATTAATTGGGCATGAGAAAAACAAAAACTTTTTTTTTCAAAGTAGTTTTTTTTGTCAACTGCACGTACCACTATTAAAAACGACAATTGATTATTTGTGTATGTGTTGAAACGGGTAATTTTTTCAAATTTTTACTGTTTCACCAGTCGAACAAGTTTCGTGTTTTTTGATTGATGTCGTTGAACAAAATCCAATAATATAATTCAGAATTTTTTCATGAAATTTTAATTTCCACTATCACATTATTAAGTAATTTTGGAATTAAATGTTTTTGAATTGAAAAAGTTGCGTTTCAGTTAACAGTTAAATTTCGAACTGAAGTCCATAAAAGCGATAATTAAAGTTCAATCAGAAGGTTTAGTAATTTACTGTTTTATGGTATCTAGTTCACAGATAAATTAAAACAGTTTGAGGTATTCGGCTAGTGAATACATGAAGCTGTTTTAAATTTTTCTCTTACACAGTGCATTTACTTGTCTAACATAATTGGAAAACTGCTCATAATTATGATGAACTTTTAAAACAGTAAAAAATTATTTTTACAAAAAATTCTGAGAGAGCGAAAAATTATATACTTTTGAAACAGAAAAATTACTGTTTCACGAGTACTAAGTGTAACCTGATTGAAGATTAGTCTATTGTTAGCATGCCCAAAACAATGAGCCAACTGAAAACAAAAAAAAAGAAAAATTTTATTTTTCAATAAATTCATTCATCATTTCTAAAAAGTAAGCTATAATTTTAACAAAGAAGAGTGTCGTTTTCAAATTCCTGAAAGGATAATAATGAATTTAAAAAAAACGTTGCAGGAACAGTAAAACTTAGGATTTTTCTGTTTTTTCAAAGTTGTTTTATAGAGTTAGCAATGTCTTTAGGACTGGCAAAAGTTATATGAACCTATTTTCTTTTCTCTAAAATTTATTGGTTTATGGGTATCTGATCCTAAGGATTAAGTTTATTTGGTCACTATTTCATTGAACCTATATTTACCCAAGATGTTACAGATTGTTTACTCTTCCGCGTTTTTTGGAAATTCGGATAACTTTATTTGTTTCATGGGTTCTAGTTGATCAATGAAAATAGGCATAAAAACATTTTTTTTCCCTATTTCAACTGATTTTTTATGATTCGCTTCCTTCTTCACTTTCTTTGGAAGATTTCGTTTTGGAAAATACAAATTATTGAGTTACCTTGGAACTTTCTTGAAATACTAAAACTTCTGAAACTTTACTTTCTCAGTTCCGAGCAAAAAAAAAAGTCGATTTACAACATTTAAATATAAACAGAATTGCATTAGACATTTATAGATCTTGAACGACTTTTATCGAAAGGAAATACCATTTCAAAACTTTCAAAATGTTAATGAAACAGTATTTTTTTCAGATAACTAAAAATATTTCGTTTTGGTTAAACTCTCGTTCACAAATTTCTTGACCGTTTTTTTTTGTCCAAAAGATTAATAGATTTGAAATTCTGGAGATTATACTTGCAATCCTCATAACCACTGCACACTTCTTCTCTTTGAAATTTTTTACTGAAACTGTGGGAAAAAAACTCTACAACAACTTTTAGTGTTAAACAATTTTTTCATAAGATTACCCCCCTTCAGTGTTCCCTCCTTTAACCAACTGAGTATTTTTTTATTCTAATCTGTCTGAATGTAATTTTGGAAAATATCTATTCTTAAACAACCTCACTTATTAACTTATTGTATTCATTTTAGTGGGTAAGTGGCATATGTTCTTCATTGAATAAACTATTATTATTATTACTGTTTCAAAAGAGTTAAAAATAATTTTTTTCGTTTCTATAAATTAGTGATTAACAAAAGTCAATTGGCTGCTAATACAGCCATAAAAATTCATAATTTCACTGTTTTAGAGTGTGACCTTAATGGAAAAAATTGTTTAGTGGGTGATTGGAAAAACATATTTCGTGCGAGCCAGTTATAAAATTGAAAATTGAACTCCAGATTAATCCAATATCATGTTTTCCCAATTGCCTGGACAGCGAATTTTTCTTTTTCGCAACTTTTTGTCAGAAGACGTTATATTTTCAATTTCTAGGCGGAGACCTAACACTAATTCAATTCAAACCAATTTTTTAAAGAACTCTCCGAAACAGATAAAATAAAGTTCTGATTTTCCGTTGCTTCTATGTTATTTCATTTTACACTAGTCCACATAAAGGTTGCTCCACCCTCAGTTTTCACAGGAGCAGCTTTTGGGTCAATTTTTGGAAAAAGTTGTCAACTGATACTCCATATAAAATCCCATGAATAATCATATCCAGTCATTAGTTTTTCACCTACTTGACCCAATTATCGTGAAATCAGAAAAAGTGGTTTTGACGATTCCACATAAAGGTTGCTCCACCCTAATTTTTCTGATAAAATGGGTCAGAATTGATCAGAAAGCAAACGGAATCGTGAGAGAATAATTACCAGGCATCATTAACCCTTCCACAGCCTTTGTGAGTCCTCAACACTGGGTACCTTTCCAAACCAGGTCAGTAATCAACGACCTTCCGGTTGATCTAAATTTCTGCTTTTTTTCACATGATTCAGCTTTCAGTTACTTTCTGACATTTATTTTGATCTCCAGTACACATTTCGAATGTTTTTGAATAAATTTGACCCAATTTTACAACAAAAAATGAGATCCTCAGCCGACATGTCTCCTGTGAGGGGTCACAGATGACTGCTCGTGGCTCCCAGAAACCTGAAAATTTTTGGGTGTGTTCTTCAGTGCTTAAGCTACGACTTTGCAGTTAATCACTTTTCAGCATATTCACTTTTTGACCCACTTTTAGGCCAAAGAAAAATGATGAGTAAAAACTAACGGGGAAACTGATGAATTTTCTTACTTTTTCGACCGTCCCCGAAAAGTGGGTCAAGAAGTGAATATGCTAAAAAGTGATTAACTGCAAAGTCGTAGCTTAAGCACTGAAGAACACACCCAAAAATTTTCAGGTTTCTGGGAGCCACGAGCAGTCATCTGTGACCCCTCACAGGAGACATGTCGGCTGAGGATCTCATTTTTTGTTGGAAAATTGGGTCAAAATTATTCAAAAACATTCGAAATGTGTACTGGAGATCAAAATAAATGTCAGAAAGTAACTGAAAGCTGAATCATGTGAAAAAAAGCAGAAATTTAGATCAACCGGAAGGTCGTTGATTACTGACCTGGTTTGGAAAGGTACCCAGTGTTGAGGACTCACAAAGGCTGTGGAAGGGTTAATGATGCCTGGTAATTATTCTCTCACGATTCCGTTTGCTTTCTGATCAATTCTGACCAGTGTTGCACGGAATTCCGCGTTCCGCGTTCCGTGTTCCGTGTTCCGGGCTTTTTTTCACTTCCGTTTCCGTGTTCCGCGTTCCGTGAAAATTATTTTTACTTCCACTTCCGAGTTCCGGGTTCCGTAAAAAGGAAAAATACTTCCACTTCCGTGTTCCGAGTTCCGTGAACAAACCCCGAGTTTCGCGGAATATGTTACAACTAGTGAATCACACTCCGAAGTCACGTTTTAGGGTTCTATTTACCGTAAATCGAAACAAATCATTGTTTTGCAATGGAATCTGATTATTTTTAGTGAAAATATCCAAAAAAATTGGCACTCCGAAAAAAAAATGACTTCCAAGTTCCGTGTTCCGCGTTCCGAGTTCCGCGTTCCGCGCGTTTTTCCACTTCCGTTTCCGTGTTCCGCGTTCCGTGAAAAATATTTTCACTTCCACTTCCAAGTTCCGTGTTCCGTGAAGTGAGAATAAACTTCCATTTCTGAGTTCCGCGTTCCGTGAATTTTTTTCTTACTTCCATTTCCGCGTTCCGCGTGCCGAGATTTTCAAAAATCGACTTCCGTGCAACACTGATTCTGACCCATTTTATCAGAAAAATTAGGGTGGAGCAACCTTTATGTGGAATCGTCAAAACCACTTTTTCTGATTTCACGATAATTGGGTCAAGTAGGTGAAAAACTAATGACTGGATATGATTATTCATGGGATTTTATATGGAGTATCAGTTGACAACTTTTTCCAAAAATTGACCCAAAAGCTGCTCCTGTGAAAACTGAGGGTGGAGCAACCTTTATGTGGACTAGTGTAGTTGTCTATTTATTACATTTCTATTGAAGCTATACATGCATTGCATCAAAATCAATTGTGCACTTTAATACAAGGTTTTGAAACAGAGAAAAAATGCTTCGTGTTTCGCATAAATTTTGAAAAACTTTTCAAAATTATCTTATTTATGAAACATATTGCCTGAAAATTTGAATTTCAGTAGTTACTAGAAAATATATGCCCATTTCGTTTACTGAGCGTATTCTGCAATGTGAAATCAAAAAATGCTCATGAAACAGGAATTTAAAAAAGAAAGTACCAATTCTCTGTTTTCTTTACTTTCGATAATTTCGAAGACAGATCTCGCTTAAAAGCTACTTTCTGATTTCTGAACACACTGAAACAGTAGTTTTTGAATTTATTTTATTACAGTTTCAATTATGCAATATTTAATTGTAAATTTTTTGATTGACATTATTAATATAACTCAAGTTTTATTTCCTTTACTTTTGATGTCTCGAACCATTCCTTGTCAGTATGAAATGGTTAACACAAATTAATTTTCTGAAGTTTTGTGAAACATGTACTTTTGGTGAGATTTTCGAAGGGAGATTTTGAGAAAAAGGAAAGTTCGCAATTTATTAAAAGACTAACTTCAAAATTTCAATTATCTTAACTATGACACAGTTAATTTTTTATGTCGGAAAATTCCAAATAATTAATCAGTTCTTCATAAAAAAAAATCGATTAAAATAGTCCAGAATTATCTGAAAATAATTTTTTTCATGTTTCAAAAACATTGTTTCATGGTATCCAAATCCTTTTGTAACAGTATGTGTTATCTTTGCAGAACTGTCTTTAACTAGCCGCTATTACCAACAGTTTCATAGATCATTTACTCTTATCATTTTCATAGTTTGTGTTATAATTCTTCCCCTTTCCATGATTCCATCATGTGAAATCAAAGATCAAAAATTGCGATCTGTTTACATATAGTTTAAGGAATTCATTGGTAAATAAAAGGAGAGTTTTCAAGTGTTTTAGAAAAAAAATATAACGGATGAGAGAGGAAGAGATGAAAAAGTGACCAATGTACTGGGGACAAAAAGATTAGAAGATCGTAGACTACAGACAAGGGTCAAATACTGTTTCAATTGTTTTTTCTTGTTGAAATTTTTAGATCAATTTTGACAGATAATAGTGACCGAAATATTAAAAACTGAGTTTTCATGAATACTTTGAAACGGTAGCTTTTGCTCATTTGTCAATTACCGAAAAAGAAGGTGCATAACTATCATGAAACAAGGTGACTAAACGGGAAAGAAACAGCTGCAAGGTATGATAGTTTTAAAAACTATTCAAAAAGTATGAATAAACGAAAGTTAATGTTGTTTCAAGATCATTATCACAATTTTTGGTGGCTGATGAAAAAATTGGAGCAGTCATTGAAACAGTATTTTTTAAAAATCTAAACTAGATTAAACCAAGAATGTTGCGAAAGGAATGGAGGGACATTCCCTTTCTCAACTTAAAGGAAAGGGGCAGTGATAGAGAGCCACTCGGGTTCTAATCTAAGCTTTGTAATCGCCGACTCGCGGCTCAGTTATCGTAATTTAGTTGATTATAGAAGTTTATAAGCTCAGGGAAATACGGGAAGAAGGGAATACTTAGGGCGTAGGAACTCGCGGAAGACCAACGTGACCACCGCTTATCGCATTCTTGAATCTGAGAAGGTCAAAGGTCAAAGTCAAGGAAGGCGAATCGAGAGGAGAAAGAAGCTATTACTGAATATCGGAGAACCGACACCTACGATCGAGTACGATGAGCATGGAGAACTCTGGAGATACGGGAGCCGGACACGTCAACGTCAACGGACCAAATCCAGTGCCGGGAGCGCCAGCGCCCGAAGGTATTCCTTCTGAACTTATTCTTTGAGACTAATAAACGTTACTAAATACTCTTAGTGTTCCCACACCAGATAGCCTAGGGTCCACCGCACCTCGAATCGTCCCACGCCCATCGGGGCAAAGGGAGATTCACCACATGGTGCATCGACTTTTATTATAACTGTAATTGACAGTTCCCAAAAGAACCCAGAGGTCGGTGGATAGGTTGTCGGGTGTAGGACCTAAGGATATTCGTATTAGGAAGTCAGATGGTAGGCGCAGATCGGGTGATTGGGTGTCCGGTATTCAGTAATCACTGAGTTCAATGAGCTGGGGTGGTAGAGGTATATACAGGCGAACTCGTAGACGAGTGGGTGGCAACGCCTTGTATCTGTAAAACCTAGGGCCACTCTAACAAATTAGTAATTCAGTTAGGGAAAATGTAAAGGAGGAATCGCCTCCTAGGTACTCTGTCCCGTCCATAATCGATGGAAAGGACAGGGAGGATTTCTAAAAAGTTATTACAGAAGTTTTGTTGACGAGTCAAATCGTGACTCCGATGATGGGGGAAGAGACAGCGGAAGGAGATGTTAGCCGAATCGCGGCTCTAGCGTCGGAGGCATCGAAGTCGGTGATTCAGGAGGAGGAGCTTCTTGAGGAAGCGGAGATGAAAGAGGGCCGAGTTGCGGCACCGGTGGCGGCGATGGATGAAGAAGGATTGCGGATGCAGGAGGAGGTTGATAGGCAGAAGATGGTGCACCCGCGAATCGTGTGGTCCGAGGAGGATGTTAGGGAGGTGCAGGGCAGAAGGGGGCCAAGAAGACGCCCCGCGCGTCATCTGGGCATCCGTGGCTGCCTCCTTTGTGGAGGTAGCCACGCGGCACTCTTCTGCCATGTCTTCCCTACCCCGGATGCTCGTCAGGCGGAAGCAAGACGGAGAAGATGGTGCGCAATATGCATGGTATCCTCGCATTCACTCGCCCAATGCCGGCTCCGCAACGGTAAACGGAATGAATGTCGTTACTGCGGAGGGTGGCATGTTGCCGCCCTCTGCAGTGATATTCCGGAAGACATCCTCGTCATGGTAGAAGCTCACCGTCAAGAAGCCGAAGGCCCAATTGGGGCTCGGGTGGTCGAAGTGCAAAAAATGGTGGAGGAGGAGCCGATTATTGATGAGGAGGAGCAGTTACCAGTTCACCCAATCTATGATATGGTGGAGCATAAGGATTCGGGAGAAGATCATCTGGAATCGGGAGCGGATCAGAAAATGGAAGTAGAGGAACCGATCGCTGAAATGGTGGAAATGAGTCCAGTGGAGCGTTTGGAAGCAAGTTGGGCTGAGATAATGGAAGCAGACTCAATTCGTGAGGTCGCTAAAAAAACCTGAAGAGAAGATGCGGTTACTTGAACTGATCAGAAAATCAATAAAGTGGTTATAAGACATTGAATCTGTATGAATAGAAAAAAAAAAGGGGAATTAAGGAAACAGCGGATGGCTAGGGGGCTGGTGTTTGTAGCAGTACAGTTGAAGAGGAAGGAGATCCTGGAACCGAACGATCAGTAGCAGGGGATCGACTGGTGCTGCACCGGGAGCTTCTCTTCATACTCACCAGCCTGGAAATACAGCTGAGGGTACTCTTCAGGATCGGTTTAACGTTTCATACCTGTATGGGCCCATGATACAGTATTGGAAAAAAAAAGCCAAGCCGGAAGAGTATCTGCTTAACGCAGGCCAGAATGTGTCGACGCATTCGCGTTAAGCACCTGAAAAGGGGGGCTCAGAAGGGAATAACTCATCTACCTGATGAAGATGAAGATATTACGACAGGGATCCAAATGGAAGTCGAGCGAGTGCAGCGTATACATTTGGATAGGAACCAGAGGAATCACGAGTGACAGAAGTATGAGGAACAATAAAGTACAATCCAAAACAAAAGGAACGTGGAGATAGTGGTGGCATACGTGGCCAAGGAGCGGAAATTAGAACATATAGAAGAAACTGGAACGCGGATAAAAAATTATTAAAATTATAAAAAAAAAAAAAACGTGAACAAAGGTCAAGAGAGGTCAGGGACAAAAATTTCGAGGAAAAGAGGGGCGCCGACAAATCAGTTCGAAAATCAATCAGATTCGAAGCGGAACCATCATGGGAAGGAAAGCTGGAAAGAAGTCACCCCGTGGCCAAGATCAAGGGCGTCCATCGCTGAGATCGCTGAAGTCGTCAGCGACTCGTATCATCACCAAGGCTCGGGAGAAGGCGAATGCCATGGAGGAGGCACTGAAGAGAAAAGGTGATCGGATGTCTATGGAGGAGAGAGCGGAGTATGTGGAAGAGCTGCGCTCCCACTTGGGGAGTATGAAACAGCTACCAGAAGTCATCGGAGACTACTTGAGAGGATTTAATCTACTGAGTGGATCGGAAGAACTGATGGCAGCCAATAAAGGAGCAATGGAGAAGCATTTGGAAGAACGTGGTTGGCAGGAATTGGTGGAGCGGATTGAGAAGCTTGTGCCCGCGAATTCGGAAGAAAAGTCACAGGATAAGGAAATGCCAGCTCGAAAGGGGAACCGATTCGCGGAGCTAGGTTCGTCGATCAGTGAAGAAGGACTTCCACTTGGGAAGAATCAGCCAGTACTGGAGCAAGAGGGAGGGGTCAGTCGGACCTCTTTTTCCGATCAAGGATCTCGCGGCGGAGGAGGACATCACCAGTCGTCAACGTCGACAGATGAGTCTGTGGAATTGGCGGAGATACTGTCGCGCAAATTGGCGGAAATGCAAACAACGCAAAGTATAATCTTGGACAAGATAGCTAACGACAGAAAAGAGAAGGAGCAACTCGTGAGCAGAATCCAAATCGTGGAGAAACTCGAGAGCAGGATCCAAACCGTGGAAAAGATGGAGAGTCGTCTGCAGGGAATGGAAAGTAACATGAAGGGAATGGAAACCAATATGCTGGAAATATTGCACCTGCTAAAGAATCCAGCGAAGGAGGAAATTGCACCTAGTCGCAAGGAGAAGACCGGGATAAAAGAAGAAAAAGATCATGTGGCGTCTATTGAGACGAAAAAGGAATGGGAAGAGGAGGATTCGGTGAAGTCGGAGAGCCTTAAATCAGAGAAGTCGCCTCCACGGGGTGCGGAGAGCTTGTCTCCGCGTAGGTCTGGGATTGTAGAGGTATCGGAGAAATCGTCTCCGGAGAAAGTGTCAGACGCAGCTGCAACACCGATGTTGGCTACGAATTTGGTTAACAGCATAATCTCAACAATTACTCGTTTCGATGGTAATCCAGAAAAGTATGCGCTGTTTCGTCAGATGTTCGATATGATGGTTCATCAAAATAAGGAAGTGCCAGTCCCGATGAAACAGTCGTTGCTGATGAAGTTGTTAAATGATGATGTGTTGGAAATGATGCAGACTCCGAAAATATCGGATGAGGATTACGTGGCACTGAGAGAAAATCTGGATCGGCAGTACGCTAAAGAAAAGGATTCGCATACTCATTACATGGATGTACTGAAGGCGCATACCTTTTCCCACGACGATCTAGATGAAATAGAGAAAGAGCTCAACAAATTCTGCGCAATCACCAACGTCTTGAAGAACAATGGAATCAACCCGGATGATCCAATGTTTCTGGATAATTTTGTAGATCGGCTACCGGAGAAGATCATGGGTCCGGTGTTTAAAAAACTACGGAAAGGAATAAAGAAGTTTCAAGATCTAGCTCATGTGGCCTACGAAACCATTTTGGAGAAGAAGGCGTTGGAGCGAAAACGGGATTCGCAGAAGAGGTCGACAAGAGTGGATGAAGTGATGAAAGTGGATGTCAACGTTACTCGTGCGTTCCAGAAGTCATCAAGTCAGAAGGAGAAGCCAGGAGCAGGGGCAAGGAAGGGACGGAAAGGTTGCTGGTTTTGCAATGCGGAGGACCACAGGAGTGGGAATTGTCCCCTTTCACCAGAAGAAAGGGATGAAGTGATAATGAAGACTGGTAGATGTTTCAACTGCTTCTCGCCGATGCATCGCAAATCGGAATGCACCTCTCAGGCAAATTGTGCCTTCTGCTCTAAACGTCATCATTCTCTACTCTGTAGAAAGGAGCGCTCAACGAAAAACGGAGGACCACGAAAGGGATCAGAAGAGCCTGAGAAGAAACCGTTTTTTCGAGGAGCGGGGGCTGACGCCTCCGAGTCCAAGTGAGGTCCCGGTCGGGGACAACGGGTTGCAATCGGCAACCCACCACTCAAGAGGGAAGAGTGAAATAGTCACTCATCGGACTCAAGGTTTAGAAAAAATCCCACTCGGGGAATTGGTGGTGAATTCGTCACCAGAAAGGGCACATAGTAGTGAGGTAGTCACTGAGAGGAATAAATCGTCGGCGGATAAGAAGGAGAACACGGTTGGTGTTCAGTTATCGTCAGGGAAATCCAATATTCAGTTGGAAAACGGGAATCTGGCAGAGATTGATCCGGTTCAGGTATTCATCAGCAGAGCAGTAGATCCGGATGCGAATCTTCCATTTATGGCTTTGAAAGGAAGAAATGGGGAAGTGTTGCTGGCTTTGGTGGACTGTGGTGCTTCAACAACAATAGTGTCGACTCAAACAGCAAGGCGTTTGCAAATGACAGCTGTTGGAGAGAAGATATTACATTTTCGGGGATTCGTAGCGGACAGTGCACCAGAATCTTGTGTATTTTATGAGGTGGCAGTAAGAGATGAGGATGGGAAAATGTGGTCGGCAACTTGTGCTAGTTATCATCGAATGAACGTCAAATTCGTGGCACATAAACTCGGGCAATCGGACTTGAGCTTCCTGGAGACAAAAGGAGTGAAGATTGATCAGTTGAGGGAGCTCGATAAGTTTTCCGGAAGGTCAGTGGACCTTATCTTAGGAAATAACGTCCTGGGAAACATAAGGAAACAACAATGGTGCCTTCCCAGTGGGCGAATCGTGGAAGAGACGAAGTTGGGAATCGTGGTATATCCACCCTTAATTGAAGGAGTGTTAATACCAGCAGAGAATCAGAAAGGGACAATTGGTTTCCATTCTCCGGAATCACTGAGGGTTACGGTAGTAGAGGGTGAGGAAGAGGTGCAACCGGAAGAGGATAAGGAGAATCAGACGGGAGTAGTATCAAATGCGCAATTGGAAAAGATGTTGGAGAAGAGTTGGAATCTGGAAATCCTGGGGTTGGAGCCACCGGACAAAAAAACGGAGAAGAAATTGCTAGATCAAGAGCTCGTGGAGAAATTCCGGCAATCGGCTGTGAAGGACAAAGACAATAAAATCTATGTGTCATTCCCGTTCAATGGAAGAGAAGTTGATCTTCAAGACAACGCGGCGGTGGCAGCCAAAAGGATGACGAGTTTATTCAGAACCAAGCTCAAGGATATGGAGGCACGGGAGTCATATGACGCGATTCTGAAACAACAACTGGAGTCGGGAATTATCGAGAAAGTAACAGAGGATATGGATCATCAAGGCCCCTTCTTTTACATCCCTCACGATGTGATCGTTAAGGAAGAATCGACAACCACTAAGCTGAGGATCATTCTCGATGCCTCCTCACACAAGAAACACGAATTGTCATTAAATCAATGCCTGTATCCGGGACCGTCTCTTCTTCAGCCCATATTGGGGATACTGCTCAGAACTCGTTTGAGCAAATTTTTAATAATTTCGGACATTGAAAAAGCATTCCATCAAATCAGGATTCAATCGGAATTCAGGAATGTGACTCGTTTCCTATGGGTTAAAGACATCAGGAAGGAACCAACTGGGGACAATATAGTCGTTTACCGTTTTACCAGGCTCCCATTCGGGGTGGCCTGCTCACCATTTCTGTTGGCTATTACCATAATCTGCTATCTCGAGCAGGATCCATCTGAATTAAATGAGAAAATATTGGAGTCATTATATGTCGATAACGTAGTGATGATGTCGAATAAGATCCAGGAAGTTCTCGAAATGTACCCAAAGTTGAAGGAGAAGTTTAGGAAAATGCACATGAATTTGCGAGAATTTTTGTGTAACGACGCGGAAGTGATGAAGAGGATTCCGGAGATTGATCGGGCACCGTCGACATCAAGTAAGCTGCTGGGACACATATGGAATAGCGACAGGGACACAATTGGCATCAAGTTGGCTGTGCCTCCATCGGGAATTCCGACAAAGCGCGAAATTGTCGCGTTTCAAGCTCAAAATTTTGATCCAATGGGTTTGATTTCACCTCTGTTGGTGCAAACGAAGATATTGATAACCAAATTGTGGGAGAGAGGAGTGAAGTGGGGACAGAAGATTCCAGAAGAGTTACGGGAGATGTGGAATGGAATAGTGAGGAGTTTTAATGAGAAAATCTATGAAATCCCGCGACAGCTCGTGTTCGATTACGATTATTCCGGGGTTCAGTTGATTTTTTTCTCGGATGCTTCAAAGGACACTTATGCAGCAACAGCTTATTTGAGATATGAATATCCAGGCAATCAGTATCAAACTCGGTTAATATTCTCAAAATCAAGGATTAAACCGTGCCACAGTAACCTGACAATACCTCAATTGGAGCTCATGGGATTAGAATGTGCCACGAATGCAGCCAGTAATCTGTTGGAGGAGTTAAAGATAAAAATAGAACAAATTGTGTTCTTCACGGACAGTACCTGTGTGTTGCATTGGGTGCTGAAGAAAGTCGGAAACCACCTAGGACTTCGGTGGGCAGCTAACAGGGTAAAGAAAGTAAGGGAGAAGCTCCAGCAGTTGTCTGAGAGCAAGCTGAATCCAACGGTGCGTTATGTACCGACTGATCAGAATCCAGCCGATATAGCAACACGAGGATGTTCGGTGGAGGAATTAAGAAGAAAGAAATTGTGGCACCAAGGACCGGAATTCCTACAACTCGAGGAGAAACATTGGCCAGAGGTTTTGGACAATACTCCAGATGATCCACAAGAGTTTTGCTCATACTTGTTAGGAGCTCAGGAGAGGAAAGTGGCAGAAATAGGAGGTGGAAAGGGTGAAGAGCTAGCCGAGGGAGTCCACAGCAAGTTTTCTACATTCGTGCCATACTCCAGAACAAATAGATTGGCAAAGTTGACAACAATAGTCAATTACGGATTACAATTCATCACGAATTGTGTTAAAAAAAGGAACAATCGGTTTCCAGGAAAACAGATAGCATTTGGAGGTTTCACAATGAAGAAATTCATGGAGGCGGATCTGGAGAACGACGAAGTTCAGAAAAGGAGGATCACGAGAACGTTTATTATTGCGGATCACTACAAGGATGCGGAAGCAACTCTACGGATGAAGCCTCCACTGAAGTTTCATCCGCAGTTGGGGGAGGATGGTTTGTATCGGCACAGTCGGCCGTTCTGTAATACAACAAATACAGAAATCACAGCAGATATGAAGACGCCAATCATCATCATTGACAAACATCCGTTAGCAAGGCTGCTGGTGTACGAGATTCATGTAGGATTGCTACATCAAGGGGTCAAACAGGTAATATTCGAAATACAAAAACAGTATTGGATCCGAAGAATAGGCGTGGTGGTGAGATCAGTCAGAGAATCTTGTGTGACCTGTAGGAGGATTCATTCAAGACCATTCGTTTATCCGTATGCAGAAGCGTTGCCTCCAGTGCGTTGCCAAGTCGTGGCTCCATTCTCTTTCATCGGGCTGGATTACTTTGGCCCACTCCATCACAAATCGTCATATGGAGAGGGAAAAGTTTGGGTCCTGATGGTTACGTGTTTGGTAACTCGTGCGGTGCATATGGAATTGGTCCCGGACAACACGACAGCCAGCTTTATTACGTCATTAGGACGAGTATTCGCAAGACGAGGAGTACCACAATCCATATTGTCAGACAATTCACCCACCTTCAAGCTAGGATATGACATGATCAACCGGGATTTCAAAACAGTGGTAAACAAGAGTGCAACGTTGACGTCATATCTGGCAGAGAAGGAAATTGAGATCAAGCTTATCACACCGTTTTCACCGTGGAAAGGGGGAGTGTATGAGCGACTCATTGCAATTGCGAAGAATATGATTTTCAAAGTGATAGGGACTAATCGAGTCTCTTTGCTAGAGTTAGAATCTCTCCTAATTGAGGTAGAAGGAATCATGAATAGTAGACCACTCACTCCGAATCAGAACCAGCTTGTGGACACAGAAGCAATTCGACCTATAGATTATTTGATACCCAACGTTCGGTTGGGAATGCCAACGAGAGAGGAACCAGTTATTCAGATGATCAAGAAAGGAAACACAGAACAGCTCACTCGGAAGCTGCTGGAAGGAACAAATGCGATGAAAGAAAAATTGTGGAATAGGTTTTCAGAGGAATATTTGATTTTTTTGAGAGAATCCGTGAATCGCACGGCAGTACATTCAAAGGTGGCACCGGCAGTTGGCCAGGTGGTGTTAGTGGTAACAAGCATGGTAAAACGTTACAAGTGGCCACTTGGGCTCATTCAGGAACTACGTTATTCGTCAGAAGGAAAAGTACGATCGGTACTAGTAAAAGTTGGAAAGCACACAGTGGAAAAATCGGTCAATCATCTTATTCCACTGGAGGTCCCGGCGAAGGAGGACCAACAGGGTGCGAGTCCAAACGATGTCACTCAGGAACAAGTCAGGAGCAGAAGCGGCAGCAGAGAAAAGTTTCAGAAAAATCAGCAGCCAGTGAAGAAGAATCTACGAACGAGACCGTACCTGCACAGGAAAGCCAAGGAAAAAGAGGGAGAATACGTGATGACAGTGGAGGAATGGTTTGGAGACTTGGAATTTGAGCGAACTTCAAAAGAATCGGCTTTAGAAGTTCGTTGTTGTCCCCGGGAGTGTTGCGAAAGGAATGGAGGGACATTCCCTTTCTCAACTTAAAGGAAAGGGGCAGTGATAGAGAGCCACTCGGGTTCTAATCTAAGCTTTGTAATCGCCGACTCGCGGCTCAGTTATCGTAATTTAGTTGATTATAGAAGTTTATAAGCTCAGGGAAATACGGGAAGAAGGGAATACTTAGGGCGTAGGAACTCGCGGAAGACCAACGTGACCACCGCTTATCGCATTCTTGAATCTGAGAAGGTCAAAGGTCAAAGTCAAGGAAGGCGAATCGAGAGGAGAAAGAAGCTATTACTGAATATCGGAGAACCGACACCTACGATCGAGTACGATGAGCATGGAGAACTCTGGAGATACGGGAGCCGGACACGTCAACGTCAACGGACCAAATCCAGTGCCGGGAGCGCCAGCGCCCGAAGGTATTCCTTCTGAACTTATTCTTTGAGACTAATAAACGTTACTAAATACTCTTAGTGTTCCCACACCAGATAGCCTAGGGTCCACCGCACCTCGAATCGTCCCACGCCCATCGGGGCAAAGGGAGATTCACCAGTATTTTAAAAATGGCTAGTAACAAGTAATTTAAACTATTTTACTGGAAACTGTATGTTTTCATCAAAATTTGGGAATTTTTGTTTTGTTGTTGTAACGTTTTTGCGAATCACTGGCTTCAATTTTTATTTTTCCTGTTTCAACAACATTTTGAAACAGGAAATTTTGGAAATTGAAAAAAAAATTCAGAAAACTGAAGTGAGTCTGTTTCAATTTGTTTTTGAAAGAAACCTGATTTTTCATGACAACAACAGTAATCTTTGATATTGCTTTAAACAGTGAATATAACTTTTTCTTGTATTTTTGTTTCATGGACCAAAACAAAGCAATTAAGAAAACTAAAAAATAATCACTATGTATCGTATCCTTGAAACAGGAATTTTTCAAAATTCAATTGATGACAAAATACCATTAATTGCATTCCGATTTCCCAGCGATACCGGGTGACAGAATGAAATAACTGGAAAAAGTAACTGTTATGTGACAGTTGTGAAACAGTAATTTTTGTCGAATAACTCGTGGGAGTGTTTAAGCTTCTAGATTTTGCATTGATTATTAAACATCGCTATTAGAATTACTAAAAACGAACTTCTCCAAATGGAAAATTCTTTAATCAGTTGTATTAATAAACTATTCCTGTTTCATGAGTGTATGATGAAAGAGTTATGGGGTTATTCATGAAAAATAAAATTGCATTTAAATGCAAAAAATGCCACTTTAATGTTATTCAAGAGTGCATTTAAATGCAAAAAAATGCATTTTAATTCATTACTGCGTTGAATTAAAATGCATGTCGGTGTCGAATATTACCACTGAGAAAGTCTGTGCGCCTTTAATGTGTCGATTCACGAGGTCCTCAACTTTTTGATGGAAATCTCACTTCTGGGTGAAAAATTCATAATTGCAGGAAAAATGGAAGTTAATTTAATCTAAATAATATTTTTCAGCGATTCGTGTTTTTTTCCTGTGATAATTTTTTTCTATCTCATCTCACCATAGTTTCTCGAGTTGCAGGGCATGCAACTTTGGCATTTAATCTTAATTTCGTTAAGAAATAACCAAAAATTGAGGACCTCGTGAATCGACACATTAAAGGCGCACAGACTTTCTCAGTGGTAATATTCGACACCGACATGCATTTTAATTCAACGCAGTAATGAATTAAAATGCATTTTTTTGCATTTAAATGCACTCTTGAATAACATTAAAGTGACATTTTTTGCATTTAAATGCAATTTTATTTTTCATGAATAACCCCATTAATATTACAGTGTGTCTAGATAACTGAAAGATATTAGAGCCTCGAAACAGTGAAAATTGTTCAAACGCACTGTCTTTCAAAAAAGTTTCTGTTTCGCCAAAATCTTTGGAGAAATTATCCAGTTTTCCTGGATTTGGAACTTGATTCCAATATCTCATCATTTTATGAAAATTTTTTATCAGAATTATTGTAGCGTCCAAGTATTTAATAGAAGTGTTCATTTATTATAAAAAATACTTTAACTGTGAAACCGGAAAATTAATATGAGAAGATCACGCATTTTGTTTTTGTAAATGAAATAGGAAAACCTAAATTTTCGAAAAAAAAAATCCTCTAATCGTAAATGGATTTGCAAACGAAGCAGTGACCGAAAAAAAAATAGCCTTCATAACGGATTTCTAAAACGGAGATTTTGTCTAGGTCCTCTGTTTTTTTTCAAAGTGTTAAATACCACTTCGGAGTGTGCTATGTATGACAACAGAAAATTTACTGGAATTTTGAAACAGTGAATTTTTTTTTCAAAAATCATTCATGAAAAAGTCTTCGTTAAATTTGGATACATCATTCTACTTAGTCCAGAGTTCGATTCTCCAAAGAAACAACTTTCAATTATGGGAATATTTTGAAACAGAATAAATTGTTCCAATATTTACAGTTTCAATCAATTATTTTAAGTTTCAAGAAAATATTTTTGTTCTATCCGTAAAATATAAGATCTGTTCTCTTTTCTTAAAAATTAATAACTTTGAATGTTAATTTTTAATCTTTGAAGAAACAGAGAAACAATTGTTTCACTTAAACTTCATGTAATATACAAAGAAATATAATACATCCACTGGCAAAATACAAAAAAGCTAACTCATATCAATGTTTTGAAACAGTCAGAAAATAATTCCTGCCTCAGTTAGAATTTTCTGAAATTCTTAATCTATGAATTTAATTGCATATTAATGGATTCTTTAAAAAAAGAAAATCTAGAAGTCCTAAAACAGTGAAGATTAGAAAAATGTTTCTTGTAAATATATAAACAAATTTCCTGTTTCACAACTATAAAAAAAAAGATTAAAAAAACAATTTCCAAAGTAGTTTGATCATGTAACAGGATCTCTTAAACTTAAAAATTATTTCCAGCAAACCCATACGGAACAAACATCTCTCCATTAAATGTCAAGTATTCAATGAATGGAGCAACATTGCTCATTACAATTGGAAATGATGATAGATATGTTCCACCAGTGAATCTTCCCAAAAAACCATCGACTTCAACTGAATCACTGAAATTTACATCTGGAACAATTGGAAATTCGGATATTTTCAGTTTTAAAGTGACCAGAGCAAGTACTGGTGTTGCTTTGTGGGATACTAGTATTGGTGAGTTACAGTAATCCATGAAAAGTATACTGTAGTTTAGAGAAGTGTGCTGTAAAAAGGTATAGTAACCCAGAAGCTACAGTAAACGCTGAAAGTTGGAATATTTTAAGAAAGATACAGTAACCTTCAAAACAAATTTCCTTGGAGACTTGAGTAGCCAAGGTACAAAGTACAGTAATCCAGGAAAAAACTGTTTCTTACTACAGTATTCTTAACAACAGTATATTTAAAAAATCGAAAAAAATATACTGTTTCAATATGTCTTCAAAAAAGTATTTATTTGTGACTGGCGCTGGTTGTCTTAATACATGTCGTAACTTCAAAAAAAAAAACATAAAGCTTCCCGGATTACGGTACCTCCCTGCTACAGTAATCCCAACTACCTCCAATTTCAAAACTTCTTTTAAAAAATTACAGTTTTAAAACATTTTTATAAAGAACGAACATTTTTTAATTGATAGTATATGCTTGCATGAGATTCCTCTCAAAAAAAAATCTACAGTAACCCTCCAGGATTACTGTACTTTGTTTCAGGAGGAATGCAATTCGCCGACAAGTTCATTCAAATTGCCACGTATCTTCCAACCAAAAATATCTACGGTTTCGGAGATCATGTTCATAAGAAGATTAAGGTGAGTGGATACGGTAGAATTGAAGGGTACTGTAGGCTATGTCACTAGCTACAGTAACCCTATAAAGAAGTACAGTAGTCTAGTTAACATTCTCAATGATACAAGGCTACTGTGACATAATATAATAGCACCGAAACCCAAAAAATCTACAGTAATCCAAAAAAATACCAAATTTATTAAAATTGACTCGAAATGTTTAAGAAAAGCTCGAAATTAAATAAATACATCAATTATATACAGAAAAGTTCTTAACTTAATCGTATAAGATTTACAACTTTTGACGTTGAACCCATGAATTGATGGATGATTCAATTCCATCTGGGAGTTGTTCACCACTATCGGATTTCGTTGGTTTACGTGCTTTGACTGGGACACTGACGGCGGCTGCTGGCCAGTTGGCGGTCATCTGAAATTGAAAAAGGGAGTCGAGTTAAATCTAGGATAAGCCCTAGATCCAGAATTAGTCTGAGCTAAGATCGCCAAGCCCAGCATGGAAAAAATTTGACCTAGGTGAGCTTAAGCCCAGAGTCAGAGTTAAAAAATCTAGATTAATCCCTTCAACTAACCTTAGCAACATCTGGCCAGTTAGCTGGAACTGGTGGCACGTAGTTATAGAAAGGAGTAGCCGGACGCCATGCGGCTCCGTAAGTCGACCAAACTGGACAACAGAAATATGGTCCGATATCAACTGAGTTAGTAGCATAGCAATAAGATTGTGGTGGACACTGTGGCCATGGACGTTTTGGATCGCATTCGATTGGAAGGGATGGGCCTCCTGGAATTATAGAATTAGTGAGGAAAACGGAAACGGTGTGTACCTGGACACTGTCCAACTGGAGCGACCACTGGGACGACGGGTTGTTGAGCTGCGACGTATTGACGGCGTTTCGTGGAGGAAACTTTGATCGGGCTTTCCGGGTCCTCTTGGGCGGAGGAGAGGGCGATGGCAACGAGGCAAGAGGTGGTGAAAAGTTTGGAGAACATTCTGGAATAGAGAGGGGTACTGTATTGGATGGGTACGGTAGGTATAATAAGAGGGAGGTACTGTAAGAAGGCAAGCTTGATTCGAGTTTCCCTACGTCTAGGCTTACCTCCTCTACCTAAGCCAATTGAACATCATGACTCACTCAAGCTTGCTGATTTAGGTAAGCCTGAGCTAAGCCTGAGCTAAGCCAAGCTTAAGACTGTAAGAAATTGTCCGATCTCTGAATAAGGTACTGTAACCGAGACAGGTTACAAGCTCAGACCAAGTGGTTCTAAAAGTCTTAGACTTAGCTCAGTCTTACCAAAACGGATAATCTAATCTTTGTAAGCCTAGGCGCTAATGTTAGGTTATTGACTAAACCTATATTCGGTCACACTGTCTTAAATAAGGTGCTATCATGAATCAAGCAGCATACATGCTTAAACTATAGATTTCGCTTAGCCAAGCACCTTAACTATACGTACATATAAAATATATAAGAAACTCCAAAAATATGCTTCTCTTCTCAAACATTTCCTCCCTATATAACCACCACTCCCCTTCCCCCGATGATTTTTGTTCCGTTAAACTCCGCCCACCACCGATTTCCGGATCTTCTGCCTATGGCATCAAGTTGCAAAAAATGGCTTGAAACTTTGTGTGAGAGAGCGGAAGAGGCGGCTTACGCGCGCTCACCGCTCTCGCGGTACACACATTAGGCGAGAAAAAGTGAAGCGGTGTGGGAGGGGGAAAACGGACGTGTTTGTATATGAGAGATAGGCTTGTCAAAGGTATTGAGTCGGCGGAGAAACTAAGAGAGAAAGAGCAAGCATTTTGGAAGAAGACGCAAATAGAGAAGAGGGGGGACGATTTAACGGTGCGGACAGGAGAGCATTACGCGCGGACTTGAGCATTAAGTTACACTTTGAAAAGGAATGGTCAGAATGAATGTGTCATTTTTGATGTCTAGACACGGATTGAGGGATTCATTGAAATTTGATATGGTCAATGGAAATGATGTAATCTTCAATTGGAACGGGAACGGTGTTGTTAACGGGAAGACTTTTTTTCAAATTGTCTACGTTGCGTTTATCGGTTACTGTAATGAAAAACACTGCAGACTAAACCAAAAAAATCTTATAGTTTTATCAGCACATCATGAAACAGTAGTTTTAAAAAATCAATTCCCCCTTTCAAAATATTTATATTCCTAAAGAAATTTTGAGTTAAAGGTTTCAATACACTTTTTGATTGAAAATATTCGAACTGCATTATGGAACATTAATTTAATTGCCACATTTGAAATATTATACCCCTGAAGTTTAAATTTTCATTGGAAAACAAATGAAAACCATTCGAAGATTCTCAATACAAGTTTGAAACGGTATGCATTTCCGTTTCATTCTGTTTTTCTTGGAGTTTATTCAATAGCTTTAATCTTTATTTGATTAACCAGAGCATCAAATATAAGAAGTACTTCTCAATAAAATTGTCGAAAATTACAGAACAAAATAATTATGATTTCTTGCTTATTTCAAAAATCATTGAAACAGTAATTTTTTAAAAATGATATTTAAGATTCAAAAGTGCAAACCTTCGGGGAAAAACTTATATGTTGCTTACTAGTGTATCCTCTCAGTGAGACTTTCTCGAAACTTCTCAAATTCTCAATGAATCTCAATCTCAGTCTCAAAAGTCTCAAAGTCTCAAATGAGTCTGAGTCTCAGTCTCGAAATTCTCAAAACGTCTCAACCTCGAAACATCTCAAATCAAAACTTTTGAGAAATTTTCATTTCTCGAAATTTCTCAACGAATATCAAAGTTTTCTCGTCTCAAAAAAAAAATCAAAATAAAAATGTTAGCGTGAAAAAAAAGTTGGAAAAAAGAATACAGCGTTGCAACGTGGACATTTTTCTGATGTTTTTTAAATTTATTTGACAAATTATATCGTTTTTTCCTCAAATTTATCTGGGAGTATCTCGCCTAGGGCGCGGAGTTTAGATTCCAGACTAATATGACTTCAATTAGGACCCTAGTTGCTAGTAAAATCATTTTTCAAAAGTTGCTGTCGGCGCCTATGGGACGAGAAATTTTGACCTAAATATTTCAAAATGAAATTATTCAGTTCTATATACCCTTTTTCGAGCTTTTAGTATGATAAAACTTTGGAAATCAAATTTGTTGGATATGGTCTGCATGGTTTCCATATTGGAATTCCGAAAATTAGCTTCAAAGACCAAAATAGTGCCATCTGCCAATAAACCAGAAAAAGTTTTCAAAAAATTGATTGTGGTGGAGTCGAACATTTTACCCTCCGCATACCAAATTCAACGTGAAAAGTTTTTTTAAACTATAGTCTATAGAATCTAAACTCCGCGCCCTAGGCGAGATACTCCCAGATAAATTTGAGAAAAAAACGATATAATTTGTCAAATAAATTTAAAAACATCAGAAAAATGTCCACGTTGCAACGCTGTATTCTTTTTTCCAACTTTTTTTTCACGCTAACATTTTTATTTTGTGCCATGGCCTTGGACTGTGCCATGGCCTTGGACTGTCAAAACAGTAAACCAAACAAAAACATAAGAATTGGTTACACTAACTGCTGTTCTATAACCAATAAAATGACTCTCCTCAAACTATGGACTTCTACTTCTCTTCTCGATATTTTATGCCTTTCAGAAACTAAAACTGACGAAACTGTTCCAGATGCCATTTTTTCTATGAATAATTTATTTAATGTACTGAGGAGAGACAGAAACAGACATGGCGGCGGTGTTGCCGTCCTTATTCGGAAACATATAAAATATAACATTATCTCTTTGCCAGTTAACTATCAATCTGTGGAAATCCTTGCTTGTGATATCTGTACAAATAGCTCATCATTCAGAATTATTGTGATCTATCATGCCAACCACAACTTATGTTCAAAAGAATTATTATCATCTCTAAACTATCTCTTATCATCTGGTATACCTACTATTATAACAGGAGATTTTAATCTTGCGCATATTGACTGGAATACTCTGACGTCTTATGATCAAAATTGTCAAGCTCTTATTGAGTTCGTTAATGGTAATGGGCTCTTCCAATATGTGGCAAGTCCAACGAGACTGAACCCTCCGAATATTTTGGATCTGGTGCTTTCAAACAACAATAATATTATCAGTGAGGTTAACGTTGGAGATAAAATTAGTGATCATTGTAGGATTGAAATATCAACGAACATATTACGCCAGCAGCTGTCGGAGACTAAACTTATCAAACTTTACAGTAAAGCTAACTTCAGATCTATTAACTACGCTATTGCCAACACAGATTGGGATTTTATATTCTCGACTCTTTCAGCTGATGAAATGTATAAGAAATTGCAAAACTTTCTACTGAATCTTATTGATGAATTCGTTCCGACCAAATTGGTGAAACCCAAAAAGCCATATCATTCGCCAGAAACCAAACAGCTATGGAAGGAAAAACTTAAAATATGGAGACGTGAAGGAAACTCTGAGAGTTATAAGGAACTATCCCGTCAACTAAAAAATTTGCTTATAAAATCAGAAGAGGATTCAGTTCTTCGCAGTCTTAACACAGGAAATTTCTACAATTATATCAAGTCAAAGTATAAAAGGAATGATGATATAGGCTCCATTTATGACAAAAAACGTGACCAAATGGTAATTGAAGACGATATTAAAGCGAACATCCTTGGTGATTGCTTCAAAGACAGTTTCACCACTGATAACAATTCGCTGCCCTCTCTGCCTTTTACAACAAATACTATCTGTGATGATTTAGTTGTTACACCGTCGGATGTGGAGCAACTTTTATCTAAACTTAAATCTCGAAATAATAATACTTCCCCGGATCATATACCCAGCATATTTCTAAAGAACGTCTCCACTGCTATAGCCCTACCGCTGTCAATTATATATTCTGAGAGTTTGAGAACGGGAAAACTACCGACTTCATGGAAAACAGCGATAGTTGTGCCTCTTTTTAAAAAAGGATCACGTAAAGATCCAAACAACTATAGGCCCATTTCACTTACATCGATTATCTGCAAAATCTTGGAGAAACTCATAAAAAAGCACCTTGTGTCTCATTTAGCAAAGTATCAACTCTTATCGAAATATCAATTTGGTTTCAGATCGCGTCGTAGTACTATATCTCAACTGATTTCCTATCAGAATAAACTTATTACAAATGCTTCTAATGGACGTGATTCTAACAGTGTATATATTGATTTCCGACGAGCTTTTGACTCAGTCCCTCTTCCAAAACTTATCTTTAAACTTCGCAGTTATGGACTATCTAATCAAACTATCAACTGGTTGGCTGAATTTGTATCCGGAAGAGTATTTCGAGTTCGTGTTAACAAAGCCTTATCTTCATATTATCAAGTTACCTCAGGCGTGCCTCAAGGCTCTGTGCTGGGGCCGCTACTATTCTTGATGTATATCAATTGCATTGGAGACAAATTTTCGAGTGACTATCTCCTATTTGCAGATGATCTTAAAGCTTTTTCCACGAATACTGATATTATTCTCGACGATTTAACTAAAATGGAGCACTGGTGCAACAAGTGGCAGATGAGTGTTGCACCTAACAAGTGTGAGCATATTATTTTTTCTGCTAGAAAAAAAGCTAGAACTGCGCCCCAGAACGGTGTGAACTTTCTATTCAATGGAATTAAAATACCAATTGTATCTACGGTTCGAGATCTTGGAATCCAATTTTCAGATGATTTTAGTTTTAAGAACCACTACTCTATAATTATGAGGAAAGCGCATCAACGCATTAACACATTTTTCTCTGTCCTTAAATACTCTAATTGGTCTATTTTCATCAAATGTTATGTTATATACGTGAGGCCAATATTGGAATACGGGAGTGAAATATTTTCACCAGTCAACAAAGAGAATATTATAATGCTGGAATCTGTTCAAAAATCACTACTATTTAGAATATACAAGAAATTCAGAAAGCAATACTATTCTTACTTCGAATCTCTTATTGAGTGTAATCTCGATTCGCTTGAATATCGAAGACTTGTTATGGATATTATTTACGTTTATAAAACAATTGTCAGTTTTGAAATTGATTTAGAGGAGCCTATTTTTGAGATGGTGAAATCTGTGAGCTCCTTGAGACGACACCAATATTACATCAGATCTCTGATTAAAAAAACTAACAAACTATCTTCACAATTTCTATCTAATAGAGTAATCAATTGTTGGAACTCTCTTCCGGCGTCGGTTTTTCCTGTTAAACCATCAACTGCTGCTTTTCGTACTAGACTTCTTACATGTAATCTGGACCACTTTCTCACACTAAACCAACATAACTACTAACTTCCAACGATCTATTTTATCTTCATTTTCTACATATACTACATGTACTAATTATATTTTCTCTTACTTTTCTTGTACATTCTCCATGCTCCCCGTGTCAGTGGTACCCCCCTTCGGTGATTAAATAAATAAATAAATAAATTTTGATTTTTTTTTGAGACGAGAAAACTTTGATATTCGTTGAGAAATTTCGAGAAATGAAAATTTCTCAAAAGTTTTGATTTGAGATGTTTCGAGGCTGAGACGTTTTGAGAATTTCGAGACTGAGACTCAGACTCATTTGAGACTTTGAGACTTTTGAGACTGAGACGGGAACCCGTGAGTCTCGAATCATTTCTCGGTGAGACTTTGAGACTAGTCTCATGAGACTACACACTATTGCTTACTTCCTAAAAAATAGGATTTAGAAGTTTAATTTGATATGTTGTAAACCAAGCTGTTAAGATTTGAAAATCATAGCATCGTAGATAGTTTTTGTAGTTTACTTTAATTAAAAACCATAATTCGAAAACAGAAAAAAAAGTTTTTATTTTTATTTCAAGACTTTTGAGAACATAATTGGTTTCTGAAATTATTTCTGTTTCAATAGGTTTATAAAAGTTAACAAGGAGCTGATGTATAATATTACCTTTCTTTAGTGAATACTGGCCTTGTACTTATTAAAGCTATTTATCCAAAATTATTTGTTTCGAAAGTGTTTTAATAATAGTTCTGTTAAATAGCTAATAATTATCGATGTTTCTCCAACTCAATTAATAATTTCTTATTTTAATTTTTACTAGATGAAGAGTGTTTCAATAAATGTAGAAGCTTAATTGACCTGATCAAATTAAAATTTAACGATTATCAAAACATTTAATCGGATGAAATGTTTCTAGTGAAGTTTTACTGTTTCGAGAATAAAATAAGGTCAAGAATATTTCATTTGGTCGATTTGTGTGCTATACAATCAAATAATTAGTTTTACTGTTTCATAGGAAAAAATTCTGAAGAGCAACTATTAAAGGGTACGAACGTTCCATGAACATTCCTTGGAAATTTGTTCCAAAAATGAAACAGTAAAAAAATAATAAAAATTCCAGAAAATAAATTGTGTAGAATTCACATAACATTAAAAAGAATCATTGAAACTATTGTGAGAGAACAAAGTAAGTATTGAAGCGTTTTTGTTTCAAATTCAAAAATTGTTTTTTTTATTAACTGAAACTATTTCTTTTTTTATGATATTCCTTTTCATAATAGCTGTTCCCAGTGGATAATTTTGTGAATTTTTTAATGGAGCCTGATTGAAAACATTATTAATTTTTGGAGCCAGGTCTTTCAACTCTGTTGAACTCGAAACGGTAAAAAACTGAATTTATGAATTCATCTGTTCGAAATGAATCGAATTCAAATAATTTTTTCTATAAAAAATTCGAATTTCGTTTCATTAGTTCCAAATATTCTTCTGAAAAATATCATGAATAAAACTGTTTAAAGAAAACATTGCAAATTTTTACTGTTTCAATGAAGCGGTAAGATTATGCTGAATGAGAGAGTTTTTATTTTTTGAGGTTTCTTTCTTAATCTCTCTTATATTTACCTATTCAGAAATAATCCCGAGAGATTCTAAAACAAAATTCCTGTTTCAGAAATGTTTCAATTGTATCACAAGCTTTTTATTTAATTGTCCTAAAAAACTTTTGAACAATATTAAGACAAACTATTGTTTCATCTAATAGTCTTTCTTGTTCCAATTGTAATTTTTGAATTTTTTAATTTGTTGGGATAAATTAACTGAAAATGCCTAGAATTGTTTTTACTCTCTCTAAAAAATTATGTTTCAAGTACTTTTTATTTCTTTTCCAATAATTATTGAATATTTCGAGGTTTAGAAAAGTTTCAGTACAAAAATCAATGTTTCATTGACAATGAATAAATTCTGATCCAAAGAAAAACATTTGCTCAACTCTGAACCATAATCAATAACTCGCAATACTCCTGTTTCAAAGAAAAATAAGTGTTTTACTTGAAATGTTTTATCCTAATAATAATTTAGGTTTCAATGAAAATGTATAGTTCCACTTCAAGATATGATATGTTTTTTTGTAAGCAAATTTAGAAAATTACATTTTCGAATTAAAGTTTTTCTGCTTCTTTTTTTTTCAACAAAAAAATTACTGTTTCAAAGACATTATTTTAAGTGTACTAAAAAATTTCGAATTGATACTTCGAGCTAATAGATAAAAGAACAGATAAACACCAAATGCTTTGTTACTGTTTCTATAGCCTAGACTATAGGGTTATCAAATATTTGGAAATTACTCTTTCAAACGAAATTTCACAGTTATTTCAACCCAAAAATTGCAGTTTGAAAACTAGTACATTCGATTTTTCCAGCACAACTTGGATCGATATACAGTATGGCCAATGTTCGCTCGTGACATCGGACCAGACTCAAAATCGGCTCTTTCAACTCAAAATCTCTATGGAGTACATCCATTCTACATGTGTATTGAATCCGATGGAAAAGCTCATGGAGTATTTATTCTGAATTCAAATGCTCAAGAAGTCGAAACTGGTCCAGGACCACATCTTCAATACAGAACAATCGGAGGACGAATTGATATGGCCGTGTTCCCGGGACCAACTCCTGAAGAAGTGGTTAATCAATATTTGAATCATATTGGATTCCCATTCCTCCCTGCTTACTGGTCACTTGGATATCAATTATGTCGATGGGGATACGGTAGTTTGGATGCGATGAAAACTGTCATTTCAAGAAATCAAGCATTGGGAATTCCGTTGGATGTACCGTATGCTGATATTGATTATATGAATCATTATGAGGATTTCACTGAAGGAGATGTGAGTTTTTTGAATCTGTTTTTGGAGGAAAAGAATTTCAAAATTTTCTGTTTCAAACAAAACACTTATTTGCTCCTAATCTTAATGTTCATTCTACATAAATAGAGTAGTGAAAAAGTGCTAAAGTGTCACACTTTTAAAAGTGTGAAAACGTGAGTGTGAAAAAAACACACCGGGCGAAAGTGTGAAAGTGGATAGTGTGATTTTGCGTGAAGACCTTAGTGGTCCATCAAGTTGAACGTGGCCCTTCTCTCAAAAGGCTCAAATTTACTCAAATTTCACGTGACCTCCTATCCTAAGCACTTTTCAATGAGTGATGGTCTCGGAAATGACAAAAATCGCTCTTCGGAATATTCAGAATCAGAATTCAGAAGATTCAGATTAAGCACTTTCGCCCGCATAGAAATTTTCTTTTTCACACTTTCGCCCGCGTAGATTTTCCAAATTTCACACTTTCACACTTTCGAAATTTTCACGTAAAACACTTTCACACTTTTTGATTTTGAAAAAAAAACACACTTTCGCAAACGGAGTCCATTTTAACAGGCCTATACATAAATATCCCATACTTGGTAACTGAAACAGTTAAAAACTTAACTTTCTTTTAGTAAAAAGTTTTTATTGTTATCAACAAGACGGAGCCCCATTAAATAACCGATGAAAAAAATAATATATCTGGTATCTGAAACAGTAATATTTGGAGATTTAGTTTTATGAGACAAAAGTTGTTCTGACTTTTCTGCGCTCTCTGTCTCTCTCATTTCGCGTTATCTAGATATAGAAGCAACGAATTACTGATTTTTTTTCTGCTTTTTTGTTAATATAATGAAACAGAAAAAAAACAACTAAAATTCGAAAACTTGAAGCGCATCGATAACACGGGCAAATTCAAGCTTGATATCTGCTGTTTGAAACAGTATAATTTTGAAACAGTTATTTTTGAATGAAAAATATTCAAAGACTTACTGTTTCAAGAAGTTTATTTCATTGAATTTAAACCACGACTCACCATTCGCATTGCAGAGACATCTCAAGTGTAAATGTGAAACTGTTTTTTAACGGACACTTTCGTTTTTTTTTTGCGCTCTCCCCATCTCTCTGTTATGACATTTGAATTTGATCTGTAACCAGTATTAATTCAGAACATTTTTGCTTAACTTGAAACATTTTAAATTTACTGTATTTTAAACCTTTTTTTACAGAAGTGGTCTGGATTCCCAGCGTATACTCAACAATTACATTCACAAGGACTTCATCTAATTGTTATCTTTGATCCAGCTGTTGAAGTGGATTATGCTTCTTTCCAGAGAGGAATTAATGCTGTAAGTATTTGAATACGCGCAAGAAAAAAAACAATAATTTAAATACTTAGATTAGAAATGTAGCCATTGAAACCGTAAAAAATTTCAACCTGGTTTTCAAAAAAATTTGATTGAAACCAGGGTTCACAAGAATTGGAATCTGATCGAAAAAGATTGGAAACCGTGTTCTCTTGATTTTTGGATTCAATCTGTTCTAGATTAAGATAAAATCAACCACTTTTTCGCATTTAAGTAATCATGGAAAAGTAAGAATCTAATTTTTATTGAGTTAATCTGGAATCAATCAGTTGTAGAGCTAAACTTGTCTTACTCATAAAGTTTCTGAAACAGTAATTTTTAACTTTAAAAAAGGACGCCATTTATCATTAAAACGATTTCTAACAAGCTTCAATTTTTTCAAAGGGTTTTCTGTATTTTTTGAAACAACAAATTTTTAGAGACAGGGTTGTTTGAATGATTTTTTTGGTATTGTAGAATATCAACAGCTCACTGGAAAACCAAAATTATCACAGAAACCAAATTGAAATATAAACTCTTTGAAGCAGTGCTTTTTGAAAATTTAAGCATTACTCGAAAAAAGTTTCAGAATTGCGAAAAAAAATTGTTTCTGAGGTTTATTCTGGATCAATAAATTTTCGGAAAAACTTAGCTTGTTTACTGCAACCAAAGCGTTATCATTTTCAGCCTTACGAATGGGATTTCAAAAAATAATAAAACAGCGAAAAATTCAAAATTTTGAAATATGAAACGAGATTTCAAAGAACTTCATCTTTTCGGAAGATCGGAAATGAGGTTAACATTGAACTTTATGACACTTTCATGAAACAGTTTTTGTTAATTGCTCGAAACAAATAATAAAATGTTGAAACAGAAAAAAATTGATGTCTCTAACTTGTAAATAAAGCAAAAATGGGGTTGTTTTTTTTTAATTTTAAAAGTTCGACAAAGCAAATGCTAATTGGAACAGCCAAAAAAGTTTTTTTAATTTAGTACTAATTATTTTTTCAAATAATATTTTCCAAAATAATATTTCTGAAACAGTAGTTATTGTCATCGAAACAATGATTACTTTTTAAGTACATTAAAATTAAATACTTGAAACAGTAAAAATTCTGTCCGGAACAATAGTTATTTTTCAGGACGCAATGTTCATTGAATGGGCACGAGACGATCAAGTTCCTCATTCGATACAAGATCAATATCCAATGGCAAAGAACACGAAAATAATGTTGGGAAATGTGTGGCCAGAGAGAAATACAGCATTCCCGGATTTCTTGGATACTAAAAACAATACGAATACTTGGTGGGCTGGAGAATTTGCGCAGTTTCATAAAACGGTCAGTTTCGATTTTTGGGAAGAAGAGGGGTACTGTAGTTATGATGATTTAATGCAATTAACTGACAATTCCAAAAATAAATTGTAAAAACAGGGGTCTTGAAGAAGCAAAAATTAATTTTCTTAATTGAGAAGTAAGAAGATTACTGTAGTCAAGAAGATACCCAGAACGGAAATTTAACCGTTTCAAGAATATAATTAGTTGAGAAGAAATTGATACTTAAATTCCTGTTATTGAAAATCGGAAGGTAAGTTTCTAAAACATATGAAAGAAGTAATATGTTCTGAATCAGTAAAAAAAATTCTTTAAAAAAATAAGCAGTTGCTTAGAACAGTAAAAAGTCGTAGGTACATGGAACAATCCAGCTGAGCTGTTTTGTTTCACCGTAATTTAAAACTTTTTGAAACAGGAAAAATACTCAATCGAGAAAATTTTTCTGGAACAGAAAAGTTTGTTAAATTTGTTTTACTTTCGATGAATTGGAACTGAGTATGATCTTTCGATTGTGAAACAGTAAAAAAAATTCAATTTTTTCTAAAATGGTGTAACTTACCGTAAAAACTGTATTAGATGGCCATGGCTCTCTATTGTTCAGAGGAGGCTTGGGTGGCACTGTATTAAAGGGTGGCATTCAATTGAAGGTGGCCATTTAATAGAGTTTTTACGGTATTTGGAACAATAATAAAAAATCCGAAATGATTTCGACTTGAATGGGCCTAAATCTTGAAAAAAATTACTGTTTCAAAATGAACGTTTCTCAAAATTTTTAGTTTCCAATTTCCGTCGAATATAGGCTATTAGATTAAAACAGTTGTACTTTTCTAGATGGAACTTCTTTACATTTTCACTAGAATTTTAAAACAATGTTTTCTCCTGATTCAATTGTTTTAAAAATTTGTACCTAGACAAGATGACGGTATCCGTCTCATTTAGTAATACTTCGTTAAAAATTACAACTGAAAACTTCATTTTGAAACAGTGAAAAAAAAATTCTTTTTCGAAAAATTTTTTTATGGGATACCAGTTATTTCTTCTGTCAAGTCTCAAATTTATCAAAATAATTATAAGGTCAAGTGTCTTGAGAAGTTTGAAAACTTACTATTTGAAAAGAATCTCAGGAGGACAAGCGCAGATCAATATTTTTTTCATAGCTTCTCTAATTAAATGACAGTTTTGAAACAGTAAAAATAGTTTGGATTTATTTAGTTTCAACTAGACAGTTCAATAATATCAGCTTTTTTTAAAACCATTGTTTTCTAGTCTGAGAACATCAACGATTTGAGAATATGGTAGACATAAGTATTCTGAAAAAAAATTTCGTTTTCGAAATTTTCATGAAAACACAATCATAATTGGTTTACTAATATGCTTTTGTAACCCCCTGAATATGTTTATACAATTTTTTGAGTTTTTGATGTAAGGTTTCAAAAAATTACTGTTTTAATATATTTGTTAATTTTCATATAACTTCTTTCCAAGCTGGAAATGAAAAAAAGTCGTGTACTTCTCTCGGACAACAATAACTTCTAATCCAGCCAATTCTCTTTCAGCTTCCCTTCGACGGAATGTGGATTGATATGAATGAACCATCAAACTTCGACACAGGAACCTATTCTTCATTAGAAGAGCAGTTAGCAAGTGCCAAGTTGTCCTGTCCGATATCTGGACCAGATTCCTCTCTCGATGTTCCCCCATATCCAACTCAAGCAGTCTTCCAAAGAAGCGGTGAATATCTTTTCTCAAAAACTCTTTGTATGCTCGGAAAAACCGCCCGTCGGTCTCAAAACTTCTACGACACAAAGAATTTATACGGTTGGAGTGAAGCACGTGCCACGTATCAAGCAATTCCATTGGTAACTGGAAAACGATCAGCTGTTATCTCGAGAAGTACATTCCCTTCATCTGGAAGATATGGAGGACATTGGTTAGGGGATAATACTGCAAGATGGGAAGATTTACAGACAAGTGTCATTGGAGTCATGGAATTTAATATGTTCGGAATTCCGTATGTTGGTTCAGACATTTGTGGATTCAATGGGGTGACAAATGAGGAATTGTGTTTGAGATGGCATCAATTTGGAGCATTTTCTCCGTTTTCAAGGTGAGGAGTGATGTCTTAGTTCTAGAAGATTCTAGTCTTTTCCTTCAGAGATCACAACTCGGAAGGAATGCCGGATCAAGATCCAGCCGTGTGGCCATCGGTTGCAACTGCAGCTAAAATTGCACTTGGATTCAGATATTACTATCTTCCTTATTTGTACAGGTTAGTCCTTTTTTATTGTTTCAATTGGGTTACTTAAACTGATTTCCTAGTATTGATTGCCGTAGTCAAAATCAAACAATATACCAAAGTAGGAGCAAAAATTTTAAGTTTTTGAAACTGAAAAATTTTCAAAAATGTATTGTTTTAACCGGTTCACTGGTTGGAACAGGTTTTTTGTAGTTTCGAAAATACTCATGGTTTTACTGTTTCAACATAATGATTAGATTATAATTTCTCTTCTTCTTTTTTGAAAAATTACATTGTTTAATTTCGGGTCACTAGGTCACAGGGGGTTGCGATAAATGGTTTGTTACAATAACTGTATAATACTGGACAGTAATGCTGGGCAGTGTTCAGAAAACCCAATGCTAATGTTTAGAGCGATAATCCACAAAGTTAAATACAACCTTCTGAATCATATACTATTTTCACCAATTTCACTTTTTACTGTTTCAACTAGAATGTAAGATTTGTGAATTAATGGAAAAAGTGATGCACCTACAAAAAATATGTTACTTTTTCAACCTTACGTTAAAGAAAGTATCAGTTTTTTGTTATAATTGTGTCCAACCTTTCATGTGAAAATATGGAAAAAAAAAGCTTCTCACATTTTCTTGAAATATAAACGCTCTCACAGTTTTTGTGATACATTTGCCACAAGACAGCTCCTCTGAGGTAAAAGTATTTTCACAGTTTCAGTGACTTTCATTATTGAATATGACATCCCTTTGACTTTATCAGATGTATAGAATTGTTTTTCTGGAACTAATGTGCTGATGAAAGAATACGTAATGAGTTTAGAAATTTAAAATCAAGAATTTGGAAACTTCTTGAAACAGTAGTTTCTTCTCATTAGATTTTTCTTAACTGTTTCAATGTTATTTTTTAACCGAAATTGAAATAATTTTTACTGTCTTTCAACAATACAACTAGATTCATCAAATTTAATAAAAAGTTTCAATAATTGTCATTGAGGGGTAAATTCCGAAATTTTGAGAATTTTTTTTGGGTCACTCTGAAATTTTTTTTTAATTTTTAAGAAAAACTGAAAATTCTTTCCTTATCACTGTGAATGTTTAAATAGAATTTTCTTAATCAACTTTTGTTCTTAATCCATTAATATCGAGATATTGCACATGTTGCCTTGGTTAAATTTCAAAATGAAATTTAACACGTGTCTCTAAAAACATGTCTCCAAATACATTCAATACTCTGATACTGTGATCTTTTTTTAGTGTTTTTTCAAAGAAGTAAGAAAAACAACATTTGTTTCAATTGTTTAAAATTTCATACCAATGACGTTTCTTTGCAAATTAAGGTTTTGTGGTCCAAATGTCAAAACAAAATGGAAGTATTGAAAAATACAATTTTTAAAATCAAGTTTGAAAAATAGTAGTTTTTTTCCTGAATGCTAATTATCCTTTCAGAGACTATAAGCAGAACTGAAAGCCTTACAGCAATTTTGAAACAAACTTGTATTCAAATTTTTTTTACTATTTCATCTACACATTATGAGGTCCACAATTGTTTAGGAAAAATAATGGTCTATTTCAATCTTATAGATATAAGAAGGGCGAAATTTCAAAAGTTCAAAATCTCGGCCGAAAAAAATAAGAAAGTTAATTATTCTGTGATTTTTCACAGAAATATAAGGTTTCCAAAAAGTGAATTAAAATGTCTGTAATTCGCACAGTTTTTTCATGTTTTCACGTCGAGTATGATTATTCTGTAGTAAAAACAGGTTTAATTTTATTTCACGCTTCAAAAAAATAAATAAAAGGAAATACAGAATCGTGCCGAAGCACGGTTTTGTTCACGGGAAAAAATCAATTGAAAATATCTGAAAAATGAATAAAATCCGTGAACTGCCCATCCACGATTCCAAATAAACAATAAAAAAACAGAGTTGTTCTGCAGCACGATTCTGTTGGAGAGGATACGAGTGGACGGACGAAGGATTCTTGGAAGCTGAATAAGGTGAGTTTCATCTTTTGAATCTTAATTCATCAAAATATTCATAATTTGTTTCAAATCTCAATATTCAATTTCTTTAAAAATTTATGAAAAATTTTAACTCACATTTAGTTCGAAATTTTGACCAGCTTTTTGAATTACTAACCTTCAATGCGGTGATTTGGAACAACCTCGTTCATTCGTCGCTTCGAAGAAAACAAGTTATAATATTTTTCACGTTTTTCAACTAAATTTTTATTTGCGTTAGCACGTGGAAGGGAATTCCAGGTTTTAGCCAAGTTAAAATCGCTAAAGTGCAAAGATGCTTCTTGAAAGTTCCCCTAGGAGATGTTCCAAACAAATTCGAAAGTTAGTAATTCAAAAAGCTCGTCAAAATTTCGAACTAAATGTGAGTTAAAATTTTTCATAAATTTTTAAAGAAATTGAATATTGAGATTTGAAACAAATTATGAATATTTTGATGAATTAAGATTCAAAAGATGAAACTCACCCATTTTAGCTTCCAAGAATCCTTCGTCCGTCCCCTCGTATCCTCTCCAACAGAATCGTGCTGCAGCAAAACTCTGTTTTCTTCTTGTTGATTTGGAATCGTGGATGGGCAGTTCACGGATTTTATTCATTTTTCAGATGTTTTTAATTGATTTTTTCCCGTGAACAAAACCGTGCTTCGGCACGATTCTGTATTTCCTTTTATTTATTTTTTTGAAGCGTGAAATAAAATAACAAACAGAAAATTTACCCGTGACTTAATGCCATCACTATTTCCTGTAAAATGAACAGAATTTATTACTGTTTCAAGTTTGGCCTCTTTTCCTGTTTTCACTCAGAATATTCAACTTTCTTATTTCTTTAGGCCGAGAATTTGAAATTTTGAAATTTGGCCCTACTTAATTTATTTATTGCGAAAAGTAATCACAGGGATAAAAAGAAGAACAATATCAACGGTGATCATAGCAACAAATATGTAAATCTTGTTCTTGAAAAAATTACTGTTTCGAATACATTTCTTGATTCGTGGTTTTCATCATTTTAGCTAGGGTTTCCATTTGGGGAAAATTTTAACCGCCCGTGAAAACGTGGGCGGGCGGCCCCCCCGCCCTATTCCGCCCGTCTGTAATTTTGCGTGACCGTGTTTGCACAGAAACGTCGAAAAATACTACAATTTTCAAACAATTTTTGACAAATTTAAAGAAATGTCACGTTTTCTTGGAATATTATAATTTATAATTGGTTTTCTAGAACACGCGGGTAAAAAGGGCGGGCGGCGGAAAACCCACAACCCGGGTGGGCGTAGGGTACCCAAAAAATTAGTCCCCAAATGGAAACCCTAATTTTCGCAGTATCTTTAACAAATTTCTCACTCGCTCAACATCAATAATTATTAAAAAAAAAGATATTGTCCCACAATAACCTTCTCTTACAGTTTGCACTACAACGCTGCTCGTTACGGTCATACCGTAATCCGTCCATTGTTCTTCGAGTTTCCAAAAGATGAAGAGACATTGACAATCAGTGAACAATTCCTTTGGGGATCTGCATTGATGATTGCTCCTGCTTTGTATCAGGTACGTTCATTACGATGTTCCAATATCCCGTTTTTTATCTACTGAGTAAGGTAGACTCGGTTACTGTATTCTTTTTTTTTTGAACTTCAAATCAAAATCTTCAATTGTCAAACTAATTTGATTCCAGGGTCAATCGACAGTCCACGCTTACTTCCCAGCTGACACATGGTATTCTCTTCAACCAGAAACCTACGGACAGAAGATGTTCTCTGGTTTCAATGATGTTAAAGCACCTCTTTCCTCTCTCACCCCAGTTTTCGTTCGAGGAGGATTTATCCTGCCACGTCAAGCAGCTAATACAACTACAACTGCTTCGAGACTAAATCCATTTGAAGTTTTGATTACTGTCAAGAATAATGCCGCTTCTTCGGTGAGTTGAGAGTAGAAGGATCATAGAACTACAGTAATCCTTGCAGGGAGATTTGTACTACGATGCTGGAGATGATCTGATTCCGAATGATAATATTGAGCAACATCCAAGGTTAGTTTGAGTATATCTCGATTGCGGTTAGAGATAGAGAGAAAGTGTTCAAAGTGTTCAAAATGTTAAAATTAGTATTTCGTTAGTTGACAACTTTTTGGTAGCTTTTCTGTTAGCCGAGATAGAGATGCAGACAGTCAGACCTTCCTGTAAATTTGAGCGGGTATATCTCGGTTCACAGAAGAGCCATCGAAAAAGTACCAACTAACAAAATATTGCTCATAACAAGAGCTACATTTTATTAGTTGACAACTTTTTTGTATCTCCTCTGGTAATCGAGATATACTGCGTTGAATGTCTACATATAAATTTCAGAGTCCACTGGCAATTCTCATTCACTTCCTCTATTGTCGGAGGTGTCTTCACTGGAAACTGTGAGACTTGTTCAACGGTAATCCCTTCCTTATCTCTACCAATTCCCTCTATTCACTTTCCAGGCCGTTAAACCCCCAACCCTTGACACAATTGAAATTCTCGGTTACCCATCTGCTCCTAACTTCACTGGATTCAAATTGGATGGTTCTTCTGTTTCATTGGATATGTCGAAAACTTTCTATGATTCTTCAACTCAAAGAGTTGTTATTTCATCGAAGAATTTGATTAGTTTGATGGCATTGAAGAAGAAGTTTACATTGAGTTTCTCCAATAATTGATTTGGTTTTTTTTTGTTTTTGATGTGGATAAAGAATAAATAATTTCATTTTTTCAATGTTGGTCATGCAATGAACGGAAGAATTTATGAATCAAAAAATACCAAATTAAAAATATCAAAAACCTAGAAAACTTCAAAAAAATTTTTACTGTTTCACATACTTCTCGGGGGCGGGGCGGGGCGGGCGGGGGCGGGCAGCTACAAAAATTTCAGCCTGCCCGCCCCCGCCCGCCCTGCCCCGCCCGCCCGCTATCTGCCCGGAAGAAAAATTGAAAGCATGAAATCACATATGAAATTTCGAACTTTGCTCAAAATGTAGACTATTTAAACGAAAATTGATTTAAATATCACCAATCTATGTCGAAACTTCAAAAAATACTTGATTGTCGAGAAAATCACAAAAAAATCACTATTTTCCACAAATTTTCATATTTTTGGGTGAAAAATTAGCGAAATTTTCTGGTTCCGGGCAGGTGGGGCGGGCGGGGCAGCAACTTTTTTGGTCCCTGCCCGCCCTGCCCGCCCCCGCCCGCCCCGTGCCGCCCCTGCCCGCCCCACTATCTGCCCCGATTTCGACAAGTATGCTGTTTCACATACTTCTTTTGTGAATTATTTGAAATTTTAAATGTTGAAATAGCTTTCTCCTTTTCCGAAAAATTGATGAAAGTAACAAATTTCTGAATAAATTACTGTTCCAATTGAGAAGGCAATACATTGAAATTGTAGAGTTCAAATCATACTTGCGACGGGCCGGGCCGGGCCTTGACAGGAATTTCCAAGGCCCGGCCCGGCCCGGAAGGCCCGGAAGGCCCGGACTGTGGGCGCCAATTTCAAATTTAGAAAAAATAAGCCTCTTTTTCAGTTTACATGTTTTGAAGCAATATAACACTTTTTCTCAAAAATTTGAAAAAAAAAAACATTTTTTCTCCGAATTTTTTTGAAATTTTGACCAAAAAATGACCCATCCGGGCCTTCCGGGCCGGGCCTGGCCCTGAAAATTTTCCAAGGCCCGGGCCGGACCGGGCCTTCAACAATTTTCGCAAGTATGGTTAAAATAGTAAAGTTAATATAAAAATTTTGAAACAGTAATTACTGTTTCAAGGTATCCATTCAACAGAATTACCAATACTATTCAAAAATCTTAAATCTAATTTAAGCCACATATGAAACATAACTTTTTGTAGAAAAATTACTGTTTCAAGATTGTTTTATTTTGAAAATATAAGTCAAAACAGTAAGTCAAACACAGTAAAATCCAAAAAAAAAGTTCACTGTGTCAAGACAGTCACAAATCATCGCTTCATCAGAAATTTTTGTTTTTCTCCAGACCAAAATGAGTCGTTCAAGAAACTATTGGAAATAAGAAAAAGTATATACAATTTAAAAAAAAAAGAAGACTCACATGAAAAACATTTAGTTATCCAAATCCTAGTTATTGTAATAAAATGGGAAGACTGAAGATAATTGAAAGTTCAATTTTATTATGTCATATTTGAAACCGGAAAACTTCTTATTTTTTTCTGTTTCATGAAGTTTTCAATTGTATGTTTCGTATCACCGTTTGTTATTTTATCCCCTAGGTTAAATTTGAAAGTTCGGAAATCATTTCAACTGTATTGCTGTTCACAGATGCCTGCTCTTCCATAAATTATTTCTTGTGGAATATTTTTGAAATTATTTGTGATTTGAGAAAAATCATCAAATTATCTCTGACTAACACAGTAATGTTCGGTTTCAGTCGCTCAAAGAGAGCGCAGAGAAGCTAGAGACCGTGGTTTCTCTGAGAATTTTGAATTACATCAAGAACAACGGAATCAACAAAAATAAAATATTTAATCCCGATTTTGAAACAGGAATTTTTCGATTTTATAAGTTTCGAAATTCACTGTTTCAAACTCATTTTTGAAAGGAATAAATCTTTTTTTATTGAATCATCATGTAGTAAACCAACTATTTCATGATTCTCAAAAAAAAATATACAAAATTTTCATGAAACAGAAAAAAAGTGGTGGGAATAAAAAAAAACTGAATTTATTTATCCTTTCTTCAAATAATTACTCTCTTGAAAAACAATTAGTCTAGATACTGTCTGCACTCTCTCATCACAGATACTCTTTCGTAAAAATCAGGAAAACAGTGAGTTTCAAAAAATTTATGTTTCATGGAATTGCCTAATATTCCTCTAAACTTTTGAAATTTAATTGGCCTTTCGAAATTTCACAGCATCAATTTGAAAAATAATTGGAAGTAACTTAAGGTAAAGTGTTATGATGATTTAATGAGTCCGCTGTGTACGCATGATAATATTTCTCATTAGTTCATCAAAAACTGAAGTTTACTTTTTGAATACGGATATATTTTCGGAAGAAATGTTCTTTTTCACTACATTTTCATAAAAGTATCTGTTATTCTTGAGTTTTATTGAAAGAATCTGTCAGCCGTTTTCGTTTCAACAAATTATTAACTTGCCGTTCCAAGCGTTTTCTAATAAAGCAACTCAAGTCCATGAAAAAGGGTTTTATAATTTTTTTTTTAAACAAAAATAGTTCTTTACTTGGAGTAGTTGAAAAATCAAAAAAAGGGTTTTCTTGAAAAATGAATATATTATGGTAGCAGTGTTAAAAATCTGAAAATTCTGAAAAAAGAAAATTGAAACAGGAATTTGTATAATTTGATAACCTAATATTTTTCAGCAAATTCGAGGAAAAATGTCCTTACTATCAAAAATTTTTTCAAAACAGTAATCTCTTTTCTATTTGCAAAATCTAACAAATTCAATTCTTTTCTATTAGCGCGGCCAAAATTTGAAAAATAAAAATTATTTGTCGACTAGAAACACTTAGAAGTCTATCCAGACCAAGAATTTCAAACTTTCGAGTACTCTTCGTCGAATTTAGCACGTTTTGGGATTAGAGCGCATTTTGATGCCTTGTGCCGGACTAATACTTTCGAATACCCGATTAAGACATTGAAACCCATATCGATTTATGGGTAGCTCGAAACAGTTTTTAAATTTTATTTTAATTTACTGTTTCACGAAAGTTGTTTAACTTTGTCTAAACTTCATGCATTTAATGGGGACTACTAATACTGATGACTTTAATACTACGAAAAACTGAAAAATGTTTTTCGGAAGCTACAGTAATAATTGGTCAACACGATTATAGAAGAACGATCGTCATGTCAACAACTATCAATTTTCAAAACTTGTAATTGAAACAGAACTTTATTTCTTTTTAAAGAACTTTGAACATTTCTGTTTCAAAAAGTTTCGATATACATCAATTCTCATTTTGAAAAAGATTTACGTTCATTCTATTTTTGTAATTTTCACTGTTTCCGGATTTTTTAACTATGAAAGTTTTTAAGCGTTCGAAAAAATACAATAAAATCCAAAATGAGACTTCTAAAAGTTTTAGACTAAAACGGTAATTTTTGAATTTTTTCAAAATATGAAATTACTGTTTCAAGAAGTTGATTTAAGAAATGATTCAAAAAGATTTTTTTAATTTTTTTTTAATTTCATTTATTTCACTTCCCGATCATCTTGCTGAAAAGAATACATTAACTGTTAACTTCGAATTAAATTTTTTCAAAATACAATTATTTTTGTCTGTGTTGCTTTCGGTCAGTGATTATCGGTCAGGATAGTTTATTCTAAGTATTCCTCGTGGAATTTTTTTTTTCAATTTTTTCTTTCAAAAATTAAAAGTTTCTCATTCGAAATATTGCGTCTTCTAAATATTTTATTTTTCATTTCTGTCACACCTAACGAATATAGAATTTTACAGTTTCAACCATTTCTCTTCCTCGTAATTTATTTCAAATCAACATTGACTGATAATTACTTTTTATACATTATAATGCCTTACGAACTAGGATCGAATTTTCTTTCCAAACAGTTATAAAAGTTTTGAAACTATTGAAACTAAAGTACATTTTTTTAATTTTTTTATTGTTTGAGGAGTTTAACAATCGACAACGGAAGCTAAGCACACCAATCTAGAAATGTTGAAACAGAAAACTTTCTTTCAAATATCATTTTTTCATCATGGTGTCCATCAAAATCGCTTGATCGAAATTGGATATAAATATTATGGACCTATTCAGGGCAGAAAAGAAAGTATTTTTTTACTTTGTTTTCCCTATTCACGATCGGCAAAAAATGCAGAAAATTAATTGTTTTCCTTTTTTCGTATTTTTTTGCCGAACGTGAATAGGGAAAACCAAGTTTTAAAAAATACTTTCTTTTCTGCCCTGAATAGGTCCATAACAAGAAGATCTGAATGAACATTAATTGAGACAAGGATAATTTTATGAAACTATTGAAACAGTAAAAAAATTCCTGTTTCCACATTATAATAACAGTGGTTCTTCTAGTTTGATTGGCTACATTCTGTACCACCCAATCAGAGTTGCGCGGAATAGAAAATTTTTGAAAACGGAAGACGGAAGACGGAAGACGGAATTCCGCGCAACTCTGCACCCAATGCAATGTGAAGGAAATAACATAAACTCAATATCCTCTGAAAAAAATTAAAGTTTCCAAATTTTCAAATGTTTACTGTTTCAACTAGGAGACTTCAATTCCATAATTTAATAATTAAGAATGATAGTCTATGATTACTTTCCATAACAATTTTTAAAATTCCAATTAAAAAATAGATGAGAGAAAAATCGATTTTTGGGCTCAAATAAAAAAACATTACAAGGAATTTGAAACAGATTTTTCTTTCATAAGTTTTTTAAAATTTACTGTTTCACCGTGATCATTTATCTCAAAAAATTAATTATCAAACATTCACACACGATTGTAACATCCATATTTTTCCGTTCTGACTAGATAACTTTAACAATCAATTTTTTTTCAAAACTAATTCAAAACAAAGCGTTTACTGTTTCATGGAGATCACTTTTTTGTAGATATTTCCACATACTATTCCTCCGTCCACAAAAATACCGTAAAACTTCAAATAGACCGACATGTCGCTCTATTTTTCAAACGACTTTTTTCTTGTCGCTCTATTAGAGGTGACGTTCAATTAGGGGCTGTTGTTCTATTTTTCAATGAAAAAAAACCAAACACAACAAAAATTTTATCAGAAAAAGAGCAAAAACAAGATCAACAAGTAGTAAAAAAAACAAAATTTTAATCAAACATGAGCGAAGAGCCACTATCTGTATCCAATCATGTATCCAATCCACTTGGAACTTCCGAGTTTGTCTTGAAACAGTGAATCAAATGATCTTCGGAACCTCCTGGGACTGTTTTCCGCACAAAAAACCAATTAAAATTAAAAAGAAAACATTGAAAAATAGGGAAAAATAAAAAAAATGAGAAAAACGATTCGAGAGTTCACGCGCGGATGTCTTGTGTTTGCGTCGCTACAGTAGTTTTGGAAAGGGTGTCGCTCTATTAGGGGTAGTCTGCTGTCGGTCTATTAGAGGCTGTTGTTCAAATAGAGGCTGTCGGTCTATTTTTAGAATACAATTTCTCGTGTCGGTCTATTAGGGGTGACGTTCAATTAGAGGTGACGGTCTATTAGAGGTTTTACGGTAATTTCACAAAATGAGAAACTCCATTAGACTAGGGCGAGAACTCAAGAAATCATCCACGCCCGCCTACGAAGTTCACTGTCAATTTCGCATCATTTCCCTTCTACACTTGCCGATGTACAACAAGTGAGTACACATAGATGCAGGGTAGAGTTGAACCCGCGCCAGCAGCTTGCCGGCCGCGAGTGTTAACCTCTACACCAAGCGTGCAACAGCATTGAAAATGGTGAGAGGTGGTAGAAGAAACCCGGGTTATAGAAAAGAGGGGAGGAAAGAGAGAGTGGGTAAAAGTTAAACACTTCTCGATAATGTAAGTGTGCTCTAATGATGAAACTCTTCATTTCTTGTCAAAAATGTCACAAAATTTATCCGTCCACTTTAAAATCAATTCCAATTTCCCTGCGACTAATTTCGCTGCTAACAACTTTCTCAGCCTTATTCTCAATTCCAAAACCATCTGAATCCATTTCTCGAATCTTCCAGTATTTTTTAAAATCTCCGGTTTCTTCACAACAATTCTTTTGAATTTCGTTTCACTTAAATTCACGATTTTCGTCATTTTTTGGTCGCCAACGTGTTCGATTATTTTAAGTGTGATTAAGGGTTTCGACGGTTTGGATGGCTCATCTCGGTATGTGGTTACGGTGGAGGATTGATTGGTTTTTCTAGAAAAATGGAAACTTTGATCTATAAAATATACTCCAGAACTTTTAACCAACCTCGGTTCATAATCCACCCAAAACCTCCTTGTTTTCTCATTACAATTCGATTTGAGAATTCTTAAAATCAATGAGGAAGCAGCTAATTCTGAATTAATCCAATCGATAAGAACTTCACAATCATAACTGATAAGACTCATTGATTCAAGGAAAACGGATACTGGATGGAAAATGGAAGAGGAACTGAAAATAGAGGAAATGTTAGGTCATGGCCTAGAATATTGGGAAAAGTTAGGCCACCGAAAACTAGCTATATGGCCTGGAAATCTTAAAATAGTGACCTAACTTTCCAGATTTTCTAGGTCAGGGGGGATTTTCTAGGCCACCAAAACAAGCTTAATGGCCTAAGAAATATAAAAAACTTGAAATCAGTACATTTAAACCTGAAGATCTAACTTTTCAGTTTTCAGATCTCCTGGACCACCTGGCCTAACTTTCCATGACGTTTCTAGGCCATCACTTACTCTAGATCTTCTATTAATGGTAAAAGTGCCAGCATACTCGTCAAAAATCGTTCATCATTATCTAACAATTTCTGGGAGAAACTAGCTGTCGATGGGTATTCTGGTGAGAATTCAGATGAAGAGAGAAGAGAAGAAAGATCTGGAAATAAGGATTTTCAGATTTCAGATATTTCAAATACCTTCTCTTGGAGTTGTTAACAATAAAGCACATAGAATTCGTTCTTTTGAGTGATTAGAATTGATTGGAATTGGAATATTGGAAGAGGAACATGGTCCGACGAATGTCTCCGTTTCTGGAATTTTTATAATGGAAGGGTGTGGAACTGTTCACTAATCGAACATTGAAAAATAAGAGAATTGGTACAATGATTTTAGGTGAAACAGTACATTTTGAGAATTTCCCTGTCTCTAGAAATTGTTTTCAAATTTTTGAGTAAAATTTGAGAATTTCCAGTTGAAAAATCAAGAAATTAGCCTAAAAATTTGGTGAAAAATCAACTTTTCTGATTAAAAAAAAATTCGCTTTTTTAATGAATTTTTGCAGTAAAATGTTAATTCAGATCCACTAGGAATAGATAAGCCTCACCATAGCGAGAACAATAACCACCAAATTTACTTAGTTTTCAACGAAGCTTTATCTCCCTAGTAAAACAGTAATTTTTGAATTTGCAAAAAACCTGATTGAGATCTCATTTTTGCTAATTTCGTTCATTCTCACTAGGAAACGTTAAACCTCAGCAAACCCTGCTTCAACTAAGCCTTGCTAAACTCCATTTCTGGCTCAGCCTCACAAAAATTTCCTCAATTCTTCACCAAACCCATCCCTTCCCCACTGGAATCTCCTCCTCTCTCTCCTCAATTTCTCCTCCAGAATCCAAATTCTTCCTCCTATAAGTGTCATGCTTTGAACTCTGTGTTCTCTCTCTCTCTCTCTCTCTCTCTCTCTCTCTCTCTCTCTCTCTCTCTCTCTCTCTCTCCAATAAATTCTCCCATTCTCGCCCCCTCAATCATCCAATTCCGAATCGATTAAAGTGCATTTTTTCAATTTTCGAAATATCTCTCAAAAAGTGCATTTAAAAGAGAGAAGAGACGCAGACACTGTTCTATTTTTTTTCGAAAAATTTCGAAAAACGAGCCGCTGACACATTTTGAGAGAGAAAGCAAATATAAAACACACTTTTCCTTGTTTTAAATAGGAGCAAATAACAAGGTAAAGTGTTTTTTTGAAAAGAAAGAGAAAGAGAGAGAGAGAGAGAGAGAGAGAGAGAGAGAGAGAGAGAGAGAAAGAGGGAGAGAGAGAGAGAAGGGGGAGTGTACAGTAATTCACTTAATCGGATCATTTACCATTGAATGGAAAACCAGTTGAAATAACTGATTTACATAATCTATTGATACTTGATCCGATTGTTTCATCGATTTGTTGAAGTCCGAAATTCGAATCCTGATAGACGAGGAATGCGATCCGTTCGAAGAGCCGAGAGCTCACATCGAATCTCTTCTCTGATTCTAGAACTTCTAGAATTTGATCCTTTGAAAATCCAAGGGAATCCAGGGATTCTGAGCATTGGGCTTTGATAAGAAGATCGTATCCATCGAGCATTCTGAAAGCAATAAGAAAAACTGAACAAAAATTATACAGAAAAAGTATTTCCTAAAGGCATTTTCCATTTTTCAAAGTGAGGGAGAACTAATTGGCAACAAGGGATTTATTCAGCACTCGATGCGTAATCACGAAAGTATCAAAATACGAGTTTCACGTCAAGGACCAAATTTCGAGTCTTCTAAAGGATGATAAATCAGAAGGCATAAAATTTGACTAAACTCCAGTTACACCAAAAACTACGACTCGACGACTACTCGTTTGAAGGCATTCAAGGAGATAGAGATTTAAAAACGGGGAGGAAATTGAAGAAGCGGAATATTGGATAGGTCAAGGAACGAACGACGATAATAACAAGTAACAGCAACAATCGGGTTTCCGCCTATTATGTGAGGAAATTTGGGGGTTTTTAAGTTGGATAGAAGGTGAAAAAAAGTAAAAACGGCAAATTAATAAGTTCAAATTGACAAATTAACAGTTATTGAATCCGAAATTGTTGAGTTTAAGCATCTTCATCGCTGAAGTCCGATGCTCCATCTTCATCCTCTCCTGGGAAGTCAAACATATCATCAGATTGAAGCTCTCCAGTGTAGAAGAGAACAGCTCTTGGAATGACGGTGTCACGGAGAGCTTGTCCCATCTCGTAGTCGAGCTCAAGGAACTCCTCGGCTTGCTCATCATCCTCATCCTCGTTTCTCTCGTCCTTGGACTTTGGTGGGTCGAAGAAGTTGAAGAAGCTGTCGGCCTTAACGGTCTTGGTAAGGAACTTTCCAGCGTTGGCTCCCTTCTTCTGCTTCTTCTTGACGGCCTTCTTGGTGACGTTCTTTCCGTCAACCCAGTCGATGGTGTCTCCGATAACACGAACAACGTGTGGTCCATCATATGAAATGACGGCCTCGACGTCTGGATCGAAGTCAAGAATGTAGGTCTTGGTGAGAACTTGGTTCTTGAAGTATGGGTTGGTGGCGAAGTGGAACTCGAGCTTGAATCCCTGAAATATGCTACGATTAGTGTGATAAAGAGGAGACGACGATAACAAACCATTGGGTCGGTAGTGGTGGTGGTGGTGATATCAATCAAGAAAGAGAGAATTGGGAGATCGTGCTCCTCAATAGACTCGGCAACAAGATCGTGAGTCTTGAGAACATGGAGCCAGAAATCCTTGACTCCCTTGGCTGATGGATCAGCCTCGACAGTCTTGTTGATATCCTGAAAAATAAGATTTAGAAAAGATATATTCCATAACTATAAATTGTCATGGCCGCATCATCGCGCAAGAAACATAATTCAGGAGCGGGAATAAAGGACATATTCATCTTGCAACGTTAAATAGATAGATCTCTCACGGGAGAAACCTCTCGAACAACGCTGCCATCGCATACATCGCTTATCTAGATTCAAAACTTACAGCGAGTTGCTCAGGGGTGAGTCCCTCGAGAAGTGGCACGTCGCTCTCGGCATCAGTGACCTCCTTCTCTCCGGCGATGATGGCCTTTCTCTGCAAATATGACTATTTAGAATCTAAAATCGCTTGGCAAAAACTTACAGTTTCGAAGATTGGCTTGAACTTCTGTTCGAATTCAAGCTCGAGCTCGTGAACCTTCTTGTAGAATTCGGATTCGATCTGAAAAGTTTCGAAATATGAAAAATCAAAATTTTTGGGTAAAAAATACCTTGATGCTATCGAGTTGAAGCTTCTTGAGAGCGCAAACGCGTTGCTTTACGTTAGCTGGGAGTGACTGAATAACGTCATAGTTGGAGCTGAGAAGTCCGACATCAATCTCTTGGGCAGCAGCCATTTTATTACCTGAAAACCCAAAAATCATATATCGAAACGGTGTAAAGTTTTTACGAGCTAAAAACACGATTTTCAGCTGAAAATTCGAAGAAATGATAGATTTTTCGATTCAATTTTTTATTTTCGTCATAATTTCGAATAATTCGAGAAAAAAACGAGCAAAATTCGTTGCGAAACAACACGGGTGCTGACTGAAATCATAGGACTCGTGAATTATTTTTTGACGGTGACGAGACTCCGCCCTAACGAAAATGTCTCTTCCGCGCGAGACCCACGGTTAAAGGCGCATGAGCGGTGTCGATTTACGGCGTGTCAACAATTGTTTTTGCCGTTTGTTTTATCGGCGCGAATTGTGATTTTATCAGTGAACACGGAATGTTTTTTGGTTTTAATGCATAATAATCATGTCATTTGACTGTTTATCAATGATTTTGTCTTATTTGTACTGATTTTTCATTAAAAATTGATGAATTAAAGGATTTTTCTGCTTTTTTGGTATATTTTCAATTTTTCTTTAGTTATTTCACGATTTCTGAGCAAGTTTCTCACAAAAAGTTTACGACCTCTCAAATATCATCATTTCTTCGTTTCTCTCTCTCCCGAAAAGCTATTAGAATATTACACTCAACGCGAGTCCAGATGTTCCCTCTTTTCCTCCTGGAAATACTTCTCACTTTACTTATTTTCCCGTTTCTTTTACTTTAAAAACTTCAAAAAATCCTTTAAAAACGAGTTTTCAGCCAGGAAAAATGTCAGCGACAAACGAAAATAGGCAAATTATGAGCGGCGTCGAGGTGCCACCGTTCAGAAATTTCCACGAGTTTCTTCTTGAAACTAATCGATATGAGGTGAGTTTTTAGTCTTAAAACAGAGAAAATGATTGGTTTTCAAGCTGAAAACCCCAAAAAATCCTAATATTTCCCATAAATTTCCCCAAAAAATCCAATATTTCAGCGTCCACCATTCAACGATTTCAAGCGATGGAATAATCGAATCATCTCGAATCTTTTGTACTTTCAAACCAATTATTTCATCACAATTATCACTTTATTCCTTCTTCATACATTCATCTCTTCACAAGACATTTTCATCGGTCTTATCGCCGTCGTCGCTGTCATCGCCACGGTCATCTTTGCCGTTACCGCTGATGCAAATATTAAAAAGGTAGCGATTGACAGTTACTTGATGGTTTACGTGTTTTCTTGATAAGAATATGGGTGCAAAGTTTGCAAAAATCAAAAGAAATTTGAATTCATCACGGAAAATATGGAAGATTGTAGAGAAAACGTGGGTTTTCCACCCGAAAACCAAGTTTTCAGCGAAAAAGAGGACATTTGAACAAAAAATGATAAAAATTGACAAAAAAACCAGTTTTGGAAGGAAATTGTTTATTTTTCTCAAAAAAAAGCAGTTTTTTATGTAAAGATCGGTAAATTTTTCGTTGGTCTGCCAGACTACGAACTACAAAAATAAAGCTAGCATACCAATCTGGCGGCAAAGTCAATCTTGCACTTTTTTTCAAAAACTAGAATTGAAAAAGAAAAAGCAATTTTATTGAAAAAAGTGGTTTTAAATTCTAAAAACATCAATTTTATGCTCGAAATCTTTTCAAAAATCCATTTATTTCAGATGCGCACCGATCATCCACTGGTAACCCTCGGAGGAATCATTCTCATCGCCTATTTCTTCATTTCAGTCTTCCAATCGGTTCTCGTCGTTCTCTTCGCGTATGTTTTTTCCTTGTTTTTTCGGAGAAAAACGGACAAAATCCCCCTCAAAAATTTCAATTAAATCGAGTTAATACCAGGAACCGGAAAACGAGAAAGAGGGGGAGAAAAAGTAATTTTATGCATAAGAAATGAGAAAAGTTGAAAAACTTCCTGGAATTGTGATTTTTGATTTTTGACCTGAAAATCATGGGTTTTGACATGATTTTGTTCTTCATTAGCCTATTTTCCTTTTCCTTCAGATTTCTCTTCCCAGTCTTCCTCGTTCTCGTCCACGCTTCCCTTCGACTCCGTGGCCTTGCTAACCGAGCCGCCAACGCAAAAGAGCAACTGGGAATCCGTACTTCAGTTATGGGAAAAATTCTCGATAAATTTGACCTTAACGTGAAAATGTAGATATTCATTGCCACCATTTTTGTATTTTCTCACCCATTTTTCGCCAACAATTCTAACCAATTTTGACCAAATTTCTTGAGCTTCGTTTATTTATTGACCGCCCATTTTTCATATGTAACATTTTATTATTTGCAAGATTCACAGAGAAAAAAAAACAGGAAGAATATTTATTTTTTGTGGAATTATTTCAGTTTTCATGGTAAATACAGGGAAATGAGTTATTGGAAAAAGCGTGGAAGTTGTCTGAAATCGGTGGTTGGAACGGAGCGAATCTTCTTTTTGTTGAGAACACGATTCCGGAATGGTTCGGTGAAACGGACATTCGATCCGACGAGGCCGAGAAGAGGGCTTCGTTTGTTGATGATTTCGTACTGAAAAATTGAGATTTTCAAATTTGAATTCCCGCGTCTGCATTTTGACGTGAGTGTGTTTGCGTACAATGTATTTTACTTTACGAGAAATTAAATTTTTAGGAGTTTTCAAAGTTTTTAAATGTTTTCGGCGGGATTCTGGTTGTTTTAGGCAAGTTTTAGTGTTTTTTAAATTGAAAAATGAGTTTTCGGACCGGTGTAAGTTAATATAATCTCGAAAATATGCGTTTTTCGAGGTTTTTCGGCGAAAATTAGCCTAAAATCAATTTTTTGATATTTTTATCAGAATCCGTTCGAATTTTTTTCTGCTTTCTTCGTTTTCAGATGTCACTGCAACAAAAATTGATTTTCTAATGTAGATTTCGCTCAAAAAATTTCGAAATTTGAATGTCCGCCAAAATGTCACTGTGTATTTTGTCGTGACGGTGAACATGCGTACCGTGCATTTTATCTTACGAGCAACGGTGTTTTTCACCGTTTTGAGCGTTTTTCGAATATTTTTCTACCAAAAAAAGCGAAGTTTCAAAAAAAAAATGTCTAGAATTTTCTTAAAAAAAATAGCTAATTTAATTCTAAATCCCCTCACCTCATCAGGATCCTGGAACGAGTAGAGCAACTGTTTCTCGAGTCCGGTAAACTCTTGACTGGCGACGAATACGAGAACAAAGCATAGAAGCCAGGCGACAACACATGTAGAATTCATTCTGAAATGAGTGAGTGTTGAGAATACGGGGAATGAATATTTAAAGGAGTGACGGAGAGAAGGGGGCGGAGCTTTGGGGACGAAGGAGAGGGAGTGGGAGGTGTCAAGTACAAATCCAGTGGGAACAGAGAGAGAGAGAATAAGAAGGAGTTAAGAGCATGTGAGAGATCTGGATTGAGATCACTTCGTCATTTTCTTATCAAATCCGGATCATCTCTGAAACATCACATTGGTCTGCTAAGCTACGAACTATAAGCTCTTGCATACCGATCGGTTTGGTATGCTTGACTACAAGCTACAAAAATCGGCATACCAAATGATTTTGTAGTTTGTAGTGTAGCAGACCAAAAACAGACGTTTGGCTGTCAAATTGGAGGTATGCTAGGCTACAAACTACAAAGCTAGAGTTGGCATACCATTTCAAACAAACTGGCCTAACTAGAGAGTTGGTATGCTAAACTACAAACTACAAATGCAGCATACCAAAATCCGAAAGTCACATTTTCGGTCTGCTAAACTACAAAATACAATAAAATCTCCATTCTCTGAAACCAGGCACTACCCAGAATCGACTCCCACAACTTCTGATCTTTGTTTTTTTTATCGGTTCAATAGACACATCAGAATACGGAAAAAGAGAAGGAAGAATAAAATTGATAGACAGACTGAACGGGGGAGTTCCTCTCGAGAATACTAATTGTTTGAGGGATGGAACAAGGAAAAACAGATGAGTTCTCTGAGGTGACACGTATTCTGTATCAGGAGACGTTTTCGTTCGGAATGGGTCTGCCAGAGGTTGGTCTGCTAGACTACAAACTACGCTGATAGCATACCAACGCCGTCTAATCGAATTTGTAGTTTGTAGTCTAGCAGACCACTTCTTCTTCTAAAGTTCTAAAGAACCTCATTTGACGTCCAGAAGGAAATTGAATTCCAGAACTCTAATATACCAAAGATCCCTGTAAAAAGCGTGGGTTGTAATCTGTAGTCTAGCAGACCATGACGCCAAAAGGCTCTGGGAATAGAGATTTCTAGACAAGATTTGTATCAGGAAATAAGGTTTTGACCTAGAATTTCTAGTGTGGGTTTTCAAGATTTGGCTCGGAAATTGTCATTAGAGAGTACAATTTTCATGTATTGACCTAGTGGATCAAGGGATCTAAATGATGTTTTTTTTCGAAAGGGATGTTTGAGCCAAAAGAATTGATCAATTGACCCTCTTCCTCCTACTCATTTGATCCTGTTTTGGTGCCAGGTTGGGCGATCAGAAAAAAGAGAGGATAATCTTTATTTGGGAATACTTTAGAAAATTAGAAACTTGGATTTAAAGGAGGCCGGACATCAAACATTTTTGAATTTTTCATTTTCATTAGAAATAACATTCGCCGCTTCAGAAACACATTCGTGATGTATTCTGATTGTTAAAAACGTTTTTAGAGCCGTTTCGAGCAAATAGCGAAAAACTAAATTTGAATTACCGCCAATCGTCGTCACCGAATTCGCGTGCTTTTTGCTATTTTGACATGTAAATTTGCGAAATCGAATTAAAATAAAATAAACAAAATATCAGAGTATTAAAAATGACCTAAATAACATACTCGATGAATATATTCTTTTGATTTTTACATTGACCGCCTCATAACGTCAAATTTCATGTTTTTAGACGGTGCACTTCGCAGACCTAATTTTGAAAAGCGGTAAAAAAGGAGTATTTGAGGAAACACATGTTTAATATTCTCAAATTTTGTTTGTTTGATTTTATTTCGAAACGGCGAAGTTACATATTGCAAGAAAAGACAATTGATTACTGTATTTCACATTAAAAATTGCAATGAATCGATCGGAAACCGCCGATAGCTTTCCATTTACCGAAATATTTTTGCAATTGGTTCACCCAATTCTAATTAATATTTTTTAGTTAAATTTCTTTTCAATTCGGTTTTTTTTTCACTGCAAATTAAAAAAAAACGAAAATGTCGTAAAATTGTGGCCACAATGTGCGCAATCTTACGACAAAATACATGAATTCCAAATTCGATTCCAAAATCAAACGAGGTGTCCGGCCCCCTTTAAGATGAGCTTTATTATGAAAGCTAAGGGAAAGCTGTGACATAGAAGGAGAAGAATAAAAATATGATATTTTTGGATTTTTTGATCGAATTGATACATCAAACCATTCGTTCTTTTTTTTTTTGAAATGGGGCGGAGTTTAGATTGATGGAAAAATTCAATAACCTAGCGATTAGGACGGAATTAGAAAACTGATATAAAGTTAATGAAACAGCAAATGTTACTTCAATTTAATATATTTGAATCATCTATTTGTAACCTTTGGCCATTTCAAATTGTTAAACGACTTAAAATACAAACTAATATGATATTATTGAATCTGTAATTTATTTTTTCTAGCGCGCTTTTAAAAGTTAAAATGGATGTGCATTTTCAAACAAGGATATCTCGGTTCTCTCGAAAGCTATCAAAAAAGTGTCAACAAATGAAACATTGCTCATAACAAGGCCTACATTTCATTAGTTGACAACTTTTTGAAATCTCTTCTGGGAACTGAGTTACTTCATTTTCAATAAAAGATGCCTTTCGTATCCTGAAAGTTCCATAAACCAGGGTTACCTACGTACCTCAAACGCAAAGGCTGACATTATTTTCGTATTTCCTAACCCCACAATTACGTATATGAATATTTCCCAATCCAAATAATTGAATTTTTTCACCTTAAAATCAAATTTGGTGACACCTCAGCCTATCCAACAAAAAATATATAGTGAAATCAAATTAACAAAATTTTTTCTCGAGGGGAAAACAACAAAAAAAATATCAAAAATCGTATAGAAGAACTCTCGAGGGAAGTGGTCTGCTTGACTACAAACTACAAGAAGATAGCATACCAAAGAGACTTTGTTTTTGGTCTAACAGGGCAGCAGGAATTGATCAGCTCCGGTGGTCTGCTAGACTACAAACTATAGAAATACAGCTAGCATACCAAACAAAACTTCAGGTTTAAACTTGCCAAGCATTGTCAAAAAATCCAAGCTTAAGAAAAAGTGGGCGGAGTCAAAATAGGCTCCGCATCTTTTTCCGTTTAGACTTCGGAAATGAGTTTCTTAGATTGACAACAAATTGGGTGGGTCTTACAGTTTTCTTTTTTAATTCTGGTTTTCAAAAAGAGTAAAAACAATTCGGTGTTTCAAAAACTTCATTTTTTTTCTGTTTTTTCTTAACTTCTGTTTAGTAATTTTATGTGACTCTATTTTCCCTTTTTTTTTCGAAATGCTACATTTTCTCGAGTTTTCGCAAAAATTAAAAGAAAGTGAGGAGATAAAAAAGGAATTTTTACTGTTTCATGAACTCTATTTCAATATTGAATAGTTCCTTTTGATAGTTCCAGTCGCTCCTACCAATAAAAAAACAGTTTATTTATGCTCTTCTATTAAAGGAAGTTTTTGAAATTGAAAAGAAAAATTACTGTTCCACGAAACCATTTTAATTCACTTAGCTCCAAAATAGATTCGATACGATCGCAATTGAAACAGAATTTTCTTGACAGTTCCAGTCCTACTTGGAAATTATTCCGAATGAAATAAAAGCAGTTAACAATCAACAAATCTGGGCGACTTTCATTAAAAAAATAATGTTTTCTTGAAATTGACTCTTTTTGAATAATTGATGATGAAACAGTGAAAAAAAAAAGAAATTGGTTGAATGAACTTGAATTGAAATTTAGTTAATCAAGCACAATGTGAGGGAGGGAGGAAAGCAGATGATTCATAATAAATTTGATTCGAAAAATCAAAAAATGTCACTGAATTATAAAATATGAACTGAATAGTCAATTTTATTTAAAAAAAAAAAGAATTTTCTGTGTTTAATTGAAAAAATGAGGAAATTAGAAACAGAAAAATGTCATCAATTAACTGAAATTGACCTTTTTCAGTTTCGCCAATTTTCATTGAAATTTCTGTGGACATCAGTGTTGCACGGAAGTCGATTTTTGAAAACCTCGGAACGCGGAACACGGAAACGGAAGTGGAAAAAAGACCGGAAGACGGAACGAGGAACGCGGAACACGGAATTCCGTGCAACACTGGTGGGCATACGATTGAGTAGACCAGTAATTAATTCCCACTAAATGAAAGTTTTGAAACAGTAATTTTTACTGCTTCAAATTTTTTTCAGACATTCTTTAAAAAGATTTAATTGAAACAGAAAATCAAGAGGTTTTGCGATAAGTTTGATAAATTTACTGTTTCAGAGCAACTCCTTATTTCTGTTCATTTGACTTGGCCATTAAATCTACAAAAGTCAGATGGATGTACAGTAAGAATTGTGAAATCTCTTAAACAGTATTCTTACTGTTTCATGTATTTCAATTATTTTTCGAAAAAAAAAAACAAAATCATTCAGAAGGAGTTCATTGTAATGTCCGATCTGATCACTAAATCGACAAGAGAAAACAAAAGCAATACCGAACCGTCTAAAAAAACAGGAATATTCATATAGTTTTTGAAACTGTATTTTTATAAAAAGGTTTAACAAATTTATTTTTGCTGTTTCACAAACTCAGAATTTTTCACATAGAGAGTACTCTCAGTATGATCATTTGTTCGTGTTCGAACTTTTTAACAGTTAGAAACAACTGGTTTTGCTTAAGTTATTGAAAATTCTATAAATTTTTGAAACTGTATTAATGCATGGAAAAAAAGAATCTAAAAGTTTTCAATTTTCTCAATCATTTTGAACCAGTAAAAAGTCACAACAAATTTAGACACTCAAACTGTTCCTTCACAAAAATCAACACATTTAGATATTTTTCGAAACAGTGAAATCCAAAAAAAAAAACTGGATTTTTTACCGTTTCAGAAAATTTATGAAAACTGTGAAAACTGGCACTATTCATTGAAAATAATATCATAAAACGTTACTCTTGATTATGAAAATTGATGCATTAAACTTTTGAGAAAGTATGAGAATGAGGTCAATTTTGTTTCAAAAAATGAGAACTTCATGGGCTAATTCAACTTGGAAAATGAGGAAATTAAGCAAATGAGAAATGACATCAATTAACGGAAATTGACCTTTCTTCAGTTTCTGCAAAGTTTTGCAAAAATAAAAACTCTATGTAACATAGACTATGTTAGTAACGTTCAAAAAAAATTTTCCTGTTTCATGAAATTGATGAAAGTTTCTTAAATTTAAGAAATCTGTTTAGTCTTCTCTTTCATTGAGGTTATTTAATTGAAGTAAAAATGTTTCATTAATCCCGCATTAAAAACCCTAGAGAACAAATGTTTAAAACAGCAAAACAAAGTTATAATGTTTCAATGATATATACGATAGTTACAAACATTTTTAAAGTCTGATATGTTTGTGGAACAATAACTTTTCAATCATTTTTTTTTCAAAATTTCTTGTTTCAGAAGGGACATGAAACCTTTAAAAACTGGATATTACCATTATCACCATTAATGATTCACTAATAAACGAAGGCATAATTTGAAAATCATGATGATCCAGCTCGAAGACTAATTTCTCGAAACTTCGTAAGTTTTTTCATCAATTATGTGGAACAGTAATTTTTATCTTCAAAAAATTTCTGTTTCAAGACATTGATGAAAAATCTTCAGCTAGAAATCAACGATATTGTTTCTCATTATCATTTCTCGTAGAAATATTAGCGATTTTTTTGTTTCATGATTCATTGATAGATTCTCTTACTGATTAGTTTTTTTAGAATCTGTTTTAAAATGTACTATTTCATTGAATTTAAGGTTTTTTTAAAAGAAAATCCAGAAATTATTTAGTCAACTTATTTAAAATTTAATGGAAACATATCATAATATCAAGTTAAACAATAGTGTTACGTGTCGATACAAGAATCGATTACTCTATTAAACAAATGAACAGAGATTTGAAAGCTATGTAAAACGGAAAACATTTTCCACAAATTGACTTCTTCAAAGATTCAATGCTTCAAAAAAGAGATTTATAATCTGATTTGGTTTCTGAACATGTTCAATTTTTGTTTTAAGTAAGCGTTTCGTTAGAAAAGTATTTCGGAACTATAAAATTACCATAGTTTACTGTTTCAAAAACAGTGTGAAACAGGGAATGTCATAAAATTTCAATCCAGCTTTAATACTATTTAGTTCTTGTGACTGACAACTGAAAACCTCCCTTTCAAAAATCCTGTTTCAAGACAATCCCAAAAAGTTCTAAAAACTGGTCTGGCAATGCATGGGTGACAATGGCAGATAAATCGTAAAAAATCAAAATTTAATTCAATTTTTTTGTTTGAAAAAATCGCGAAATATATATTTCAAAAGACGTTTGTTTGAAAACTACTGTGAAGGAGTTATATCGGATAAAAATTAGTCTGAGCTCTGAATAAACGTCTTTTCAAAAAAATTACTGTTTCAGAATCTTTTCATAAAATTTCAAAGAATTCAACAAGTGATTCAAACGAAACATTTAACTAAACACTCTAAAAACTAGGATTCCCATTGATATTTTCACCCGACCGAACGCTTATTTTTACTGTTTCAAACTGCTGTCAAAAGCTAAGATGCAATATTTCCTGGCTACTTTCCCGATTCCTAATAAGCATTTCTAAAAAAAACCAGTTGAAATATGAAACTCTGATCCAATTGATACAACTAATAATAAATCCCCTTTGCAAATCCAAAAAAATTAAATTAAATCGGAAATAGATTATAACTGAATATACACTTGTGTATATAGTTGAAATTGAATTAGATTATAGTCCAAGAAGAGTCCATTCATTTTTATTTCCGTTTTAAATTAATTATTATTTTTGGTCATTGAGATGAAACGGAAAATTGAGAAAATAGGTATCTGTGAGGTCTACGGAAGTACTAAAAACTCTGGGTCACAGAAATCGAATGAATTACAGTAAGACTTTAAATTCAGTGAGATTATTATACATCTTACAAGGGAATGTTATATTTTTATATCACGATTCCTTCAAGCATAGCTATTTCTAGAGCCGTAATTCAAGTGAACTCGTAAAGAATATCGAAACTATCTTGGACTTGTGAAACTGTGAATTTCGAAAAAATTTGGAATGAACATTCTGGAAAAAAAAGAATAAAAAGGGAAACCACCGTAATCCTTTATTTTTCTGTTTCAATACACGAGACAAAATATTAATACGATAAGTGTTCTGCTAACCAATTAGAAACATGACAATGTAAATACCCAATTCGTATTGTCTCACTAGAATTTTCAATCAAAAAGTCAACGCTTTGAAACAGTAAAATGTTTATCTGAAAGAAGAGAATATAAAATGAAACCTGTTTCAGAATAGTAGATAATGAATTTGTCATTAGCGGATATAGTCTGCTGATTAGGGTCATTAACATGATTCAAGATTCATCAATTCTTTGAAACAGTGATTCTTTGTTATTTTGCTTTAAAAAAATCATGTAGCAAAGAAAATGTAATTTCTACAGAAACTGTAAAATTAACTCTTTTCAATCTTTCTGAAAGTCTTTGACTATTGTTTCAACGAATTAGAGTTAAAGTTGTTTCGCGGACAACCCAACGAAAAAAATGTGCAACGTTGCAAAATAAAACTTGTTTGAAACAGGAATTTTTTGCAGAATTTCCTATCCAAACTAACTACGTAACTGCCTTCAAGAAAAGAGAAAAAGTATCAAAACCAGATCTGACCTTCTCGGAAGATAATTGAATTCTCGTTAGTGCAAATTCAATTTCACGCGTATTTCCCTTGTCGTTTTTCTCTGGAATAATTGAAGATTTTAGACATGGATAAGTGTCAATTACAGATTTCAATGGAAGTGAGAAAGGACGAGTTTTTGAGATATTTCGGAAATAAAGAGCATTTTAAGGAATTGGGTCATTTCTCATAAGAAAGAAGAAGAGATAATGAAATGAATTCTTAATGGGAGAGATTAATACTTATTTGAAACAGTAGTTCGTGGTAGAAATGAATTTTTCGATTCACAATAAAATTCAATGATTTTATAATCTGATTTTTTAAAATGCGAATTAATGAATATTTAAATATTTATTGTCTTTTTTCTTTTCAAAGCACATTTCATTTACCTGTATTTTCTTAAATTCATATATTGCGAGCAATAAATACATTATTATAATAGCGGATCGTACTATAAAATTAGAAACTTTAAAAAATCTATGAAACAGGAAATTTCTGAACAAAAGCCCTGTTTCAAATATCAAAATTAACTTCAAATTTAGAATAAACTCTTCAATTTTTGATGAGACAACATCAGATTACAGATATGATATCTCAAAAATTAAAAAAAAATTTACTGTTTCACAACTAACTTTTAAAAACAAAAAAATAACGAGCTACGTTCTTTTAGCCGGTTGATCAGCCAATTTAACAAAAAAGAATTCAGGAAATAAACAAGGAACCAAAAACGGCAGAAATGACAAAAAGAAAACAAGAACGAGAAAAGGAAAATACAATGAATTGATAAATAGTAACAGAAAACACCGAAATATCTTTTTCTTCCCGTGAGGGCGGAAATGATGAGTGAAACTTATTAATAGATGTACTCAGAAATGATGACTCTTAGTTCTTGCGTCGAAATAGTTCCAAAAACTGAGAAATGAGCTCTTTTAGGCTCTGCCCATATTTCAGAAACGAGAGAAGCTACACTATTCCTTGAATTAATGAAAAAATTAAAACTGAACTATTTTCAATTGAAAACAAGAAATCTAAGAAAGTTAGAAGGAACTAGGCTGCGCCCACTTATGATTCATAATAAGGAAAAAGCCAGTAAATTCCATTTCTGATTAAACTTTTTCTATAAAGTATGGAACTAGCGTATTGCCCATGCTCACAAACTCTATGATAATCAGTTACTACTGAAGCAGTAATTTTTCGAAAAATTCAAATTTAGAAAAATTACAGTTTCAAACAGTTTTGAAAGGTTTTTCTAAACTTTTCAGTCTGATCTCAAAGTTCGTACACATGCAGTTCTCGAACATAAAAAATAAGTCTTGGATTACTTTTCAGAAATAAGAGGAGCCTAGCCTATTACTTGAAATGTTGAAAACTTCTTCAATAAAAAACAAGATTTCCTTTTTTTAAAAAAATACAAAAAATGTCAAAAATATTCACATTTTCCAAGAGAAAAGTATAGCAAATTATATGTTCGCTACTCAACAAGAAATATTTTTTTTTGAAAAATGATGTGAGATTTATTATTATTGTTCAACTAGGGCTAACTTCAGTAGTACTAGTGGCAGTAGTCAAGTTAATAAATAATTCAGAAGAGATATTTGATGAGAAAAATATGGGGAGAAAAGAGGGAAAGTTTGGTTTAAAAAATACAGTTTCACTAAAGTTGGATACAAATCAAAATTGGGTAGTGTCACTTTCGTAACCTATGAACCAGTAATTTTTTCCAGATTCAAGTTTCTCAGATCTCAATTTTTCTTATTGTTTCAGGATGTTCAAAAAAAGTAAAACAGTTAATAATGTTCTCACTGTTTTCATAAATTGATAATCACATTTAAAAAAGAAAATTTGCTGTTTCATACGAATTTTACTAGCAAACACATAAGCACTCGTAATCAAATAATTGATAAATCCAAGAATAACAAAGCATTATGAAACAGTAATTTTGAAATTTTTAATATGTCAACTATTTTAAATAAAATTCATGATCATCGAAAGCCTAACAATTCTTTAAAAAATGAATGAAAACTTCGGAAAATTTTACTGTTCTACCCATCTGTATTAGCAGTTACATCATTTATCCTTGCTTTGTTTGCTTTGTTGAATTTCTAATTTTCACAATAAACAGTAAAAAGTTCTTTTGCAAGAATTTAACCTTTAACTACTTTTTTGACTATGAAATGTAAAAAAAACCACAAAAAAGTTCGAAAATGATGCATCACTTTAACTTTAAGATCAAAGTTCAAAATCCTATCATCATTTTTTTTTCATTGAGTCATACACATGTACTATTTGATTAGATTCTTTCTCCCTTTTTTCTGATTTGATTTAGGATGAGAAAGCAAAGAAAATCACATTTTCGATTCGATTAACTATTAATGTTTATTGAGGTGAATGTAACAAAATTAGTACTTTTTGGATGAAAGAATATCGTTTAAAGACGAGGAAGAAGAAACCATTTCTAATAGGGGACCATTGTTTCAAGGAAGGTTATGTGGATTAAAAAACATTGAGTTTCAAATAAATAACACTTTCTCAAAATGAAAGCTCACCGTTTCCATTTTTGTTGTGAATAGTAATTTTCAGGTTTTCAATTTGAAGAAGTACTTTCTCATGAGGGTTATTTTAGAGTTTCAAAGTTAATTTAAACGCTGTTATCATTCCATGAAATCTCGAAAATTACTTTTTCTCATCAATCACCGTTTCATCAGCATTTTTCAAAAAATTTCTGTTTCAATAGTTGGGTAAAGCTTGTCGAGTTCTTCAAAATTTTTGATATCAATGCTGAGCTACCTTTAAAGATGTTTGTACTGTTTCAATTCCTAAAACTAATATAGTCAATTGAAAAATTCAGATTTTAATTCATTGTAAACCTTGAAAGAAATAATGTTTCATCAAGAAAGTTTTAAGCTTTGTTTTTGAAATCATCGCAATCGAGTCGTCTGTTAAAGAATCCTTTTATTAATTTTTTTTTTGAAAAAACTATTGCCGTTCCAAAAAGTACATTTCACTGTTTTACAGTTATTGAAACGCTCCCATAATAATATGTAGACTTTGAAATTCTAGTTTTTCTATGCAATATTTTAATGTTTCAATCTAAAATTTTAAGCTCTTTCCAAACACTTCAGTTTCAAAACTTTTTTAATTTTTTACTGGTTCATTTCCCAAGGTTCTGTATTTCGAATATTGTGGTTATTTTTTTCTGCTACAAGAAGAACATAAATTTTTATGCGCCTTGAAGATTACAGTTTTCTTATTAAACAACAGCGCCTCCTGTTTCAGTTCTACAACACCAATACAACTGATAAAAGAACGTTTCAAAAAATTTTACACTATGGAAATTACCGATTCACCTATTCCTTATTTCTTCTTTATTTCGAAGTGTAACGGTTTTTCACGAAGTATGCCGATTAATTTTTCTTTTCAAAATAACCATTGATTTTTTAATTGTTTCAGAAAAAACAGTTAACTAACCAAATTATTATTGTTGTGATCTATATCGTATTTTAGAAAAATTACTGTTTCAATAATTGGCTAAACATTATGAATTACTCTGAAGTTATTGAGAAAATTGACCTTTAACTTTTCAATCATTTGTTTTGAAGAATCTACATAACGCTTATTGTTTCAGTCATCATTTTTTTCACTCATCATTAAAAGTGCTGTTTCAAATAATTAAAAAAAAAATTTCTTTCACTGTTTCAGCTACTCCTTATCTTTTCTTCGTTGGTAAAATTAACGATGTCCAACCCATAATCATACCAATAATTTTGAACAAAAATTACCATAAAATATCAATTAGACTTCAGCACCTGACAGAGCTACTCTGGAATCAATCATAGAGAAATAGTAGTCCATGCAGCTCTAATAGCGAAAAAATTGAATAAGATCAACTAGAGCAAAGAAAACTGTCATTCCATTTTCTGATAAGTTTTAATGGGAACTTCGAAACAGTAATTCAGTTCTAAATCACCGATTTAAATCACCAAAAATTCCATACTTGCGACGGCCCGGAAGGCCCGGAAGGCCCGGACTGTTGGCGCCAGTTTCAAATTTGGAAAAATACACTTTTTTTTTGTTGAAAAAGGGTGTGTGTGATTTTGTTACTAAGTTGGATCCGGACAACAGTTTACATGTTTTGAAACAATATAACAATTTTTCTCAAAAATTTGAAAAAAAAAATTTTTTTTTCGAATTTTTTTTTGAAATTGTATCGCAAAAAAATGACCCAGCCGGGCCGGGCCTTCAACTATTTTCGCAAGTATGAAAAATTCTTCATTCATAAAACATGAAAATCCTCGAAACTTTTCTTGAATGGAGCTCAAAAATCAAGAAACTACAAACATATGTGACGACATAAAAGGGATAGATCGAATGAAAAACCTGATGTATTATTCAATCATGTTTTTAGATACTCCCCAGAGATTTTGATTTTCTTCATCTATCTCTTCAAAATATCATCTGTCATCTGCTCAAAGACGAAGACTTCAACTTGAAAAAAAAATCAATTTGTTCTTTCTTTGGCGAGTTCAACTGTAAACCGTTGGAAGAAAAAAGGAGCAATAAAACAGAAAATTCTAATTAAAAATGAGTTTTTCAAAACAGTAAATGCTTAAAACTTCTTTTTGGAAACAATTTTCTAAATAAGTCGAAACGACTATATCTCGATTCCCGTTAAAGATATCAAAAATATGTCAATATTATTAAAATATTCTTCATTTTAAGCTGAATTTTAGTTAGTTTTTAACTTTTTAGTGTCTTCAGCGAGAACCGAGATGTACGCATTTGGAAGAAGAGAGACACAGACATGGCTAGAGTGTCTAACCGTCTATACATACTCTCCTTATTCTATGGAAAATGTGTTTTTGAAGAGAGAAGCAAATCAAGAAAGGGATACTAAACAGACAGGAATTTAAAATTATTTATCAGTTAACTGAAGCAGGAATTTTTTTGGAATGTAAAACATCTTGTTTTTTTCTAGTGGTTTCCAACAGAGAGCTAACCAAAATCTAAGCTTCGTATGAGCAATATTTTGATTGATGACATCTTATTGATATCTGTAACGGGAATGATGATGATCTACAGGAAGAAGTGAACAAGAATTCAGAGGCAACTCTTTTTACTTTCCCATCGAAACAGTAAATTTCCAAAAAACTAGTTGTGAACTCCTCTCGGACAACCATTCCTCTTAATTACGTCTCTTCTGATAATAAACTCTCTTTCTTCTGTCTCTAGTAGGTAAACTGGTCATTTTTCCTCTCTAAAACCCTTCAATTAGACCTAATTCCACCACTTTTATGACCAAATCTTCTGGTTTTTCATTCCGATTACTTGAGTAAAAAAGGATATAAAAACAACGAAAAAAAAGAAGAGATTTCCGATGAAAAAATGATCCGTTTAGCTGGTTTTATCATCTTAATCTCAGCTATTTCAATATTCAGTTCTCTGTGTATTTCTGTGTCGATTTTGATTGGAATCAATGAATTTCATCATGAAATTTCAGAGGATTTGGGAGATTTTAAGGTGAGAAATAACTGAATTGATATATATTTAAGAACTGCAAATTAAATATTTGAAAAATTACAAGGAAAAATTCAAAATTTTATCGTTTCAATAGGTAATTTTACAGCTTTTATATCAAGTTTTTACCGATTTTCCACATCTTGAACAATTTTTTCAAAGAGTGAAAAATTGAAACAGTAAATTTGTTCAAAACTCGGCAGAATTTTCTGTTTCATCATCAGAAGGTAATGTTGAACACATCCTATCTTCCTTAACTTCATAACTCGAATCTAGACACAATCCATGGATAACTGAAAGAGTATAAACTGATAACTAAAAGAAAACATTTTGAAACGGAAAAAATATCTGAACAATTCACAGTTTCACTCTGTAATTGTCTGAGGAGATTTCAAAGAAATGGGTTTGAAATGGGATAATTATAAAAACATTTGAAAAAGTAATAATTTTCAGTAGGTAGTTGTCTAGTTTTGTCACGATTTCTTACTGATTCATGAACCAGCGAAGTTCTTTCAAAACTCGGAAAAAATTTACTGTTTCAGTAGGTTAATTTTAAACATAGTCGAATTCTCTCACAAGTCAGTGATTGTTCTAACACCGTTAATGTGAGAATGAAGTATTATAAAAACATCCAGGACCGCAAGCCCCGGCAGGGCTAAAAAGCTAGTCTGATTTCGTCACGTTACTAAAATTTGGAAATAGTTAAAAAAAAATATTTTGGAAATTTTACTCTTTCAAAGGAAGATTTCAAGGAAATTGTTTGGAAATTATGATACTTTGTAAAAATATTACTGTTTCAATAGGTGATTTTTTCCGTATTTGTATTTTCTAATGCATTGGAAATATAATTTTGATCCCCATAAACTTTCACTTGGTCATTATATTCCGAATCAAAAAGTATTTCAGGAGGAAAAACGTAATGTTTAAGAAGGTGATTGTAAATAACTTAAAATATTTTTGATGATTTCAAGCCATCCTTACCACCAAATGCACTGAGGAAAATTTTTCTTTACAAAAATATATAATAACTATTTTGAAACAGTAAAGAATTCCAAAAATTTTCATAACCCTAAATCTTACAGGGTTACTTTGACAATGCGTGGAAGACAATGCAAGTATCCGAGGGGAATCCTATGAGAATTCTGGCGAGGCGAGATATGGAATCAGTCTCCAGGCAGAGAAAACAGGTACGGTAGTTTAGGGATACGCTTTGTAACACTTAGGAAGTCATGGGATTACTGTAACTACCATATTTTCAGGCCGGCTATGAATTCGATGGTGGCGCGTCTGTTGGAGGACAATCTCAGGAATGCAGTAAGTCCTTAACCACGGACACCCCATTCTAAGAATCCATCTTCCAGATTGCTCCCCACCAACCCCTAATTGCCCACAAGGTCCTCCAGGCTCGCCTGGTGCTCCTGGAGATCCGGGGACTCCAGGAACCCCTGGAACCGACGGAGGACCTGGAATGGATGCAATGAAACAAATGGCTATGGAAGCCACCAATGGGAAGTGTGTTCAGTGTCCACAAGGACCTCCGGGACCTCCTGGACCTGATGGACCGCCAGGGTATGATGGACAAATTGGGATACCTGGGTTGCCAGGAGATGGACCCACTCCTGGACTTCCAGGACCACCGGGTCCTCCTGGACCGCCTGGACCTGATGGAAGACCTGGACTTCAAGGAAAAGATGGGTCACCCGGTGAATTGGGACAACATTCTACCAACCTCCCAGGACCAATGGGACCACCAGGACCACCGGGACCACCTGGACCTTCAGGTGCCCCAGGAGAGAATAGTGAAGGAGGACCCGGACCCGAAGGACCAATGGGGATACCCGGACGTCCAGGATTACAAGGAGGCGATGGAATTCCTGGAGTGTTGGGAGATGATGGTCATCCGGGAGACGATGCACAGTACTGTCCATGTCCATCGAGGACTCCTATCGGTGGAGGAGCTGATGAGAAGACCGATGGCGGTGGATATTTTTTCTTCAAATCATGATTTTTTATTTTGTGTTTTGGTGTTAATAAATGATAATAAGCTGGGAAGATTGTTTTATTTTTTTGAAAAAAAAAATACTGTTTTTGAATGTGGATTTAAGATGGGAAATTTCACTAGTTTTGCTATTTGCTGCGGACTACAAGGCTAGAGACATGTAATATTTCATCGCATTCGTTTCAAGTTCATCCAGCTTTGTGGAATTTGAACCTGGCATTGTGCCAGCTCATTATCGCTGAGAAACCGAAGCGCTGTAAATAGAGCGCATAGTAGAGAATTCACATTCATTTTTTTTTGAACAAAAAAAAAGAAGTTTAAAAATTTATTTTTCCCAAACAAATATTGCTGAAATCAAAAATAAATAAAGAAATTCATAATAATTAATAGATATTCTTATGTGTTGGATAAGCTGGTGCGGCTTCTCCTCCTTGTCCGTTGGTTGGTGGCTCAGCAGCTCCATCGTATCCTCCACCTCCGGCTCCTTCCGGTGCTTCAGCGGACTCAGCTGATGCGGCTTCTGATGACTTTTCAGCTCCAGCTGGCTCTGCTCCTCCTCCGGCTCCTTCGGCGGCAGCTGGCTCAGCAGCGGCTGGTTCAGCGGCAGCGGCTTCTGGAGCTTTCTCGGCTCCGGCTGGTTCGGCTCCTCCTCCGGCTCCCTCAGCAGCGGCTGGCTCAGCGGCGGCAGCTGGCTCAGCGGCGGCTGGTTCAGCAGCAGCTGGCTCAGCAGATCCAGCTGGCTCAGCACCACCTCCAGCTCCAAGAGCAGCGGATCTTGGTGGGCATGGACAATAAGCAGCATCAGATCCTGGTGCTCCATCAGCTCCAGCATCTCCATCTTTTCCTGGCTCTCCAGCAGATCCATCCTTTCCAGCTGGTCCTGGTGGTCCCGCTGGTCCAGCTGGTCCTGGTCCACTTCCAGCTCCTGCCTCACCATCTGGTCCAGGTGGTCCTGGTGGTCCAGCTGGTCCCGCAGGTCCAGGTGAGTTAGTTGATTTCTGTCCAGCGGCTCCTGGTTCTCCATCCTTTCCAGCCTCTCCAGCCTTTCCATCTGGTCCAGGTGGTCCCGGTGGTCCTGGTGGTCCGGCTTCTCCTGCAGCGGCAGCCTCTCCATCCTTTCCAGCGTTTCCTGCTGGTCCAGCTGGTCCAGCGGATCCATCTGGTCCTGGGGGTCCTGGTGGTCCGGCTGGACACTTAACACAAGCTCCTCCGTTAACATCCATAGCCATCTGGGCAACTCCTGGCATACCATTTCCTCCATCTTCTCCATCAGTTCCTGGCTCTCCAGGAGTTCCATCGGATCCAGGGGCTCCTGGGGGTCCAGCTGGACATCCGGATGCCTGTGCTCCACAATCTGAAACATGACTTTTTTAGTGTCTGCTAAGAAACAAGATCACTTACTGCACTGTTGCTCAGCCGCTGCTCCAGTAGCATATCCAGCTTGTCTCGTCTTTCTTGTCAATCCTCTCATTCCCTCGTTAACCATCATTGTTCTCCATGCATCATCATAATAACCACGGAATTGAGTCAAATCTTGTGAGATTTCATCCGAGAAATTATTAATATCGATGAGAATCGATGCAGAAATAATGATTGCAGTAACGACAGAAACTGCGGTGACCGTTGTCACCACTCCAAGAATTGCTTGAGACATAATGATCAATGATAGTTCTTTTGTTGTCTGATCTTGTATTTATATTGGTTTCGGCTAGTTGTGATAAACTTGATCTTATCATTTTAACAACTTTTGCGAGAAGAAAACAGGCAGATACCAGTTTATTTGGGAAGGAGGAGGAGGAATGATCCAAGAGAAAATGTCAGTTTGGATTATCTAATTTCAGCATATATGAATTACAGTCGAGTTTAGGATCGTTTTCCCCTATTTGTCTCTAGCACCCTCTCACTTTTCCCTTTTCTCTCTCCCCTCCTCTCTCTCCCTTTCCGCGTCACTATCCGCGTGAACCTCCCCACCGACCGATCGACAAATGTGGCCCCTCTCTCTTGTTGTAAACCACTGGGCGTCGTGGCGGGCGTCTGTGAGTCAGCTTCTTGGCAGTAGATAAGTGTGGATAGAGTGAAGGGAGGAGTCCTGTAGATGAATCGGCAACGTCGACCGAGCGTCCGTGCCAAGCACTACGTCGCCAGGGGCTATTCGACGGAAGTGTGAATAGTGCCGGGCGGATAAGGAGAGGTGTATGGCTCAGGGCCGAAAGGCAGCAGGCAAAAGCCTCCGCGTGGTGCAGTGGCCGGATAGCGCTTGTGAGTTGTCGACCGTCTACAGCCTCTCTGATACCTTCAGACCACTTATCATTTTGCAAACTTTTTCTCTCTTTCAGTTGGGAGCAAGGTAGGGATCGGCACGAGAATTCTTCAAAAAAAAAACAGGAAACAACTCATAGAAACAGAGTGGCGCGCCAGTGGCGATTTCGGAGTGTCGTTTGCATGCTTAAGCGCGATACGTAGCCTTAAATCGCAGTTGAAACCGCCACTGGAACGCCACTATCGCTCTCTGCACGTCGCCCCGCCCGACTTATGTGCCTGGCAGGCGAAGCTCCGCCTCTTTTAATTGTGCCAACGGTGAGTTGGCGCATTTCTCGTGCAAAAAAAATTTTTTTTTGAAAATCAACTGAAAACTTTGAATTTCGACAATTAAAAATAGAAATCGGAATAATTTCGAATTTTAATTCTCAAGCATTTTTAGTTTAGTGTTCCCGCTACCGAAAAATAGCAGAATCTCGATTTTTAGTGGCCTACGAAAAAAGTTATTTGAAGAAGAAGTTGGCAAGTTTTCAAGAAACAAGAAGAATATTAGTTAAAATGATATTTTTCCGGAAAACTATCATTTTTTAGCAATTATTAATTATTCTAAATGTATTTTGGAGCGAAAATAGTGAAAATATTCAGTTTTAAGGAAAATTGGGTGAAAAATATGAAAATTAAAATTTTGTATTTTTCGTTGGGAAATGTTTGCAGATTATTTTTACTTGCTTTTTATTCGATTTTCCTTCGGAGAAACACCATATTTCCGAAGAATAAGCCTCTTTAGCCGAAAAAACGACGACTACCGTACTTTAATTTAAAGGCGCATGCCCTCAAAGTTTTTGTCGAGAAATGCGCCAACCTGAAACGCGTCAACCAGAATCTTCAGAAAACAGGCACCGCGGGGTGGCGTGCTCTGAGAATATAAATTCATTGAATTGCAAAAATTACCTTCGTTTGGTTTTGAAGGAAATTGTTCCACCGGTACCTGGTTGGATCACACTGATGACTTTTTCATTATTTTCAAACCTCTCTGAAACTGGAATTCTTTTTCAAATTAAAAAAAACATTTCTCGTTGAATCCTTAGGTACCGTAAAACCTATATTAAAACTACATGCGATTATTTTTTCAATTTTTCAATGATTCTCTTTGGGGGAAATACTATTAGACGGTTTACGGTATTCTATTTTTTCAATCAAACAATATTAACTTTGAGGATCTAATAGAGATAAAGGGAAGGTGAAACAGGGATTTCAAAAAAAATCGTTTTGAAATTCTGTTTCCTATGAAAGCTGAAATGACGATTTGCAATTATATGAGGAGGAACTAAAAGATCACACACTACTTTATTATTCTGAAATTTAACACTTTTCTGAAACTGTGGAATTTCAAAAAAAAAGCAAATCTGAAATGAAATGATTTATTCAACAGTCAAAAAGTCTCTCTCATTTATTTTTTTCCCCATCCAAGTGGAGTTGGTGGACGATTGACAGTATGCTGAGCAACAGCCGATGGAATGAAATTGAAGAGTCCTGGTTCGGCAGGTTGTTGTGGTTGATAGAAGAGTGATGGTTCCATGTGATCAACTGGTGCAAATTGCATCGACCATGGATAGAATTGCTGAAAATTTTAGATCTCGAGGTGATGCTCTTCTATTAGAGGAATACCGCTGAAACAGCAGAGAAGGCGACGAGAGCAAGAAGAATAGTAGAGAACAACTGCATTTTCAGTTTGATTTCAAGAAGAGAAATGGGTTATTTTATACTAAGAAATTTGATTAGATCCCTCCGAAATAATTAAAAAATCCCCCCGAGTTTCGGGGGTTTGAGGGGTCTCATTAAAAATTTTTGGAAAAAGTTTTGCAAAATGTTTTTTATGAGTGAAAGAATCAGAAATCAATAGCGAAACACGGAAATTCCTTCTTCCATCTTCCGCCTAAAATGGATCCCCATTCTGCTACAGTAGTCTCTGCATATCACTTTCAGCTTCATTCAGTTTCCATAACCCGGAATTTTCCGAATTCCGGAATATACTTCAAGGATTCAAGATTCATTATTTTTGATTCTTGAATAAATCATTTCATTCCAGATTTGCTTTTTTTTTTGAAATTTCACAGTTTCAGAATCTTGCTGAATTCCAGAATAAGAAAATAGTGTAATCGTCTGCTAGTTCCCTCTGGTATAATTGCAACTCATGATTCCAGCTTTCATAGGAAATAGAATTGCAAAATGATTTTTTTTTGAAATCATTGTTTCACCTACTCTTTATGTCTCTTAAATAGATCATCGAAGTTAAAACTGTTCCTTTATGACAAAAGAATACTGCAAACCCCCAAAGAGAATCATTGAGAAATTGAAAAAAAAATCGCATGTAGTTTTAATACAGGTTTTACAGTATCTAAGGATTCAACGATAAAAGATTTTTCATTTGAAAAAATCCAGTTTCAGAAAGGTCTGAAAACTGTGAAAAGATCATCAGTGTGATCCATCTAGGTTCTACTGAAACAATTTCCTTCAAAACCAAAAAGGTAATTTTTACAACTTAATGAGTTTATAGTTTATAGTATGATTCATGCTTTTTTCCAGAATTCTCGTGCCGATCGTGCATATCCCTTTCCTTGCTCCCAATTGAAAGAAGAAAAGCCAAAATGATAAGTGGTCTGAAGGTATCAGAGAGGCTGTAGACGGTCGACAACTCACAAGCGCTATCCGGCCACTGCACCACGCGGAGGCTTTTGCCTGCTGCCTTTCGGCCCTGAGCCATACACCTCTCCTTATCCGCCCGGGACTATTCACACTTCCGTCGAATAGCCCCTGGCGACGTAGCGCTTGGCACGGACGCTCGGTCGACGTTGCCGATTCATCTACAGGACTCCTCCCTTCACTCCATCCACACTTATCTACTGCCAAGAAGCTGACTCACAGACGCCCGCCACGACGCCCAGTGGTTTTCAACAAGGGAGAGGGGCTACATTTGTCTATCGGTGGGGAGGTTCACGCGGATAGTGACGCGGAAAAGGAGAGAGTTTAGAGAAAACTACAGTGTCCACGCTCTATTTTTTCCTATTTTTGCTGAAAAACCTCCAAAAAATCAAGAAAAAAGATCATAGATAAAACAGCGCTAACCGCCTACTTTATACAAAAAAGAATCGAGAAGAGAAAATCGTTTGGAACCGTAAGGGGGGGGGGGGGGGGTGAAAAGTCAGAAGAAAGTCTAGTATTTACAAATCAAATCCGCGAATAATTATTTTCTCTTGTTTCCATTCATTCCTCCCATAATCATGACGAGTCGAATGAAGATGTTCAGAACGTCCATGTAGATCGACATTTGTCTGAAAATTTTCAGATTTTTCCAGAAAAAACATGTAAAAAGGGTCTAAAACAACACCCGAAAGGTGGAGTCGAACCACTGCGGCGCTAACCGCCTACAGATTTGAAGTCTGCACCACAGACCGCCATGGTTCATTCGGGCGAAGGAAGAGGAGCGGCGGCGATGTTTACAAATAGACGGGTATTCAAGCAGCCGACACCTCACGGGTTTCGCCAGTAAGGGGGAGAGAGCACAAGGGAATGAGAGACGCAGAGTTAAGAACTTACGCGTTAATCGGATCGTAACTTGGAATACGAATTGAATCTGCTCCATAATATTGTGATTTATGTGGATGCATTTCAGCTTTCTTCACAAGACGTTGAGTATCAAAAAGAAGGAATGCCGAGAAAAGAATCAATCCTCCGTAGATCACAACCGAAGCAAGACCTGCAAATCTCAATATTCAATTTCAGAATCACCAGAGTCAATTTACTAGCTCCAAGAGCGGATCCAGGTGGCAAGAAGAAAGTTCCAATGTTGGCCATGAAAACGACACCGAATCCCATGGCAAGTGGTCCCGACATCATCAAAAACTTCTCTGAGGGGGCGGTGATTGCCGTGGCTGAGAGTCCTCCGACGATTCCAGCAGTGTACCAGGCGGCACGGGTGAGAATCGGACCGCCCATGAAGCAAAGTGGAGCCAAGACGGCACCCATTACACCTGGAAATTGGATTTTTATGAGGGTTTTGAAATCGGTTATTTTAAATTTTATGTCAGTGAGTGCGCTCTATCGCACATGTCATGGATTTGATTCAAATAAAAAGTTCATCATTTTTTCTTTCCAAAAATGAATTTTAAAAAATATTTTAAAATTTTGAATTTTCAGTTAGTAAGTGTGCTCCATCGCACCTGTCTCATATTTGCAATTTCCACCTGCTTTGATACACGAAAAATACATATTTTTAGATAAAAACCTTGAATTTCACCTGCTTTTTCTGCTTCTTTCTCTAAATTTCAGCTGTTTTCCAACTTACCACAATGAAGAGCCCATGCCAAATGCTTAATCAGCGTGCTATCATAATCAACAGATCTGGCGATCATTCCGGTGGCAATCATCACGGCCATTGTTCCGAAAAGGCTCTGAAATAATCTTTTTCCTTATAAAATCTTCTCTCCCTCTCTATAACCTACCATCAATCCTCCTCCAGCAGTCAATCTCATTAAAGCGGGACTTCTGGAAGCAGCGACTCCACTGACGGCTGTTAATCCGATACTTGCAGCCAAATAAGTATAAGTGGAGCTGATTCTTTCCCTTACGTATGCAGGCCAAATTGCACTTTTCTGGAGGATACTTTGCTCTTTTGAGATGAGTCCGTAATACATCAGAGCGCCGACACCGAAGACAGAAGCACCGGCGAGAGCATAGGTTCCGTAGATGAATGCTGAAAATGTGTTTGTTTTGGTGAAATTTTTTCATTAAAAAGTTGAAGATTTTCTGTGTTTTCAGGCTTAAAAAGTGACAATTGCCCTAAAATACGAGAAATCCTCTATTTTTATAAATTTTAGCGAAAAAATAGAGAAAATATTTGATTTTTTCACAATTTCTCGTTACGAAGAGCGAAAATACAGATTTTCCGAGCTTTTTAGCTTAAAAATGTTTATAAAAACTCACGTTTTCCGGTAGTTGGACCTAAAAGTCGTTCCTTAAGTGTCGGTCCGCTACGAACTCCGAACCCCTGCAAAACAATCGATTTTTCCCTATTTTTCATCCAAAAAACTCACTTGATTGATTCTGGAACCGAATCCCGGTTGTCCACCGCCTCCTCCACCATATCTGGCTGATTTGATGGTTGTATTGGCGAAATATCTGACTCCGGAAGTCAGATTCATCATTTTTGGAGCGGTCATCGTGAGACGAGACAACATGATTTCTGAGAAGCTGAAAATGAGTTGAAATGAGAAGAAAAATGATGATATTTGTTTTTGTTTCGAAAAGAAAGTCACGCGAGGATGAATGATGCAACACGCGAAATTATGAAATTTTTGGAAAATTCTGGAAAAATTGACTAATTTTTGAGATTTTTTTTTGAAAAAACTTGAATAAAATGTACAATTTGTTAATTCTGATACGAAAAATGATATCAAATCGAGAAAAATGATTTTTCAACAGGTTTCTTCGAGAAAAACTAGTTTTTTATGAAATAACCTAACAATTTAAGGCAAAAATCGATAAAAAGTCATGAATTTCATTTATTTTCTACTTTTCCAACAAAAAATCATCAAAAACCATCATAAAACACCAAAAATCAACAATTTTCCACAGAAAAATATTTGTTTCTCTCGTGTCGATTTACGGGAGAGGCGCTGGCACGCTGCCAACTGCCGCCCAGACTACGGTAATAGAATTGTGGAGCGTGTAGGAGTGTACGCGGAGTGTATAGAAGCGTGTTTGCGTTTTCACCAATTTTTCTCTGGCCTAAACTTTTTTTCGATTCTTTTTCGTTAAAATAAAATGGATTTTTTTGATTTTTCGTCATAAATATTGAAATCAAAGAAAGATTTTGAATTTTTAGACAGAAAATTGCAGAATGTTGTCGTTTTGATCGTTAAAATTCAGATTTTTGAGGAAATTCTAGCCTAAAATTTGAATTGTTTGATAAAATTGGTTTTTATTCGTCTTTTCGCTTTTGCTTCTCGTTCTTTGCTTTTTCAAGTTAATTTTACTTTATTTAACTGACATTTTTTTCAGAAAACATGGGTGCATACAAGTATATGCAAGAGATCTGGCGTAAGAAGCAGTCGGATGCTCTTCGCTACTTGCTCCGTATCCGTACCTGGCACTACAGACAGTTGAGCGCCGTCCACCGTGTCGTCCGCCCAACCAGACCGGAAAAGGCCCGCCGTCTCGGATTCCGCTCCAAGCAAGGTAATTTTTTTTTCCGATTTTCAGAAAAAATTTCCCATGCCACAATGTCTGGGCAAGGTGCCCTGCACCCGCTTGAGCAACCTAATCCATTGATGGCTATATCAAATTCATTGAATAATCCCTGTTGAGTTAAATAGAACTCTTCAGTTTCATATCATTGATACAATTAGAAATTAACCAGTTTTATTCCAGGATTCGTCATCTACCGCGTCCGTGTCCGCAGAGGAAACAGAAAGCGTCCAGTCTGCAAGGGACAAACCTACGGAAAGCCAAAGACCCATGGAGTCAACGAGCTCAAGAACGCCAAGTCCAAGCAAGCCGTTGCTGAGGTAAGAATTAATGATAAATAGTGTTCTAGAAATCAAGTAGTAGGCCACAGTGTCTGGGCAAAGTAGGCTGTTTTAATAGTACTAACTTAATCCACTGATGGCTATATAGAAGCATTGTGTAATCCCCGAACATCTAGTGGTGTATCGGATTCATGACATTGCGACAAGCAATTTTAAATAGATTATTCTAGAAATAATTTTTTACTCCGATACTAATTCGCTTTCTTGCAGGGACGTGCCGGACGTCGTCTCGGATCTCTCCGTGTTCTCAACTCTTACTGGGTTGCTGAGGATTCCACCTACAAGTTCTACGAGGTCATCCTGATCGATCCATTCCACAAGGCCATCCGCAGAAATGCTGACACCCAATGGATCACCAAGCCAGTCCACAAGCACCGCGAACAGAGAGGACTCACCTCCGCTGGACGCAAGTCCCGTGGACTCGGAAAGGGATGGCGATTCTCAGCCACCCGCGGAGGATCTCAAGCCAAGAACTGGAAGAGAAAGAACACCAAAGTTTTCCACCGCAAGCGATAAATCTTGTTATGTTTTGTTTTGGACTTGTTCCGAAAATGAAATGGTTGTTTATAAACCCAGTTGTTTTATCTTCATAATTATCTTTGTCTATTTTTTTTTTCAAAAATTCAGTTCAACTCTAGCGTTTCCAGTCTTAATGAAAAGAGTGATGAGCACATTAAGCGAGGGTCCAGTGGCACGACTTCTTCGCGAGAAGCTCTCCGCCTCGTTTCAGCCAAAACATCTGGAAGTGGAGTGCGAGAGTCATTTGCACAACGTGCCAAAAGGAGCAGAAATGCATTTCCGAGTGCAAGTTGTCAGTGATGCTTTCGAAGGGAAACGTGTTATTGAGGTGAGCAAAAGATATTCTGAGAAAAAAGAATTTCTCTCGTTTGACGCAAATGGAAAAAGGCAATAAACAAATGCAGTTTTCTCAATGTTTCTTCTAGAAATTGTTGAATAATTTCAGAGACATCGCCTCGTGAACACGTGTCTTTCGGAGGAATTGGCCACGATGGTTCATGCTCTTCGAATTGATGCAATTCCGACGAGTAAATGGGATGGACAGAAGCAGGAAGAGAGTCCGACTTGCCGTGGTGGATTCGGAAAATAATCATTATTGGGCGGTGCGAAGCCTTTAATTTTGTATTTAGAAATCTTTTCAAAAAATCGAATTTATTGTCTTTTTTATACAAAAAACCACAGATTTAGACACCGGATTTCCCCTAGAGGGGTGAACAAACACTCGAGTCGAGACTACATATTAAAGAAAAAAAGGGAAATTTAAAGCATTATTTCGGACATGTTGAACGGGTTGAATCGTTGGAGTTCTTCGCGAAGTTTATCTGAAAAATCATCAAAATTAATTCCAATATTTCCCAAAAAATCGATTTACCTAAGACTTCATCGGAAGTTTTTTGTCCAACGACAGTATGTTTTCTCTCGACAGTTTGATGTTGAGGTGCACGGAATGATTTGAAATACGGATGACGAAGGAGATCACGGGCGGTTTGACGACCTTCGAGAAGTTGGAAAAGAAGAGAACGGGCGTTGAAATCTGGAAAAGTGTGCATTTTAGCGTGATAATGTTTGCGGAGTTCACGTGGAATTCGACCAATTACAGTAATCCGAATATTTAATTTTGGGGAATGGTTTTTCGCATATTTTCGGAGTTTTTGAGTGAGTTTGTTTTTCGAAAAAATAAAGGAAAAATAAAAAAATGCCATACCTAAAAGTCCTGAATCACTGCTTCCCTCCAAAACGACTCTCCAATCAATATCCTTATGATTTCTGGACTTGCTAAACTTGAACATTTCCTCCTCGTTCATCAAAAAACGAGAAACAATGGCACCAATTGAAAGTAGGTCATCTGGAAAATAAAATATTTTTTCTTTGAGTCCGGAAAGTGCCTTTTTTGCCATCTCAAAAGACGGAAAAAAGCAATTTGACAAACCTCGGAATCTTTCGTTTAAATGCTCCGACGAATCGTCGCTTTTTCCATATGAAGAGAGTCGAAGTTCCGCGTCAGTGTTCACATAAATCGTGTTGAGTGTCAAGTCCTGGAAAATCCATTTTTTAGAAAAAAAAATCTTGAAATTTCGAAAAATTATAATTTTCAATTTTCGAATTGCCGCCTGTGTATTTTGCCGTGACGGTGTTTACAAAATTAGCATCAAAAATGACGCGATTTTACCGAATTTTATCGGACATTTTTTTTGCAATTTCAGTCGATTTTTTAGCTTCAGGGTAAATTGAGGAAAATTCAGGGTAAATTGAGGAAAATTCGTTGAGAAAAATTAAAAAGTTCACTAGAATTTAATTAAAATTTTGAAAAAATTGCTCAAAAAACCAACAAGGCCATTCCCGGAAAAAATTTTAATGAGCCAAACCATTGAAATTCAAAGAAAAAAGAAAAATTCCCACAACTTCTTGAAGAATAAACAAACTTGTTTTTCATGATTTTTGACCATTTCCGGTGTTCTTAAAATACTCTTTCCCTCTTTCCCTTTTCTTCAAAAGAATTTCAAAACGTACCCCATGAGCAATTCCATTCTGATGCATCATTGCTACTGCCGCCAGTACTTGATGTGTTATTTTGGCGACCACAAAATGGGTCAATCGCTCCTCGACAATATCACTGAGCCGCCCGTCCATTTGTTCGGATACGGTATAAAGGGTCGAGTCGACTTCATAAGCCTCAGAAATTGGGAGGATGTTTGGATGGGGGAGGAGGCGACAGAGAATTATATTACGGTATTCCTTCCTTGCCGTTGCTGGGTCTTGAAGGGAAATCTTGCGAATAGTGACATGATCACTCTCTAGGAGATCAGTGGCAGTGCATGATGCATAAGCCGATCGAGAACTTGTTCCAGGGATCAGTTCAATAGCTTCAAAGCGTCTCGGAAGAAGGAATTCCTCTCCTGATAAGGAAACCTGATCGAATAGAGACCAAGAGACTTTTTTGTTTGGGGAACGGGATGGGGAACTCGTCGGAGAGCTGAAGCTAAATTGAAATCATTGAATGAGTATCCCAGGGTTAGGACTTACTTTGCACGCGATATCTCTGATCCATCATCCGAAGTCTTCGCAGGGGAATGTTCCAGAGAATCCGGGATAGAAGAGGTATCATCATTCGGGTTGTATGGGGAAAGAGCAGCCAATCGGAGTTCCTCTGTGGTAGAGGAAGACGAAGGGGATGAGGATCCGGGTAGACGAAGCCATAGAGGATTTCGGCGGGGCATTCTGGAATGAATGTTCTAGAATTTGTATAGAGAAGAAAAATGAGAAGAAAAGTTTCAAGACGGATCAAATGCAAGAAAAAAGGGTCAAGTTCGAGAGGGGAGCTTCGTTTTTGCAATGCATTTTTCATGTGACATCTCCTTTTTCTCGGTTTGCAAATAAACAGGGATGAGTTATATATCTATTCGGGTCGAATGAGCTGAACACTTGAAGATTTATGAGGGGTACGATGATGAAAAGAAAAGGGAAGAAGGAGACGGGAAATGAGCTGAAGAAGAAGCAAAGAGGGGAGGAGAAAGGGGCGGAGCTTAGGGAGGGACGGCGCGTAGATCGAAAGGTCGGTGGATTCTTGGGTTTGACAGGGGTTTCGACACGGGTTCGGCAAGGCTTCCGCACACCTAATAGTTCAAGGGAACTAATATGTCAAGGTATGGCACGGTGCCCCCGAAAAACCCGACAAAACATCGAAACCAAAATCTTCAACCTCCCCCCGTCACCACAATTCCCAGAATCACTGCGCGCCCAAAATTTCAAAAATTCATAGCGAAATCCATTTTCCCAAATTGACACCAAAACCAAAAATCTGACGTCAACAACAAAAAAATAGGGCACTCGAGGCTATAAATAGCCAAGAGAGAGAGAGAGCCATAAAGAAAAGGGTTCGTTTTGCCTTCGGGCGGGTAAAATGCAAATGTACTGGGAGAGAGAGAGAGAGAGAGAATGAAAGAGAGAAGGGGAGTGTCTGGGAAAAGAAGGCTTTTCTCTGTTCATTAGGATTCGTTGAATGTATTCTTTGTTGGGAAAGCAAAAACAGGGACGTTCATATAGGGATATCCGGACAGTCAGCAGGGTTATCTTGGTGTCAACCAGAAGTTCAATGGACTTTTTTGGTTATTTTGAACAGCCTTTTTTTCGACAAAATCCTAGGTTTGCCCGGAAAACCCCGCTAGACCAAAGAAACCCTTCCTCATTTATATAGTTGACACGACGTCATTTGTATATCAAGATTGGATTAATCGTTGATACTTCTCAAATATTGATATGATGATATTTACAAAGTCTATATCAGGGATGTGACGTTTTCATCTGGGGTAATCTGGAAGGATGAGGAGTTGAAGGTCATAATGCTACGGGTCTAAGCCGTCATCGGTGTCAGAAAAGGGGAAGCGAGGAAGAAAAAGTCTAGCTTCTCTGCGCTCTCTTCCTCTCTCTTCTGATTTTTCAATGCGCTATAACTTTCTTGTCGTAAGAGCTGAGAAAAGTTGTCAACTAAAAAAATGTAGCGAACATCTTTTTCTACATTTTTGTAGTTGACAATTTTCTCCTAACTCTTCTAGTTATCGAGATACAGGGGTTTCAAGAGAGCGCAGAGAAGTTAGACACTTGTTAATCTCACAAGGAAGTCATTTCTCTCTCAAAAAATCACTTCTAACCTAAATAATGCATTCTAAATCAGTTGGAAGTCCTTAAAGGGAGAAAAGAAGTGTCAAGGGAAGTGCAATGGGGAAGTGTGTCTCTTAGTCTGTGATTGACATCTCCTTCTCTACATTTACTTATGTTTCGAATAGAAAAAACGTCCGTGACGTGATAGACTGAGAGAGAAAGAAAACGGAGTTTATGGATCATGACTTCGCATCAAAGAACTCTCTTCCAAAATATGTTCCTCTTTTTGTACGGCACCCCTTATTCAGCAAACAAGTGGGAGGTGCACCCAGAAAAGTGTAACTCAAACCCGAAATGAAAAAAGAAAAAACGTTTTGCTTTCTCCTAAATGGCAAAAGTCAAAGTAAACAGAAACGAAAAATAATATGGAGGGGGCGGAGCTTGGTTGCCCTCATGGGTAAACAAAATTGACGTGATGGGTTAAAGGATGTGCTTTGGATAACGGTAATCCTTAGATCTAAAGTTATTCTCCTCCACCAAAAAGGGGGCGGAGCATATTTCCAGTCATAATCAGTTTCAATTAATCTAATCTTGATTTTCCTGTTTTTGAGCTGAAAACAGGGCTCCCACGCACCTCGAAAAATTCCAAAAAACAGAATGAAATTCAGAGAAAAACGGGATTCTGAATCATCGGGTATTATGATGAGGATAATGGGAAATGAAATAAGAAAATGAGGTCAAGACTCTAGCTTCTCTGCACTCTCTCACTCTTTCTTCTGGGACTTTTAAATCTTGCCACGAGAGGTCAGATAGCGCAGAGAAGCTAGACGCTCTTCTTTAAATGTGTTCCCATAAACCAAAGGACAATGTTGATCATTTTTCCTCCCGTCTAATAGACTCATCCTTTTAGTCTAGACAAGAAAACATATGCAAAATGAGTCTCCACTAAAAAATAAGATGCTCTTTCTCTTATTCGGCCCAGAAAATTCGGAATCTAATTGACCGAAGGAAGAAGAGATTGATGACTTAATTATATTGTTTATTTGTTCCCGAATCGAGAGAAAGGAAAAGAAAAATCAGTTTGTCCTTTTGAGGAAATTGAAAAAAGTAGAAAAGGGGGTCAGGTGGGGAAGGGAACGGCAAAACAAAACAAAAAATAAATTGAAAATGATGAACTAAAAAGAACCGAGGATCAAGGGATCTGAGAACTAGAGAGAGGAGAGAGCGCAGAGAAAAAGATTGTATAGATTCTCTGCGCTCTCTTATCTCTTGTTTCAATTCAAGTTTCTGTATCTTCAAAAGCAGCAAAAAAAGTAAACTGAAAACTTGCTCACCATAAATATTCCAATATTTGGCTAGTCGTTCCCCTCAGCTAGCTTATCCCACCCACCACTCATCACTTCTCCCAAAAATATCCAGAAAATCCTGACTAATCTTCCAGGAATCACTGGTTGTTTCGAAATCCTACAACTCGTCACTTTTTTTCCCTATTTTTGGGAAAACAAGGTTTCGCTCTCGTTTCTCTGCGCTCTCACATTCTCTGGCTTTTCAAATCTTTATAACTCCTTAGTCGCTGAAATGCTGAACAATCTTACAATGAACAGTTTACTCCTAACTCTTCTGTTTTCAAAGATACAGTAGTTTACAGTTAAGCGAGAGAGAAGAGAGCGCAGAGAAGTCATACTACACCGTAGCTACACAAGAACTCAAATGTCATTAAGCGAATTCCTTCCTTGATTCCTCTTCTTCTTCTTTATGCTTCACCGAGCACTTTGACTTCTTTCCCGTCCAGCTCAAAAATCATTGGAATTCTCATTTCAAGAGCAAAAGGAGAAGAAGAAGAGGTCAATGATCCAAGTGGAAGTTTGTTTTGTGTTTTCATTAGAGAAGAAAAAGAAGATTCAAAAGTTTAATTCCACACGTAGGTGTATCCATGTTTATCCGAAATGAAATCCGTTGGAAAAGTGACGAATCCGAGGGGTCGGATTAGTCAAAGGGTTTAGAAATGTTCTTTTAAAGTTTGGATGAAACATAGTTCAAGAACAAAATGGGCTTGATCATGATGTTCATGGAATTGGTTAGGCTGACGGTGAGCCTAGTAAGCCAAAGCATGGATTAGGCTTAGAAGGAAGAGCTTCGATCAGGCTTAGACTGAACTTTAAGAGTTCCATCTGGACTTTGTCCTAACGGTCCGGGATAGGGCCAAGGTGAGGCGTTAATTCGAGGTTTCTTTTAAGCTCAGTCTTAGTTATCAATGTTTAACTTGGGCCAAACAGTTCGGCTAGGCTTAAGCTAAATGACTAGTGCCTTGCTTAAGGTTAGGCTTATTTTCAAGGGTTTCGCTGAAGCTTAGGCTGAACAGGTAGGGCTTAGGCTATATTCAGACGGTTAGCAGAAGGCTCATGATTAAGCTTAGATCTAGAGAAAAGATAGCTTCGCTTACTATTTAATCTAAGGCTAAGTTATCCAGACCATAGGCTATCCCAATTGCTCAATAGGATCAACCTTCGCACCCCAAATCCTAGCCCTCGAAAAAAGGTAAAAAGAACGAGAAGCCGGGAGCGACTGAAATTGAATCTGCATCCATCTCTGAAAATTCAATTACTTCCCCTTCTCTCTCTTTTTCTCTCTCTCTCTCTCTCTCCTATGGTCTCATGAGGAAAAAATGAGTCAATTGAACAGTGTGATCAGAATATCAAAACTGACAACCACGTCATTGTTTTTTTTTTTCGAAAAAAAAAAGTCGTTTGATTTTCCTTATTCCTAGGAAAAACTGCAAAAAAGAAAAGAAAATAGAAATAGAAGAAGCCACGCCCCCTTTCTTTTGCAAAATGATAGTAAAAAGGAAAGGGAAGGGAACCTCGTGAATGGGGTATCTTGTGACTTTTCAAGTATTATGTACAACTTGTATATTTGAGATTCGAATGGATAGCGGAGGAGGGGAGAACAACAAGTTGTATACTTTTGGAAATATGAGAAAATTTTGAAAGGGAAAGGACAAAACTGAGCAATCATGGAACAGAGCACGAAACAAATTATTGGAAATTCAAAATGTTGATAAATGACAGTTTTGTAACTGTAAATTTTTAAAAATTTTTTCCGTCTTTACTAAAATCTCTGAAATTCCAGGAACTTATTAACAAAGTGAAACAGTGACATAACGATAGAGTGCAGAGAAAGATAGCTATCACAGCTAAGAAGTTACAGCTGCTTCAAAACTGCATAGCTTTAAAAGGAGAGGATACTAGACACTCTTGCTTCTCTGCACTCTCTTTCTCTCTCACTTCAATTCTTCCCTAGAATGCATTCCAAACTAAACAGAATGTCGAAAAAGGGATTAAATATCCTTTTTGAAAAAGGAACAAATTTCAGCGAATTTGAGAACTTTTTCAAAAAGCAAACATTTCACAAAAAAGTTAAAGTTCACATATATTCAAATGAAACATCATCTTTCTTCTTTTTCTTTCAAAAAAAAAAAAAGAAAAGCTCAAAAAACGGTGTGCGTTCACGTGAGAGATCACATCATTAGGGGGTTCCAAAAAGAGGAAGAAGAAGTAAACAAAATTATATTTGGGAGGGCAAAGGGACCAAAAATAGATTGGAAATTAGGGTGTTTTGGGGTCAAATTAGGTGGAAAATGATGGAAAAAAGGGGTGGGAAACATCAAAAATTAAATGGATCTTACCAAAATATTTGGGCGAGAGAAGGACCTGAAAATAGGTTTAATTAGGTAGAGTTTTGAAAAAAAGAAAAGGAAAATATCGCGGGAAAACGGTAAAATAAAATTAGGAAAAAAAATGGATTTTTATAAAAAGGTTCGAAAAAAATTTCTAATATTTATTTCCGTTTCATTAAAAAATCAAAGTCACTTCTAATTTGCAAGAATTCAATTTATATAGGGGAGCTACTTCAAAAACCATGTAAATTTTGTCCACCAGGAGTACAATTTCAGCTTTTTCTAATAAAAAAACAAGTTTTTTTGTGGAATTTTTGATTTTCAGTCTACTTTTATCGTGTTTGTCTATTTATTTTGACACAATTTTTTCCACAAAAAAGCAGTCCAGAACATGAATATTTTTCTCTTGTGAATCCATAGAATATGGAATTCAAAATAAATAGAAATAGATATTTGAGGATGAGTTGGTTGTTTGTATCGGAAACTTTTGAAAGGAAGAAAGTGAATGAGATCATACTAGATTTAAAATTTATATGTATTTTATGAAACCGAGTTTTTTTCTAATTTAGAAATTCAGATTTCTCACAGGTTTTGACAGATTAATGTGGGAAATTCAAAAGAGAAAATTGTATGTTGAATGGGGGCTAGGATTTGTTTAATTACTTCACAATTTTAAGAATCAATAGTTTACATTTTATGTGAAACTGTAAAAATATGTGCATTTATTTTAATAAAATGATTTTATGGTTTGAAGAAATGTGTTATAGGATTGGTGAAACAGGGAATAATTCAAAAAATTCAATAAATCGTCAAATTTCCGAAATACACTTACTTCTTCTTATGGTCTTTCGTTTATTATATACTTTTTCCAAAGGCATCAAACATTCACTACACCAAAATCCCTCCAAAAAAATCAGAAGAAAATCTTTTTGTTGACAACTTCATTTACTTTCTCTCATCCTTTTCTCAAGTTATAAAATCCACCTACGACCTTAGATTTCACAGACAAAATCTAGCATAATCTGTCATCAAAAACTGCATTTGATTGGAAAATAAGAAAAAAGAGAGTTGTGAAGTTATAATCTTAGGTTTGACCTGAAGGGGATTAGAGAATTCAGAAGGAAAAGGGGTGGAGTCTAGGAGATTCTGCAAAAATTGAAATTTGATGTTATAATCTAAGTGATAAGTCAACCTGAAGATTATTTTAAAACGGGAAAAAATGAAATGAGCTGAGAAAAAGCAATGGAATCAAAAGAAATAATGGAAAATAAGGCAAAACTAGGAAACAGTAAAATTATACAAGTTTGTCAGTATTGATAAATCGGGTTAATCATCTTTAATATATTAATTACAAGTATTGATAACTGAATGAAACAGTAACTATCTAGGGAAAATCATAATACTATTTCGTACTGAAAGAAGAAAATCCTCGAAATTTCAAGAACTTTCTGAAACAGTGGTTTTTGAGAAAGCTAAGCTATCAGGAATTTCATTCAGGAAAACTCCGAGGAACAAAAATAAAATGGTATCGAAACAGGAAATCTTTGAATAGTTATTTCAAAGGTTTTTCTTTTGCATCCTAATTTTAGGATCAACAAATTTGAATTTTATGAAAGCCACGAGACAGTGAATACTCGTTCGAATTCTGTAAAAAAAATTTATTTCAAACAAGGCTGTTGAAAAACTTTCCAAGTATCAATTACAAGTTATCAGCAGTCAGATCATTAAAATGAGAAACTAAATGAATTTTATGAAACAGTAGTTTTTTTGCGTTATAAAAAAAATTTCATGAAAATGGAGAAACACTTTTTTTTTGAGAAATATTGGAAAATTATGCTGTTTCAAAACTATATATTAAAGTTTTGAAAGGAATATAACTCGGTTGGATTCTGGTTAATGAGCTTTGCAAATTTTTAATTTTTGACTTCTTTCTTATTAGAAACAAAACTGTTTTTACTGTTTCACCTTAATTTTCTAAAACCTCCAAATTTTGAAACAAGGACCAAGGGGTCCAAAAAGAAGATTGTTTTCAAGAGAATAATCTACAAATACATACATCACGCTGTTTGAGCATTGATGTCCTTTTTCCACTGAGCCGGAGAGAATCTCTGATTACGCACATTTTTTTGTTTGAATATTAATCGACATTTCTTCTTTTTTAACATTTGGAAAAAAGGAAATTGAGATGATTGGGGGAAAGGAAATTGAAGGGAAAGGGAAATTGAAAACAAGGAAGTGTTCTCGTTTTTTTGGAAGAAGAAAAAATAATAAATAGATAGATTTTTATGATTAGTAATTAGGTTTTTTTTTTGGATGAGGAACTGATCGAAAATCTGGTTTTGCTAAATTAAAAAATAATCTTGTTTCAGATGCAACACAAGTAAGCTTACAATTCTTGGACAATCAATTCGTTGTTTTTCACATATTATCTCAGTTCACAATTCAACAACTTTCTTGTATCTGCTAGGAATTGAGATATAACTGAAGAAAGTGAAACAATTGAGAATGTTTGGGGAAACCTATTAATTCTTGTTTTTCAAAAACACTTTTTCTTAAATTACTGAAACAGGAAACTTTTGAATTTGATGGAAAACCCCGCAAGAAGAATGATAATTCAAGAGAATGATAATTTCTCAAAAAAACTGGCTTGATTTTCAGTACATCTTCTGTGAATTATAATATTAACATCCAATTTTCCATAATTTTTGAAAGGAAAACTGTGTTATAAAACAGTGAAGCACTTTCTAAGTAGACTAAACAATTATAATATTGGACAAAGATTTTAAAAATTCAATGGATACGGGTGTTACTGTCGAAGATATAAAATCGGTGAAACAGAAACTAAAGAAAAACTTTCTTTTTCAACTAATTTATTTTTAAATCGTTATATGTTTTTGGTTCAAGAACATATCTTTCATCTTCAAAGTTTCACGTGACAATTTGTCTCGCTGTCTCCTTCCAATTCCGAAATCATCACCTAGTTTTGCACTTTCCTAATCCGTCATTTCAAAAAAGAAACTGACATCAAAGTTTGTTCGGAATTCCACGCGGATTTTCACAGATTATGAACACTTCATCATTTTCATTTTTCAAAAAAAAAAAAATGGAAAAATGATTGAAATGAGTGGGTAGTAATCATACAGATCATCTCGAATTTCAAGTCTTTTGAGAGGCTTAAAACACACACGACTTCTAAATGATGTTGAAATTTTTTTGAGACATCAAAACAGAGCGGAGGAAATCAACCGTAACTCAAAAACTAGAAGAGCTAGGGGAAAAATGTTAACTGAAAAGTTGTTCAGATTAAAAAATCCATTTTTTTATTAGTTGACAACTTTTTTCTTGCTGTCACGGCTAACGAGATACAGGTGTTTAAAAAGATAATGAGAGTCTAGCTTCTCTGCGCTCTTTTCTTATATTTCGAACTTTAAACGCAATTATCTGGTAAAGCAGGGAAGTTATCAAAAAATTGTCAACAGCAAACTTGTTCAGCATATAATATTCTATATTTTATTAGTTGACAACAAGGTTTTAGAGAAGCTAGACACTCTTTTTCTCTGCACTCTCTAACTCTCTCGTAATCTCTGATGTTTTCTTTTCTCTTAAACCATATTTTCTTATCCGAACGACTAGTAGAAAAAGAAGAAAAAGAAGAAGAAGAAGAACTGACATCATCATCATTCATCAAATGATGTTTGGCAAGAGATCTTCTTCTTCTTTTTCTTACTCACTCTCTATTAGCATGAGCAAATGGAAGAAGAAGAAAAAGAAGAAGAAGAGATCTAATTGGAAGAGAGATCTCTCTAGTCATAAGGTGTCCTTTTTGCAACTGAAAATAACAGATAAACACGAGAATTATGAGGAGGATTCGATGAAAGCGGGTCTGTGAATTGAAGGAAAAAAATTGGGTTAAAAAGAATTTGTAATTCTTGAAACAATGATTTTTTATTTTATTGGGATTTGAAAAAACAGTTACTGTTCCTAAGAATTAGAATAGTTCAACTTTTTACAAGACTATTGTTCGGAATGTCTGCCAGTAGTTTGTAACTAATTATATTAGTTATTTGAAACATCAAAAATGTTTTCACTGTTTCAAGATAAAATTAGCTTTGTAAAACTCATAAACTTTCACTTTTTATAAAATACGTTTTTTGGTTTCTATTTGGAATATCTGCTCCGATATTGTTATAAATTATCTTGATTATTTGAAACAGTAAAACTCGAAAAAACTTTAATGTTTCTCAAACTTCAAAAAATTTGAACAACTGGAACAATTTTTATTATGATAATTTTTTTCATCATTTTGTTCTGTAATAGCAAGCATCCAATATCACAAGATTTTACTGTTTCAAAAACACATCAGAAACACCTCCTTTTTCCAATTTCCAAATACACACATTTACCTTTTGGAACGTCGGCTCATAAATTTTCCTCGAATATCTCTATTTTTCGAAACAGTGACTTTCTTGCAAAAACTTCACAGAAGTCAAACACAAATTTGAAAAATTTTGAAACTAGAATAGCAGATAACTTAATTCTTGTTAAGAAATTTTTTTTTGGAAGCCCACAAATTGATACCTTGAACTATATCATTTTGTAAGCGGAGTCACATACAAATTGGTCTTCTTCACTTCTAATGGAAACAGTGAATATTCGAACCATTTCCGGCAGAACTTTCCGCATTTTGGTGTTTTAAAATTAAATATTTCAGTTTCAAAAACTATATAAGTTTCCGAATTTGTTTAAAAATTCCATTAAAGGGTTTACTTCAGCTTGCATAATTTTGTTTCAATAACAAATTTCTATCTTAAAGCAAAAAAAAGTATTTAAGTCATGCCTTTTGATTAGTAGATGTCACTCTTTGAGTCTAAATTGGATAACGAAAAATTATGGTTTCAATAACTAAATGAACAGAGATTGAAACTCTGAAAAAACGTTTAATGTTTCATAAGATTCATAACAGTTCAGATAATTTTTTACAAACCTCAATATGGTTACATTGCTAATACTTCAATTTTTAAAAGTTTGGATTAAATTGATCTTCATAAAAATTAATAAAAAAACCATGGTTTCAAAATGTTCAAATTAGATTTTTTTCTTTTGAGCACTTTCTTTTCTTCAACGGAAATTCATTAAAATAAAAAAGCATTGGAATTTAAAGACGATTACCTTCAAGAAACAAAAACTGATTTTCAAAAAAAAAAAATCGCTGTTTCAAAACATGCTCAAATCGGAAATAGATTTCATTTGAATACTTCTCTCTTCAAACCGACTTAAAAAAAACTTTTCTGTTTCAAGATGTCCTTATTCTGAAAGGAATTTGATAATTTTCGATACCCAAGTCTCATCGAAATAAAAAAAATAAAACCGAACTTTTATCAGAAATCTGAGTATAAATGAAATCTTTCTCCACTGAAAACAATGTCACAAGTTTTCCAGAAAATATTCGTTTTTTTCTTAAAATTTGTTAATTTAGTTATGGACAATCGTCACTGAGAAAAAACAAATGCCACAAAATAAGCTTATAAAAATGAATCAAAACAGAAATTTCAAACGTTAAATACAATAAAATTTTGAAACAGGAAAATTTTTTTCGAAAAACTGGAAGAATCACTGTTTCCTAAGTTCCGTAAATCAATTGGAATAAAAAATAATGTACTGTATTTAACAAATTTTCAAATCTACACCCTAAAGTTATGTAATTGTCTTGAAAAAGTTTTCCCTCTTTTCTCCATTCCACTAATCCACTATTCTATGACTCTTTAAAAAATAATTTATTCATTTTTTCCCTCTTTCTAATTAGATTTGCAAAGAAGGAAAAACAAGAGTTCAAATTTCCCGTTTTTTTGCAACAAAAAAAAGAAGATTCAAAGGTTCAAATTGTTCGTTTCTCTCTCCCTAAATTTATCTATTTTTTAAATTCTTTTTCGTATTTTTTCCCGACAAAGAGCAATTAGGGGAATGCTAATGTGGGAAGAGAGAAGAAAATGAAGAAGAAAAATTGAAAGAGAATTCTAAATTCAGAATATAAAATAGAAGAATACAACGAAAAAGAAACGGGGGATCAGAATGTACATTAGTACATTTGAAAGAACAAGAGAGGAGAGGGTGCAGAGAAGCTAGATACTCTAGCTATAAACCGTGATATCTTCTAATAGCTAGAAAAAGATTGTCAATTGATAAAGAAAAAATTTTTATGCAGAGCAATTTTGTTCTTGACCATTTCTTACTAGTTTTTCTTGTTTAATAATTAACAAAAGCGGACTGTAACGGAAACCAGGTTTGACTAAAACATTGTTTTGCGTTAAATAACTGCGTTAAATAACTAGTTCCAAAAGAACGAGAGTGTCTGGCTTTTCTGCACTATCTTATCTCTAATATCAGCTTCAAAGGCGTTTTTCTAAAAAATCAGGAAATCAAGAGGAGAGGGAGAAGGGGAAAGAGAGTGCAGAGACGGCAGACTCTCTAGTTTTTCTTTTATTTACCGTTTCAAACATCTTTGAAACGGATCGCATTAAGTTTGATGTTTTGATTGGCAGGAAGAAGGAACATCAAGTAATTTCAAAAATAGCTGAACATAGGCTCCGCCCACCCTTCAAATTAATCTAAAGTCAACATCTTTTAAGTTTTAATATATCTGACGACAATTTATGAAATCTCATAAACTTCAAAAAATAAATTAATGCGCATTTCGAAACAGTAATTTTTAGCACGTCTACAGTAATCCATTTTTATTTTCCAGTAAAAAATGGATTAACCAAAGAACCCGCATCGAAAATTGGTTTTGCTCACTCATTCTATTTTTCACCCACAATCCAGTCATTCTTTTTTTTTTTGAAATGAATAAACCGGAAGGCAATGGATGAATAGAGAATGGGTAGGTGGTGAAAAAGAAGGGGACATCAAAAAACTGGGAACATTTTTCAGAGAAAACTGAATGGAATAGGGAAGAAATAGGTGATGTTGATGACCTATTCTGACAGAGAACCGTATGAGTCAGGGGAAAATTGAGGTGTTTGGGGAAGAAGTTTTTTCGTCAGACTAGAAGAACTCCGAAATTCAAAGGACTTCTTAACATTGTTATTTAAACTTCTGATATATTCCTCAAATACAAAGGGGAAATTTAAAACTTTATCACCATTCAAAAAATCTTGAAAATTCATGAATAGTCTGAAACAGGTATTGTTTAAACAAATTTGTCGGTTTCAGGGTCAAACCTTCATATGCTATTTTTTTTCATTGAACCAGTCCTTAACAATAGTTTCGAAAAATGATGAATTGGTTGTTATCATCGTTTGAAAGTTATTTGTGTTCCAAAGTAGACTATGTATTCTCTCTTTTTGTATTCTCCCTTTCAGACGCCTTTATCTCAAGAACCAGCAGTACTAAAGGAATATTGTCAACTACGAAATTGTTCAGCATAAAAAATTTTACATTTTGTTAGTCAACCACTTATAAATACTATCACCTATGAGGAAATAAAGCTGCTCGAAAAAAATATTCAAGAAAATCACACCTGTTTAGAGATGGTCCATCTCGCATCGAAACTTCTTTTTTATAAAACATATTTGAAACAGTAAAAACTTTTCAAGTCTTCAACACACTAAAATCACTTTATTTCCTTCAAAACTATTTTTTGTGATAATCTTGATAAAGTAATTTTCTGATTTTTCTGTTAGACATTTTTAAAATAAATTTTCCTAAAGCACTGGAACAGTAAATACTTTGAAAAGAAAAATAGAAACTTTACTGTTTCAGAATTCCTACTTCAAAGTCTGTCATAGTCAATTTCAATAGTCATGTATCGGTTTTCACATTAAAAATAAAACAAAATTCTGAAAACAATTTCCTTTCAAAAAATTCAAAAAGTATTCCGAATAATACCAGAATGACGACATCCAAAACCAATCTTTTTCTGTTGATTTCTATTCAAATTTAATTTGATTTGAACTAAAGCTTTTTGGTCAACAAAAAGGATGTCATGGGATTTCATACTTTTTGGTATTTTGAACTATTAAATTTGAAAATCGGAAAAAGACGTGAAAGAACAGGAAAAACGGGAAAAATTTAAAAAAAAATAGAAGGTCGATAGGATATGAGACAACAGATTAAAAAAGGGAGTTCTTCAGAGAGTTCAAGTCTATTGCTATACTTTAGCGGGAGAATTAGGTCGAAAATTGGGAAAAATTGATACCAAGTTTTGGAAACAGTAATATTTTCAAAAAAACAATTCTTTCTGAGTTTTCTTTTTCATTTTGTTTTTATAATAATACACTTTTAAAAATTTCTGAAAAATTTCACCTTCTAAGGCATTCTTGACATTTCTAGTTTTACCATTCGATAGATCCGTGTCGAAAGTACCTTGTACCAAATATAAAGAAAAAAAGACCGTGGAAAATATGGATCCCATTTTTAAATGACGTTGTTACTAAATATCCAAAATCCTCGGAATATTTAGAGACTGTTTGAAACACTGAAATCTATGAGATTTTAAGTTAAAATTTTTAACCTAGCATTTATCAGATATCCCTTGAAATTATTGCTAGAGTGTTGAAGCAGTATTTTTTTGAAATGGTTTGAAATTGTGAGATTGAATCTTTCAATTGAATGACACCACACTTATAAATTGAAAATGGTCATCATTGCAGAGCATTAGAAACTAAAAAGAAATCATTATTTCAGGATGTTTTGAAACAGTAACATCAATTGAATAAATTGCAATCAATAACTTTTTCAAATTAGTGTGACTCGATTCCGAGAAGTGATATCAAAAAGTTGCTCATTAACAAAATATGGAACTTATCAAGGGAAATATTTCATTAGTTGACATCATTTTTGGTATCTACAATAGGAATGGAGAAATCAAACAGCAAATCACAAGTATTGACATGAAAAGGGCTCAAATGGTAAAATTTCAAATAGAGATGAAATTGAAAATATTGTGGCGCTGAGATTGCTTTCCTGATTTATCAAAAATCAGTTTTATGAATTTAACAAAGGATTGTGAAAAACAATTTTAATATTGACGCGATCGACTCCAAAAATACAGTAAATTTACAGCTGAAGTTATAGTAAACTTTTTTGAAGTTTGTTCTGTGAGGTTGCCAAGTTTGATCAGAAAAATAATAACAATCACAAAATGAAGGAATGTATTAAAGAAATCGAAATAATTTTTCAAAAATTTTTTGAGGGGGTTATGAAACGGAACATTTCTAATGTGAACTATGAAAAGCTTTCCTAAACCGGTATATCTCAGTTCCCAGAAGAGATAAAAAAGTAGTCAACTAATAAAAATTCAGTTGGAAGTGAGGGCCACTGTGACATGAGATTAAAAACTTTCAAAAAATTCCAAATTTCAGAAACTCCTGAAACTGCATTTTTTTTCTTGGTCACTGAACTTGTTATACTTCACAACATTCACAACTTTATCAGTAAATGGTCAAGTGACACGCACAAATTGCATCTGCATAAATGAATTCGACTGCAAATGTTGAATGAACAGAGATCAACAACTAAACATTAACTAGAAGTAGGATTACTAGAGAAATTATACAGGTAAAGAAGGCTTCTCAATTTTGATTATAAAAAATTGGAACCGTATATTTTTTTTCGAAATGCGCCTGTATGAATTGATGAATCTACTAAACTTTTGAAAGATTCAATCTAGAACTTTTGAAACAGTGAGAAAAATCATTTCAGTGAAAAACTGTAATCCAATAATCAAATAAATCGATATGATTTATAATAACTTGTTGAAACCGAAAGAAAAAGTTTCTATTTAGAACATTTATTTTGTGTTCTCTTTCTGACAAAATTATTTTGCCGTTCTGAAAGAAACAATTGCAATTCCATCGAGAAAACAAACCTAGATGATAGTTACAAGTTCTTTGAAACAGTAAAACTATTTTCTGTGTACTTCTCCATTATTGTTGGCGTGATCACTATGTATTACCTTGTATTGAAAAAATTATAGACTTTTTGAAACAGTTAAAATAATGAAATACATGTTTTTATGCCTACGAAAAGCAGAGCAAAGGTGGAGCATCAATTAATTCTCGCAATTTCAGCAAACTAATCTAACAATTCTGAAACAGTAAAAACTGAATCTGTGTACTCCTCTCGGACAACAAGATCACAAACTGTTCCAAATTCAAAAGAATGCAAAACAAAAAATGCTTATATATTTTTTTTTCTGTGTATTGACATGTAACATGAATAATTTATTGTTCCACCTCTTTCCCAAAAAGAACTCAGTCAGAGAGAAAGACACAAATTGCCAATTTTTGCAATTTTTACTTCCAATTTCTTCCCAATTTTTCGTTTTGTAAGAATTCAATATGAAAACAAAAACCGGGGAAAATGGTTGGAAAAATTATGTGCATTGTGAAACATAATTTTTTCAATCAACAAAAAATCTATTCTTCATATTTTCGATAAATAGTTGTGGTTTTGAAATCTGAAAATAATTTAACTTGATAATAATTCCATGAATATGTTCTTTTTGGACTACGATATTTTTCTCAGATAAAAATTGTTTCAAAACATTTAGTTAGACAGAACTGGGCAAGCTAGATACTTTAATACTTCTTGAATATTTATTTAAAACTTTAAAGAATTACTGTTTCAAGAATCTAATAATTTCATTAACCTGTTCTTGGTAGAGTCATTCGATTAACCTATTTTCTGTTTCAATAAGCGACAATAAGTATGTTGCATTTTCTCGATTTTGATATGTCAAGGCAGCGCAGCAAACGGTGGGCAGGGCGAAAATGATACTCATAATAACATGAACATTTTGTTAGTTAACCATTTCTTTGTATTTCTTCTGAGAACTAAGTTACACTAGCTTTAACTTGATCATTTTTGAACAAGAACGAATGCTCCCATTAGCAGTCGCAATTGCAGTTGCAATAGTTTCTAGGAATGTTGAAACAGCAAAGAATCAAAATCAAATTGTGAATCAATTTGTGATCCAAAAACTATTTTTTGGAGTAGAGTCCATTCTAAATGAGGTTTTTCCAAAAAAAAAAACCAAAATTTACGGTTTCACATAATCTATAACAACTGACTCTACGAACTAGTGTGATATGAGACTTACAAGATTTAGGTAACCGAAAAATTGTTTTTCTTTTCGAAAAAGTGACATCAACTGAACAAAAGTGGTCTCACGTGGTTGGTCCTTTTTATTTTTAGAGGAATAGAAAATGAATGTGAGAAAATATACAACTAGGTCATATGGAATAAAAGTTTTTTTCTTGGATTGCAAAACGAGAAATAAATATATAGTCTATAGAAATCAAAAACTTCCTATTCATACTATTATCAACAAAAAAGAGAGAAAATATACAAGAGAGGGAACATTTTTTAATATTAGAAGTCCACAGAATAGAATGAGAGATACAAAACGATAAATAATGGGATACAAAGGAAAATCAAAGTTCACGAACACCCATGATTTCAAAAATAGTTGTTTAGAATAGGGATTACTGTAGTTAGTAAAACAGGAAAATCGGCATATTTTACTGTTTCTTTAAATTGATAAGATTTTTAACCTTATTATAAGAGATGTTCGGCTAAGTCTCCTAAAATATATTATCCATCAATTACGATATTCTCGATCTTCTTACCTCTTAATGTAGAGAAATACTGTTAACTATTATTCCTAAATTGTTCAGTACAACCTTTTCTACATTTGATTAGTTGACAACTTCTTTCTAGCAATCACGGTTGAGGTGATTGCGCGGATTTCAGGTCTAGCTTCTCTGCGCTCTCTTCCATTCCCCTTGCTAATTTCAAAACGTTTTATCTCGGAAACTAAAAACATCAAAAAACTGTCGACTACAAAACTGCTCAGTATAAAATTTTCTACATTTTTCTAGTTGACAACTTTTTTCTACTTATCACGTATAAGTAGATATAACCTAGATCCTGTAAGATTTTGAGCCAGGGGCGATAAAAAGAGAGCGCAGAGATGCAGAAGCACTGCGCCCTCTTGTTCTGAAATTCAAATCATAAGAACCGAGTTCGAAAAAGTAATAGTTCAAAACTGATTCATCAAAAAATAAAGATTCAGTGAAACAGTACTTTTTTAAACAAATCTGATAAAAACCTTGACTTAAATTATCACCAGAGCACATTTGCATCATTCAAAAATATCTTAACTCAAAGACCAATTAGCTTATCCCAACCCACTCAAAAAACCATTTTCAGAAAGAGAGAAAAAACAGGAAAATAAACAATCCACCCACTCTATTTTTCAAAGTCTGAAGACTCGGATTGTAGTTTGTAGTCTATCTATTTTTGGATGATAGAAAAAAAAATGAAGAGTTGTTTTTTTTGCTGGAATTCAGACAGGGGATGGAATACAAACAAAGTGATTATTTTAGAGATTTCAAAGGGAGAAGGAATACTAATTTTAGAGAAAAAACAATTTCTAAGAATTCAATTTCAAGAAATAGCAAAAAAAGGGCGCGCAAGAATCAGTATGATTGAGAAAAATAGAAACATATGAGAAATCTTAAACAGTAAATTCGTTTCAATATCCAAAACACTTGGATTACTGTAGTTTATTATTTCTTGTCTTGAATCTGGAATCTATAAATCGAAGGAGGAACTTTCATGGTATGATTACAGAAATGAAATTTAGTGGAATTATTATAGACGTTTTGAAACAGAAAAATCAATTAACCTCTATATTGATCTCAATGTTTTCATTAGAACAAAATATCATACAACTCAGTAACAAAGACTTTTGAACTACAATTGCTGTACTTTTAGTAGCTACCGTATTCAAAACAGCTCCCGGAATCAACAAATCTAAGACTGATCTGTATAATAAAATTATGCTTCTAAAACAGTCATTTTTTCAATGGGCCCAGTGTCGTCTAGAAATCGGATTACTGTAGCTTTTGTTTTTTTTGACCTGAACATTTTTCATTAAGTGGAAAGGAGGAGGATGCATGGTTAAACTGCTGAAAGAAATTACGATAGAATTCTTATAGACAGTAAAAAACAGGAAACAACATTTCAAGGGTTTTTTGTTCGCATTCGGATTACAGTAAGTTTGGTAGCTAACGTAGCCCAAATTTTGAAAGATTTAATCCAAACAAAATACATTTGATTATCACTAAAGCGCCTCCACATATGTAAGAAACACTAATATATAAAACACGAAACAGTAACCTTTTAGAAAAAAGTTTAAAAAATATCCGTTTCAAAACCAATGTAAACCTGCTAGTGTTTTTCTTCATACGATGACTTAAGGATTACTTTACAAAAACATCTAAACGCTTCAATTTCATCTGGAACTGATCTACTTCCTGGAAGTCACGTATTCCCAACTACCGTATTCCTCTATTCAAGTCGATGAAAAATAAGAAAAGTCTCAAAAATCATAGTTTTTGTCAACACAAAAACAAGTAGGTCATGAGCCTAAACCACTTGTGAATAATTGAATTTTCATGCGCTTTCTTTCTCGAGGAATGACGGGTTTTTATGAGGGGAACGGGAAAAGAGGGATCTAGTAAACTTTTCAAAAAAAAAAACTAAATTTAGGATAAAACAAGAAAGAAAAACGAAACGGCAGCTGAAAAATTGAACCTGCGACCTTCGGATTGAATGGCAAACGTATTACCAGCTGCGCCAAGGTGGCACGAAACAGCACTCTCTGATAAAGGTGAATTTATATGACATGATTTTCAGAACCACGAAGAAGTTGCCAAAAACCAGAAACCAAAAGAATTGTATAGTTTAAAGTGGTTTGAACAGAACTAAACAAAAAGAAAATAAAAAGGAAGGAATTAAGAAAAAAAGGAACCCTTCTTTTCCATAAGAAAACAACAACAATTCACCTCCTCTTTTCTGTTTTCTCTTGCAACAATTTGTATGTTTTTTTGTTTTTTTTCTTTTTTTATGTCTCAACTAAAAAGAAAATAGAAACAGACGGGACATTAGTGCCTCTTCTTCCAATTATTCATAAAAAAGATACTGAGAGAGTGTGGAGAGTTGAGAGACGCAGAGAGGTTGGTGACGTCAGAGAGGGGAGCGAAGTTTTATTGGAACTTTTTTTTGATTTGGAACAGATTTTCAATTAGAGGGAATTTTTCTCGAAAAAATTGAGTAATTGGATTTCAAAGGAAAAGCGGTGAAAGACTGAAATTTGAAAACTGGAAGAAATATTTTAATAAAAATTGAAAGCGATATATCTCAGTTCCCGAGTGAGATACAAAGAAGTTGTCAACAAAGTTACTGTTGAGCTTATTGTGAACAGAATTTCATTAGTAAAAACCTTTTTGATATCTTCACTGGCATCCGAGATATGAGCGTTTAAAGTTGGTGACACCTTAAGAGACGATAGGGAACGGGAGTCTCTGACTGTCTGCGTTTCTATCTCGATTCTCGTAAGAGGTATCAAAAAGTTATGAACTGATAAAATGTTTAGTATGTTATGAACAATATTTCATTAGTTGAAACTTTTTTCATATCTTCAATAGGAATCGAGATATAATGTATGAAAGAGATGCTAAGCATTTATTAACTGTAGCATTCATAGATAAGCAAAACCTGTTACAGTACATTTTTTCCGTCTGATTGATGCACAATTTTCTCTTTGGAGTTTTATTAATTCAAATTAATTAAAAATTACAATATCTTATAATTAAAAAACTCATTAAACAAACATAAAAATAATTAACAAGAAAACAAGAATAAATTCAGGGAACACACATATTGATAGTCATCTGAAGAACACATTGAACGGTTTCAGTTGGAACTTTCTGAAAATGGAATTTGTAGATATGAAATTGAAAATAATGTAAAAGTTATGAATTATAAATGATTAGCTATGTATTACTCCGTACTATTAAACTACCGTTTCTTGAAAGTGAATTAAAGTCAAGCAACTAGCCTGCTTTAATGTCAGTCATTAACTAAGAAAATCCAAAAAATAAAAACACTGACCAATCCAAAATGCTCATAGAAAACCAACGAGTTCTTCAATTCCGATTGAATCTGAGCCAAGACAGGAGAATATAAATGATTAACCAAATTCAAAAGCAGAGTGAAAATCTTCGCAAAAGAAACTGAAGTCATTGAATTTTCTCCCGAAGTTGAATTTTTGATGATTACTTGATAAGTAGTTCTCAATGCCAATTCCAAGTCTTTCGTCGGGATTTTCTGGAATTTTTTTTAATCAAAGTATTTTCTAAAGTGTAAATACCTTATTCTCCCTTTCCAATTTGATTTGAATACTTCCCAATAGCTCATCAAAGGTAGGAGAATCCAGAGTGATCAGAAGACTCTTGAGTAACTTCAGAAGTTCAAACGAGTCAGTGAGTTCAGGGAAACAATCCCATTTTTGTACTTTTCCAATTCCAACCTCTTCAGAAGTCATCTGATAATTCTCATCTGGCTCCTGCTTGATCTCAATAACACTCGGAGATCTTGAAACAGAAGTTAGACTGCCACAGTAATCCGGATACTCTGTTATCTCCGTGAATGGAGATGATTCATCTAAATCGACTGTTGAATTCGAAAGTTTCCTTTTTCTCTTGTTTTCAGGGCTTGATGTCTCTTCTAGTCTCATATATCTATTCCCAATTTCCTCTAGATTCATCGGCCTATTTGGGCATGTTCCCAACACAAATCCTCCTTCTCCGCTCTCTGCATAGTAACTGATCCGATTGAATTCATCTAGAATTACATCCCCCGTTTGAAGCAATCTGAAAAATTTTTGCACTACTATCACAGGTAAAATATTATTCCCACAGTGATTTTAATTAACAAAAATCTAAAGCAAAATCTATTTAAAATGATCAAATTGCATTCTGCTTCATTTTTTCAATGCTCTAGACTTCCGATGGACCAGTAAAGGAACACTCACTTCATCATGTATTTCTCTCCTGGTGCAATTTGTAGTTTATAGAGCATAGTAACCTTTGAACTCGTTTCAAATTCATCCAATTCGTCAATTTTTAACATGAGACATTTTCGAACACTGAAAACAATTCTTGTACTTGGCTGTATTTTAAAGACATCTCTAAATTTATCTAATTCAAAAAAGATAAGATAAATCAAATTTGAACATTTCGTTAATTCGGAAAAAAACTCTATCTCTGCTAATTTTCTTTCATTTCTAATTTTTCTTACATCAAAAAAAAAACTCACTGTGTTCTCATAGCCGAGACAGTCCGATGAGATGGATATTCCATTGAATATTGCTTACACAAATCCGGAAGGCTTACAAACGAAGGTGCTGAAGCAGTCCGTCTCGCGATGAAATTGAATAGAAGCCTGGTTTCAGACGGAGTCCAAGAAGAAGGTCTCAGAGTCTTCATAATCAGCAAATCTGAAAATTAAAAATAAAAAAAAACAGTGAAAAAATGTGATTTTCCAATGGACGGTTGAACGATGCGAAAATAAATATTTCCTAAAGTAAGGTCACTAACTTTTTTACACAAGCCAAGTAAAAAAAAAAGAAGATAGAAATGAGTCATTTTCTTGCTTGCTACATATCGAACAATGTTTTAAAGCAAATAAATTTGAATTTGAATTTAGATGTTTTGAGATAGTGTGAAATACCTTTTCTGGTTGTCGTTTCCTCATATTTTGCTTATCGGTCCGAACGCGGAACGATAATTTATTATGCCGATGACCTTTTTGTTCCCCCCGTGGCCATAAACTAAGTGTGAATGAACTGACACGCATTCTAGTGCAGCGCATAGCTCGAAGAGGCTGAATGACCAAATACTAGTTAAAGAAGTAATACTTGTTGAAGTGAAAGTTACTGTAGGACTACGATAGTTACTAAAAGATTTTAAAAAATGCTAAAGGTAAAGTAATTGGATTAGAAAGGAAAAAGAAAAGGGAATGGGAATGGTCCGTTGCATCTCTGTTTGACACCCACACGTCACAGGCATCGACAAATAGCTGGATTGTGTTGCACATCTGATTACCCAGTAGGGTATCGTTCTAAATTGTGTTTGCCGATAAAGGGCGGGAATGAGGTCACTTCCCAAAGGTGTGAATCTTAAGATGAGCAGGATGAGATAATTGGGTTATTACACGTCATAATACATCAATTTCGAATGATGAAATGATGACTTTATAACTACTAATGACACCAATTGTTCTCGTCGAAGACTCCTACATCTGGTTAAAGCAACACGTGCGACTCCAATGGCGAATGATGTCCCACCCTATCCTTTGCGACCATGTGCAAAAACATATTCGGATCAAGCTACCAGAAAAAAACCAAAAAATAATTTTCACTAACAAATTTTCATGTCAGACACCAATACCCTACCAAAAGACACACAACTGACCCTCCAGTTGGCGTCTGTGCCTTTGAAGTGAGGGAGCGAGGTCGTCTAGGGGCTGAATTCTGAGATGAGTAAGGCGAGATCGTACAAATCAGAATTACCAAATAAAGAAGAAAGTTGTGATTTCGGGGCTAGGACAGTTCGATGAGTTGGATGGTCCATGCTCAGCAGAATGGTGAACAGTGCAAACACTTTTTTTCAAATTTAAGGTTACTACTAGTCTAGCAACTTACTATTTTAGAATGCTATTTGTATTTATGCTGCTTCCAAAGTAAAAAAGAGAGGAAAAAGAGAAGCAAAAACGTGCCCAAAGTAACGAGGGAGATTCTACTTCTACAGTCGATTTACTTGGAGCATTTTTGTTTTTCAAAATTTTTCGTGGCTTGCTTTCGAAGAATTTTAATTTTTGCCAAAAAATTGAGCTAACCTCAAAAAAGAAGTAAACTTTTCTTTGCAAAAACTGAAATTATTTTTGTGTAAAAGTAGAATCTTCCTCGTTACCTTGGGCACGTTTTTCCTTCCCTTTTTCCTCTCTTTTTTACTTTGGACGCGGCATTACAAAAGCCGCAGTGAGTAAAAAAAAGAAGATAGAAATGACTCATTCCCTTGAAGCCGACAGTGTGTTTTAATGCAAACAAATTTGAATTGGAAGGTAACATTTTTGAGATAGAGTATCAGAAAATTTCTTTTTCCATTATAATAGCTAGTAACTGGAAAAAGATCCCATTGAAAAAAAACTATTTTTGCTGAAGTCTAACAAGAAAAGTAACGATCCTTGTAAGTTACTGTAGCCTCTGTTGGGAACTGTGTGGAACCGTTCCAATAAAATTTTCCAAGTGAAGTAAACTCGGTGTACCTGAAACAAATCGAGAATTGGTTGTCCTTTCAGACTGATTTTCAATACAAAGAGAAAAAGTAAAATTTCGATAATAGAATAGATTAAAATTAAAAATTGATTAAAATGTTTTTTATTTCAAAAAATAAAATACAGTAATGGAAAATCTTTTGAATACGTTATGAATTTATTGACAAAGTCCGATATTTTTCTAATACTATTTACAAACATTTAATCCGATCCGAAGTGATCCGAACATCGATTGTGTTAATTTTGGCTACAAAATAGTCAATTGGATTTTATGAAAGTTGTGTTAATTGTAATTGAATTTAGATTCTTCCAATGTTTCAATTCGCTTAATTTTTCAATGTTTACCGAAGAATCACCAGAATAAATACATAGTGACTTGAGTGTTTCAGAATCCAAAAACTGAATAATATCCTCTGCATGACATCCTTCAAAGAAAATGATTTCCAATTCCTGAACTGCCAATGGATTTCTTCTAATCATCAAACTCTTTTTAATAGTATTCCATAATTCTATCAACATTTCATTTTGTGTCAAAACGTTTTTCTTCGATTCGGATGAAACTGGATTTTTAAACTGATCCCATTTTGAAGGTGGATAATAGTTATACATAGTTTTGAAATCTGTGAGAACTGATCTTGGCATTCTTAGAATTGAACTCAAATCATTGAACGCTTCCGACAGATAATCATCTCTTTTAATAAACATAATCTTTCGATATCCTATTGGTATGCTCAATGATTCCATTTCTGTCTTGAACAAATTGTAGTACAAGCATATCTTTTCATGCCATTCGTTCTCAATTTTCTGATTTTTGTCGAAAGTCAGAAAGTAATATTGAGTTAGGATTCACAGTGACATGAATACTCTTCAGATGAATTTGATGTTTTGAATCATCAAAGAAATTTTGAAGAGAACGACAGACTTTGGAAAGTTGCAATCTGAAATAAGAAACATTTACTATGATTATGGTAGCGTCAGAAATATGTCAACCATAGTTTGTGACAACTTTTATGTATTTCCATCGGAAAATGAGAAAAATTCACATGAAGTTTAGAACATTTCTAATATTTTCTTATTTTAAAATTATTTTTCTATATCCTCTTAAAACTGAAATTGATTATATTCCATTATGACTTACATTGAAATGAAATCACATTCAGCTACTATCAATCTCATAACATCATTTGGCATTTCAAGAAGACTCACTGACATTTTGATTAGAAGGAAACTGTAAGAATAATACTTTCCACAAAGAAATTACAACGAAGGACTTTGAAAGTTTGAGAAAAAGTTGACCTCAATGAAAATGAAAAATGGCTTGCTCGGTCTTAAGTAACACTCAAGTTTTTGTTTACCAAACGTAAATAACTTTTGGCTTTCGTGAGTATTGTTAATTTTAGAAGAAGGTCGCTCCATCACTGGGTTTGTTTTAAATTCCATTAATTTTTTAGTTTTCCAAAAAACTATAGGGGGCGGAGCTCTCGGAGAAACGGAGAACAGTGCATTCTGCCGTAAGGTTTTGCGCGTTATGTGTACAATTCTAGTGAAAATGAAATTTAAAAATTGTGATTTCCGGCCTCCTTTAATATACAGACTTGCACAAATCCGGGCCGGCCGGGCTGAGAAAAGTCAGGGCCCGGCCCGGCCCGATGGGCCCGGATTTGAATTTTTGTTGTTGCAGCCTGAAATTTTTTTGAAGAAATTTCAATATTTTACGAGTATCTTTATAAATTTTTTTTTCTTTTCCTTCTCACGATTTTTTTAATCGTATTCAATAAATAAATATTTTCAAAATTTCTTTTATCAAAAGTCATTTTTCTTTTTATCAATTTTTTCGTTTTGCTCAAAAGTCTTTTTTCAAAATCAGAATTCACTTTCTGAAGCTTTCAAAACCAAATTTTGAAAACATTTTTTGACCCGGGTCGAACCGGGCCGGGCTGGAAAAATTCTGACTTGAGCCCGGCCCGGCCCGGCCCTGTGCAAGTCTGTTAATATATAGCGACTAGCAGCGGAAAAAAAATGGTATTGAAGCGCTTTGGGTAACCAGACACTCACACAAACGGATATATTTCTTTAGTAAGGAGAAGATTGTTTAAAAAAAAGCTCAAATTTTTGAAAAATTGTATTTAAGCAAAGTTAAAGTATAAATTTCAAAAAAAATCGAGTTCTTACTTTTCAGGAATTTATGTCCGGATGTCGAAGATCAGAATCCTTTGAAGTGAAACTTAGAGAGAATCCTAAAAAGAAGAGACTACTTCATTTACTCGGTCCTGTAAGTTATGAAGCAGAAGATGGTATGGAATGGAAATTTTTATCAAATACGAATAAACGTTTTGAAATACAAATGGATTAAATGTTTGATTCTTTGTCTTTTGAATATTGTTAATTTCATATTGTAGCTCCGTTTTTTCTTAATAAATAAACAAATAAATTATCGAATTCATAAAAAAATGTACACTTTATTATATAAATTATTAAAATGATTATCACTTTGTGATCAAATATAAATTATCTACTAGCGAATTCTCTATACAAACAAGTGACTATGTAAAAGCGAGATCATCAATTAATTTATCGTATTCCATCACATTGAACACTCGGATCACATGAAAATTTTCCCGGTGAACAGCCATTGCATTTCGAACGGCTGTCAGAAGGAGAAGTGTGTTACCAACGAGGAGTCCAGCCTGGAAATGTTATCTGAGTCTCGTGTCCAGAGGTTAGAAGTGAGAGAGTACAGAGAAGCGAGAGCCTCTTACCTCTTCTGGAGCTTTCCCCTGTTTCGCATAAAACTCAAACCAATCTTTCATCACTCGATTCCTAGCCATCATGACAGAATTCCGACTTGCGTCCGATAGGTTATCAGCCGCTGAAAACTTGCACTTTCGATTGACACTTTTCTCTCTATTAATACCTGTATTGAATAACAAAATGGCAAAGAGAGCACAAAACTCGGTATCTGTCATTTTAGAATGCTCCAAAGCAGTTCCAAGTTCATTTAGACACAATTTCAAAGGATCGTAGAGCAATTTCATGCAAGTGTCTTTGTCCATGACAGGTTCATCTTGTTTTCGGAATTCCTCTTCGAATTGGGCACCGTGGTCGCTTAAATCGGTGTATGAACCGTCTGGACAGATTAATCTGAAATGAATATTTAATTACAGTTTCCATGAAAGTATCAAAAGTTGTTATATTTTTGCCAGAACGTGAGCCCTCCTTTAAAGGCGCAACGACAAATGTCCATTGGGTCTCGTTAGGTAAAAATAATTAAGCTAAATTTCCCAATCACTCACTTCTGGGTCTTCAATCCATCATTCTTCACAGAAATATAATATTTCTCCAACATTGCCAATGAAACTGCACATCCCTTAACCAGTGTTTCCTTCGTATCCAAATCCATCTGCCGAAAAATGCTCATCGAATTCATCATTTCCACATAGATTATCAATTCGAAACGCATTTTCTCCTTATAATATCTCTCGTCGAATCTTGTCGGTCGCATTTTCTGAAAAGAAGAAGAGCTGATGAAACTGATCGGAAGTTAGTACAAATATTACTAAGCCAGTTCCTCCGAGCATCTCTCGAAGTGGTCCATTACAATAGAACATTCGACGACGATCTATTGATGTTTTGTAGAGGGCTGAGAGAATTTCAATGTAGTTTTCTCCAGGAATTTCTGAATATAAAATCAAATTATTAGAAATAAGGGAACCGAGAATCAGAAATAAAAAATCAGGAAAAACTATAGTTTAGCAGATTATTCAGATTAATTTCGTCGAGAGCTTTAAGAAAACTATAATCATGCATGGGCTCCACTCGCTTTGAAGAATCGAGAGAGCGCAGAGAAGCTAGAGTGTCTGCACCCTCTATTCCTCTAATAGTAGTCATTGTTATCATGCATTAAGCATAAGCAACACAAACCTTTCGGAGCCACAGGCAATGGTTCAGAACTTGTACATGAAATCCAACTACCTGGAGTGGCAGCTGAGAACAAAATATCATCCAATTTCTCTTTTTTATCCTCCTCTTCTTCGTGAGAATTTAAATCTGATGAGGAGTTGGGTGAACGGGGTTTGATAGAATCTCGCAGGTTTTGAACACCTGAAATATTATTTTTCCGTTTCACGAAATTTGTATTAGAGGTTGATTTTTTTTTGCTTCTTTGTTGTGTTAGGTCTTTCGCCTTTATCTGACAGTGAGAGACGCAGAGGAAAAATAGTATGCCAGTCTGCGCCTCTTCCTCACAGTGTCTTGATTAAAACACCAATAACTCGGTTCCCAATGAAGATATCAAAAAACTGGCAACTGATGAAAATTTGCTCATAACATGCTGAACATTTCTCTAGTTGACAACTTTTTTGTATCTCTTCTGCGGACCAAGTTATACTCTTTAGAAAACGTTTTCCAACTTCCAAAAAAAAAATCCGGTTTCAGAAAGTTTTGATAAATCTCAATGTAAACCCGAAACAATACGTCGTGTTTACTTTCTGAATCAATAAAAACTCACTACTTGGATTCATCCCCATATCAATGCATCTCACATATCGGCAAGCACGACAATTCGAACGGTGTCCTGGAAAATATTACTTTGTTAAAAGCATTATATCTCAGTTCCCAGGCTAGTTACAAAAAAGTTGCCAACTAACAAATTATTTAATTTATTAAGGGCAATCTTTAACTACTTGAAACATTTTTCATCCCCTTTTCGAGAAAAAAGATATGCGCGTTTCAGAAGAGGGCGCAGACAGAAAGCTTTCATTATGACTCCCTACAAAAGTTGCTATATCTCACTTCTCATTGAAGATACAAAAAAGTGATCAACTAACAAAATGTTCAGCTTATCATGAGAAATATTCCATTAGTTGACACTTTTCTGATATCTTCAATGGAAACCGAGTTATAGTCCTTCAAACAAGAACTATCTTTCCTAGACTTAGAGTACCTGTTGCTAGAGTATGACACTATTCCAAAAACTTCTCACATTCCCATAGAAACTCTCCATTCCCATAGAAATTTTCAGTTTTTCCCTCAAAATTTCAATTTCTCCATTTTCAATTCAAAATTGCTGACGATAACAGGGAACTTATTACAACAAGGAAGTAAATTTTTGTTCATTTTATAGTTTCATTTGCCAACTACTCCATATTCTACACACACCAATACTACACGATAAGAAAATGCAAGAAACGTAAATTTCCTTATCTCAACTTTTTTTTTCAAAAAGTTTACACACGATTGGGGTGTAATGTCTGTCTGGCAATGAACGATGGTTTTCTTTTTTCCCTTCTCTTTTTCTTTTTCGATCACAAACCATTTGATTGAAAAAAAATAGAGGAAACTAGGGATACTGTAGAAATTGGTGTTCTATTGAATGAAATTGAAAAGAAGAATTGAATCATGTTGCCATTTTGATCAAAAAGAGAAGAGAAAATTGGAAAAAAATATATGGAACGCTAGACAATATATATGAAAAATTTCCAATCACAGCTGTTTTTGAATAGACTCTTTTTTTTTGAAATGCAGGTCATGTGTCGATTTACGGGGTGGGACTTTCTTATGGGGCTCCGCGCCACTTGTGCTTTTTGCACCCGTGGCGCAGGTGAGTACGCGCTTGTTTGGCGATCGACGCCCGCTGGTTCAATTCCCATTAACGTCTAACTTTTCTTCTCCCCAGAACTCACTTCTATCCAAAGGGCACAATGAATTTCCAACGGGGTCCCGTCTACAGTAATACCTCCTTGACAACACTACAGTACGCCGAAAGAATGCGGAACAAGCGGCACAAGCAATGCATCCGAAATGGTATCCACTGGAATTTGGATTCTTACACACTGCACATTCTTTTTTCTCCGAAGGAATAGAGATTATGGAGGCGGATGTAGATGGAGGAGATGATATAACTGATGGAGGAGATGGTTTCATATATGCAGATGATGGAAGTGAAAATGATGACATTGTTGATGGAGTTGATGGAGGATTGAAATGAAGTGATGTTGATGGGGTCTCGAATGGATATCCGGTTAACTAAATGAAATAATTATTTGATTTTTGAGATGAAAGGATTACTGTACCTGCCCGGCCCCATTCAATTTCATCATAGCTAACACTTTCTGCTTCCCAAGTACCTCCATTTGTATTTTTGATCTGGGATCCAACGAACTGATGGTTTTAGTTCTAAAAAATCATAATAAAGAATTAGGATTAAGTACGGAGAAGTTAGGAAATAAACGATTTACAACAGGGAATTTTGAAATTTATAAAAATTAGTACAGCTGTATTAGAAAGTAATAAATGGGAATTGTGAAAAAAAGGTTTTGAAACAGAACTTTTTTTGAAAGTTGACAAAATTTTTTTTTAATTAGAGGCAATGATTTTCCAGGAACAGTACTACTTCAATCACCTACGATACAACGCAATCCAAACAATTGAAAATGTAAACAGATTTTCGAAAATTACTGTTTCACCTAGTTCACTTAATTGCTTCTAACTATACCGGTACATTGCTTTAGTGAAATCTAAAAAACTAAATAAAAATTACTGCTTCAAACAGTTAAAAAAATAGATGCACTACAATGATATCTGGCCTATCTTCACTGAGACAGTAACTTTTCCTAACCTAATCTAATGACTGACTAACTCATACAACTTATAACTCCGTAAAACATAATATTGAAACGGCAACTTTTTTTCTAAACTTTCAAATTTACTGTTTTATATATATTCTAGATTCTTTGTAACTATTCTCATGAAAAAAATTCTACTTTTTAAATTTTTTTAAAAGTTTGCTCCTATTTTTTGATGTTCGTTCTAAAGAAACTTACGAAACGAAATGCGAGAAAGTGGGTGTAGCTTTTAAAGCGTTTTGAAACAGATTTTTTTTCGAAATTTATTTTAGAAGGATATGAACCCCGCCCACTTTTTGCACATGCGAAATAAAGAAAAGGGGTGGAGCCTAAATTCATAAAATTTTTGAAAAAATTAATGTTTCATGTGGTCCATAAAATGGGCGGAGCTTGTTTTCGTGTAATTATAGGAATTGTTCTATCGTGAAAAGTGAAACAATAAATTTTGAAAACAATTTTTTCAGCTTTTTTCAGTTTTCGATTTTTCACTGTTTCAGAAAATTGTTGTTTTCCGACGCCTAGCATCCCTAGTTCATCTCTTAGCTTCCTCCCTCTCTCTGTCTCTCTCTCTCCCTCTAAAACAACCAACCTCATCTACCGTATCCCTCAAAAATGTCAAAATCGAGAGAGAAATGAAAACAACATTAAAACGGAAAAGAAATCTGATGAAGTTAAAAGAAAAATCAAGTTGGGTCGAGGAGAAAAAGAAGAGAAAAGTGAGAAAACAGATGTCGACGAAGGCAAGAAAAAAAATGTTGCCGAAGAGGAAGAGGAGAAGAAACAAGTGATATCAAAAGAGAGAGAGAGTGAGAGACGCAGACAAATCGACGAACTGTCAATTATTTTTTGTCGTTGTTCGATATGACTTCTTTGCACTTTTCCAACCATTTTTGCATCCAAAGGGCATACTTGTTTGTCTCTTCTTTTTTGAAGAAAAAGAAAAAAGATGAAGAGAAGAAGAAGAAGGTTTTTGAACGAAACAATCATGTTGTTGATGAGAAAAAGTGCAAATGGGCGGGGCAGTTTCACCTCGAAGAGAGAGAGAGAGAGAGAGAATGAGAGAGAGGGAGCGGGGGCAGACTGCAATATGTGTTGTCTGGGATAGATAGGAGAAGAGAGATGAGGATTGCGGTTTGAACTTTGAGAATTTTTATATTGGAATCAAACGGATGGTTATTTATGGAAACGGAACTATCTGAGAGCTGCCCACGGATTGGAATCAGGAATGTGTGGACATTGAACAAGGAATCCTTTCTTAGGAACGATTACTGTAGTCTGGCTTCGAATAGTTGATTTTTGAGAAATCAAGAAATGGTCCATTGGTATTGAAATTGTATTAAACCTGATACTCACTGTTTGAAACGGTATTTTTTCTTGCTACCGAGCTAGTTTTGAAACGCTGGTGATTACTGAAATAAGCAATTTTTCAAAACATCTGACATTGTTTTGATATCTTCATTTGGAACGGAGATATAACATTTCAGGGTCGCAGCTCTAGGTCTTTGCAGAAATGGCTATATCTCCATTCCCAGAAGAGATACCAGAAAGTTTTCAACTAACAAAATGTTTAGATAACTATAGGCAAAATTTCATTGGTTGAGATAATTTTGATATCTTTTTTGAGAACCGAGATATGAGCGTTCAAAATAAACTCTAGGCCTGATAGGGATGCCTCTATTCGTAACTGGTTTACAGAAACAGTCATATCACAGTTCTCATTAGAGATACGAGAATGTGATCAACTAACAAAATGTAGGTTTTGTTATGAGAAATATTTCATTGGTTGACACTTTTTTGAGTACTTCACTGATAATCGAGATATAGACTTTCAATTACTATTGAATATCATTCGAACATGTTTTCATTATCGAAAAAATTGTTTAGATAATTGTTTCCTTAATTCAGCTTTCACATCATAACGGTTCACACAGCAAACGATTAAAACGATTTCAAACTTATTTAAAGTTCTTGAAACAGGAATGTTTTTTGTCTAAATCCATAAATCTCAATTCCCGTAAAAGGTACAAATAAGTTGTCAGCTAAAGAAATATTCAGAACTTTATGAGCAACATTTCATCAGTTGACACCATTTCGGTATTTCAAATCGCTTCTGAGTTAAAGTCACTTGCACATCTGTCCGATTTTTTTTCTGGTATCGAAACAAAAATTTTCCAAAGTGCACCGAATATATTGAAACATTGAAACAGGAAAAAAGTGTCTAAACATTCTCACAAAAATAGAAATATGATTTCTGGAAATCGAAATGTTGCCGAATGGAAAGGAAGGTGTGCCTTTGAGAACAACAAGAAATACATTTCTTTCTTTTTTTGTAGGATTCTTCATATCAAATTTGTACTTGGTATATATGAGAGAGAAGAGAGATTAGACATTGATTGAACGATCATAAATCTCTAAAAAGATCGAGTAATTATCTAGTCAGTGGTTACCAAGGAAAATTACCGTTTCTGGAAGTTTTCAGCCTCTTTGAAGGTTAAAACATGATAATCTAATATATCGACGTAATAGTCCTTTCAAAAGTTTTTTTAACGTTTCAGTGTCATCTGAAAACGGTGAAAAGTTCTTGTGAATGATTCTCGAATTTTTTACAACGTTTTTTTTTTTGACAAAAGTTTTCAACGCACGAATGTTTCACAATATTGACAACGACAGAAGGGAAAAAAATATTCAGAAAATTTGTATTTTTTTACTGTTTCAAGTACTCTATTTATTCTCCAAATTCCTTGGGTTCAATAATCCATCTTTTGAAATTTATTCTAGTTTCATTACACTGACTCAAAAATTTACTTGAAACGGTAAAATCTACTCCCAATTTTAAATCTATTATAGTATGATAACAAAAAAATTCCGCAACAATCGTGTCTAGACAACTAGAATAAAATGTTGCTAAATTTGTATTCTTACTAAATACAATACCTTGAATAACAAGTAAAGATTCAACATTGGTTTTGTAGGATGGCTCATTGAATCAAAATTTCTAGAATAGACGAAGATAAATCACTGGTCAGGAAAGAAGGACTTATTCGAAGAAATATATGTTTCAGAAAGCTTTTTTACTTCATGATCCAAAGGCAACTAATTTAGCAAGTAGTTCCGACGTCTCAGAAATGATAATATGAAATTTATGAATCATTTAAAAAAATGTTTCAAAAATTTGATAAATTAATTCAGATATTACTATTCTCGTTCCACTGACAACTGATTAGTACAGTATTCCCAGAAAGTAGCTTTCTGTTGAAAAGAAAAGGATTGGAAATTGAAACTCACACTGTTAGCTGCCACTAATGAGAATAAAAGTCAAGTTTTTGAAACATAAAATTTTGAAAAAATTCCGTTTCACAAGTTCCAGGAATTTAAAATAATTTTTAAAAATTGTTTCTTCTTTTTTTGATTTTCTCATCGATAATAATAAGGTTCCACAAAAAAAAGATAAATTGGAAAGTAGTATTACATGCAACACTAATAGAGGTATTCAATTATTAAAAAATTAAACAAAAAACATTATAGTTTGTGTTGACTCGAAACATCACCTCAGTCATCAATTCAACAGACAGTCATCATAACATCACATAATCAATTGAAGCAATTCAATCATTTAGATGAGATTGTCTATTTTTAAGATTATTCTTTGAAATTGGAAATTATTTTTAGAATTATTAATGAGCTTTTTTTTATAAATCATTAGTAATACTGCTAATATTATTTGAAATTCATAAATTAATTTCGTGAAACAATAATTAAAACTTGTTTCAAACAATTCTGTCTTCAAGGTTCAAGATATAGTGATAGGATTACTCCCTAAAATTGAAATTCAGGTGTGATGCTTAAAATGAAAAGTAATAAAAAATAATAAAAAAACAAGTTTTGTTAACTTTTTAAAACGGTAAAAAATTTCAATTTTTCAAATTTTTTCCCGCTTAACAATAGTCGCTGTCCAATTCTTTAAGAAATCATCTAGGAATCAGAAAAGTCATCAAAACATTACCAGACATAATCATTTCAACTTAATCTCTTATTCAGACAGATATGGGAATTGACTTTGTTTTGATGTTTACTCACAAAGACTTGATTCAATCGGCTCCGCCCACTTTTGCACTTTTTCTAGAATATTATTGAAAATGTGGACTAGGATGTTTTGAAAAAGGAAGGGTTAAAAAAATAAATTGCTCAATTTTTTAGTTCCCAGCTACTTCTTATTTAGAAAGGGCTGAATTCAGAAAAATAATTCTGATGAAAAAGAATCAGATGAAACGGCAAATTCCATATTTCAAACGGTTTAATATAGTGTTCCAGAGGGATAGTGTTGATCAGTTTCGGTTTCAAGTAATCTGTTTCCAATTGAGGATTTTTTGAAACAGTACATTTTTTTTGGAAATCGAAAAAAAAATCTGTCTAAAAGTATTCAATTAAGACATAACGGCTTGTAAGGCTAATGCTATTCATTTCTCCTGTATTTCAAATTCTATTGCTAAAGAGGACTCACATTAACCGTTTTCTTAGTGACTGAGCAATTATTTGGCACTGATCTGAAACTGAAATCACTAACTTTAACTTTACAAGTATTGAACACATATTAATCCGAACTAGTGCAAGCAGATAAAAGTCAACAACGGTGAAAAAACGGAATTCTCTATTTCAGCATTTTCGGATTCAACATATGAGATTATATTTTCTGAAAAGCCACTTTGAACATTATATTTTGTATTCATAGCATGGAACGAACATAATGAAACCAAATAACCAATATTTACTTTAAAACAGAAACAGTCATATTCAGAGAAAAATTTTAACCTCAAGAGAATTTATCATAAGTTGAAACATTACTGTATAATACAAAACTTTTATTTGGAAGACTTCAAAGGTCTATAAATGGAAACTTATGAAAACTTATGGATAAGTTATAGTAAATTATGTGTAAATTGTTGTTCCGAAATACTAATTTTTCATTCTTTGAAACCAATCAGAATCAGGTAAAATTTAAAATGCATAAATGCAACTTTAACTTTTTTCAAATAACGAGTCCCAGACAGTTCTAGACTATTCAAACTTTTAGCTGTGCGAGTAAAAGCATTTACTTTCAAACAGTGACAAAAGACAAACTAAAGTAAGCATTTTTTTCAGACGATATGTGACAACACCGAAACAGCAAAGAAAAATAATATTGAAAATTATCTGTTTCACTAAACTTTTGAAGCTCCTTTAATAAACGATTTTTAATTCACACATTGTTCAATTAGAAATAACACTGTTCCCAAGTCAACCAACTCACATGATCAAAATATTTAAAGCAATGAAACAATGTTTATATGTTCTTAATAAGTTTGATTTCATTTACGGTTAAGGATGTATTGACCCCATAATCAACTTTCAAGAATGCTACAGGTTTATTAACAAGGTCTTGAAACAGAAAATTTTTGATACTTCCGCTATTAAAGAAATTCACTGAACTAGGAAAAAAGAAAGAGAACTAGATAAAACTGTGAATTTTGTAACAACTAAAAATATTCTCTGTTTCACCAAAATCATATTTGGGTAACAGTTTTTTATGAAATTAGTGGGTTAGTCTTTCATTCTTCTGTTTTAAAAGGGGGATACTGAAAAGATCGGCACGACATACATAAAAGAATCAATATTCAATGAGTAGCTGAAACATGATTTTTTCTGGGAATTCGAAGGATCTGTTTCGAGAATTAAATAAAGGCCCTGTTTCTTTATTATTGAATCAAAATTTCAAGATGTTCCAGTGTTAAAATTGGCTATCTGAAACCTTATTTTCTTCAATATCAGTTAAAATGAGACTATAGGAGAAGCTTATATCGAATAATAATAATAATTAAGAAGTTACATAAATCATATATGAAACAGTAATTTTTTGATGAACAAATTCGCGTTCCAGGAATACAGTATCAAGAGTCAGCAATATTAGTCTTAGTTCTCCAAATAATCAAATAGTGTCTCATCCAAGGAAAAAGAAGAAGCGGTGTATCTCATTTTCAAGATTTTCAGACTGATTTCGAATTTCTGAAACTGAAATTTTTTTTTAATTCAGTTTTCTTAAGTACTAGGAAATTGTACCTCTCATTAAAAGGTGCGGTTTGAGTCCAAAAGCGCAAAACCTCAAATTCGATATCTCAGAAGAAAACAACAACAAGTATGTATGGAAGAAGAAAATATAAACATCACGAAGACTTTTGTCTCTGTTCTTCACTTCTCTCTTTCACTTATAAAATGTTGCATCTAGTATTTAAAAAGGTGCGGTGAATTTGAAGTTGGAGTTTGTAGTGTGCATAAAAAAGAAGCAATAAATAAGTATCTAGAGAAAAATGAGTCATTATTGTAGCTTGAAATATTATTTAAATTTTTAAGAACTTGGAAAACTACAGTAATCCCGGATTTGAAGAATTTCAGTTTCATGATAAGTTGTAATGTATTACAGAAGTAATTAATCATTAAACTTTTAACAAAAGCATGAAACAGTAGTTTGTTTTTCATTGTCTCAAGAATATTTCCAAAATTGGATGAGAAAACAAATCTAGTTAGTTTATGAAAAAATATGAATATGAAAAAAAACACAAGTTTAGTTCACATCAACGAATATATAATTTTAGAAACAGGAACGTTTTTGTTTAATTTTTTCAACTAAGTTGGACGGAAAAAATTTTGCAATGCATTAATTTTTGATAACCTCATAAAATATTCATGAAACTGTAATAGTTACAGTTGCAAGTGAAACCTCAAAATAGAGTTTCAGAGCACGAAAAGCAATAAATTCCAAAAAAAAACTCTGAATCGAAGTGTGTTTAAAACCTTATTCACAACCAACAAAAGTAGAACAATAAAAATTTTTGGAGACTTTTTGAAACAGTAAAAAATTCCATGAATTTTCCGAAGAACTTTTTTGAGGAATTCTTTTGAAGTTAAGAAATCTTCAGTGATTTTGAATTTAAAGTTTTCTTTTAGATTTTTGGTGAAAATTAACTTTGGATTGCTTTGGACCGATGTTACGCCCAGTACATTGAGAATGCTTCAAGATACAGATACATAACGAATTCTTGAAACAGTAAAATTATTAGTTGAAAAAAATTCAAGAAAATCTACAGTAACCCTGAATTTGAATTAAAAATCAAATATTTCGTTTGAAAAACATAGAAGATCGAAAAACAATGAATCAATTCAGAAATGGCCAGGGTAAAATTTTAATAGCTTCTTATTAATCCAGTGTAAATTGAATAACTTAGAATTTAAAGGAAACATTTTGACACAAAACTTTCTTCCTCAATGTTCCAAAAGTAACATTCAAAATCAAACAGCAACATTTCGAAATAACAAAATGATTATTACATGTTCCCAACTCTTTGAAAACGTATAATTTCCTCTTATTGTCTCTTTTTGATAATTGAAACAATTAGTCTGTCTAGGAAGAAAGTCAATTTTAGATAGAGCAGAACAGAATCGAGGGAAGGAGAAACATTAGGGAAGGCTAGTTTTGAGAGGGATGACCTGCAGGCGGCGAAGTTTAAATTGAACTGTCGAGATGATGAACTAGAGATAGGCTTTTGGGAGGAGTATCGAATTAGAAAAAAAAATTTCAAATGTCTAAAAAAAAGCCTGTTTCATAATTTTGATAAAAGACTTGGAAACATACGTGATATTATTTTAATGGGAAGTGGTTTTTGAAAAAAAAAATTGAAAAAAAATTACTGTTCCACAATCTACATTAAAATCCAAAAATGTAAATTTCTCATTTGAGTTTTTTCCATTGGAGTTGAGAAAATATGAGCGCCTTTAATTTCAATTAAAAAAATTAATGTTTCAAAGTCTTCGTTTTTAAAAAAATTATGGGAAAAAAAGTTGGTAAGACATCAATCGAGCTTAGTACTTTTTTTTTATTTTCAAAAAACTCTTCCCCAAAAAATCCAAGCGTTAAAATGTTCAATGATTCAATGAAATGAAAAAGAAGAAACAAGGAATAGACCATCATAGAGATTATTCAAAGATATATCTTTAGTTATACACAGATAGTTCGTGTAGAAAAATTGAGAAAAAGAGAGAGAGAGAGAGACTACAATGAGATCTTCTGTTCCGCATGATGATGACGCGAGAAGAAGAAAAAGATATCAATCTATTTGCGTAGTTTGGTACAGAGAGTGTCATCCGTGGATTGAAGGAAAAATCCGATGACTAGAGTTCTAGAACATTTTCATTTTGGAATAGTTTGTGTGTACTTTGTTTTTAAATTGACTTGAATGACTTGTTACCAAAACCTACTGTAGTCATAAATTTGTAGTTCTTCTTAAAAACTATCGCCAATGCTATATTGGGTCCAATTATAGCTTCAGAATCCTAGATTTTTAAATAAATGTACCTCGACTCAAAGATTAATAATTTGAAAGGGAAATGGACAACGGTTTAAAATTATTACTCAACCTAAATAATTAATTAATGAAACATTTCTAAAGCAGGAAACATTTTTAATACGATGAATTAGTTTTAATTGTGAATGGCTAATATCTTCAGTTTCAAGTGATCATATCTCAGTTACCATTGAAGATATCGAAAACGTGTCAATTATTGATATATAGCTCTTGACAAGCTCTACATTTCTTTAGTTAAACACATTTTTGTATCTTTTCTGGAAACCGAGATATACGCGTTTTTAAATAGTCGCTCCGCGAGAAAGAATATGAAACTTCCAATATTAAAACATTTCACAGTTTCGAATTTCCGATTTTAGTTTGTTCTAAAATTATTCTGGAATGACATTGGGATAAATTTTTTTCGTGTGATTCTTTTCAATAAGGAAAGTTTCCAAAAAAACTGTTGTTGATCTACGGGCTTGATCCCCTATTTTTCAATCGGTGCAAAATCAAACTATACTCGGATTCTATGGATCAGATTGTATATTTTTTATTGATGTGTTGGCCTCGGTTCTAATTGTATTTTTTCAGAATTTTCAGATAAGTTTTTGGTTTTGTAGTAACAGTAATGGGAGAACCGTACATGTATGTAAGAGTTATGCTGAATTCGTACATCACCGACTGTTTTATGGTATTGTTGTGTTTTCTATGTGTGGAACTTGAAACAGTAAAGAATAAAGATTTTAAAGATTCAGAATAAAAGAAATTTTTTTCAAAGATCCAGTTTAATTCAAGTATTTTCCATTATCTGCTTTTATTGATGTTTCGTAGTTGAAACAGTAAATTTTAAAAACTTGACTTTTGTGAATTTAGAAAATGTAATGAAAAAAGATTACAGAATTTTGGCAGTTAACAAAAATTTACACTTGTCCAATTCAAATTAGATGACTTCGAAAGGACAAACTTGGAATTTTTCGAGAAATCATCAGATTTAAAATTAAGATCTTATAGTCAATAACTGAAAATCATAAAAATGTCGAATACAGTTTTAAAAAATATAATGAGCTTGCTAATTACTGTTATTTCAAAAAATAACAATCATCCAATAATTCTGAAACAGTAGAAATTAGGGGTTCCATTCGGACGGGGGAAAATCGGACGGTCCGTCCCCGTCCGCCGTCCGACCCGTCCGTCGCAAGTCCGTTTTACTCGTCTGCATTTTTGCGTCAAAGTTTTTTGTGTATTCACGTTTTTTTTAATTTTAAAAATTTTGTAAATTAAATTATTTTTTATTGACCCGGAGAAAAGAAAAACGGGGGGCGGACGGGTCGGACGGGTAAATTCCCGTCCGAATGGAACCCCTAGTAGAAATCTAAAAGAGACCAATCAACCAATCGAAAATATGTGGTTTGATCCAAAAATTGCCGGGCGTAGTTTGATTCAATCCGGATTGGAGAATAGGGAGATAAGAACTCAAAAAACCATGTTCGTAGTTCAACAACAGTTTTCGGAAAAATTTCAAATGAAGTAGCCTACGTCACGTAGGATCAAAGTTTTATAGGAAATATTGAGTTGTGGAAATGTGCAGATTTAATGAAATTCTAATCGAGTTGACTTAAATCGACAATATGAAACAATAATTTACGGACAGCAAGAAGGCTGTTTCAAGTTGAAACTTTCAACTACTAGTTAAAATTTTGAAAAAGAAAGTATTTTTGATTCATATTCGACTCCGTATTTAAACATTCCAAACAACTGCACCACTATGTAAGTAGCACCCGATATATTTTGGTTCAGAAAAGACATTATTAGAATATCCAATAAGATGTATTCACTTTGAACTTGAAACAGTGAAAAAATCAGAATTAAGAAAAACATGAACAAAAAGAACTTTTTTGTTAAATTCAAGCTAAGATATAACGCTTTGAACAAAGCAACAATGAAAATTCCAGGGACTGTACCATTTTATTTTTCCACACCTGGTTGCAAGCGTTTAACTTAAACCCGCTGTATCTCAGTATTCATAAAAAGATAAAAAAGTTGTCAATTGATAAAATGTTCAGTTTCACATGATCATTAGTTAACACTTTTCCTTTAACTTCAATATGAAGCGAGATGAAGCCATTCAAGTACATCCAATGGTGTATTAGACGGCTCAAGGCTCCATAATTCAGTAGTAACATCAATTACTATAAACTTTGAAAATTGAAATGGGTAGATTATGAAAATATTACGATACTCTTACGTTAAATTATTTTATCAAATTGCTAAAATTTTATAAACTTCTCAAAATGGAGATTTTTTTGCGGAGCTCAAAAATTACAGTTTCAAAAAAATTAGAAATTAGGAAGTAACGTGAATTCTAATTGATAAGGGACTTTTGTCTAACAAAGGAAAAGGAAAAGAAAAAAATATGTAGAAAAAAGGGGCGGGGCTTAAAATTTCCCGTGTTCAATGCCAAAATTCAAAGAAAAATGTTAATTTTCCAAATAAAGTGGGCGGGGCCTATAGTTTTCCGATCAAAAACCGAAATAATTCGTAGTTTATACTCACTCTCTCATCCTAAACAATATTTGGATCAAAAGTCATCCCTCATACTCACCTGCTCACTAAATCATCAAAAAACTTGCATGTATCCAAAAAACTCATTTGAAAAAAAAATAGAGAAGCTAAAAAAAAAGAGACTAAACAATTTTTTTGCACTTATTGTGACCAAATAGAAATGATCATTTGAAAGAAGAGAAAAAGAAGGAGAGTTCCTATTGACAAATTGATGACGAATCGTTTGTTGAATTGAAGAAGGAGAAAGAGAGAGAGAGAGAGAGAGAGAGAGAGAGAGAGAGAGAGAGAGAGAGAGAGAAAGGGAGAAGAAGAGTTCAACTAGAAAACATTGGACAACAAAAAAAAAGAGCAAAGAGAGAGAAAAATGAAACAGGATCATTTTCTCTTTTGGTGATTGGCTCTCATTTTTTCTTTGAGAAGTGTTGATTTTTAAATGGAGCACAATGAATACAAGTTTTACAAAAGCTTGGTAATGAAATAATAGAAACGGTGAATTTGACATGAAATTTGAAAATTTATTGAAATTGTAATTTTTTGATTCAGCTTTTTTGGACAAGTTTCTGACGGAATCAGTCTAGTCTGCTAGTGAAAATGAAATTCACGACTTATTGAAACAGTGATTTTTGAAATGAGAAATTAACATTGCAAGAAAGATGGACAAGTTAAGAGAGTGCAGAGAAACGAGAGTGTCTAGCTTCTCTCTCTTTCTCCCATATTTTCGCTTGTTTGCTCGGATTGTTTGTAGAATCTGACTAATTGTTTTTTGTTTTGAAGTTTTGGTGAAACCAATGAATTGATGTGGCACAGAATAATTGGAAGCCGAACTGAAGAGATTTACGAAATTTGTGAATCAGAAACAAATAATTTTCGAAGTCTGTAAACATCTAAAAGTCGTTATCGACTGTTGAAAATTCAATTTTCCGGAGATTCAACATGTAAATGAAACAAAGTTTTTCAAAAAAAAAAAAAAAGTTTTCCTGTTTCAGTAGTCTAAGAAAAGCAGTTATGATCAATTATGTTGCTTATTTGTCTATCAAAAGAAACAAAACCTTAATAACTTCGAGCTCATATATCTCAAAAACCAAAAGAGCTATCAAAAAATTGTCAACTACAAAATTTCTAAGCAAAACATTTTCTACATTTTGTTAGTTGATAACTCGTTTCTAACTATTACCTCTGAGAAGATACAGCCGTTTCAAAATTGCATACCGAGAGAAAGTAGGGAGAGCGCAGAGAAGCTAGACACTCTCATTTCTCTACTGCCTTTAAAAAATAAGAAATTCCTGTTTCTCGCTATTCGTAAATTTGGATTAAGTTTAAAATTTTTCAATATTCCACTTTCCATCTACGAAAAAATGTGCAAAAAAAACCTAAAGAAAAATAAACAAGAAAACTTTTTTCTCCAAATTCGCAACAAAAAAAGCGGAAATTAGAAGTGAAATTGAACGAAACAAAGCAAGAAAAAAGGGCAAAAGTGGCACGTCTGTTCTCTTCTAAATTCGGAAAAAAGGGGGAACAAAGATCATGAAACATCAGACCCCAAAAAAAAAAGATGACAAGGAAATAGTATGGAAGATAAGGAGAGATTAGAGAAAAATAGAAAAAGAAGGTGAAAAGGATAAGAGAATATTTTGAGGAGAGATTAGGAGATTTGGATTTAATGAATTTAGGTAGAGATAACTTTTCTTCCTCTGATCGTTTTTTTAGTTGGCCATGTTGGAACAGGATTTCCATTCTGAAGGACGAACTTTTTAAGATGAGAAATTGGATGTCATGAGGAAGAGTGTAACAGAATAGATTTTTGATTTTCTAGTTGAGGTAGATGGGCGGGGCTTGGTTGCAAAAGGAGCGAAGTTTTTAAATTATTCTATTTAGCATTTGTTTATATGGATTAGTAAATGAGGTAGTAAATTTTTTTCAAACTTTTTTCTTGAAACAGTAATTTTTTAGTGTTTCGCAAATAAGATTTGTTGATATCCTTGTATTTCTACGAAGCTCAAAGTCAGTTTCTAGTTTTCAATCAAAACTGCATGGTTGAAATTTTTACCGTTTCACAAAAATGTTATGAAACGTATATTTTTTGAAAATTGTTAATCCTAACCTAGAGATTGATTAAAGACTCCGCCCACATTTTTTTTTAGAAATTTTCCAGTTTTTAATGTTTCAACACAGAGGTTTATGGAATTCTCAACTGATTGTATTGTTTCACTGTAAATTCTAAACGGAACATCACATTCTACAAAGCAAAAGTTACTTTCTCAAACCTTTTTTCGTAACTGACATGAAACTGTGGAAAAATATTGTTTTCACCATTTTTTAATGTTTCAAGAAAAATATGTAAAAGATTTAAAAATTAAGTTAAAATGCTCATAGGGCCGGGCAGATTGTCCAATTTTCGCCTGCCCGGCCCGCGGCAGCCCGCATCTGCCCGGAAGAAGCAGGTTAAAGACAAAACTAGAAAAAGTTGAAAGACGGGGTATTTAGACCAAAAGCAATCAGTTTGGCTTGGGTGTATTGGAAATGTGTTCGTCAGAACTGAAAATGAGAAGCAACCGGGCAGACCGGGCCGGGCCGGACCGGAAGAATTTTTCATCTGCCCGGCCCGGCCCGTAAGCCGGGCAGCCCGGGCAGCCCGCGGGCCGGCCCGGAATTTTCCAAGTATGAAAATGATATTGTTAGAGAACATATGATCTTTCTAGGATAAGACAGAACAGAGCTTATTCATTCAAAAGAGAAAAGTCTAGAACTGATTCATTTTCTGAATTTTCTAAATCAAAACGTTTTCCGGAACTGGAAAGGTCTGGGTAGTAAATGACAAAAGAAGTTCCGTTTAGGTAGTATATATGAAACAGTATTTTTTATTGTTTTTACTGTTTCACAGACATAAGATAGAAGTTACTTTTTCTCTGTTTTTTGTTACGTTACCTATAAATTCGACTAGCTTATTTTTTAATACAAGTTTTTTTCAATTTATACTTACAAAGACAATTATGAAAAGTAAATGTCTTGTTAATTGTTGAAACCTACAATTAAAATATTTTATTTATGAAAAAACTTTTTAACTTAAATTCCGTAATCCCGTAACGAGATTTGTAAAAATAAAGTTTCCTAATTTTCCAACGAATTTTCTTCATTGGAATTTCAGGTACGTTTTCCGGAGGAAGAAAGTTTATAGCAACGAACTAAACATCTTTGAAAACATTATACTAACTAGTTGAAACAGTAATTATCTCCATAAAAAACGAAACGAAGAAAGGGTGAAAAGGTGTGAAATATAAGTCCAGTTCTCAAACTTTTTTCATAACTAACATGAAACAGTGAAAAAGTTCTCTATGGTTGTTTTTTTTCTGTTTCAATAACTTCCTTTGTCTAAAATTTTTGAAGACAGAAAAAAATTATCAAAAAAATACAAAAAAAGTAGGCTCCGCCCATTGACTAGGGAAACGAGAAACCAAATTATTTAAAAAATTAAATTTTAAAACGATTAGCCCTAAATTTGTTTTTCGAAATTCCCAATAATTTGAAATGTTAAAAAAAACACCTCGCAGAGATTAAACGATTCTCATGAATTCCAAACATCCTATAAGAAACAGTAGAAACAATTCTGAAATGTCGCTTTTTTACTGTTTCAATGAAAACTTCTTGTATAAGAGAAGATGAAGAGAGCGTAGAGAAGCTAGACACTCTCGTTTCTCTGCGCTCTCGCTAGAGCTAATAATCTCTAAAAAAAAAGGTTGATCCAACTAGAAACAAAAATTGATCATCGAAACAAGACATCTCTCAATCACACACTAACCGTTCATACAGAGACCAAGCGAAAGAATATGAGAATTGAAGAGACGCAGCAAAAAGAAGAAACAAATAATATACTGGTCTGCTGGGCAATAATGCTCTCTATTTTCTCTCCTTTGTTACTATTTTAGATCAAACTAAAAACAAAAAATAGAGATAGAGAAAATTAGAGAAAGTGAAGAATGATAGATTTTTTATTTTCAAAATTTCCAGAATAAAAAGAAATGAATCCTGAGCAATTTTCGAGTGTAGAGCAAAGAAACAATTTACAAGTTAGTTACATATTTACAAAATTTTATAAAAACGAGGTTTATGGCATACATGGCAGATTTCGTTGCTTGATTTTGTCGATCAAAGATTGGAAGGTCACATCGGTGAACGCATGTCCCTTGCTTCCAGATATCGCTGATAGCGTCTCATTGTTCAAGGTGACGGATCCAGGTGTACGAGCCTAAAAATCATTTGTAAAAAAGCCAAAAGATAGGTCCTCGCCGGGTTCGAACCGGCGACCTTCTGCGTGTGAAGCAGACGTGATAACCACTACACCAGAGGACCTCACGGTTGACACACTCTCTCATAGCATACACATGACGGGGAGGGGAGTGTTGACCTTGCACACTCTCGCTCTCTCTCCCCTTCTCTTAACTGGTCACATGCCTCCTAGTACACTAATACGACATGTGAGGCGAGTAAACGTCCGAAAGTGAAAAAGGAGAAACCAGTTAATAAATATTATCAAATTAAAAATGGTTTCTTACCGTGTAAGCTACAGTATACATTTCAAAACCAGCATTCACTGCGTCTCTTGCTCTCTTTTCTGGGTCTGGCCCCTTGTTACTCCATCCATCAGTGAAAATAACCATCACTTTCGTGGCAATTCCTGGACGAGCACCCTCGGATTCGTCGATTTGGGTTAGGGCTTTTTCGATTCCGGCACCTGGAATAATGGGGGAGTGTGAAAGTGGTTAGGAATCATGTTCGATTGGTTCAAATCGGTATATCTCAGTTCCCAGAAGAAATAGAGAAAAGCTTCCAACTAAAAAAACGTTGCGCTTGGCATAAGCAACATATCATCAATTAACACTTATTTTATCGCTTCGACGAGAACTGAGATACGACGCGTTCAATAATCCAATAATTTTAAATGCAAGTGAATGGTTTCAAAAAACTGTCATAACTCGGTTCCTAGAAGAGCTATGAAAAAGTTGTCAACTAACAAAATGCAGTCTTTTTTATGAGCAACATTTCATTAGCTGATACTTTTTTTTATAACTCCTCAGTGAACCAAGATACACTGATCCTAATTGTAAGGAATCCTATTAGACTGCTGATGGAACCTTACTGAAACGGTTATAACTCAGTTCCCGTTGAAGATACAAAGAATGTGTCAACTAATAAAATGTAAATTTTATTATAATCTACATTTCACTAGTTAATCATTTTTTGATACCTCCCCTTCCAACCCAGATATTTCCCTTTCAAGAACATCTACTCACCAATAGCAGTAGTACCACCTCTCGACTTCAAGTTATCAATTCCTCTCAACACTTCTTCTTGTGTTGAGTATTTTTGTAAATTGAATCGAACTCTCGTTCTTCCAACGGTAGCAAATGTCACTGCAGCGACCTATAAAGGATTAGTGATTCCATTTAAATAAACATTCAAGAAAGGATACCTGTGTATAATGTGGTCCAATCTTCAATTGGGAAACCAGTCGCTTGCTCATTTCTTTGTAAGAATTATAAACTGGATCAGTGGTTGTAGAGAAATCAAGAACAAGAACTAAGTCGAGTTCACACCCTGGAAATAAATCCCTGTTTCAATATTATTAGATTAAGAGATTAGATTCAAGGGGAACTTGTTGTTGGGACGACCTGATATTCCGAAAAACTGTACCTGTAATAGGGTTGGTTGTAGTTGTAGTAGTAGTTGTTGTCGTCGTTGTAGTTGTTGTTCTACATTTATCTTGAGCTTCTCTCAAAAGTCTTCTCGTGATATCTGTAGCCAAGTCTCTTCCTCTATGCATAACAATATGATTGATGTCTCCAGTGATATCCATTAATTCTCTTCTGAAATTTAAAGCTCATTCGATTATATCATAGTCAATTGAGAAATTTTTGAGTAGTAATGTTAATTGAAGGAAACCATCGATCAAAACTTTAATTAATCATTAGGTTTATAAACCCCATGAAACAGTAAGATTTGAAAAAAAGATATGAGATATTTGAATAAAAACTTATTGCGATTCCAAATATTTTAAGGATTCTAATAGAATCCAAGATCAAAATACAAATTAGTTGTAAGATTTATAAAGTCAAGTATTTTTCTAAAACTTAAATTTAAAAAAATTATTAAATTCAGCACGTCTTCCTTATTTTAATTGCTGAACCCAGGCAGGTGTTTTAGAAATGACATTTGATGGAAAACACTGATCAAAGTGCAATTCAGTCCTTATATTTAGGAATTCAACGAAACAGCAAATTCAAACAGTTTAAATTTATGAAATAATTTCTTAAATTGCCTGTTTTAACTGCTCTATACGGTAAATAAGTAAGCCAGATATTTCAAGAATTGCCGTGGAAAGAAATCACCGATCCAAAAAGTTTAAAAGTTTTAGATTTATGAAATATATGAAACAGCAAATTTTGCAAGTTGAAGTCAAGTTGAATCGAATCAGAAGTTAATTCAATGAAACTGAAAGTTTTTTTAATGCCGAAGCCAAAGCTTCCATCTCTCTTTCATTTAAATATAGCCCTTTCCTTTTACTTTTCCCAAATCAATTTGTTTTCCCTTACGTATCAACTTTCTCCGGATCTCCAGTAGCCGCTGCGAAAACCCAAGTATTCGGTTGTGCTTGAAGAATTTTTCCAGGTCCCTTTGGGTCATCAGCTGATCTTCCATCTGTGACAACCATAACAAGTGTTGGAATAGAGACATTCCGTTGGGCCATTAACTCCAATCCAACTTCCAATGCCTGAAAAAAACAACATTCCAATTGTGTTTTCTTTATTCCTGGTTGTGATAGGTGTCGTTAAAACCAACACGACCGAAAAACATATTAATCAAAGTTTAATCAACAAGACCGAGATAAGAGACAGTGTAATGTGGTCATTTTTGTTTTATCAGCGAGTGTCAGATACGGGAAAACAAATGAAAATATTAGGAGTGAGAGATAGAGAGAGTGCAGAGAAGCCAGAGAGTCTGGCTTTTCCCTGCTCTCCTTTTTTCGAATCCGGAATTAAATCCCATATTGTTATAACTAAAAATGCCAAGCAAATTGAAACATTTTTGAAACAGTATTATGGTTTAATTCTTAATTTTTTAACACTCAAGACTATGACAGTTCCAAAAAAAAAAGGAAGCGAAATTAAAAAAAAAAGTGTCTGACTTCTCTGCGCTCTCTCACTCCTAACCTCTCTGATAAATCTTCAAACCGCTATATCTTCACAGCGGTAATAGCTAGATAAAAGTTGTCAACTAACAAAATATAGGGAATGTTAAGCTAAGCAGCTTCGCAGTTTACAACTTTTTTCTAGAATGGTTTTAGAGATAGAATGGTTTGGAATTAGCACACTAATCTAGCTTCTCTGCACTCTCACCTTCTTCGTGTTAGTCGTTCCTCCAATAGCTCTCAACGCATTAGTTTTTGCCACAAATTCCTCATTCGACTTTGCGAAATTCCATGGGAAAACCTCTCTTCGATAACTTAATCCCGAATAAACAATCATCGCGACTCGATGTTTCTCTGGTCCAATTTGTAATTCTTCAGATACATCTGTCACAAATTTTCGACTCTTATTGAATCCTCCTTTCACTGAATCTGATCTATCAAGAACTATTAACACGTTCAGTTCACAAGCGACTGGAAAAAGGGGTGTGGTTTGAGCATGAACGACGACTGCTAGTGCTGCAAGAGCACCAACCTGAAATTATTAGAGAAATAAATGAAGACGTATTAAATTCCTTTTCCTGAATAGTTCAAAAATGAATATTTTGAAACAGAGATTTTTTTCGAGTTTTTCAAAGAAAAACATGTTTCAAAATTTCGATTTACTTACAATTTTTGCTAGTAGCACGTCCTGAAAACTACTCACCTTGAGCAAACGCGCCCTTTTGATATTTTCCTTGGGCCCAAATTTTTTCTTTAGCGGGTCACGTTAGGTCAGTTTTTTCAAACGAAAATATGTTTTTTCAAGCGATAATTATGAGGGAAGACGTGAAATTTCGTGATCTAACGTGACCCGCTAAAGAAAAAAAATTTGGGCCCAAGGAAAATATCAAAAGGGCGCGTTTGCTCAAGGTGAGTAGTTTTCAGGATGTGTAGTAGTAGTGTTAACTTAATTTTCTATTTCCAAAAAGTACAGTAATCCAATATCAAAAAATTGAAATAAAAATCCAAATAGAATTAATCCCCATCATTGCTTCCCCGCACTTTTTTTTAAACCCCTGTATCTCTTTATCCGTAACAGCTAGAGAAAAGTAGTGAACTAACAAAAAATAGGAAAATTTATGCTAAGTAATTCTGTAGTTGACAGTTTTTCTGTAGCTCTTCTGATTTTCAAGATACAGGAGGTTTTTAGAGGCACTCTCTAGCGAAGAGAGCGCAGAGAAACTCTACATTCTTCTCATGGATTCTAGCTAATTAAATTACCTGTAACCATAACATCTTCAGAAAATTTTGATGATTTCAAAAATAGTAAAGTTAGTAATAAAAAATATTGTATCAGAAATAAATATTGGACACGAAATGAAAAAAATGAAAAAGAAGGTGGTCCTTTCAACCACTTTGGTGTCTCGACATATCGAAAGGGTGGGGTTACTACTATCAAAACACGTTCCCTTTTTTAAGAGAAACAAAAAAATAGTATGGTAAATGAGGAGACGCCGAGAAATTATCAGAGTGTGTGATTGTATCAGGTATCATTCATCATTTGAGGAAACCGAGAAGAAGCTAGTTTCTCTCTCTCTCTCTCTCCCTTTTTTGGCAGATAGTTTTGTGATATAATGTGTGAGAAATACATGATGAAAAGTCAAGAGAGAGAGAGAGAGAGAGAGAGAGAGAGAGAGAGAGAGAGAGAGAGAGAGAGAGAGAGAGAGAGAGAGAGAGAGAGAGAGAGAGAGAGAGAGAGAGAGAGAGAGAGAGAGAGAGAGAGAGAGAGAGAGAGAGAGAGAGAGAGAGAGAGAGAGAGAGAGAGAGAGAGAGAGAGAGAGAGAGAGAGAGAGAGAGAGAGAGAGAGAGAGAGAGAGGGAGAAGGAGGAGGTAATTGAAACACTCAACTGGTCACTTTTTGATATTGATGACGTGATCATTGGCGGAATAGGGTCTGAAACTAGGGGTCAAACTCCAAAACATCCAGAAAAATATGAAAATTTCAAAAAGTATACAGTATTCCTAGAACATTTTCCGGAAACGAAAATTTCTAAAGCTTAATTAAAGATTAATTTTCCCCATAATTCTAAATCATGGTTGTAAAAGTAAAAAAAAGTGTGCAACTCAAAGATTTTCATCATTTTAAACCCAATTCCAAGACCAAACAGTTTTGAGCCTTTAATCTCCGTTCTTTTTTAGAGAATTCGAAACAGTAAAAATATTTGAAAAAACTAGTTCGAGAAAGTTTATGAATTCTGTTGATAAATTCAAATCTATCAAATCTAGGTTCCTAGGAAAACACTACCGTAAGCTATCAGAATTGTACCTTTAATAGACAGGCACCTCAGAAGAGGTCATTGAAAAACAGTGTTTCAATTCTAATACAAGTTTTTGGGTATTTTAGAAAACTTAGGAGTTCAGACGAACCCAAGATGCCTAGAATAAGTTAGGATCGTAGAGGTCACTTTTAAAACATTTCCAATAAGAAATATCAAACGGACCTAATCTGGAAGCGAGCCCGCCCATTTTGGATCACAAACGAACGCTTGAATTCTCGTGTCCACGTCGGGCACAAATTGTCGAGTCAAGGTCTCTACATTAACACAGTTTTGGCCCCATCCATGCTTTAATCTGGGATCAAACAGTGTCTAATAGTATCACTGCTGTATAACAGGCACGTTTTCACTAGATGTTTGCGGACTGATTCAAAAATTTCAAACACCAGAAATATCCTATTATTGAAACAGTAAGTTTTATACAAAGAGCACACTCACCAAGGCAATCCAATAAATTTGTTGCATACAGAATACACTGAGAATCCACTATGATCCACTCCGGTTACTCAAGTAATGATTTCTCAAGAAATGGTCACCTCCGTTTTCCCTCCAATAACTCCGCCCATTTTAACCGCCTGACAACAAAAAATGCGGCATTGTTTCAACTGACCTTCATCAAAAAATGAGAGAGAGGGGCGCCTAATATGATAATCGTCTACGATATATATTTGTCTCTTTTTACTATATATAAATGATAAGAGAGAGAGAGAAAGAGAGAGAGAAAACAACAGTAAATGATATAGTTAAATGGTCAAAGAAGCTAGAAGGAAATGGACTTGACGAGGGAAGAAAAAGTGTAAAGCATACTGAATTTATGACCGTCAAATTCATTTCGTTGAAATATCGGCAGTTTTCAAATTTCAGATTTTTTAAAAGTAACTGATCACAAATTAGGAAGGGCTTTGAAATGGACTAGTTTTAAATTTTTTGGATTTCTAGTTCATGAGTCTAGTTCATGTAAGGGACCACTTTAGGTTTGAAGATTTTGTAAAAAAAAAATACATTTTGAAACAGAAAATTTTCTAAAATACTGAAAGAGGGATTTTTGAAAATTTGTAATGTTGTAAAGGATTTCCATTGGCACAAATAGATTTTTTCCAAAATATTTAGAAGCCATGAAACAGTGAAAACTAAAACTTTCAAATGTTTTATTATAATTTGTTTTTTTAAATAAAGCACTGATTTTTTTAAAGTTCACATGCATGAATTGACATGAAGAAACAGTAAAAATGGTTGGATTACATACAGATATTACTGTAGCAGGGTAGTCATTATATTTTATTTGCATACTGTCACTACAGTGAAATTGATCTTTAAAACATATAAATTTCCGTTCTTCTTGAAACAGTGATTTCGTTTCAATTTCAGTATATCAGTAGATTAGCTAATACAAAGAGTTCTGCTACTAGTTTTGAAATTTTCATTGCATGTCTTTTACATCTAGTACTGTAAAGCATGTATTCAGGAAATCTAAACTTACATTATGAAACAGTTAAAAATGATTTTGAAAATAATTTCAAACCTAGTTTTATTGCTTTGTCAGTTAGTTTTTCATACTACTAACGCCGCCGCCACGTGGCCACCACCATTGAAGCTTCAAGTTCGCCTCACTAATTAAGATAAAATAATGAAACAGAAAAAACCACAATTTTATAAAAATTGTTTTAGTGATTTAGTATAGGTCTTTCGAACCGTGAAAATCATTATTCTAGTTCGGTTGTGGTGAGAATAAAGCCAAAACTAGAAAAATTCCAAGAAAAAAAAATTATGTTTCACATTATCTTCTTACGCACCAGTTTAAATTTCCTCATATTGCTCGAGGGAATTTAAGTCTGAGTCGAAACCAAGAAGGAATAATTAAGAGCAGAGATATAATTTATTCCAATCAATTATCCTTCATAACAATGTATTTGAGAACAGGTACTTTATCTGATATTAAGATTGTATTCATAATGAATCATCTGAGAAGTAGCCTTTCATATTTTCAGATAAAGGAAGAACTGATGAATTGTCGAATATTCTTTCAAAACTATAAAATAAGATAATTTTCGATTGATTGCTAGTTGTTTCTTTGATCAAACGAACGCAAACTACCATGAGAGTGCAAAAAATTTAAAAAAGAAATAAGTTTTTCAAAATCATTCTTACTATTTCAGATTTTTCATATAACTTTACTAGGTCAGTTGAAATTTGTTCTGTAAGGTGGAGGTTCTACTAAAATAATTCTGTTTCACAGGTTCCATTTTCATTGAAGTCGGATCAGTGTGCTGGTGGAATCCTGACTTTCCTTTAAAAAAATCGCTGTTTCATTCATGTTTCATAAACCTCAATAATTCAGAATTATAATACATCTCCGCAATGTAGAAATTTAATATTTTCCATTTCAAATCTCAACTCGAAATCATCAAGAATCATAAAACTTTCAAGTGTTTACTTCATAATTCTCTAGAATCTTCTTAGCTCAAGTAGTCGGGAATCGCCCTCCGTCTGATCACAAAGTTCATCATTGTTTCTATTTTTGTGATGCGTCAACTTAACATGCTGGTCACACGGTTTTTTCGAAAAGAGGAGAAGATGAAAAGGATCACACCCTGAATTCAGAGAAAAAAAATACGGCTTCAGCTTGCCTAGTTTTTGATCATTGAGTTAATTTTTCAATTTTAGTTTATCAATCATAATAAAACACTAAGAAAAAATAAATTCACTGAAAGCACGGCATCCGTCATAATCCTACAGTAATCCCAAAATCAATAATCATACTGTAACCAGATAGGGATCAGCTAGCTAGCCTCTACATTTTAGGTAGCATTTACAAGAGACCTTTCCCCCGGTGACCTTTATCAATTAGTGACCTTTCTGCAACCTCTTCTCCTCTCGTTTTTTTCTTCAAATCTGAAACTTTGTCTGATTTATGACCTCTTCTTTTTCCTTTCTCTGACCACTTGTTACTTTGTGATTTGCAATTAATTCAAGTGTTCCTCTTTCCCTTAAAAAATGACGTTTTCTTCCATCATAAATCATAATAAGTCACAATTCAAAAATTTTATTACTCATGTTTTTAATGAAGAACAATGGAAAGACTCAAAAAATTGGAAGTTGGAAACGGATGACGTTGGGACTACACAAATCGAGATCAAATACCCGAACAGAAAATATGAAAGATCAAGAGGGAAATAAAAGGGGACTGGAAATGTATGAGAGAGTGCAGAGAAACGAGAGAAACTATTTTCTCTGTGCGTTTTTCTTGGGATATGATTTTCAAAGCGGTGTATCTCGTTAACGGTGATAGCAAAAAAGTTGTCAACTAATCAGATGCAAAACACTTTATGATGAACAATTTTGCTGTTGACAACTTTTTTCTAGCTCTTCTATTTGTAGAGATAAAAGGGTCTAGAGTTAACAAGAAGAAAATAGAGAGCGCGGAGAAGACATCCTATTTCTCTGCACTCTCTCATTCTAACTCAAGTTAGCATTTCCCGTCCCTTGTCAAAATTAAAAGAACATAATACATTCTCTTCTGAAATCTCCTTCAGAATAAATTTTCAAAGAATCTAAACATAATGTGTCCTTGTCGGAAGACTTTGCATTGGTGGAGGAAGTGACGTCTCATGCCACGAATCCCCTCGTTTCAACGAAGTCTTTCCATCATCGTGCTGCAATTCCCCCTTTAAACTAACAATCAACAATTGATATCTCGCCAACCGATTCCCAATCATTCCCATTTCCACTTCTCTCCGACCCGCGATCCTCGATTTTGTCGTCGCACACCGGTTTTCCACTTCGACGAACGAATATCAGCCACAGTTGTTCGGTTACCTGAAAATAATAGAAATTAAAATAAGAGAAACAAAGAGTGGGTATCTAACGAAGTTGAAGGAAATCAAAAAAGAAAAATATTGTCATTGAAACAGAAATTTTTTCTCAAAATAATGAAATTTTTCAGTGACAAACATAACAGTGCTACATTGCAATTTTATTGTGATGTACTGAAATTTTAACTTTTGCTTTTCAATATAATTTGTTGTTGAAACAGTAACTTTTCATTTTGTCTGTGAAAGATAAATTTTCAAAACCCAAAAGAACTCACCTTAGCTGCCATCAAATTTCCAGAATGTGACGCAATCATTTGTAACAAAAAGACACCATCAGCTCTCAAGAACCGATGAACAAATCGACTAATCTGTTCCGATTGAATATCCAAATGTTTCGATACAAAATTCTCTCGACAGGTATTCGAAACGAGTGCAATAAACCAAAAAATCAAATTCAAAGCGGTCACAATAGCAAGTACAGTCAGCCAAAGCCACAAGAAAATGAAGATTTTCTCAGTTAACATATTGATAACAAGAACACATTGTACTGTATGTCGATGAACATTTCCGAGTACTCGAATCTCGAAATCACAAAGAGTTACTCTCGGAAATTTTCCAGAATCTCTCCATTCTCTTCCCATAAATAGATCATAAAGCACGTGTGCTCCGAACATTGGATAGTCAGTTGTTTGAAGAAATGAATTGAGAAGCATGAATTGGAGAATCACATTGGCCAGATGTAGTGCTTTTATGAATATATACACTGATGACACATAGGCTCCATAGAATTTTCCAAGCTTCACTACAGCAAAAATATAGACAGAGTTCCTTCGAGCTCCATGTTCTCTTTGATACATCAAGGCGTCATCGATATGTCGGGCAACGATATCGACTGTTTTATCACGGACAACTGGATCCACGTTTTGTTCTCCGCAGACTAATTGGAGGACGAGACCGGCGTTTAGACCTGCAAGAATTTTTCTGTTTTATCGAGAGTATTTTAATTATGGTGAATTTATTATTGTATTGATAGAAACCTATTTTTTTAGTACAGAAATTTTTCCTGTTTCACATAGAAGTTATAAGGAGAGTTTGTTTTTTCTAAACAGTGAGAAAAAGGGCTTGTAATTAAATGAATCGAATCAAGTGATTGACTAGATACGAAAATCATTTTGAAAAAAAAAATACTGCTTCAGTTGTATGATTTTAGATTGAACAAAAACGTTATTTTTCGGTTAATTGAATGAGTTTATGTCAAATCGTAGTACAATTGTCGTATTAACGAATATTACTATTAATATTGTATTAGTGAAACAGAAATAAAATGATAAAATTTTACCAAATACTTCCAATTCAATAATTGGGTCTTTAACGTCATTACGCTTTTAATACGCTCTGTGAAACAAAATTCATTCTCCTTTAGTTGCAAAACATTCTAATTTAAAAAAAATCACATTTTTTCCCTGTTTCATGACATCTGTAACTTATAGAATACACATCTCATTTAATTTATGGAAGCAACCCAAATAATGGTTAAGTTACATAAACTAAAAGTTCGTTTTGAAAATATAGAACGCGTTTCCACTCAAAAAAGCTCTAAAACTTTTTTCCCTGTTTCATGAGACCTATAACACCACATAGTCAGATCTATTCTCACTGAGTTGAATCTTAAGCAATTCGTACCACTTTGTCCAGCTAACATTCTCCAAACAGAAGATGGAATATGGAAAGTCAATGCAGCAACTGCCAATACGAATGGAACCCATTGGTAATATCCAATTTGTCGTCTTTCTCTGTCATCCAGACGATGGGGGATTAGGTCCTGAAATAAGATTTCTTAATGTTTCGATTATTTGTTTTAAGATTGGGATATCGAAATATTTTTAATGCTTCTAAATATTCGTTAAAAAAAGCACCAAAAAAACTTCAAAAAGCGAAAGTGAAAAGTCACTGTTTAAAAATGGTTTTATAACATTTTTATTTTTCTGGTCATCGTTTGATATCAGCTTTCTTTTACACAAAAAAAATCTTTTTCTCTATTCTAAAAACTTATTTTTTCCGAGAATGTTGTCCGAGAGGAGTACACAGCCAAACACTTTATTATCCAATTGATTTTTCGTTATTTCTTAAATTTCAAGTTTACTGTTTCGTGATGTTTTGATAAGCTAGTAATTATTCATTTCATTAATATATTCATGGTTCTACACAGGGGTTATTCACGAAACCTTTTTTTCTGCTATTCATTAACAGCAAAAATGCACTATTTGGCAAATTTTAGATAATTTTTGAAAATTTTTGAAAATTGAAAAAAAAAACAATGAAAATTTGAAAATAGCAAAATTTTGAGTAATTTTTGTTCGTGAATAACCCAATAAACAATAGTTGTTCCGTTAAAATCTCTGTGTAGTCCTCTCGAACAACAATTCTCTTTTTTCAGTTAATTTGGTATGAAACTCAAAATTAACTTTCTTTTTATTTACTGTTTCTGATAAAGTTTAATTAATACTGTTTGGGAAATTTTTCAGTATGTGTGAATTCCATTCAAAATCATTGTGCCTTGAAATGAAAATTTACAGTTTCATGAAACCGGTTAAAGTAGGTTCATCACTTAATAGAAGTTTGTCCCAAAAATGAACGCTCTTCTCAGAAAATGTTTTTAATCTACCTGTTACTGAGAATACAGAAAAGCAGGGTTCTCAAAAACCACGGGCCGGTCCAGGCCGGGTCGGCCCGTGGAGCTGATTTTCCGGCCCGGCCCGGCCCGGGCCGGCCCGTGCGGCCCGTGTTCTCAAAAATCGACATTATTTTGAGAGAAATTTTTTAAAATTCCAAATTTTTCATCGAAAAAAAAAAGATTCTTAATTGTTTTCGAGTGAAATTCGTGAAAATGTCGGAAAAAAGTGATGGAAAAGACAAATTTCAATAGGGGTGTCGGCTTTTATATGAAATTTTGTTTTTTTTTAAGTCAAATTTCCCATCACGGGCCGGCCCGAGCCAAGACGGGCCGGGCCGTGCCGGTAAGAATGACTCACTCGGCCCGGCCCGTGAGAACCCTGCAGAAAAGTCAATTTCAGTTTTTTTTCAAAATAACACTGTTTCAAAACATTCTGAAATTCCTGTCAGTAGAATGTTTACGAAACATTCCATTTCCTTCTTCAACTCTCTCTTACCTGAAAAGGGACCCAATAAGTGTTCTGAACCCAACAATAATTCTCTGTGTATTGTTCCATTGCTCTCGTAAATTGTGCCGGCACAAAACATTCTATCGGATGTCCAACTGAAATATATTTATTTGTTATTAATCTGTTTTTTGATGATGATAATGATGGTCCCATTCATTTTATATATTATTATGGTCCCAAATAACTTCTTTTTTCTTATGGTAAACATTGGAAGGAGAGAAAAAGGAGAAGAAGAAGAAAGAAGGAAATTTAGGAAATCAAAAGATTCATATCTGATTCTAGAGAAAAAAGCTTGTGGAAACTAGAAAACGAAAAAAAGTGCAAATATTTGGAATTTTCTAGAAGTTTATCGTAGCTCTGGGGTTACACACTCATCAGAATGAAAATGTTTCCAATATTTTCCTTAGTTTGTTAAACAGTATTTTTTCTCTTTTAGAAAAACAGAAAAATTAAAATTCTGAGAAGTTTTTTTTACGATGGTAATCATGTTTAGTCCTTTGAAAAAGAATGAAAGGAGTATAATTGAAGAAATCTGTTTTTTGAAAATTTATGAGTGTTTGGAAACAGTATTATAGTTTTTGGAAGAAGCTGTGAGAACTTCAAAAACGTAATGCTTTGATTAGCATACAAAGTGATCTATCGACTACACATACTGCAGAAAGAATGATTTTCGAAAATTTCTCAGTTTTTTGAAACATCTTTTTTTTATTTTCTGAAACGTCATAAATAGTTTTATATAATACAATTTGGTCTTCCAAACAACTTATGATTCTCTTGAAATAAAAGTTTTCTGAAGAATATTGGAATACCAAAGATTGCAAAAAAGCGCAAAAATTTTTTTTTCGAAAATTTCCAATAACTTTGAAACAGAACAATTGTTTGAAAATAATTTTCTGGGAAATCTGTGCGTTAATTATAAAATTTCGTATTTTCGAAAAAAAAATATGGAAGTTTTGAAATAGTAAATTTGAGAAACAGAATCAGCTTACTTTAATTTCAGATGACAAAAAGGTAACAGCCAGTTCATAAAAAAAAGGTATTGCAGGAAAAATTTTTCTCGAAAATTTATAATTTTGTTGGAGCAGTAATTTTTTTAGAACCTTGATCTTTATTTTCTTTCATTAAACGATTAACAGAATTGTCAATTTCAGAATCTGAATTAAGATATCAATATTTAGCCTCGAAGTGTTGTATTCAATCATAGATTGAAGAAAATCAATTAATCAACATTTTTCGAAACTTGTGAAACTGTAATTGTTCATATTTTTAAAGCAGGCTTGAGAAATTATCTCGTTACAAAACTGGAAAAAAGAGAGCAACAATAAAAAAAAGTACTTTTTGTTTCACTAACTCGTTCTATGTTGTATATAAATAATAAAATAAACTGTTTTAAAGACAGCATAGAAAAGCGAGTTATTTGCTTTTAATGCTATCCTGTTTTCTTTCGAACCCAATAATTCATGGTTGTTCTGAGCAACTTCTTCATTTTCAATTCAAAATCTTCCTTTTTTCCTCTATTTCATAATTCTAAAAACCCTTCAGCTTCCTTCCTTATCAAAGTATCCCTTCATCGTACTATTCTCGCATGAATACACCTGTCTTCATCCCCTTTTTACTTAACAGAGCATATCAAAATCACAAATCCAACTTTTTATTTTTGCTTTTTCGAAAACGACACGCAAAGGAGAGATTCGATGGAATGAAATGAATAAATGATCGAGTTCCTGGGTCCCAACCTACTCATCTAATTCTGGTAGACATATTTAGCATGTAAAGCAAAATAAGAAGATTTTTGGCTTACTCCCAAAATTATTTTACTCATCATCTTTAAAAAAAAACTAAATCTAGTCACAACATTTTACAGACGAAGCTAATTGTCAAAAAACAGCAAAACGAACCTAATCAAAGATCCATAATTAACCATAAAGTACATTTTTCTTCGAGATCTTTCATATTTTTTTGAAAGAGAAAAGTTGAAAAATAAGAGAAGATGATATTCGTGAGAAAAGACTTACCATATTGTTTGGCCGACACAAGAACAGCAAACATGAGGACCATTGTGGAAGTGTACAGATAATGGAGACGATCAACGAAATCATCGTCTACTCTGGAAATTAAAATACTGTTTCTAATAGTTGAGAAAGGTCAGGCTTTGGAATTCTTTGGATTCCGCATTTTCAGCATTTTGAAAAACCTGCAGTCACAAATAGCTGTTTTCAAATTGTTTTATCTCAAAAACAAGCGGAAAAAGTAGTCAACTACAAAATTTTCCAGCTTAGAATTTCCTTCGTTTCATAAGTTGACAAGTTTTTTTTCAAACCACCAAAAGTGAAAAGATGAACGGAGCGCAGAAAGCTAAACATTCTCGTTTCTCTGCGATATATTTTTAGAATTTGAACAATTTCCAGGAAAAAAACCCTGTTTCAGAAAGTTGAGAAATAAAAGTTATTGAATTATTTGTAATGCGTTTGTGATGGCTGTAACAATTCTTATCTTATTCACTAGCAGTTTTCCAAAAATCCTAACCCATTCTGAGTCAGTTTCTTTTATTTTTTCATCCCCAATAAAATGATGCACAAGTTTCTGCAGAAGTGCATTTCAAAAACTTTTTCCGGGACCCATTTGTTTAGAGAAAGCGAATGTGTTGCGAATGGAAAAAGATAACAATCCCATTATGAAAGTGATTTATGTTAAGAAAAAGTTGGGAGCCTTGGGAACTCTCTCCTTTCTCTAGGACTTGTGACCATAGGGCTAGCCTTTCCCGTAGAGGTGCAGGTGGTTAAGATGATCAAAAACTAACTGGTTCAACTCCATATATCGTGTTCTCCTATATTTTGCTTTTTTGGTCCCTAGCTTCTCAAAAGCCCAGCTATATCAATTTTAATATCCGTTTTAAAAATCAGTAGTCTCTCCATATGATTGCTCTAATATTTTCACCGATCATCTCTTTTTTCTAAAATATCGGAAATGTAATCACATGTAATGTGTATCCTCCGGGACCTCCTTTCCACCTATCTTTCTCTCTCTCTCTCTCTCTCTCTCTCTCTCTCTCTCATTTCTTCTGAATCAAATGAGTGACTCGCAAAAAAGACAGGTGTTTCTTCTCATTCTGTTGGGACTACACTACCCGGGGAAACCTTGAAGAAAAGGGAGGGAAAATGAAAAAAGATATATATTCTTTTTTTCCGTATCTCTCTCAATATATTTCATTCATCTTTCTCTCGCCGATCCGTTTCATTCGATCACCGAAAAATAGGAAGAGATTGATATTTCTTTCGTTCGGCACAAACGGGTTCTGATCGAAGACATGTGGAAGACTTTTTTTTTGAGAAAAAAAAAGAATGGCAGAACGTTTAGCACATGGGGGACAGCAGAATGCACTATTTTTGTTTGAAGATTGAATCGGAAAGAGTTCGACCAGGCTTGAGGAAGGACCACGGGCCAGCTTGTCAGGTCTAGTAGGCTAGCCCATTGAGCCAGGCTGGTAAGAAGGCTCACCTTGGATTGGCCATGCTCCAGGTTAGGCTTACTTGGTCTAGTCTTACCAGGAAATTATGATCAAAAGACCCTGTCGCTGAAGGTCCATTGGCTTAGGACCATGTTCCGCAATATTTTAAGCCCACAAGGAAACTAAGGGTACTGTTAAACTATTCAGGTAGTCGAGCGTTGTCCTAGGTTTCCTAAGCTAGTCCCTCAGCCCTCGTCCGCTTTCTAACCAAATAAATACTAAAAATCATTTGTTGCTTTTCCCCAAAAATGTTTACTTTATGATTTTCCATAGACGGCTCGTTTTCTAAGAAGTCAACACTTGTTTATGAATTTCATCATCATCATCGGGTCCCTTCGTAAGAAGAAAAAGTATAGTCGAAAGGATGAACACACTCAGAACGTTTTGAGTCAAAAGAGTAAATTGGAAAAAGAAATAGAGGACAAGTACTTGAAGATGATATCATAAGGGTAAATGTGTTCCTTCGAGCTTCTCTGCGCTCTCCTAATCCTCTTTTTCGAAATGGAAAATTCCTAGACAGGTTAGCTTAAAACCCAAACATTTTCCTAGCCGTGATAGCTATCAAAAAGTGAACAATTAACAAAATATAGAAAATTTCATTCGAATTTGTTTTGTAATTGAACATTTTTCTCTAGCTGTTATAGTTTTCGAGATAACAGGGTTTGAAGTAACCCTGAACAAATGAGAGCTCAGAGAAGCCAGAAGCTCTCGTTTCTCTGCTCTCTCTACCTCTAGACATTTTTTAAAACCGAACAACCAAATTTTAACACAAAAAAAGAAGAAAAAACTGACCTCGGTTCAAGAAATCGAAGGGCGGAGGCCAAAAAGTGCATTCCTATCCGGAATCCACCGACCATTCGAAAATCCTCTCAAAAAAAAAATAAAAAGGAATTAGAATATTTTAATTCTTCGGGTGGTCCTCTTCTTCTTCTTCAAAACTACACGACTGTCCTCTCTATTTCTCTTCTCTTCATCTTCTACTCCGAGAAGAAGAAGAAACAGCAAAAAAAGTGGGCGGAGTCTCATGGAGCAGCTGTCTCTAACACCCTCTTAGATTCCCATGCTCTCTCGCCTTTTTAGAGATTTCTTGTTTTTCTCTCTCATTTTCTCAAGTTTCGTGAGGAGAGACTCATTATGAACTTTTTTGGCTTTTGAAACAAAATTTTTAGAAAAAATGGTTCTTCCCAAAAAGAGAAAAATGTTTCTTTTTTTGTTTGAAATGACCGGAAATGAGTGGGATGATGGAGAAGAAGGAAGGAGAATGGATTTTCAGAGATCTGAAAATGGGGAATTCCTGGATTTTGATGAGTATGGAGAGTGGGGGAGAGCGCAGAGAAGCGAGAGTGTCTAACTTCTCTGCGCTCTAATCCTCCATAACTCCTTCGTGTTTTTAAAATAGTTTTTGATTCAGGGCAGCTAAATTTGGTCTTCGTTTCGATTAATAATTCAATGGAAACAATAAATATTGAATAAATAATTTTTAATGTAATTTTTATATTCATCTGATTTTTATTGGACTTTTTAAAAAGATTCATAAATTCAAAAAAATTTATTTGAATAAAAAACTACTTTTTTAAAAGTTTTTTGTTCATAACTCATTTTTCTTTGGAGATATCAGAAAATTAAGACATTTTTTGAATGTTGTTCTGCTTCTTTTAGTAGTTGAAAACATTTTTGTATCTCTAATGGAAACCAAGTTACGAGGAGTTACGAGAAAGTTACATCCCTTCGAAAGACGCAAAGACAACCGTCGGCACAGTTCATAATTTTGAAAGCCAATATTTCCGTTCCTAACAGAGATATCAAAAAGATGTCAACTGGTGAAATATTGCCCCTTATATTTTCAACATTTTATTAGTTAAAAACTTTTTGGTATCACTTATAGGAACCGAGATATAGGTCCTCAAAGTTCGAGTCACCCTAGAAAGACACAGGTAGACAGACGCTCTAACCAGATCTTTCTCTGTGTCTCTTGCAGATGGTCTCAATTTATTTTCCAGAAGAACTGAGCTTCAACTATCAGTGTACACCCCTCGGACAAGCTATTTTGAGAAAAATTTCGTTGCCCAATGAAATCTAGGCACACCTTCATTATTTGAACTTCGCAGCTAATCCGAATTTCAATCTTTTTTCAAGGTCTTTCCTAAATTTCTACCACAAGAAATTTAAAGATTGTATCTATTTCTCTTTCTAAGTATTTTCTTTCCTATTCCCTTTTAAAAATGTCATCAGAATTCCCAACTGATCCCTATTCATTAGCCCAACAAAAATGGTTGTATCAAGACTGTTTAGTGCTTCCAACACTGGAATTCTTGTTGAAAGACCAATTGAAGAATAAAAGTGTGTTGGATATTGGATGTGGAAATGGTACGTTTATTTCAATTTATACAAAAATTTTGAAAAAAAAAATTAAAATCTTAAACGAGAGGTCCTGGAACCATCAAAGCCTTCAAACTTCCAGTCTTCTTATAATCTCTCATTCTTCGATATTGTTCTACAACCTCATTTCCAATCTCAATCTTTCCTCCATTCATCAATGTTTCCTCGTTTTCCATGAGAATCTTCGCAACGAACATGATCATATTGACCTCGAGAAAGTATGGATCTTTCAATTGTTCAAGGGACTCGTAGGCTTGATTCATTGTTTGATCTCTATTTTCAACTATTTCTGCCATCATTTTATATACAGAAGGAAGTTTTTCAATGGCCGATTGAGTCATTTCTGAGAACTTGTCTTTTCTTGCTTGCCATTTAGCGGTGTATGCAGTCCATTGAGGCTGAACAATAATCTTAGTTGAAAGGTTACTGTAACTAGACATACCATAATCCCGTGCTTCTCCGCCCACTCATCCCACTTCTGATCCATCTCAGCGAAGGTTACTGTATCATTGAATAGAATACTAAAATAGTCATCCTGAGCTTCGCTTGTCAAATTCTGGAATATCTGTTCCATTTCTTCTGAAACAGTGAGGACTGGGGCAGCCATGGCTACAGTAGTAAGGATTAGAAGAGTGAATACAGATGAAATCATTTTGGGATATTGGATTAGAGAATTCGATGGCTTTTTATACTCCAATCTCTTCGAATTGACCATGTTTATTTTTGTATATATTGTAAGCTGAGCAATCATATAATCGTGAGGAGCAAAGGGGAGCTTTTTTGGGATTTAGATGATTTTTGAACGGATATTGTACGATTTTGACTATAGTTTACTCAACGGAGATTAATTTCAAAAAAAAAGATTTAAAAAAAAATTTGAAGAATAGTTTATTTGTATAATGTTTCATCGACAAGCTAATCTAGAGGAGCACTAGGATAATTACTTTTTTAAAGGATTTGACGATTTTTGTGCTGGAAGGAAATAGCCATCCCTCCACAACTCTCAAATATTCCACACGAGAATAAATAAATCCTATCATGAACGTGACACTGACCAGAGAAACACTATTCTCATGACCTTGACCCGAGTGACCCGGCCAAACTGATAACAATCTTCCACGTGGATCGGCACTATAAAAGGGATTCGGAATCAACAGAACGCCACAATCATCAAGAGTTCCCTTGGAACAGACAAGCCGCAGTCAACGACAGCCACCCAGCCACGATGTCATCAAGCAACCGCCCACAATCCGGAAAGGCAACGAAGAAGGAAGAATCTGTCACTTCCGGCCCTATCGAAGTCGTCGTCAGTCAAGTGAAGTCCTCCACCGAAGCCGCTGCTCCGCAAGGTACTCTTTTGAGATGTCAAATAAATGATTATCCATACTACTGTCTTCCACATCCTATCTCGTCTGGGGTCACCAGCCCAACAGACGAGACATGGTGCATCGACCGGGAATAAATCGCCTACCGCCTCGACAGCAGAACTCGTGACCAACAGATCGCCTACAGTGAACTCCTTCTGACCTTTCCTTTTTTCTTAATAAAATTTTATTAGGAAAAGCACGTGTTCTTGGTTGAAATACACATTAACAATCCACATTTGCACACAACCCTCCTACAGTAGGAAAGGGAAATTTGGGGTTTCAAAAACAATCCATCACACTTTCTGAGAAGTTCAGAATAGCTCCTTAGGGATAACTCTTGTTAACGAACTAACTACAAAAAGCAGTTGTCTTCCGCAACCCTGGGGGGTGGCGAGCGGAAAAACTTATTGGGAAGTTTTTTGCCTTAAGTGCAGCATGTGTTGTCAGAACTGGTGACTGATTAGATTCCATTTGTGTTGGAACCATTTGTGTTATCTCAATGTTTGTTGCTCAACGAAGTTATCGTTGGAGCCTATGGCTAACATTGTTAAGCCGTAAAAGTGACATTTCAATTGGAACTGAGTTCATCAGTGTGAAGTGGGTTGATAGAGACATCAAGTAGGAGTGTGAGATGATGGAGACCAAAGGGTAGGCAGCTTGGTTTAACTCGCATCGAGTGAAGGTTTGAATGGTTGTTCCTTTTGAAAGCCACTTTGTCGGGCTGAACTACATAGTCTGAACATTTTATTGCTATGTTCATCTCTGATAATGCATTGCAAAGTCTCCTAGAGGGTAACTTCAATTCACGACTAAACAAATTGATACAGTTGGACCTGTGCCGTAATAACAACTTGCTGCGTTGATGTTCACTAGTTGTCGTGATTGATGGGTGGTTCAATTTGGTGACTTGTTGTTGAGATTGCTCTTGCCACATCACCACCATGAGTTTGTTCATGGGGGACCTGAGCACAAGTCTTGTGAGACTGCGGTGACTACTCACTTTCGCTGTCTGCTGCGAAGGAAGTGATGGATAAAGTATTCTCAGTCTTGTCACCGGTTCTAACACCAGTCGATGCACCATAAATCCTATCATGAACGCTAATAAATCCTATCATGAACGTGACACTGACCAGAGAAACACTATTCTCATGACCTTGACCCGAGTGACCCGGCCAAACTGATAACAATCTTCCACGTGGATCGGCACTATAAAAGGGATTCGGAATCAACAGAACGCCACAATCATCAAGAGTTCCCTTGGAACAGACAAGCCGCAGTCAACGACAGCCACCCAGCCACGATGTCATCAAGCAACCGCCCACAATCCGGAAAGGCAACGAAGAAGGAAGAATCTGTCACTTCCGGCCCTATCGAAGTCGTCGTCAGTCAAGTGAAGTCCTCCACCGAAGCCGCTGCTCCGCAAGGTACTCTTTTGAGATGTCAAATAAATGATTATCCATACTACTGTCTTCCACATCCTATCTCGTCTGGGGTCACCAGCCCAACAGACGAGACATGGTGCATCGACCGGGACCGGGAAGAGGCAGAACCGGCAAAGAGCATCTCCACATCGGGAGCGACAGATCTCCTAGAGGGTAGCTAATGGCAGTAGCTGGGGTTCCGTTATTATCCCCGAGTGTGCTGGGAACGGTGTAACATCGATATTGAGGACATGACAATTGAATGCTCGAGGCGATTTGGGGGAATCCTCAAACTTCGTTGAGCAACAAACATTGAGATAACACAAATGGTTCCAACACAAATGGAATCTAATCAGTCACCAGTTCTGACAACACATGCTGCACTTAAGGCAAAAAACTTCCCAATAAGTTTTTCCGCTCGCCACCCCCCAGGGTTGCGGAAGACAACTGCTTTTTGTAGTTAGTTCGTTAACAAGAGTTATCCCTAAGGAGCTATTCTGAACTTCTCAGAAAGTGTGATGGATTGTTTTTGAAACCCCAAATTTCCCTTTCCTACTGTAGGAGGGTTGTGTGCAAATGTGGATTGTTAATGTGTATTTCAACCAAGAACACGTGCTTTTCCTAATAAAATTTTATTAAGAAAAAAGGAAAGGTCAGAAGGAGTTCACTGTAGGCGATCTGTTGGTCACGAGTTCTGCTGTCGAGGCGGTAGGCGATTTATTCCCGGTCGATGCACCATGTCTCGTCTGTTGGGCTGGTGACCCCAGACGAGATAGGATGTGGAAGACAGTAGTATGGATAATCATTTATTTGACATCTCAAAAGAGTACCTTGCGGAGCAGCGGCTTCGGTGGAGGACTTCACTTGACTGACGACGACTTCGATAGGGCCGGAAGTGACAGATTCTTCCTTCTTCGTTGCCTTTCCGGATTGTGGGCGGTTGCTTGATGACATCGTGGCTGGGTGGCTGTCGTTGACTGCGGCTTGTCTGTTCCAAGGGAACTCTTGATGATTGTGGCGTTCTGTTGATTCCGAATCCCTTTTATAGTGCCGATCCACGTGGAATCTACTCAATCAACTCGATGGATCCCGCTCAACTCTACCCGAAGAAGATGACGTGCATGCAATAAGTCCATCTGGGCGCCGAGACAAGCCATCCCATGACGACTGTGCCAACGAAGCCAGCTGGATGGCCTCCCAATAAGGATGGCAACGGCGTCAGCAACCAAGGATCCGAGAAGACCACCCCAAAGAGTCCGAAAGAGTGCTTCCCAATAAAGTTGTGATATTGTATATCTTATAGTCTTGTATCTTCCCTCGGCGCTGGGCTCACCAACCCTATAGCGCCGAGACAATTTTCAAATGAATATTTTGAAACAGTGAAATTTATTTCAAATTTCTACTTTTCTAAACAAAAATTGTGTAATTGTTAACCATTTTTTCGTTTTTCGTAACGTATCTAAAAAGGTCCAATTTTTATTTTACCTTGAATTGATGACTTCTGGATTTAAGTCATGTTTTTAAACTTTACTATATTTACTTTCTGGAAATGTAAAAAAATTGAAAAAATGCTATTTACCACGAAACACCAATTGCTCAAACAGTTGCACGAAACACCAATTGCTCAAACAGCCCCAAAAAAGACGACAATTATTTCCAGGTTACAACAGTCTCACCTTTTTGAAATGGGGTGCTTCGAAAGTGATCGGATTCGATTATTCCCAAGAAATGATCGAAAACTGTAAAAATCTTCATAAGAACTCAGAGGATCTGGAATTCTATCATTTAAGTGTCACTGATTTCCAATTGAACCAAAAATTCCACGTGGCAACCGCTGTATTCGTTCTTCAATATGTTCATGAAAAGGAGGAATTGAAGAGATCGATTCAATTGATTTGGGATCATTTAGAAGAGAATGGATTGTTTATTGGGCTGATTCCAAATGGAGTTGAAGGAGTCAAAGCACCGGAATCAGCTGGAAGAGTACTTGGAGCTGAAATTGAGAAGAGACCAATTCCATTTGTTGATGGTGGATTGGTTACGGCTAGGTTCTATGAAGGAGATAGTGAGTTGATTTTGTAGACTATTAATAAACAAAGTTCTATGAATTTTTCGATTTATCGGGTGTTTTTACATGAGAAGTAGCTGTTTTTAGTAATAGAAATAGAAGCACGTTTTTATAATGAGCATACGAAACAGTAATTTTTGAAAATTTTTGAATACAATATTTCTGAGCATTTTAGAATTCAAACAAAAAAAATATTACACTCGAAATTTATCCAATTTTTTTTTCTGAAACAGCATAATGAGTAATTTATGGTTTGAAATAACACTATTCAATGCATTCAAAAATAAAATATGGCCAGTATTGACTGACAGAAGACACAAATTTACAATAATACGTCAATGAAACAGTAAATTTTGAATTTTTTTTTTCTAATTTTATTTTCCGAAATACGAAACTTTTCTTGAAAAACTACTACCCAAATTGTATGATATTCATTGAAATCATGTGAATTTTCATCCAATTGATAATTAGATGAAACAGTAAAAATGTGAATCTTATTTTCAAAAAAAAAAACTCAAGCTGTGTTATAACATCTCAAATCATTTGATAATCAAGTGGTGAAGCAGAAAAAAGCTCATTTTTTAAAATCTGAATTTTCCAGAACAGAGAAATTTACTTTTAGAAAATATAGTTGTAGTTAATTTTTGATTTGACAAGGATTTGCAAAACAATCAACACAGGAGCAGAGGCCGGTATATTTAATAACTCGATGAAACAGGAAATTTTTTTTAATTTTACCAAAAAGAAACATGAAAATTGTTTTACTAAAATTTTTAGTTTCAATGTTATTCTGGAAACTCTACTTCGATTTTTTATTCGAATAATTTCCAGAAATCAAGTGCACCTCAACAATGGCTCTTCACTCCAATCAATTCTACGAACAATGTTTCAAAGAAGCAGGATTCCGTAATTTCGAATGGCTTTCCCCGACAATCAGCGAGAAAGGACAGGAGATTCTGGGAAAAGATTTCTGTGATCAATTCATGAATCCACCATGTGATATCGTTTTTAGAGCTTGGAAATAAGGCCGATTTTTAGGGCGCTATCATAAAAAAGAATTGAGAAAATTCAAAAGTTCTTGCATTTAACAAGTTCCTGAAACTGTGAAAATTTCAAAATATATTCTTGCATTGTTTAATTTTTACTCTTTCAAGAAATAGTTATTGCCAACGCTTTTTTTCTGTTTCCAGTTCCTTATTTTGAAAGATCTTTCTAATCTAAATGCCGCCGTTATATTTCATTTGAACTCCCTCTATCTACTCATACTAACCTAGCTTCAAAAAAAAACACTTACTGTTTCGAATATTCTATTATTTCCTTTTAATTTCCGTAATTATAATAACAAAAGAATAAACAACTTTATTATTTTCCAAGCAGCCAAAATGTTTCAAAAAATGGTTCCACTATTACTCCAAGTAGCTTTCGTTAGATCAGATGTCATCAAACTCATAATTGGTTTTGCAACTGTAAATGTAGTTGCAACCCCATTTTTTCGTAATCTTCTTGGGATAAGCAGCTTCTTCACTTTTCGACGAATTGTTTTATTCCAAGTAATATACACAATACAGACCGATGCTGGAAAGAAATAAATTAAATGAGATTGCTGTTTCATAATATAATAATTTAATTGATTTTCAATTGTATGAAAACTGATAACTTGAAGTGAATAGTATTTAGAAACATAGCCTAGTCACTGTTGCAGTGGACTATAACCAAATTTCATTCATTAACAATTTCAAATAAGTGTGCGGATATTAATTACTTCCGAATGACTTAAGTTTTTTAAAAACGTTATTTAAAACCTTTATGAAACATTAATCTCACCATGTGCACACTGCCACCCAATCTGTCCAAGAAGTATAACTGAAGGTGGAGAATGAAAGAATTGCATGTAGACATAAATGAAAGCAGCAGTTGCATTACAAGTGCAGATCAGAATTGATTGAATAAATATCTAAAAATTTACTTGTTTTGTTAATTTGTGTCTAGAAAGCAGCTTGGGGATCGAAAAATAAATTCTTGAAACCGCAAATTATTTTCGAAATGGGAAACATAAATTTAACAAACGAATAATTTGAAAAATGCGACATAAATTTCCAAGGGTATAGAAACAGTAACTCGGGTATACTCGCCAAGTCTTGGCCCCTCTCTGGCCAAGACTTGTGAGTCAACCTAGCCAAGACTTGTGGGTAAACGTGGTCAAGACTTGTGGCAGCCTTATACAAGACTTGGGAACACCCGACCAAGGATTGGACAAGGCTGCCACAAGTCTTGACCACGTTTACCCACAAGTCTTTGCTAGGTTTACTCACAAGTCTTGGCCAAGGAGGGGCCAAGACTTGGCGAGAATACCCGAGAAGTTTTTTAAGATTATCAAAATTCTACCTACCTGTTTCTGTGTCTTCGATAACGCTTCAGATTGTGCATGTCGATTTTTCCAATGAATCAGAAGACTCAAATACCCGTATAAACTAGCAGCACACAAAGAAACACAGCAATTATTGATGGTATGACTGACGTTAACATATTTGTCACTCTAAAAATAAAAAAGAAGCTGAAAAAATTTTGGAAAATCTCACCTCCAATCCCAAAAAAGGATTGAAAAACCAGCTCATGTAAACTGAATTGAATAGAATTGGTTTGGTGAAAAATATTGAGTAAATGGTGTAAGTCACAGGGATCAGCAGAGTAAAATAGATATTCCTTCCCATAAAAATGCGTCGAAGTCTCATGTTATGATTAATATCAGTGCATCGATTGATAGCTAACAGAATACACGTGGCACAGGAACCCATCCAACAACCACATCCAATTGAACCGGAGAAGAAAATGAAACGAGGGAAGGAACAGAATGTGGCACCGATGAATCCAAGGTATCCAGTGATTAGAGAGTTGACTGTTAAGCAGCAGATATCCATTAGACCCAGGTATAACATTATTTTGTAGCAGGAGGATTTCATTAAGTCACTTTTGGAGATGACGAAGAGACAGGGAAGGTAGATGCTCTGATAAAAATAATTTTGAATGTCCCATAGCCTAGATTTCTTCTTACCAATATCAAAAAGCCAACTACCATAAAATATACACCCAGAAACGGCCGTCTCTCCCCCAAACTATCCTCCACACCGGTGCAATTATAATAGAGGGGATGAGGAGTGAACCCATTACGTAGGTAGTAATTCAGAGAAGAATTCAAGTCATTTGACATCAAATCGAATATTTTCGACATGATTTCGAAAAATGAAAATCTCGGAACGGGTTTTATATAGTAGTCATTCAGTAATTCATTAATCCTTGAGGATTACTGGAATAAGTGGATGAGAGATACTCAAAGTACGTCAAAATAATGGAATCCGGAAGAGGAGAAAGTGAGGGTGGATGACATTTGTCTAGTGGAATAAGATGAACAGATGATGTGAATTACAATGACTAGTTTTCAAATGATTTCGAAATGATTCGGAATTACATAGGTTAGAGGAGAGGTATCTCAATACCCAAGGTAGTTGTCAACTGAGAAAATATTCCTTACAATACACTGAACATTCTATTTACTGATTGTTTTCTAATTCCAATAGGAATTTATGTATACGGCTTTCAAAGTTAGGGTGCTGTAGAGACGCAGATATCTTTAATTCTATTCATTAATTTTGGTGTGCATGAAGGCCCGGAATTAACGACGTTAATCAGTCTTTCGATTTGTGGTGAACCCGAAACAGAAATTTTTTTCAATTGAGTTTTAATCAGATGTCAATTGCGTTATGAGAAATGTAACGACTAACGAAATATTGCTTGTGAAAAGCTGAGCATTTCAATAGTTGATTATCTGTAATAATTTCCGCAGAGTTAAATAAATTGTGAACTAGTAGAATCTTGCTCATCATAAGCACAAAATTGTATTAATTTTTGACAAGGCCTTTGGGAACCTAGTCAAGAGATCTCAAATTTTAAGTTTTCTCTAGGAGAGACGCAGAGAAGGTTAGAGAACCTGACTGTCTACTCAGCTAGTGTATACACCCTCTTTTCTCTCTAGAGTCGATTGCGTCGAAGTGTCCAGCCTTGTACTTTTTTCTCTTGTTGAAATAAAAAAAACGAATTTGGAATGCTCATAAAACTTTATTCAAGACACGAATCACCATCTTTGTGGAATCGGACGGGTTCTAATTGGACGGCGAGTACGGAGAGCCAAACGTGGCTCGGCCTTGACGACGATGCGCCTGAAATCTCATTTTCAGAATAGACTTCTATAGAATAGACTTCAGAATAGACTTCTATTATAATAGAAAAACTCACTCATTGGAGTCCTCAACGAAAGACTCATCAGAGAATCTGGCCATCGAAGAGCCGAAGAAAGCGGCGAAGAGAAGGAAGACGATGAAGAATTGACGGAACATTTCTGTGGTTTTTAGAGGAAAGGTGAAGGGTTTTTATACCGGAATTCGTTTATGGTAATTGTGAGAATATGGAAATTGTGGGAGGAAAGCTGATTTTTGATAGTGGGAAGATGTTGATGTTGCAGGTTTTGCAGGATAAGATGTTTGTTGTTTCAAGGTTGTCATTTGGGCGTACTGTAATTTCGGAATCAAATTTACAGAAAAAAAAAACATTTTTACGGGCAAGAATCTTTGTCCCAGTTTTTGACTTGATCTTTTTGAGGCACCGGAAAGTTTTTTTTTTTTAACACTTTGTTAGTTGACCATATTTATATCTCTACTGTGGATCGAGGTATCAACGATTTAAGGTGGACACTTTCCGAGGGACGTGCAGAGAGCTTTTTCTCTGCGTCTCTCGAATTCTTGTTTTTTTATATTTCGGTGGCAAATTAATTTTTTTTACAAAATTGTGTCATCCACTTTGAATCAAACGGGTACGTGTGCAAACGCGCCCTAGCGAAACGTGAAAACTCGCTGCTTACCTTCTATTCCGTTGACTGAGTATCAAATGTTTAAACGTTAAAAATTTTAGCGCCAAACGTGAAAAACAAATTTTTTGGTCAAAAATTAGGAGAAAAATTTTTCGGTGCAGAAGGGCGCAATTGTACACGTAACTGGTTGATTCCTAGTGGTCATCTTCAAACAATAAGAATTAGGAATTATCATTAATGTGCTCTGCTCATGTGCTCATCTCCAATTTCCATTGTTATTCCATCCATCCGTTCTCTTTTTTTTCTTTGTTGTTTTTTTCCCGCAAGAAGTTACAACCGAATGTCAGCCAGATGTGTGTGCATGATAAGTCACCGACAAAAAAAAACCAACGTATAGTAGAAGAAGGAGAAGGAGGAGGGTTGTAAAAGGGCATCTGGCAGCAATAAAAAGTAGAGATACTCATAAACATATCATCATCATCAAAAAACTTTTGCACCGCCCTTTCTTCTATGAGACATTCGATCGAGTGTCCCTCACACATCAATTCTTCTGCTCTCGATTTCCGGTCACTTGCTCTTCTCGGCGTCCCTCAAAAAGCCATAATTGCGTAAGTGTCGCCGGTTCAAGACACTTGATTAAGGGGAACGGCACAAGGAAAAACGATTTTATTTACTCAATAACTATCGAATATCACAGATAGGGATGGGCCGAGAGAGGGGCAAACAATCATCATTGGCAGAGGGAATGTTTGCGTTCCGTTTAAAAGGTCATTTGGGTTTTTGGCTCATCATGAGTTGGTCAGTTTTTAGATTAGTGATTAGTAATGAGAGAGTGAGAGAGAATGAAGACAGTTAGACACTCTAGCCTTCTCTGCGTCTCGCAGCTCTCCTCAGGCGCGCTAAGATTTCCCATAATGAAGGGTACTTAGAAATTTAGTGCCCACTAACCAAAAGTAGCCATTTCCTCCTTAAAAAGTGAAAAGAGGCACCTGGAGCCTCCTATCCCCTAAACCCACTTTCCTCACATTTCCATTTCCTCTCCTTTCCATTTTCAAATCAACTTTCCCTCGCTTAAGTAACTGTCAATTGTTATTCCATGTTTTCCTCTTCTCCTCCTCTTCCTCCCTTTTTGGTGCCAGTCGGGTAGATCAATTAACCGACGGAGCCCCTCCGGTAATTGTTCTCCGTGTTCAACTGGTCGAAATGAGTATGTTATACTAGGCAACACATTATTCTCTCTCTCTTGATGTGTTCTCTTCATGTGTTCCATTGTTTATTCAGCAATGAATTGAGAGGAATCGGATTTTTATTTTTGTTTTGATTTCAATTATATATTCATCTTTTTCTCTTGGTTCTGTTTGTGTTTTGCTATGGGAAATTGAATTCGGGGACACCTAGACCGCATAAGTTTCATGGCTAGTTTTACTGAAATCATAGATGGTTATTATGCTCTCTCTTCAACATTCGACTTTTCACTTCATTATTTTTTGTTCACTTGCCCCTAAAATCTCTGAGTTTCTTCACAAGAAATCCTCTTAATCATTAATTTTTTTTTCTTACAATAAAAAAGCTAAGCAAAAAGATTACTGTTTCATGATACTCGGAAAATGGGATCTTCAAATATTCTACGCTGGACCGAAATCATATGTAGTTATAACTGTTGTCAATGAAGCTTGTATTAAAACTGAGATTAACCTTTTCAACTTTTATTCTAAATTTTCCAGTCAAACCAAAAATTTTCTGTTTTAAGATTACCAAAAGTTTAGACATCTGAATGATTTTTTTCAAAATCTAAATGCTTTAGATTTCTCAAAGATAACGTTTTTCAATGTTTCATGAGGGAACCTTTAATTTATAACAGTAACTCAATTCTGATACCCTTCCTATTTCTTTTTTTTTTCAAAAAAATTACCAGACATCCCCAGTAAAAAACTTCAAGCTTAAAAATTTTCTGTTTCAAGATCATCATATAATTATCTAGTGATAATTTGTTGACTTACTATACAGTACAGTTAGTCTATACTTCCCGAAATCCTCTCTGCTTAGTTCCAGGAGCTACCAGTTATTTCAATTTCTTCAGATCTATCAGAAAGATTATCTTAAAACAGGTGTGCACAAAAAAAAAGAAAAAAATAACCGTTTCGAAGTGATCATATAACTTTCAGTTGATATCTTGCTCCTAGTATTAACACAACATTTTGAAACTATAGTTCGAACTAGATCTTCTAGATTTATGACCAAAATATTCCAGCAACCTCACCAGCAGCAGCCTTACATAAGCTTCTCAAAATTTGTCGGGAAAAATGAACCAAACCGGCGAGATCCTAAAACTGAAAAAGAAAAAAACGTTTTTTTTTTTCGAGAAAATGATTTATTAATAAGTAGCTTATCAATAAAAAAGGTAGACACAGGTAAGAAACAATTGGGGGGAATTTCGAAAAAACTTGAAAAATTGGGGGAAAATTAGGTAACCAAGGGGTGGGGAGTGATCAGAAAATAATCGAAAACTTCATGATAAAAAATGACAGAGAGAGAGGAGGGAACAGAGAAAAAGAGGGAAATTTAGAATGAGACGAAACGAGTCATATACGATGAAGGAGAGCCTTCTGCTTTCACTTTTTCCATTTTGACAATCTCATTGATCTCGAATTGTTTCTTCTGATCGACAGTAATCTCTTGATCCATCTTCGGAGCTTCTTCTTCCTTCTTTTCTTCCTTCTTCGACTCCTCTTCCTCTTCCTCAATCTCATCCTCATCCAATTCCTTAATCCTCTTCAAAATGTCATCTGAAGTCTCCGATGTCTCCGAACACGTTCGTTCTCTCCTCTTTCGTCTTTGAAGTTTGAATACTCGTTGTCGAAGTTTTCGAATCAGAAACGTATGAAGGATCTCTTTTCTCAAACACATATCGCCTTCTCGATTCTCTTCTCGCTTCTCGGATGCCAACACGTAGAGATACGAGGTAAATGTATTGATTTGTGGGGTTAATATATTCATTTTTCTATTGGGATGATAAGGGAGCAGAATATTAGAATTATGTGACGAGAGATGGAGAGAAAAGGGAGAAACCTTCTTTGAAAACGAAAAAGAGGGAGAATGAAGTGGAATTGTTTTTTTTTCGAAGAGAGAGAGAGAGGGTTCTGTTAAGGGCGCCCTTTTTTTCTTGGATAGATCAAAAATGGTAGGGAGGTCAATTGGTGGGTCTAGAATGGTTTTTAAAAAATTTTTGACCCGTGAGGACAGGATTACTGTAACTATGGTAACTCTAAAAGTATAGTGAGAACTTGAGAGACGCAGAGAAAGATGTTGTCGGCTTCTCTTAAAAAGTCTTTCGCTTAAAACGGTCATATCTCGGTTCCCAGAAAATATACAGAAAAGTTGCCAATTAACGAAATGTAGAGATTATCATGAGCAACATTTAACCAGTTGAAAATTTTCTGATACCTACTCTGGGTGCCGAGATATACCGGATTGAACTGTCCGGAACAGCCCAAGAAGCGCACCTCTTCGTTTGATGCAGTATATCTCAGTTCCCGATGAAGACACAAAAAAGTTGTCAACTAATAAAATGTTAAGTTTGCCAAAAGCAACATTTCATTAGTTGACGACTTTTAAGAACTTCATTACGAACCCAGATAAATCAGCTCAAAGACAATATATCTTCGAATTACGGTATTCGGCTCTACAACTAATAATTAAAGGGCACTTATCCCCAGCCTTGATTCTTTCTGGTTACCTATTCCATTTAACTGTTTCACCTACTAAATCATCCAGGTCACTCCCTTCTCTTGTTTCAATTTCTCTTATTATCCGATGAACCGTAACCCTTCCTTCTCTCTCTCTCCCGGAATCTTGTTCCACCCCTTTTCTTCCTCCTAATCCTCAATTTCTAATCTTCAGCTCGTCACTTTCCATTCCCCGATTCTTCGTTTTTTTTTTCATTCACTCTTTTGCGCATCTTTATTGTTTCATAAATCCGCCAATTGGTTTCTCGAGACACGAGAGAGTGTGGCGATCAGAGAGACGCAGAAAATTCGGATTCAAGAGGAAAAGAAAACAGAATAATGTGTTTTTGAAGGGAGGATATTAGTGAAAACAAATGAGAGAAGAATATTAATATTATTTCATTTCTTGCGAGATCAAAAGTGTGCCATTTTTCGTCAGGTAGAAAAAATTACGAAAATTTTTCATTTTTCAAATTTTTTGAAAAAAATTTCTACAGTATCCCTACCTACAGTAATCCTTTTCAAAAACTTTAATTGTTTTTTCTTCTCTTCTTGTTTTAAATATTTTTCCCCTCTAGAAGCTGTATTTATAAATACTAGCGCCCACCTCATACTCCACAATGTTAGTTCAGCTGGGGAGACTCCCTTCTTCTTCTTTTTCTTATTGGCACCCGGCTCCTATCTTTTCTGTGTCCTCGGTAGTATAGTGGTGAGTATCCGCGTCTGTCACATGCGAGACCCGGGTTCAATTCCCGGCCGGGGAGAAATCTTTTTGTATTTTTAAGATCTGGTAACAAATTATTTTTTTACTGTTTCAAAATCTTCACTTTTTCAGTAAAATTTGTGTTGGTGTTTTAACTACGCACCGTTTAATATAATTTCAATTTCCAAACAAAGTTAAGATACAAATCTGAAAATCTAAGAATTGACCTAAATCCGAAAATCAAAGAATAAAAAGAAGGGGAAAAGCTTCTTCACTAGAGAGAGACAGAAACAACTTTCACCTACTTCCTGTAACCGTCACTTTCGTTTTTGCCCTTTTGATTTCGTCTCTCTCTCTCCTTCTCCTCCTCTATTATCCCGTCTGGTCATTGACAGTGTCCGATGCATGTTTGCTTACCGCCAAAACGATTTATATGTATACGTGTGTCTCTCTTTTCTTCTGTGTTCGGTAGTCAAGCATCTCGTCAAAACACGTCGTCCTCCCATCCGAAACCAGATGACATGGTAAAACCAAAACGGATTTTGGGAGAATGTGTTGCGAGGTTTTTAGGGCACCTATTTGGAAATAGTTGTATCTTGGTTCCTAGTAGAGTTAGGAAAAAGTTGCCAACTAAAAAAATGTAGAACTTGAAATGAACAGTATTTTGTTAGTTGACATATTTTTGAAATCTGTAATGGTTACCGAGATATAGAGGTTTAACGCAGAACAAGTGCAAACGCTAAATTTTTCACAAAGTTTTTTGGGAGTCTCATTTAAAATTAAAATAACTCAGTTCGGAGAAGAGCTACCAAAAAGTTTTCAACTAACGAAATGTTTAGTTTGTCAAGTATTACATTTCGTTAGTTGACACATTTTTGATAACTCTAATGGGAGGTGAGATATGGCGCTTCTACAGCCTCGACACTATGACCGTCCAGCTTTCTCATTTTCAAAAGACTATATCTCAGTTCCCTGCAAAAAAGTTGTCAACACATGAAATATTTAATTTATCACTAGCAATATTTTATTAGTTGACACCTTTTTCATATCTTACCTCTGAACCGAGTCATGGAAGCTTGAATAACCCCCACAGTTTCAAAACATTCAGAAATAAAGTTCTGATTTCTGACTTTTAATTTTGTTTCATCTTAACCTTTTCCAATAATTTATGTACCCCATTACATGTTTTAAATCTTTCTGCCGTTCCGCCTTCTCCTTCCGATCCGTGTCCATTAATTAACCTGACTGAATGAATGCAACTTTAAACTTTTCTCTAGTCAAAGAGAGAGAGAGAGAGGGAGAGGCTAGTTCCGTTACCCTTCTCTTCTTCTGTCTCATTCATTCATCTAGACAGCTTCTTCTCATGAATTGGTTTCTTTGAATCTTCTGAAGAAGACGAACAGGTTCTAAACCTGGAATAGATTTGAGGCTTTTGGATCTGAATTTAGGTTTCCGTGTTCTTTGACGTCTTAGAATCTCCAGCTGTGCTTAATCCGAGAAAGGCCTACTTTTTATACACTTGGATTTCGAACTGAGTTGAGAATTAGCAATGAGAAATGTATTAATCAATTAAGTTTATTTTAATACTAAGGTTTTGAAACTGAAATTTATTTCTGGAAATTTCAGAATTCAGTTAGATTTTTGTTAAAGACTAAGTAAGTAAATATTTTACTTTTTCAGTTGTTGTAAGCACAGTCTGTTTTAAGCAATTTCAAGCGCATTCAAGCGAAATAAACTGTTTTTGATACATTTTTGAAACACTAATATTTGTTTACTGTTTCCGTTTTTAGCAAATCTCGAGATGGCAAATATCTACAAGTTTTTTTTCTTTTCCGAAACTTTCTATTCTACTCCCTTAGCCTTTTCGGACATCTGTACTTTTTCTTTTTTTTTCCTGTTTCACACTGTCTTTTTCCATTCTTCTTCTTCTTTTCTCAATTACTTAAAGTACTTTTTATTCCAGGTGATGCCATGAAACATACCTCAATCATCTACATCTTCATTCCATTTATCACTACAGTAATCCAATCATGTGAAGTTAATTTTATAATCGAGACTTCTCAAAAATTAGGATCGGAGAAGGATGTGATTTTGAAGAAATCAGTAGATAGTTTGTCACAATGTACTCGGTTTTGTTCGTCGGTAAGTGATTTCTATTTTTAAAATTTTGAAATTTTGAAAAATATGCAACAGTAACCTCGAAAAAAAATTGCAGTGATCCTAGAAACCAGATCTTCGAATTATTCTAAAAACCTACAGTAACCCATCTGGCACTTTTTCTAAACTAATCTGATAAGCTTGTCTGCCGCCCTACTAGTGTTGTGTTCTATCCCTACTGCAATCGTCTTCCTTCTTTTGACCTCAAAAAAAAAAAGACATTTCTGTTTCACGAAGTTATCAAAAGTATTCTAACTTTACTGAAAACTATTAGCTTTGGAGTTACCGTATCCGAGTCAAAAAAATTGCTCCAGTATTTGATCTATTATGTTCGCGAGTGTTTAATTTTAGTTTTTAGGAACCACTGAATTTCCTTGATCGCGATAATAAAACAAAAGTGGGTGAAGCTACAAACAAATCCCCGCAAAAATTGATTCAAGCATATTTTGAACTGACAATTCATATTTCAAATGCAATTCACTTTTCAGCTTCCCAACTGCACCCATTTCACTTTCACATCAGCATCCGAAAAGAACGGCGTCTCGAATTGCCATTTAATTCATTCTTCTCCTTCTAATCGCTTACTTTCAATCGAAACAACGTCTGGATCTTCGACAATTGGAACGAAAACATGTTTAGAGAGTGAGTAATTGGGTTTATTCTTTTATTCCAATACATATAATTATTAATGTTCAGGTAAATGTCCGAAACGAAGTTTTGCTTTCGAAAAGTTCCAGGGAAAGTCTCTTTTGAATTCATCGTTTATTATCAAAACTTTCTCCGTTTCAATGGAAGATTGTTTGTCGAAATGTCAGAAGGAGTGAGTTCATTTTCAATTGAAATTTATACTCAGTTAACTCAGTTCGAAGATGATAACTTAACTGACAACAAAATTATGTTTGCTAACAGTTCTTACTAGCATACTGCCGCCCTTATAACTTCAATGAAACATACTATTTTCAAAAAAAAAAAATGTTTAGCTCAACATGCCGTGCAGCTCTTCACAATCATGAAACATCACTTTGCCAACTATCGAGAATCTCATTGAATTCAGTGTATAATCCAAGATTATATTTCAAATCAAGCAGTTCGATTGATCTTTATGAGAATAATTGCATCGATTGTGAGTTTTTGTTTTCAATGCAGGACTTCAATTTTAGCAAAATACATTATTTCGACAAAATCAGAAATGGAATTGATGAAACAGTAAAAAATTAGCATAGTTTTTTTGAAAAATGTTTCTGTTTCAACAAGATCTTAAACTTCTCAAAATTATTGTTCCAGTTATTTAAAGATAAATAAATTTCATCATAATTCCAGATACAATGACGTCATCCGGATGCACATTTATGCGTGTAAATGGTGGTGGATTGAAATCAATCAGTGATCAGTTAATACAAAGCGTCGGAAGTACTGAAGAATGTGAACAAATGTGTGTTGTTAGGACAAGGATTTCTGATCCTTGCAGGTAAGATTTTTAAACTTTCCTAGGAAAAAAAACGTGTTTCAATTAGCTTTCAAATAATTTTTCTCAATTTTGGGAACTGTTAGGATCCCTGCCAAAACAGTCATCCTAAAAGTTTTTGTGGCAAAACAAATAAACAAATTACAACAATTTTTTTTCAAATCCGGAACGGAAACATGTTCTTGAATTAAATTCGGAAATTAAACAAATTCAATTTCCATTTTTTTTTTCATGGGACCAAAAATCATGTCAAATTCATAGAGTAGAACTCAGTGAAATGACCGATAACCTTATGTTTTGTTTTCGAAACAGTAAAATCTCTATAAATTATATTCAGCTTGTACTGAAAACGCTTTCAGAACCGATTCTTAATAACTTTTATTCAGAATTTAGAATTATTTCTCTGTTTCACCATCTTCATTTTAAAAATTAAAACAGAGCGTTCAATGATAAAAGCTATTCAATTGTCGCTTTAGATCCTACACTTACGACAACTCATCCCTCGAATGTCATTTAATGTGGTCATCTGCTAGAATGTTGGGAAGAAGTCCTTTGGAATCAATGAAACCGAATCTTTTTCATGGAGATCTCGACGACTGTGTTAATTGTAAGTTAATTTTTTTTCTTTTTCAGAACATTGTTTTATCGAGTTCAAAATTTTCTTATTCAATTGACAACCGCAATGCGCCTTAAAAGAAAAAATAATTTTCAGTTTCCCTGAAATGTCGAAAGAAGAATCTAGAGATCAAAGCGAGCTCAATGAGAATGTTTGTGTAAGTTTCTTTGAGGATCATTAAAAATACAAAAAGAAATACATTTTTCAGTGGAAAAATGATGACAAAAAAGTCGAAAAAGGTGATGTGTGAGGAGAATTATCAGGGAGAATACGATTTTTCGTCGAAATTTGATTTCAAGAAATGCGGATTGGATCCTAATGTGAGTTGATTTTGTACTTCTCTCGAACAATACTTCTTTTTTGTTCAAGAGAAGTAAAACACTCTGGTTTAGAGTTCCAAAATTATTATTTGTTTTTCAGAAATCCAAAGACTCAGTCTACCGTGGAATGGTGCACGTGAAAGAAGGAAGCACCAGTCTAGTAACAATTCGAGATAAGGTCCTTCAAGTCAACTGTCGACTTCATAAAACTATGCCATCTGAAGAACAATCACTGTCTGTTCAAATGAATGTTCGAGAGAATAATAAGACAAATCAAATAATGTCAGATGACGTTTTGATGACATCCACTTCTTCTTCTACAGTAAACCCGAAATTCTCTCTGAAAATCCTTGGAGAAGATTCAAATGAAGCTGATACTGTACATATCGGAGATTTCGGATGGATTATGCTGAATGTGAAAAATTCTGTGGAAGATTTCACTGTAACTAACCTAGTGGCTCGAGATGTGATAACTGGGAGGATTCTGAAAATTATTGATGAAGATGGATGTGTTCTTCGAAGAGATATTGTCAAGGAAATCATAAAGACGGATAATTATGTGAAATTGAAAATTAGTTTCTCTGGATTTAGAAAACAGGTAATTCTTGACACAATTGAAAATTGTCATATCTCGGATCCCAGTGGAGATTTCGAAAAACTGTCAACTGGTGAAATATTTCTCATAATAAACCCTAATTTTTTTAGTTGAAAAGTTTATGTATCTTTTTCCAGTACCGTGATAGAAAAGCTCCAAAATTCATTTCATTTTCAGACGGAAGTAGTCTACCACGCCATGGTTGAAACCTGTACAGTTGGGTGCATGCCAAAATGCAATCTTGATATGATGCTTCCCGAAGACACCAATATCCAATCTCTTCCCTTATCCCTTGATCTTCCACGTCATCGAATGGTCCGAAGATCTTTGACAGGAGAGCCTCGACAGCTTCACTTAACTAGTGACGTCTACAAAGTCACTGGTCATAAGCTGACTCTTCTGAATCCCCCTCCACCTCAGAAGGCATTCGACTTCAAACCTCCAACGTCTTCTTATGAATTCAACGATGCCGGGGAATTCCACGAAGGAGATGTGGTCGTTGTGAAACATTCCACAAGTCTCTTATCTAGTGTTAAGACATGCCTCGTTGATGACGTCACTTGTATGCTAACAGTAATTCTTGGAGCAATTCAAATGTTTTTGATGTTTTCTTGTATCCTTATTATGTATTGTTATTATCAGCAATGGAGATTCTATCGGGAATTGAATCGACCTCAGGAGCATAATGTTCAGTATTATCAGAAGCCTCCGGAGATTACAGAGGGACAGAATTAGTGACCGGTTGTGGCCGAAGAATTCCTAGGCCATTTTTTTCTGATTTCGGGTTTTTGTATATTGTCGCTTTCTTACTTTTCCAGTGCAATGTCTTTCAGTTTTTCTTGTACCATGCCAAAGCTTTTTTGTTTTTTTTAAACTTCAATGACATCCTATAGAATAATAAATTCATTATGAACTAAAATTTGAAAAATACTCATCTAACTTTCAGAAAGACATTAAGATCATAAATCGAAAAAATTTAATACAAATACACATGATTCGGAGTCCTCTTTTTAGAACTCACTATACGAACAGCTGGACATTCAGAATTTGCAGGCCTCGGACGATAGGAACTTCTTTGCTCGGTCAGGTATTCAGTTGGGAACGATAGACCAGATGATATCCATTTCTCGACTGGAACAGACAATGACATCCTTTCGATGGGAAATTGGGTGTATGTCAATCTGAAATGAGACAAAAATTGATTAAGAAAGAAACATGAAAATACCTTGATACAGATTGAGATGGCACTTCCCCGGAACCGAGGTTTATTGTACTGTCATGCTTCACGATATCAGCCCTTTCTCCTGTCCCTCCTTGATAAGTACTCCTGTTGATGGTAGTTGAATCAAGTGAATCAGTCGGACGATCAATTCCATCTTTCGGACGAGCAGCCTGATATCTTTCTGCTGTCCCTCCTTGATACGTAGACCGATTGATAGTTGTTGAATCAAGTGAATCAGTCGGACGATCAATTCCATCTTTCGGACGAGCAGCCTGATATCTTTCTCCTGTTCCTCCTTGATACGTAGACCGATTGATAGTTGTTGAATCAAGTGAATCAGTCGGACGATCAATTCCATCTTTCGGACGAGCAGCCTGATACCTTTCTCCTGTCCCTCCTTGATAAGTACTTCTGTTGATGGTAGTTGAATCAAGTGAATCAGTCGGACGATCAATTCCATCTTTCGGACGAGCAGCCTGATATCTTTCTGCTGTCCCTCCTTGATAAGTACTTCTGTTGATGGTAGTTGAATCAAGTGAATCAGTCGGACGATCAATTCCATCTTTCGGACGAGCAGCCTGATATCTTTCTGCTGTCCCTCCTTGATAAGTACTTCTGTTGATGGTAGTTGAATCAAGTGAATCAGTCGGACGATCAATTCCATCTTTCGGACGAGCAGCCTGATATCTTTCTCCTGTTCCTCCTTGATACGTAGACCGATTGATAGTTGTTGAATCAAGTGAATCAGTCGGACGATCAATTCCATCTTTCGGACGAGCAGCCTGATATCTTTCTGCTGTCCCTCCTTGATAAGTACTTCTGTTGATGGTAGTTGAATCAAGTGAATCAGTCGGACGATCAATTCCATCTTTCGGACGAGCAGCCTGATATCTTTCTGCTGTCCCTCCTTGATAAGTACTTCTGTTGATGGTAGTTGAATCAAGTGAATCAGTCGGACGATCAATTCCATCTTTCGGACGAGCAGCCTGATATCTTTCTGCTGTCCCTCCTTGATAAGTACTTCTGTTGATGGTAGTTGAATCAAGTGAATCAGTCGGACGATCAATTCCATCTTTCGGACGAGCAGCCTGATATCTTTCTGCTGTCCCTCCTTGATAAGTACTTCTGTTGATGGTAGTTGAATCAAGTGAATCAGTCGGACGATCAATTCCATCTTTCGGACGAGCAGCCTGATATCTTTCTGCTGTCCCTCCTTGATAAGTACTTCTGTTGATGGTAGTTGAATCAAGTGAATCAGTCGGACGATCAATTCCATCTTTCGGACGAGCAGCCTGATATCTTTCTGCTGTCCCTCCTTGATAAGTACTTCTGTTGATGGTAGTTGAATCAAGTGAATCAGTCGGACGATCAATTCCATCTTTCGGACGAGCAGCCTGATATCTTTCTCCTGTCCCTCCTTGATACGTAGACCGATTGATAGTTGTTGAATCAAGTGAATCAGTCGGACGATCAATTCCATCTTTCGGACGAGCAGCCTGATATCTTTCTCCTGTCCCTCCTTGATAAGTACTTCTGTTGATGGTAGTTGAATCAAGTGAATCAGTCGGACGATCAATTCCATCTTTCGGACGAGCAGCCTGATATCTTTCTCCTGTCCCTCCTTGATAAGTACTTCTGTTGATGGTAGTTGAATCAAGTGAATCAGTCGGACGATCAATTCCATCTTTCGGACGAGCAGCCTGATATCTTTCTGCTGTCCCTCCTTGATAAGTACTTCTGTTGATGGTAGTTGAATCAAGTGAATCAGTCGGACGATCAATTCCATCTTTCGGACGAGCAGCCTGATATCTTTCTGCTGTCCCTCCTTGATAAGTACTTCTGTTGATGGTAGTTGAATCAAGTGAATCAGTCGGACGATCAATTCCATCTTTCGGACGAGCAGCCTGATATCTTTCTCCTGTCCCTCCTTGATACGTAGACCGATTGATAGTTGTTGAATCAAGTGAATCAGTCGGACGATCAATTCCATCTTTCGGACGAGCAGCCTGATATCTTTCTGCTGTCCCTCCTTGATAAGTACTTCTGTTGATGGTAGTTGAATCAAGTGAATCAGTCGGACGATCAATTCCATCTTTCGGACGAGCAGCCTGATATCTTTCTCCTGTCCCTCCTTGATACGTAGACCGATTGATAGTTGTTGAATCAAGTGAATCAGTCGGACGATCAATTCCATCTTTCGGACGAGCAGCCTGATATCTTTCTGCTGTCCCTCCTTGATAAGTACTTCTGTTGATGGTAGTTGAATCAAGTGAATCAGTCGGACGATCAATTCCATCTTTCGGACGAGCAGCCTGATATCTTTCTCCTGTCCCTCCTTGATACGTAGACCGATTGATAGTTGTTGAATCAAGTGAATCAGTCGGACGATCAATTCCATCTTTCGGACGAGCAGCCTGATATCTTTCTGCTGTCCCTCCTTGATAAGTACTTCTGTTGATGGTAGTTGAATCAAGTGAATCAGTCGGACGATCAATTCCATCTTTCGGACGAGCAGCCTGATATCTTTCTGCTGTCCCTCCTTGATAAGTACTTCTGTTGATGGTAGTTGAATCAAGTGAATCAGTCGGACGATCAATTCCATCTTTCGGACGAGCAGCCTGATATCTTTCTCCTGTCCCTCCTTGATAAGTACTCCTGTTGATGGTAGTTGAATCAAGTGAATCAGTCGGACGATCAATTCCATCTTTCGGACGAGCAGCCTGATACCTTTCTCCTGTCCCTCCTTGATAAGTACTTCTGTTGATGGTAGTTGAATCAAGTGAATCAGTCGGACGATCAATTCCATCTTTCGGACGAGCAGCCTGATATCTTTCTCCTGTTCCTCCTTGATACGTAGACCGATTGATAGTTGTTGAATCAAGTGAATCAGTCGGACGATCAATTCCATCTTTCGGACGAGCAGCCTGATACCTTTCTCCTGTCCCTCCTTGATAAGTACTTCTGTTGATGGTAGTTGAATCAAGTGAATCAGTCGGACGATCAATTCCATCTTTCGGACGAGCAGCCTGATATCTTTCTGCTGTCCCTCCTTGATAAGTACTTCTGTTGATGGTAGTTGAATCAAGTGAATCAGTCGGACGATCAATTCCATCTTTCGGACGAGCAGCCTGATATCTTTCTCCTGTTCCTCCTTGATACGTAGACCGATTGATAGTTGTTGAATCAAGTGAATCAGTCGGACGATCAATTCCATCTTTCGGACGAGCAGCCTGATACCTTTCTCCTGTCCCTCCTTGATACGTAGACCGATTGATAGTTGTTGAATCAAGTGAATCAGTCGGACGATCAATTCCATCTTTCGGACGAGCAGCCTGATATCTTTCTCCTGTTCCTCCTTGATACGTAGACCGATTGATAGTTGTTGAATCAAGTGAATCAGTCGGACGATCAATTCCATCTTTCGGACGAGCAGCCTGATATCTTTCTGCTGTCCCTCCTTGATACGTAGACCGATTGATAGTTGTTGAATCAAGTGAATCAGTCGGACGATCAATTCCATCTTTCGGACGAGCAGCCTGATATCTTTCTCCTGTTCCTCCTTGATACGTAGACCGATTGATAGTTGTTGAATCAAGTGAATCAGTCGGACGATCAATTCCATCTTTCGGACGAGCAGCCTGATACCTTTCTCCTGTCCCTCCTTGATAAGTACTTCTGTTGATGGTAGTTGAATCAAGTGAATCAGTCGGACGATCAATTCCATCTTTCGGACGAGCAGCCTGATATCTTTCTGCTGTCCCTCCTTGATAAGTACTTCTGTTGATGGTAGTTGAATCAAGTGAATCAGTCGGACGATCAATTCCATCTTTCGGACGAGCAGCCTGATATCTTTCTGCTGTCCCTCCTTGATAAGTACTTCTGTTGATGGTAGTTGAATCAAGTGAATCAGTCGGACGATCAATTCCATCTTTCGGACGAGCAGCCTGATATCTTTCTCCTGTTCCTCCTTGATACGTAGACCGATTGATAGTTGTTGAATCAAGTGAATCAGTCGGACGATCAATTCCATCTTTCGGACGAGCAGCCTGATATCTTTCTGCTGTCCCTCCTTGATAAGTACTTCTGTTGATGGTAGTTGAATCAAGTGAATCAGTCGGACGATCAATTCCATCTTTCGGACGAGCAGCCTGATATCTTTCTCCTGTTCCTCCTTGATACGTAGACCGATTGATAGTTGTTGAATCAAGTGAATCAGTCGGACGATCAATTCCATCTTTCGGACGAGCAGCCTGATACCTTTCTCCTGTCCCTCCTTGATACGTAGACCGATTGATAGTTGTTGAATCAAGTGAATCAGTCGGACGATCAATTCCATCTTTCGGACGAGCAGCCTGATATCTTTCTCCTGTTCCTCCTTGATACGTAGACCGATTGATAGTTGTTGAATCAAGTGAATCAGTCGGACGATCAATTCCATCTTTCGGACGAGCAGCCTGATATCTTTCTGCTGTCCCTCCTTGATACGTAGACCGATTGATAGTTGTTGAATCAAGTGAATCAGTCGGACGATCAATTCCATCTTTCGGACGAGCAGCCTGATATCTTTCTCCTGTTCCTCCTTGATACGTAGACCGATTGATAGTTGTTGAATCAAGTGAATCAGTCGGACGATCAATTCCATCTTTCGGACGAGCAGCCTGATACCTTTCTCCTGTCCCTCCTTGATAAGTACTTCTGTTGATGGTAGTTGAATCAAGTGAATCAGTCGGACGATCAATTCCATCTTTCGGACGAGCAGCCTGATATCTTTCTGCTGTCCCTCCTTGATAAGTACTTCTGTTGATGGTAGTTGAATCAAGTGAATCAGTCGGACGATCAATTCCATCTTTCGGACGAGCAGCCTGATATCTTTCTGCTGTCCCTCCTTGATAAGTACTTCTGTTGATGGTAGTTGAATCAAGTGAATCAGTCGGACGATCAATTCCATCTTTCGGACGAGCAGCCTGATATCTTTCTCCTGTTCCTCCTTGATACGTAGACCGATTGATAGTTGTTGAATCAAGTGAATCAGTCGGACGATCAATTCCATCTTTCGGACGAGCAGCCTGATATCTTTCTGCTGTCCCTCCTTGATAAGTACTTCTGTTGATGGTAGTTGAATCAAGTGAATCAGTCGGACGATCAATTCCATCTTTCGGACGAGCAGCCTGATATCTTTCTGCTGTCCCTCCTTGATAAGTACTTCTGTTGATGGTAGTTGAATCAAGTGAATCAGTCGGACGATCAATTCCATCTTTCGGACGAGCAGCCTGATATCTTTCTGCTGTCCCTCCTTGATAAGTACTTCTGTTGATGGTAGTTGAATCAAGTGAATCAGTCGGACGATCAATTCCATCTTTCGGACGAGCAGCCTGATATCTTTCTGCTGTCCCTCCTTGATAAGTACTTCTGTTGATGGTAGTTGAATCAAGTGAATCAGTCGGACGATCAATTCCATCTTTCGGACGAGCAGCCTGATATCTTTCTGCTGTCCCTCCTTGATAAGTACTTCTGTTGATGGTAGTTGAATCAAGTGAATCAGTCGGACGATCAATTCCATCTTTCGGACGAGCAGCCTGATATCTTTCTCCTGTCCCTCCTTGATACGTAGACCGATTGATAGTTGTTGAATCAAGTGAATCAGTCGGACGATCAATTCCATCTTTCGGACGAGCAGCCTGATATCTTTCTCCTGTCCCTCCTTGATAAGTACTTCTGTTGATGGTAGTTGAATCAAGTGAATCAGTCGGACGATCAATTCCATCTTTCGGACGAGCAGCCTGATATCTTTCTCCTGTCCCTCCTTGATACGTAGACCGATTGATAGTTGTTGAATCAAGTGAATCAGTCGGACGATCAATTCCATCTTTCGGACGAGCAGCCTGATATCTTTCTGCTGTCCCTCCTTGATAAGTACTTCTGTTGATGGTAGTTGAATCAAGTGAATCAGTCGGACGATCAATTCCATCTTTCGGACGAGCAGCCTGATATCTTTCTCCTGTCCCTCCTTGATACGTAGACCGATTGATAGTTGTTGAATCAAGTGAATCAGTCGGACGATCAATTCCATCTTTCGGACGAGCAGCCTGATATCTTTCTGCTGTCCCTCCTTGATAAGTACTTCTGTTGATGGTAGTTGAATCAAGTGAATCAGTCGGACGATCAATTCCATCTTTCGGACGAGCAGCCTGATATCTTTCTCCTGTCCCTCCTTGATACGTAGACCGATTGATAGTTGTTGAATCAAGTGAATCAGTCGGACGATCAATTCCATCTTTCGGACGAGCAGCCTGATATCTTTCTGCTGTCCCTCCTTGATAAGTACTTCTGTTGATGGTAGTTGAATCAAGTGAATCAGTCGGACGATCAATTCCATCTTTCGGACGAGCAGCCTGATATCTTTCTGCTGTCCCTCCTTGATAAGTACTTCTGTTGATGGTAGTTGAATCAAGTGAATCAGTCGGACGATCAATTCCATCTTTCGGACGAGCAGCCTGATATCTTTCTCCTGTCCCTCCTTGATAAGTACTCCTGTTGATGGTAGTTGAATCAAGTGAATCAGTCGGACGATCAATTCCATCTTTCGGACGAGCAGCCTGATACCTTTCTCCTGTCCCTCCTTGATAAGTACTTCTGTTGATGGTAGTTGAATCAAGTGAATCAGTCGGACGATCAATTCCATCTTTCGGACGAGCAGCCTGATATCTTTCTCCTGTTCCTCCTTGATACGTAGACCGATTGATAGTTGTTGAATCAAGTGAATCAGTCGGACGATCAATTCCATCTTTCGGACGAGCAGCCTGATACCTTTCTCCTGTCCCTCCTTGATAAGTACTTCTGTTGATGGTAGTTGAATCAAGTGAATCAGTCGGACGATCAATTCCATCTTTCGGACGAGCAGCCTGATATCTTTCTGCTGTCCCTCCTTGATAAGTACTTCTGTTGATGGTAGTTGAATCAAGTGAATCAGTCGGACGATCAATTCCATCTTTCGGACGAGCAGCCTGATATCTTTCTCCTGTTCCTCCTTGATACGTAGACCGATTGATAGTTGTTGAATCAAGTGAATCAGTCGGACGATCAATTCCATCTTTCGGACGAGCAGCCTGATACCTTTCTCCTGTCCCTCCTTGATACGTAGACCGATTGATAGTTGTTGAATCAAGTGAATCAGTCGGACGATCAATTCCATCTTTCGGACGAGCAGCCTGATATCTTTCTCCTGTTCCTCCTTGATACGTAGACCGATTGATAGTTGTTGAATCAAGTGAATCAGTCGGACGATCAATTCCATCTTTCGGACGAGCAGCCTGATATCTTTCTGCTGTCCCTCCTTGATAAGTACTTCTGTTGATAGTTGTTGAATCAAGTGAATCAGTCGGACGATCAATTCCATCTTTCGGACGAGCAGCCTGATACCTTTCTCCTGTCCCTCCTTGATAAGTACTTCTGTTGATGGTAGTTGAATCAAGTGAATCAGTCGGACGATCAATTCCATCTTTCGGACGAGCAGCCTGATATCTTTCTCCTGTTCCTCCTTGATACGTAGACCGATTGATAGTTGTTGAATCAAGTGAATCAGTCGGACGATCAATTCCATCTTTCGGACGAGCAGCCTGATATCTTTCTCCTGTCCCTCCTTGATACGTAGACCGATTGATAGTTGTTGAATCAAGTGAATCAGTCGGACGATCAATTCCATCTTTCGGACGAGCAGCCTGATACCTTTCTCCTGTCCCTCCTTGATAAGTACTTCTGTTGATGGTAGTTGAATCAAGTGAATCAGTCGGACGATCAATTCCATCTTTCGGACGAGCAGCCTGATATCTTTCTGCTGTCCCTCCTTGATAAGTACTCCTGTTGATGGTAGTTGAATCAAGTGAATCAGTCGGACGATCAATTCCATCTTTCGGACGAGCAGCCTGATATCTTTCTGCTGTCCCTCCTTGATACGTAGACCGATTGATAGTTGTTGAATCAAGTGAATCAGTCGGACGATCAATTCCATCTTTCGGACGAGCAGCCTGATATCTTTCTCCTGTTCCTCCTTGATACGTAGACCGATTGATAGTTGTTGAATCAAGTGAATCAGTCGGACGATCAATTCCATCTTTCGGACGAGCAGCCTGATATCTTTCTGCTGTCCCTCCTTGATAAGTACTTCTGTTGATGGTAGTTGAATCAAGTGAATCAGTCGGACGATCAATTCCATCTTTCGGACGAGCAGCCTGATATCTTTCTGCTGTCCCTCCTTGATAAGTACTTCTGTTGATGGTAGTTGAATCAAGTGAATCAGTCGGACGATCAATTCCATCTTTCGGACGAGCAGCCTGATATCTTTCTGCTGTCCCTCCTTGATAAGTACTTCTGTTGATGGTAGTTGAATCAAGTGAATCAGTCGGACGATCAATTCCATCTTTCGGACGAGCAGCCTGATATCTTTCTCCTGTCCCTCCTTGATACGTAGACCGATTGATAGTTGTTGAATCAAGTGAATCAGTCGGACGATCAATTCCATCTTTCGGACGAGCAGCCTGATATCTTTCTCCTGTCCCTCCTTGATAAGTACTTCTGTTGATGGTAGTTGAATCAAGTGAATCAGTCGGACGATCAATTCCATCTTTCGGACGAGCAGCCTGATATCTTTCTCCTGTCCCTCCTTGATACGTAGACCGATTGATAGTTGTTGAATCAAGTGAATCAGTCGGACGATCAATTCCATCTTTCGGACGAGCAGCCTGATATCTTTCTGCTGTCCCTCCTTGATAAGTACTTCTGTTGATGGTAGTTGAATCAAGTGAATCAGTCGGACGATCAATTCCATCTTTCGGACGAGCAGCCTGATATCTTTCTCCTGTCCCTCCTTGATACGTAGACCGATTGATAGTTGTTGAATCAAGTGAATCAGTCGGACGATCAATTCCATCTTTCGGACGAGCAGCCTGATATCTTTCTGCTGTCCCTCCTTGATAAGTACTTCTGTTGATGGTAGTTGAATCAAGTGAATCAGTCGGACGATCAATTCCATCTTTCGGACGAGCAGCCTGATATCTTTCTCCTGTCCCTCCTTGATACGTAGACCGATTGATAGTTGTTGAATCAAGTGAATCAGTCGGACGATCAATTCCATCTTTCGGACGAGCAGCCTGATATCTTTCTGCTGTCCCTCCTTGATAAGTACTTCTGTTGATGGTAGTTGAATCAAGTGAATCAGTCGGACGATCAATTCCATCTTTCGGACGAGCAGCCTGATATCTTTCTGCTGTCCCTCCTTGATAAGTACTTCTGTTGATGGTAGTTGAATCAAGTGAATCAGTCGGACGATCAATTCCATCTTTCGGACGAGCAGCCTGATATCTTTCTCCTGTCCCTCCTTGATAAGTACTCCTGTTGATGGTAGTTGAATCAAGTGAATCAGTCGGACGATCAATTCCATCTTTCGGACGAGCAGCCTGATATCTTTCTCCTGTCCCTCCTTGATAAGTACTCCTGTTGATGGTAGTTGAATCAAGTGAATCAGTCGGACGATCAATTCCATCTTTCGGACGAGCAGCCTGATATCTTTCTCCTGTCCCTCCTTGATACGTAGACCGATTGATAGTTGTTGAATCAAGTGAATCAGTCGGGCGATCAATTCCATCTTTCGGACGAGCAGCCTGATATCTTTCTGCTGTCCCTCCTTGATAAGTACTTCTGTTGATAGTTGTTGAATCAAGTGAATCAGTCGGACGATCAATTCCATCTTTCGGACGAGCAGCCTGATACCTTTCTCCTGTCCCTCCTTGATAAGTACTTCTGTTGATGGTAGTTGAATCAAGTGAATCAGTCGGACGATCAATTCCATCTTTCGGACGAGCAGCCTGATATCTTTCTCCTGTCCCTCCTTGATACGTAGACCGATTGATAGTTGTTGAATCAAGTGAATCAGTCGGACGATCAATTCCATCTTTCGGACGAGCAGCCTGATATCTTTCTGCTGTCCCTCCTTGATAAGTACTTCTGTTGATGGTAGTTGAATCAAGTGAATCAGTCGGACGATCAATTCCATCTTTCGGACGAGCAGCCTGATATCTTTCTGCTGTCCCTCCTTGATAAGTACTTCTGTTGATGGTAGTTGAATCAAGTGAATCAGTCGGACGATCAATTCCATCTTTCGGACGAGCAGCCTGATATCTTTCTCCTGTCCCTCCTTGATACGTAGACCGATTGATAGTTGTTGAATCAAGTGAATCAGTCGGACGATCAATTCCATCTTTCGGACGAGCAGCCTGATATCTTTCTCCTGTCCCTCCTTGATAAGTACTTCTGTTGATGGTAGTTGAATCAAGTGAATCAGTCGGACGATCAATTCCATCTTTCGGACGAGCAGCCTGATATCTTTCTCCTGTCCCTCCTTGATACGTAGACCGATTGATAGTTGTTGAATCAAGTGAATCAGTCGGACGATCAATTCCATCTTTCGGACGAGCAGCCTGATATCTTTCTGCTGTCCCTCCTTGATAAGTACTTCTGTTGATGGTAGTTGAATCAAGTGAATCAGTCGGACGATCAATTCCATCTTTCGGACGAGCAGCCTGATATCTTTCTCCTGTCCCTCCTTGATACGTAGACCGATTGATAGTTGTTGAATCAAGTGAATCAGTCGGACGATCAATTCCATCTTTCGGACGAGCAGCCTGATATCTTTCTGCTGTCCCTCCTTGATAAGTACTTCTGTTGATGGTAGTTGAATCAAGTGAATCAGTCGGACGATCAATTCCATCTTTCGGACGAGCAGCCTGATATCTTTCTCCTGTCCCTCCTTGATACGTAGACCGATTGATAGTTGTTGAATCAAGTGAATCAGTCGGACGATCAATTCCATCTTTCGGACGAGCAGCCTGATATCTTTCTGCTGTCCCTCCTTGATACGTAGACCGATTGATAGTTGTTGAATCAAGTGAATCAGTCGGACGATCAATTCCATCTTTCGGACGAGCAGCCTGATACCTTTCTCCTGTCCCTCCTTGATAAGTACTTCTGTTGATGGTAGTTGAATCAAGTGAATCAGTCGGACGATCAATTCCATCTTTCGGACGAGCAGCCTGATATCTTTCTGCTGTCCCTCCTTGATAAGTACTTCTGTTGATGGTAGTTGAATCAAGTGAATCAGTCGGACGATCAATTCCATCTTTCGGACGAGCAGCCTGATATCTTTCTCCTGTTCCTCCTTGATACGTAGACCGATTGATAGTTGTTGAATCAAGTGAATCAGTCGGACGATCAATTCCATCTTTCGGACGAGCAGCCTGATACCTTTCTCCTGTCCCTCCTTGATACGTAGACCGATTGATAGTTGTTGAATCAAGTGAATCAGTCGGACGATCAATTCCATCTTTCGGACGAGCAGCCTGATATCTTTCTCCTGTTCCTCCTTGATACGTAGACCGATTGATAGTTGTTGAATCAAGTGAATCAGTCGGACGATCAATTCCATCTTTCGGACGAGCAGCCTGATATCTTTCTGCTGTCCCTCCTTGATAAGTACTTCTGTTGATAGTTGTTGAATCAAGTGAATCAGTCGGACGATCAATTCCATCTTTCGGACGAGCAGCCTGATACCTTTCTCCTGTCCCTCCTTGATAAGTACTTCTGTTGATGGTAGTTGAATCAAGTGAATCAGTCGGACGATCAATTCCATCTTTCGGACGAGCAGCCTGATATCTTTCTCCTGTTCCTCCTTGATACGTAGACCGATTGATAGTTGTTGAATCAAGTGAATCAGTCGGACGATCAATTCCATCTTTCGGACGAGCAGCCTGATATCTTTCTCCTGTCCCTCCTTGATACGTAGACCGATTGATAGTTGTTGAATCAAGTGAATCAGTCGGACGATCAATTCCATCTTTCGGACGAGCAGCCTGATACCTTTCTCCTGTCCCTCCTTGATAAGTACTTCTGTTGATGGTAGTTGAATCAAGTGAATCAGTCGGACGATCAATTCCATCTTTCGGACGAGCAGCCTGATATCTTTCTGCTGTCCCTCCTTGATAAGTACTCCTGTTGATGGTAGTTGAATCAAGTGAATCAGTCGGACGATCAATTCCATCTTTCGGACGAGCAGCCTGATATCTTTCTGCTGTCCCTCCTTGATACGTAGACCGATTGATAGTTGTTGAATCAAGTGAATCAGTCGGACGATCAATTCCATCTTTCGGACGAGCAGCCTGATATCTTTCTCCTGTTCCTCCTTGATACGTAGACCGATTGATAGTTGTTGAATCAAGTGAATCAGTCGGACGATCAATTCCATCTTTCGGACGAGCAGCCTGATATCTTTCTGCTGTCCCTCCTTGATAAGTACTTCTGTTGATGGTAGTTGAATCAAGTGAATCAGTCGGACGATCAATTCCATCTTTCGGACGAGCAGCCTGATATCTTTCTGCTGTCCCTCCTTGATAAGTACTTCTGTTGATGGTAGTTGAATCAAGTGAATCAGTCGGACGATCAATTCCATCTTTCGGACGAGCAGCCTGATATCTTTCTGCTGTCCCTCCTTGATAAGTACTTCTGTTGATGGTAGTTGAATCAAGTGAATCAGTCGGACGATCAATTCCATCTTTCGGACGAGCAGCCTGATATCTTTCTCCTGTCCCTCCTTGATACGTAGACCGATTGATAGTTGTTGAATCAAGTGAATCAGTCGGACGATCAATTCCATCTTTCGGACGAGCAGCCTGATATCTTTCTCCTGTCCCTCCTTGATAAGTACTTCTGTTGATGGTAGTTGAATCAAGTGAATCAGTCGGACGATCAATTCCATCTTTCGGACGAGCAGCCTGATATCTTTCTCCTGTCCCTCCTTGATACGTAGACCGATTGATAGTTGTTGAATCAAGTGAATCAGTCGGACGATCAATTCCATCTTTCGGACGAGCAGCCTGATATCTTTCTGCTGTCCCTCCTTGATAAGTACTTCTGTTGATGGTAGTTGAATCAAGTGAATCAGTCGGACGATCAATTCCATCTTTCGGACGAGCAGCCTGATATCTTTCTCCTGTCCCTCCTTGATACGTAGACCGATTGATAGTTGTTGAATCAAGTGAATCAGTCGGACGATCAATTCCATCTTTCGGACGAGCAGCCTGATATCTTTCTGCTGTCCCTCCTTGATAAGTACTTCTGTTGATGGTAGTTGAATCAAGTGAATCAGTCGGACGATCAATTCCATCTTTCGGACGAGCAGCCTGATATCTTTCTCCTGTCCCTCCTTGATACGTAGACCGATTGATAGTTGTTGAATCAAGTGAATCAGTCGGACGATCAATTCCATCTTTCGGACGAGCAGCCTGATATCTTTCTGCTGTCCCTCCTTGATAAGTACTTCTGTTGATGGTAGTTGAATCAAGTGAATCAGTCGGACGATCAATTCCATCTTTCGGACGAGCAGCCTGATATCTTTCTGCTGTCCCTCCTTGATAAGTACTTCTGTTGATGGTAGTTGAATCAAGTGAATCAGTCGGACGATCAATTCCATCTTTCGGACGAGCAGCCTGATATCTTTCTCCTGTCCCTCCTTGATAAGTACTCCTGTTGATGGTAGTTGAATCAAGTGAATCAGTCGGACGATCAATTCCATCTTTCGGACGAGCAGCCTGATATCTTTCTCCTGTCCCTCCTTGATAAGTACTCCTGTTGATGGTAGTTGAATCAAGTGAATCAGTCGGACGATCAATTCCATCTTTCGGACGAGCAGCCTGATATCTTTCTCCTGTCCCTCCTTGATACGTAGACCGATTGATAGTTGTTGAATCAAGTGAATCAGTCGGGCGATCAATTCCATCTTTCGGACGAGCAGCCTGATATCTTTCTGCTGTCCCTCCTTGATAAGTACTTCTGTTGATAGTTGTTGAATCAAGTGAATCAGTCGGACGATCAATTCCATCTTTCGGACGAGCAGCCTGATACCTTTCTCCTGTCCCTCCTTGATAAGTACTTCTGTTGATGGTAGTTGAATCAAGTGAATCAGTCGGACGATCAATTCCATCTTTCGGACGAGCAGCCTGATATCTTTCTCCTGTCCCTCCTTGATACGTAGACCGATTGATAGTTGTTGAATCAAGTGAATCAGTCGGACGATCAATTCCATCTTTCGGACGAGCAGCCTGATATCTTTCTGCTGTCCCTCCTTGATACGTAGACCGATTGATAGTTGTTGAATCAAGTGAATCAGTCGGACGATCAATTCCATCTTTCGGACGAGCAGCCTGATATCTTTCTGCTGTCCCTCCTTGATAAGTACTTCTGTTGATGGTAGTTGAATCAAGTGAATCAGTCGGACGATCAATTCCATCTTTCGGACGAGCAGCCTGATATCTTTCTCCTGTCCCTCCTTGATAAGTACTCCTGTTGATGGTAGTTGAATCAAGTGAATCAGTCGGACGATCAATTCCATCTTTCGGACGAGCAGCCTGATATCTTTCTCCTGTCCCTCCTTGATAAGTACTTCTGTTGATAGTTGTTGAATCAAGTGAATCAGTCGGACGATCAATTCCATCTTTCGGACGAGCAGCCTGATACCTTTCTCCTGTCCCTCCTTGATAAGTACTTCTGTTGATGGTAGTTGAATCAAGTGAATCAGTTGGACGATCAATTCCATCTTTCGGACGAGCAGCCTGATATCTTTCTGCTGTCCCTCCTTGATAAGTACTTCTGTTGATAGTTGTTGAATCAAGTGAATCAGTCGGACGATCAATTCCATCTTTCGGACGAGCAGCCTGATATCTTTCTGCTGTCCCTCCTTGATAAGTACTTCTGTTGATAGTTGTTGAATCAAGTGAATCAGTCGGACGATCAATTCCATCTTTCGGACGAGCAGCCTGATATCTTTCTCCTGTCCCTCCTTGATAAGTACTTCTGTTGATGGTAGTTGAATCAAGTGAATCAGTTGGACGATCAATTCCATCTTTCGGACGAGCAGCCTGATACCTTTCTCCTGTCCCTCCTTGATAAGTACTTCTGTTGATGGTAGTTGAATCAAGTGAATCAGTCGGACGATCAATTCCATCTTTCGGACGAGCAGCCTGATACCTTTCTCCTGTCCCTCCTTGATAAGTACTTCTGTTGATGGTAGTTGAATCAAGTGAATCAGTCGGACGATCAATTCCATCTTTCGGACGAGCAGCCTGATATCTTTCTCCTGTCCCTCCTTGATAAGTACTCCTGTTGATGGTAGTTGAATCAAGTGAATCAGTCGGACGATCAATTCCATCTTTCGGACGAGCAGCCTGATATCTTTCTCCTGTCCCTCCTTGATAAGTACTTCTGTTGATAGTTGTTGAATCAAGTGAATCAGTCGGACGATCAATTCCATCTTTCGGACGAGCAGCCTGATATCTTTCTCCTGTCCCTCCTTGATACGTAGACCGATTGATAGTTGTTGAATCAAGTGAATCAGTCGGACGATCAATTCCATCTTTCGGACGAGCAGCCTGATATCTTTCTGCTGTCCCTCCTTGATAAGTACTTCTGTTGATGGTAGTTGAATCAAGTGAATCAGTCGGACGATCAATTCCATCTTTCGGACGAGCAGCCTGATATCTTTCTCCTGTCCCTCCTTGATAAGTACTTCTGTTGATGGTAGTTGAATCAAGTGAATCAGTTGGACGATCAATTCCATCTTTTGGACGAGCAGCCTGATATCTTTCTCCTGTCCCTCCTTGATAAGTACTTCTGTTGATGGTAGTTGAATCAAGTGAATCAGTCGGACGATCAATTCCATCTTTCGGACGAGCAGCCTGATATCGTTCTCCTGTCCCTCCTTGATATGTATTCCCACTTACAGTTCCTTCATTTTGATTCCCAGTTGGCCAATTCATCTGATCCCTCGGTCTGATTGGTTGTGTTCTTTGAACGCTAGAACTCGAAAACATCGCTCGACTCTCTGTTGTCGCATCAAATTTGTCTGGTCTATGCTGAATATTATCAAGGGGACGATTCATCTGAAAATAAAATCTAACGAAGGAAATAATAAATTCGTTATAAAAATAAATCTATACGAAAACATTAAAAGCATAAAAGAAGGGAAAAGCGGGGGGAAATGCAACGAAATATCTAATCATTCGGTTGTAGTGCTTGTCTATTTTCAATTCTCACGGGCCGAAAGGAGAGAGGGAGGAAAGCGTGCATGTCTCCATGGAAACAATGAACTCCCTCTTCTCAAAACACCAAAAATATTTTCGACTAAACGGAAAATGTGTTTATTTATAAAAAGAAAGAACAAGAAGAAAATTGTTGACAAAAATACAGAAAAATCAGATCGAAGAAGCAAAAACAATAGATTAGGGAACCCGGGGAAAGAAGAAGAAGTTTAATGATAGGATGTGGCCTGCTTTGATGTTTGACTATCAATATCTGTTTCCATTGTGGTAGAGTGTGTCATGAATGTAGAGTTGCTGTGACGAGCCTCGGGACGAGCCATTGCGATTTGGTTGGGGCGTCTGGAAAATTGAAAGGTTTCACGGCATTTTGGGTAGGGAGAAGTGTGGGAAACTGGAGAAAAGGCGAAGACGATTGTCACGGGTCGGGTCGTGCCTGGTCAAGATAGGCTCAGTTTAAAATTAGACTGGTTGGGTCAAGGGCCGTTTTTGACATGGCTTGGAAAACATTTGAGGTAGCTTATCTCAATACAAGCGAACAGATTTATATCAAGCTAGTGATGATTTCACGAAATTATAATCTATCCTCATGGTCAAATTGGACTCTCCCTTGTCATGTTCCGGCTAGACTTACTCACATGTATTAGCCTTAGCATGTGCTCGCCACCTATAGACGAAATGACCCCTCTCTCTAGCTACCCACCTATAAATCTCGTTACTGCTTCTATCTTCCGACGACGACACATCTGAGCTCCTCGACGCGGGAACTCCATATTCTGATGCCACTGGGATGATTCGACGATTTGGTTTCTGAAAACACCTTGTTAGGAACCAGCAGATCATCCATGACTTACCGATGCATAAGAAGAGAAAGAATCTCTTCGAGCTGCATAATAATTTGGTTCTGGTTCCTCCTCCCGTTCTTTCGCATTCTCAATAATCCAAAAATCTGGTTGGACTACTGTAGATTTCGGAATTTGAAGTTGTTCAACAGGAAGTGGTTTTCGTTTCGCTGATTTCATTGATCTTCTTCTTAGAATTAAAGCCAAAACGATGTTCATAGTGAATCCAATAATCGAGCAAATTGCTAAGAATATACAGAGATAATAGAGAATATTGAATTCCGTCTGAGAATAACATTCACTTTGTATTACTTCATCTCGATTTTTTTGTACAATTAGATTAGGGGGCGGAGTCTCTGCATCTCTTGCCACGTGATGAACCACATCATCATCTGCTAACTGAGCTATCTCTGGAAGCTTCTCTTCCTCTTCTTCCAGATTCACTATCACAGCAACTTTTTGGAAGTCTTCTGTCTCTGTACTAGCCGTTGTTCTCTCCAGAAGAGATGATGCAGATGAATCAGAATCACATGTTCTCTCTTCACATTTCCCATCACAATCTGTTACAATACAAGAGATTTTCAATTGTTTTGCATTTGGAAATCGGAACATTGATGGAATTTCAGCTTCTTCCACAAATTCTCTTCTCGTGAAATGTCCCATTATTGATTTGAAAAGGGCACATCCAACTGGGTCAGTTAATTGGACGGATACATTTCCACCAACTGGTTGAGCGGTACATTGGCCTACGAAGAAGGAATCGACGGCTTGAGATGGATTGGAGAGGGGGCGGATCTGAAAGAAACTTTTAAATATTTTAATGTTCAACGAATGATATGTGGCTATTATTGAGTGTATTTTTGTTCATCGGAAATTTTTTTATCGGGGTTTTTCAAAATTATATTTTCCAAAAAAATTGAAGTTTACTGAAATTCAAAATTTTCCTTCAACGAATTTTTCTGTTTCAGAAACTTATTATTTTGGGATGAATTTCAATGAATATAATTATTTAGAGACTTTGCAAACTAAAAAATTACTCAGATAACTAAGGCCATTGTTTATTACTCTTACCGATATCTTTCTAAAAAGGGAGTTACAAGCTCACCTGTAAAGTATACGGCTGCGAGTACTTGACTGTCTCCACTGGTAATCTACTTGACAACACTCTCAGCTGATAATCCGGTGATTGAACATTTCTAAACCCCTCATCTATTAAAAGTGGATTTTATTTTTCATTTCTTACCCCTGACTAGTAAAATGTTGTGTACCATTAACCATTTCTCGACACGTGATGTTCACCGATTTGTCTCCTTCGACAATAAGAACAGGATGTGAGTGTACATCAACAGTCACTGAATGTGTTTTACTCTCCAAATCATACTTTATTCCACATTCATCACTCTTTAAATTCAATTTCAAAACGGCCACATTGGTCCCAAATCCTTGTACACGACAAGCTTCCAAATCAGATGATCTCGTTTGAACGATGCCTTCAAATGGTCGAGATGTTCGGACGAATACAGAAACAACGTCTTCAGAACATGACCAACGGACATCCGCTTCGAATTCGCAGTGGGCTCCGCTCACCAGAGCGAGCTATAGATTTTTGTCTTTAAAAAAAAAAATCATAATTTTTTAAACTCACCGCAAGAAAAAAGAGTCGAAAGTGTTTCGTCAGTGAAGTCATTCGACGCTACTTTTCATCTCACCTGGAAAAATGGAAAATTCTAGAAATTTCCACGGGAAAAAACAGAATTGGCTTACAAGCCTTGAGAGCAGTAACCAAGGCAATTCGAGCCTTGGGGACGAAAAAATAAAAGAAGTGGGAAACGGAAATAACAAAGAAAAAAAAGCGGGGGAGAAGAAGGCGCCGAGAAAAAAAATGTGGAAACTTTTTAGATGATTTGATTGGATTGGATTGGGGAGAGAGAGAAATTTGATGAGGGAAATGGGAAGATAGAAATGTCCTTTTGATGAGGCTTGTTTTCTAAACCAAATCATACATATTTCTTCTTTTTTTTGAAGTTTTCGAAAACATTTTTTGCAACAATCTCACAAAATAGAAGGACTAATACAGTGTATTGTTCTCAGATAATAACCGTAAAAACTCTATTAAATGGCCACCTTTAATTGAATGCCACCCTCTAATAGAGTGCCACCCTAAGTCTCCTCCGAACAATAGAGTGCCACCCTCTAATAGAGTGCCACATTGATAACAGTTATTGATACCTTTCGAACTCGGTTAAAATTTTAATCTTATTAATAGTTGTTTTTTCTGATAATACTTGGATTCTTATATGCATTTTAAAGGGATTTTAGAAAAAATGTTCTGAAAAAAAGGCAATTTAACGATTTATCAAACTGAGATTTGGAGTTGCATAATAGAGTGTCACCCCCTATTTGAATGCCACCCTCTAATACAGTGCCACCCCAAGACTCCTCCGAACAATAGAGTGCCATGGCCATCTAATAGAGTTTTACGGTATTTCAGTTTTGAAACAGCAAATTTTTCTAGGATTTTCGACGAATCATCGGGAACAACTTACATAAAAATTAGATTTTTTAAGGGAAAAAAAAATTACAGCTTCAAATACTACTTGAAATTCCCTATCAGCAAGATAGTTATTCAGAAAGTGGTAGTAATAGCCAGGATATGAAATTTTGTTTTTTTAAGGCAGCACCAATTTTCGAAATTTTAATCATCATTTAACCTTTTTAGAAATTCAGACCACTTTTAAAATGGAATCAAGCTATACGCAAGAACCAATTTCGAGTGTTGTACCGGGTTCTTACTTCAGTCTTGGAACAGCAAATTTTTTCAACGTTTTGTTGCATTATCCGAGTCGGAAACTTGGTTTTTCAAAAAAAAAAGCTTTGTGTTAATTTTACCCAGCCAAAGTTCGCACTACATTAAAATTTTATTTTTCGAAGTCCCCGTTGGACGAAAATTTTACTGTTTCGATAATGACATAAATTTTTCTTCTAGCGAATATACGATGGTTTTTCGCAAACGAAACAACGATCATAATTAGCTCTACATTTTATCCATTCGCAAAATTTTATTAATTTTTTGAGGGTATTAAGTGGTGATTACTTGAAGTTGAGTATAGAGCAGACAGTGTGAAAGTAAAGATCTCTCATATCTCAGTTGTCAAAAAAGTTATTAAAATAGTAAAAAGTTAGCTGAATTTTTTTTGCAATCGGAACGTAATTCCGAAAAGACCCTTTGAAAAAAAGTTTCAAAACTTGACAACCTTGTGATGAAAACAAAAAGACTAAAAAGACTTTGGAGGGGTTCATCCTCCCCTCCTCCCTTTAAAAAGGGAAATAGACTAAGCCGTCACTTTCGGAGAGAAACAGAAAGTGTTCACTTTCATCACCAACACAACGCAACACCCCATTACGAGATGACGAGAGAGGGAGAGTGGGGCAAGAGAATACTGAATTCATATTTATATCAATTTGTAATGAATTTATATATCAGTGGAAGCAAGGAGAAGCAGTCAAGCAAAAGGCGGAGGGAAATAGATTTTAGTTTTAGAAGAGAAACAGAAATTTGATATTTTTAGGGAGTCGAAAAATTCATTTTGATGAAAAAGTTTGTAGTAAAGGACAAAGTTGTATAGTAGGGGAAAATATTAGATTTTTTCTTAATTTTGATGTTTTACTGTAAATTTATACAACAAAACAACAAGATACAGAACCAAAGATTCTGATTTAGAAGCATGAATAATGCAGAGTGGGAAGTGATTTAGGAGAGTGAGATTTAAATGCAGGTGCAAAAATTGAATTTTTCGGAAACGTTGCAAAAATTAAGCTCCGCCCACATTAAAAATGAACAGAGAAATATATGTTTTATTTAACTTACTTTCTGATGTCTGAACTTTTGCTCATTAACAAAATGTTAATAGGCACTCTCAAATGATATCTGTGAAACAGAAAAATCTCGGCCTTTTTTAATTTGAAATTTTACAACCTTTAACTAAAAAAAAGTTAGCGTCATAAACTCGCATTCCAAAATAAACTTTCAGGTCTTGAATAGATGACTAAAAAGTCAATATGGTCAAGGTTGTGATGAATCATTGAAGGAAAGGCGTTCAAATAAATGAATGTTCCTTCTGTATTTACCTTTTCTCCTCAGTTTTGATCAAACTAGGAACAGAAATCGTGGAAAAAATTACCAGAAAGAGAGATAAAATCACTTTGGGATAGTGAAAATGTTATTTTTCTTTCAAATTTTTATGATTCAACAATCTACGAGACTTGTAATTGCTGAAAACTAGTTTGAAACGAATAATAAAATATTGTGGAACAGTGAAATTAAAAATGCTTGAAATTTCGTAATTTCAATAAAAATTGGAAAGAACAATTCGGAAAATGTATTGAGAGTTAGTCGAAACAGTAAAAAAAATTATCCTGAAAAGATCTAAATGACTTATCGTTCAGCGTTTGCTCGAAAGCAATTTCAAAATGTATTGAAACAGTATATAAAACTAATTCACTGTCATGTTTAATAGAACCTTTACAATATTCTGGTACAGTAAAAATATTAATTTTTAAACCACTTGTATAAACTTTAGCATTCGCGTCAAAAACTGAATAACTTTCAAAAGTAAAGAGTATTACAAATTGAACGAAACAGTAAAAAACGTTTTTTTTTAACTTCAGAAAATCAAATAAACTTAGAAAATCATGGTGAACTTTAATCCAGGAAAAAATAACCCACGAACTACTGTCTAGAATGAGTGACATGGACATCAAACCATTCTGAAACAGTAAAAAATATTTTCAAAATTGAGATTTTTTCGAAAAAGTTCTGACAAGTACATTTACGAAAAAATTATTGTCAAAGCTAAGTTCAAGAAGGTTTTAAAAATTATTGGAAACAGTAAAATATTATTTAATAGGTAATCCGTTCAAAAATGTTTTCATAGGACCTTCACGAAAGACCGACTGTTCAAAGTGTGTTCAAAAAAGGATAAAACTAGTCTGAAACAGAATAACTTTTTTTTAATCTTTGAAAATCAAATTGAATTGCTTAATCTGATTACATCTAAACCCAATCGAGCTAATGCCTAGAATAAGCTTTGAAAGAATATCAAACCATTCTGAAACAGTAAAAACCATTTGAAATAAAACAACTTTCCCAAAGTTTTTGCTTTGAATGGTATTTCTAAATGGTGTGATTTGTTGTTTAAAAATCAATCTGAAAAGTATTTTTCGATTTTTTTTTCTAATGTGACAACACACTCGATTGAATAGTTTTCAAGAATTCGGAGTATTAAAAGACTATAAGAAACAGGTAAGAATATGCTTTAATCTATTTAAAAAATATTTTTTTTTCGGAATTTTTCTGTGTAGATTGGTTGTTCAAGATATTTTCAAAAAATATAGAGCATATCTGAAACAGTAAAAATGCTTCGTTGAATTCTCTAAGCCTTATTGAGCCAAAAAAAGCATTTGAAAATTTTAAAATTCAGATTCCTTTACTCCTGTTAAATGATTATCTAGAATAAATGGAAAAAGAATATTAAACCATTATGAAACAGTAAAAAAGTCCTTTCCAAAAAATACACTTTTTAAATAATTCCCTAGGCTAAAGCGGTTCTAACTGTCATGAACCTAGAATCGCCCAAAAATGGAAAATGCCATCCAGATAGTAAATGTGTCCTGGAGAGGGTCCGGATTAAAATGCATAGAATAAGGTGGTCTCTCTCCATGACACCAAACGAGACATCATGTTGATTAGAGAGACTCAGACAGTTATGTTGTTGGTGGAAAAAGGGAATGTATGTACAAATAAAATATGTGGAAAGAGAAAGAGAGAGAGAGGTCCTGGAGGAGAGGCACACAATGTTTGACTACTTTCTGACTTTTCGAATTCAATTCATTATTCAGGTTTTACTCTGACTCATTTGGAATAAAAGGAAAAATGGGAGGAGGATAAAAAAAAGTGAAAAAAGAGACAAAGGCACTTTGGAATGGATTGCGGAAATTGATAGACTGTTATCGGGATCGAAAAAGAGCAAATCAAATAAAATGAAGAAGGAGAAGAAGGAGAAGACACCCCTCTTCACACTTTATCAAGAGGAATGGAAAAGGGGAGGGAAGCCTTTTAGGAAAAGAGAATGTTTCAAAAAATAGGGATTTTTGGGGATTATCTATTGAAAAACTAGATTTTGAAACTTTTGAAGGCTAGAAATTAGAAAAAAAAAGAAGCTAGTGAAAAAAGTGACTAGAAATTGTAAACATTTATTTCAGAAGTTCCTGAAAACTGAAAATAAACACTTGGAAATTACCAAAAAAAATAAAAAATTGTTTTAATTTTTAGAATCAACTTTTCATACGGGTCAGCAATTCGGGACAGGAATCTTAATGAAGCATCAAATAAAGGAAGTAATATCACCTAATCAAGATATCAAACTGAATATGTAATGTCATTGAAACTGTAAATAATTCAAAAAATTACTGTTTCGAAATCACTATAACCCTTTCATCTGCTAATTTCTCTAGTTTATTTTAAAAATTCAGAAGTAAAAAAATGGTTTGCCTTTTCATATTCATGGAAAAAGTTATTTTAATAAGCAGATAATAATTGGAGAATTCTTGTTGGTATCTAATTTAATGAAACTCCTGAAACTGTAAATAATTCAAAAAAAAAGTGAATTTTCAAGAAAAAAAAATTACTGTATCAAGTTGACTATGAATTTTCCGGATGTTTAGAAAAAATTGATTCGCGGTGTGTGTAGATTATTCTACTGGTAATTCTCATGAAAAAAGCGATTTTTTCAAAATCTAAAAACTGAAAAAATTCAAGAAAAAAATTACAGTGTCATTGTAACAATAAACTTCTTTCGAATTTCATACTTTTTGATTGGTTGCACTACTGCGTGGCTTTAAAAAAAACGCTATTTCAAAACCTATGTATAAAGTGAAAGATTTATTAAAAGAATGATCTCGAAATCCTTCAGAAATGCATTCTTAATCCAAGAAAAGAAAAGGATTACTTATACTACAAATCGGATTTGTGCAAGATTCATAAAATTGAAAATGGATTTAATGACTTTAACAAAATTTTGCTGGTATGTTTATGAAATGGGTATTCAGAAACAGTAAAAATGAGCAGCAATTTTCATTCTGAATTTAGACCCAATTAGAAATAGTTCGAATACTTTTAAAGCCTCGATTTCACAAAAATCACTGTTTCTTGGAATCCAAAAAAAAGCATGCTCAGTATTAAAACACTGGAAAGAAGTAATTTACTTTACATCAAGAATGAAGACACTCTCAAAAAGCATATGAATGCAGATATATGAAATAGTAGGACAAGTATTAGTAGTTCTCAAGATATATCTATTCAATAAGTCGTCACTCTTAACACTTCTCTCTCTTTTTCTCTCTCTCTCTTATTTCTCGAGGAGTACTCGGAAATCAAAAACAAAGTGGAGATCTAGTTCTACATATTACATGAAGAAGCAGAAGTGAAGGAGAAGAAGAACATGAGTTACTTGACCTTCTTGTCAACTTCTTGAGAAAAATGTTCCGCGCGGAATGACTGGAGAAAAAAAAGTGTGTGTGGCAGAAGAAAAAGCGTGAAGTGGCATCAAGAGTGCAAAGAGGAGAAAAAAAAATGAATAGTAAGTTGAGTAGAACTTGGAGAGATATTTGGAGGAAAACTTTTTGGGGGAAAATTTTGAAAAGTGTAATTTATGGAAAATACGGTAGATGAGACTAAGATATGAATACGGTATTCATGAATTCTATGGACTAAAGGCTACGGTGACTTCATAAGGGCACGTAGTTTCAGAATTGCGAGGTGTCCCCCGGACAGAAAGTCTGTTAGACACCATGCCAGACCAGATTTAATTTTAAAGAAGGTCCGACCTGGGATGGCACGGCTAGGCTCGGTTCGGCACTACTCGTTGCAAGTAGCATAGTCACGATAACATACCTACAGTACTACTCAATAAACGCGATCTAGTAACCTGGTCTCTCCTAAACCAAATAAGTATAAGTAACCAGTAAAAAATCTAGAAACCCCTTCCATTAGCCAATGGTAGCTAATTGATGGTCTCCAAGTGAAATCAAAAAGATACAATAGTAAGGTAATTGGGTAAAGTGGAAAGAAAGGAGAAAGGGAAGACAAGTGGATGTGAGGTCTGTTCATGGCAGTAACAAAAATACAAAAAAAAAATCAGATTACCAAAATCTAAAATTTGCTGTTTCACCACTTTCATAATAAAAGTTTAGTTCATAATTTTTAATTTGAACGCGGATAGCACAAAGTTTCGTAACGAAAAATCCATTCAAAAGGAGTTCCCCCAAAATAAAATAAATGTGCGAAAGCTTTTAGAATTCAGAATACTTTTCTTCTCCTCCACTTTCCGGTAGTCACCACGGAAATGACCGCTTAAAGAGTGAAATAACTCTTTTTGATGAAAGAACACGTTAAGAAACCGCCCTCTCTCTCAACGCACCGATTATACTAAAACAGTTGGTTTTTCGGCTTAATACTCAAAAGAAAAAGTGATTGCGTGAGAGCATGTTTCACGGGAGGAAGAGAAACGCCATTTCTCATGGAAGACCGCCGCGCGGAATATGGATGAGAGAGTGTGGTGGAGAGGAGAGACGCAGAGAAAAGGACGCGGAACCGGAGGGGGCGAAGCTACGGAGCAGGTGTAGAAAAGAAGGGAAATAGTACTTGGCACCACTTATCAACTCCTTGATTATGTATCCAGGGGAGGAGGATGAAAGGGAAAGGTTATTATTATAGTTAACATATCTTTTTCAAAAAGTGTTCATTTTGGTTTAGATGAGTTAGGGGAAAACTGTCAATTAATAAAATGTAAGGCTAGAAATATTATATCAGTTGACCAATTTCAAATGTAGAAAAAAGAGATAGAGTTAATTGAAGACAGAACAGAAAATAAACATATGAGTGTTTTCAATCTCAGTTTTCACAGAAACTTGAAACTGTAATTTTTTTCAAAAATAGACAAAATTTTCAAACTCAAAAACTCAATAAATTACCGAACTTCTTCCCGGTTCCACCTTCCAAAACCAATCTAAAATTCCAACTGAATAACCTAGAAACCTAGCAAAGAGAAAGAGAGAGGACATGAATACTCGGAACGTGTCGAATAACTAATATGCGGAAAGGAACAAAGAATTATGTGTAAGTAATAGGTTCGGAAGGTTTATGAGAAGAAGAAGAATACGATAGACTGGAACACATTTGAGTCTAGAAAAGGAAATTAAGAAGAGAAGGAAGGAAATGGGGAGAAGAAGAATTATTGTTTTGGAGATTAGGAAATTGGATTTAGCGCTAATAAGAGTGGGTAGGCTAAATGAGAAAAACAATTACTGTTTCAGAAAGTTAATCTAAGTTTGTGAGATTCAATTCTTACCATTCGGCAAATCTCACATCCTTTCAAAATTAGGATATCAAAAAGGTTTCAGCTAATGAAATATTGCTCATAGTCCTAATGTTTAATAGTCTATAACTTTTTAATATCTCCCCTGCAGACTAAGTTATACCATTTTTAAGAAATGTGCTTCAGAAATGTCCGCTGGCCACTGACCACCGTGTGTGCTTTTTTGATCTATCTGGTGTAGTCGATACGATACGAAAAAAGTGTTGAGCAAACATTGTTGAATGAATGAGAAAAAACAAAGACATGACTCCAGTAGAATTGAACAAAAATGTGTCAAAAACCGAATTAAAACAATAGGTAGATTCTCACGAATTTTGGGGAAAAAGAATAGCGGAGATCACATCATCATAGGGCACTGATTTCGAACAAGAATTTCATAATTTTAGAGACTTTTCGAAACAGAAAAATTTTCGAAAAAAAAATTTTTGCATTGTCAGGCTATTGTATTATCTGCAGTTTTGCTAGAAAAAGTTCATTGATTTGATAACTTTCTGAAACAGTTTTTTTCTTTAAAGTTTTTCAAAATATGAGCTTTTTAAAGCCAGTGAATATTGTTTCCCAGAAATAATTTTAAAAAACAAACAATCAAGATAAAATATGAAGACTAGTTATTTGTGGACATTATGAAGCAGATTAACTTTTGAAAAATTCAATTCATTAGTTTATTCAAATCGGTTTATATCAATAGACACAAAACAGTTATCAGCAAAGCATACCCTTTACAATGACCAACGTTTCATCAATGGACTACGTTGGGAGCAATGTGTTACAAATAAAAAGTTGAGATTTCTTTAACGAGAGCCTGTCAACGATTGGCACCAAAAAAGATTATGAACTTCAATACTAACTTGATATTATCACCTTGTTGAAACCGTAAAATAAATCCTGAGAAACTAGTAAATTCAAACCAGAAACTTCAAAGAAAAAAAGGGATCAAGAAACAGCGTGAAAAAGAATAAAGGAGAACCTAAATTCAATAGAACAGTACGGAAGGAGAAGGGAAGAAGGAGGGCATAATAAGCGAGAAGATGAAGATCTCTATTAAAACGACAGTTCTTCTTTTCGGGACTTGTACTCTCTTTCTTCTCCTTCTTTCACTTCTTCTATTAATTGCGTTTTCGTTCAGTCTCTCTCTCTTCTCGAGACTCATTTTTCTAGGTCATCTTTGTAGGTACAATCGCTTTTTCGATGAAATTGATGATGAAGAAGCTACTTCTGGTTTCGGTATGGCAACAAAAGTAATTAGGAGGGAGGGAAAAGGGCAAAAAGGGAATTTGGATTTCTAGGTGTCTGGATGTCCAGGTAACTAACAAACTACCGGACATCCGAAATGATTTCAGATGTCCGGATGCCCAGGGAATATATTTTTGAAAATTTGCGGAGAAAGTGCATTTACCGGACAATAGAATGTCTAGATTTCTCAAAGCCAATTCTTTTGATACTTGACTCAAATTGTACTTCTCTGTCCGTAACCCTAATTAAATGAGTTCGGAGCCTTGAATGAAGACGCCAATCGGATTAGTTACTCTCTTGATGAAGTGGTCTGTCTGTGTGTGATACAACGGAAATAACAAAGGCTGGCATGGGAACAACAAAATGGGCTTGGGTAAAGGAACAGGAAAAGAGAAGGGGAGGGTGTGAAGAAGTAAAAGTAAACAAAAATAGAAAAATTAAAGTAAAAACTCTGTTTCAGGTTGGTAGTAAAATGAACGTTGTTGCGTATATGACGTTACTGTTGATCGTGCGAGAAATCTCTAAACACATGACCATGAGCAAAAATCCCAAAAAAGTAAAGAGCACTGTTGTCCGAGAGGAGTACAAAATTTTAAAGCTAGTATACTGAGTAAATTCCCCCGAAACATATGAACCCCTTCTTCAAACTATGCGGCACATTTATAAATTTCTGATGAGATATTGTGTCTCTCATTAATCATCTGTCACGAAACCCCATGCAAAATTCCCAAAAACCCAGAAAAACACATCTTCCAATTGCAAAAAAAAAAGAGAAAAGATCAACCTTGAGAAAACTACCCCCAAAATGACAAATAGCCTCTTTTATTAGTAGATTTTTATCAATTTCTTATCAATCAAATGTCAAATAAAATTGGGGAAAAAAGAAGAATTAATTGCAAATCTTTTTTTTGAAAAATTGAGATTTTCGAGATTTCTTTTGTTTACAATGACTAGAAGAAGACAGGGAAGAGAAGAAGGTACTAAATGGGAAAGGGCGGGAGTAGATAACCGGGGGATGGCAGGCGACAAAGCGAAATCGGGACTAGGGATTTGAAGGGGATAAAGGGGGGCAAGGAAGCATTTAGAAAAGAAGTGAAAGATCATAATTAGACTTGGTCTCCATGTTGTTGTGCATACTTTTTGACGATTTGCTCCTCGCGGAGTTTCACCACTTGCATGAAATTGTTGACCTGGAATAGTGAAGGATGCTTTTGTGATAGAGAAACGCATTAGGTGTTTTAGTGTGTAGGTAGTCTAGTCAGGTAAAAAGTGCCCTTATCATAAGGATTATTTTTTTTCGGTTGTTAGAATCTAGGTTGCCCTAGATCATAAACTATGCATATTCAATGTAGGCCCAGGCCAAGCCTTGACCAACTGGCTTAAGCCAAAATACCCAAAATCCCTGAACCTAAAAGCTTGAGCACCAATCTCGAAGCCCGGGGCAGCAGCCGAAATAGGCCTGAGCCCAAGCCCGAAAGACCCAATCTCTTACCATAATAGTAATCGGAAGAGCCAACACCATAACACCACAAACGATGGCTCCACTTCCGACCAACTTTCCGGCGACAGTGACCGGCACGAGATCTCCGTATCCGACGGTTGCCATTGTGACCACACACCTGAAAAACATTACTTAGCATCATCCCTTTTAGCTAGAACATACCACCAGAACGTAGCTGGGATGCTGGTAAACTTGGTGGCTGGTTCGTCTCTCTCCAAGAAATAGATAAGAGTTGAGAAGAAGATCACCACAGTCATCATGACGATTCCCACCATTTGCATTTGTTTCTTGGATTTACGGATAGTCAAGGCAAAGTTGGCGAGTCCAGGGGAGAATCTTCCGAGCTTGGCGATTCTGATGACACGAAGAACACGGAGAAGACGGACTGTCAAGAAAGCCCATCGGACTTTACGGACGTTTTCTCCACTGATTCCACAGATCCAGAGGAGAAGTTCAAAGTAGAAAGGAGCGATGGATAAGAGATCAATGACGTTGAGAATTTGACGGGCGAAGGCGAGCTGGAAGAGTTTAGATTTGAAAGAGTCTACCTGTAAGCCTAAGGCTGAAAGCCTCAACCTCTCAGCCTAACTCTTCAAGCCAACTAACCTTTCTGGGAGCCACAATAAATCGAAGGGCATACTCAATTGAGAAATAAATGACACAAACATTTTCGACCCATGTAAACACCGGATGTTCCGTCATTTCGACCTGAAACAAATCTCTATCATTTCAGAATTCCCCAACATTCAGTTCACAGTGTCTGACATATAGTTGAAAAGGTGAACGAAACGAATAGAGAAAAAAGAGTTTGGAAAATGTTAGTCGAGTTGTGAATGACAATTCTTATCATATCTAACATGTATACATATTTTCTACCTTTCCATTATTTCGTTGAACCGACTCAACCAATTCATCTGTATTCGTCTGCAAATTTTTATTCGAAAATAGCGTCTCCCCCTTTGATATGTAATCCTATCTATTCTCAAGCCCTTACCGAATTATCAGATCCTTCTCTGACAACAGTCCGACTTTCGATTGTCATTCCACCGCCATTCGGGTAGGTCGGGTAGGTGGCTGTAGCATAGACCAATTGACCATCCTCACTTTTCTGGGGAACTTGGAATTCTGGGATGGATCCGAGGATGAGAGCGGAGATAGAGAGAACGACGAAGGCTGTGGAGATTACTTCGAAGGCCTGAAAGAAGTAGGGTGAGGAACCAAGCGAGCCAAATCAGGTTCTCGACGTAGTATACCACCAAGCCTCATGTGAATCATGTCTTACCTTCCACCACCGACTCTGTGAATGTCCCTCCAAAATCAACCATAATCTCCGACGAATATTGGCACATCTGACGCCAATGAAGTGGTCCTTTTCCTGAAAACCATTCTAATTTTAATCAGTCTAAATAATTTTTTTTTTGGGTTGGCGGGTTGGTTGGTTATCAAAAAAAATGCGGTAAGTGGATAAAATGTTGGTTGAATTGAAAAAAGTTAGAACGTTTTTTTGAAATACCTTCTGAAGTTCCGCTGCTTCGTCCTAAAAGTTTTAATGATCAGGACTACTGTAGGGAGCCGTAATCTATTTAAAGGGACATACCGTATACTTCGGGTCACCGCCCATTGTGACGCAATACTGTGCAAATGGGGAACAGCACTCGTCCATTCGAGATTTCGAGACGGCCCAAAAACGGAGTTCGGCCATGAATTTGTCAAAGCAAAGATCTTTTGGAACATGAAGTTTTCCGGTTGCATAGAAATCATAAATCGGGTCAAAGTATCTGTAAAAAAGATTATATCTGAAGAAATACTCTAGTTGTTTTTTATGCTTTGTGACGCATTCCATGCTCTCCTCGAGTAATTAATATATCTATCGGTTGGTCCATGGCCTAACGACCACCTGACTCTCTTGTCGTGTCTTTCACAAACTCTCATCAATTAGACACCCCAGTGAGAATGAAAGAGAAGAAGATACAAACCTTGGAACTCGTTCAAAAAAATACTCGTCTTGGTCCTCAAAATACCAATCAGCCCATTGGCGACGATGCTCATGATTCATACGACAGAACCGTCCCAAAAGAGTTTTCGGTCCGAATTTGATGATGGAACGTGTCCGAATACGATAACTACTTCCGCCAATGTTCAACCTGAGAATTGAGTCGGGTGTGTTGTCCCGAATACTTCCTTTATGACTTGGACGTTCCAATGGAATCATTCGGCTTTCAACATCCTCGTCGTACATTCTGCAGATTTATTCGTTTTTGATTGTTCCGGGAGGAGGGGCACTTTGGGTGTATGGGACATGTGGTTCGGAAATTTTTTGAGGGGAGAACGTCAAAAAGATTGGCAGGGCCATGTACGCTACAGGTTTAGTGACCAGCTTAAAAGTCCACGATAGGTGACGGAGCGTCTGCGTGAGTCCATCACATAATGAATCTAGCTTTGTTAGTCCCAATAACTTTGTTTAGGGCCTCTCTATCTTAAACCCCAAAGAAAAAGCCGAAGGCTAAGCAAGCCAAACTCCGATGAAGGACCTACTAACCCATAGGATCAACCCTATCCATTCAAACCCCTAGATACACCCCCAGACCCCAAACTCACTTATTACTTGACCGATCATCAATACTAGCTCTATCCGGTTGATTATCCACTGAATTCTCCCGCTCACATCCTGAGACGGCTGCCATTGATGTACTTCCCGATGCGATTTGTCTGAAAATGATCAGATTAACTGACTGACTAATCTTAAATGTTTTTTCTCTACACTTTCCTGTTATTATCCATTGGCAAGTCTAAACATTGGTTCGCAATTCTAGAATTTTTACGAGTTTAGACTTAGCGAGTACATTTCGAGGGGACTTACGCCGCGACAGTTGGTGCGATCAGCAATGCCATTCAATGACTAGAATATACAAATATGAAGATTCAGATTTTGCAGAGATTTATTTGTAGAGAGGGAATTCCACTGGTCCAGAAAACAAAGACGAAGGACAATGACAATTGTTAGTATTTAGTTTGTTATTTAGAGTCTAGGACCATGGACCAGTAGACAGAATGAATGAGGAAAAGGGAGGAGAAGAGCTTCCTCTAAATGATAGACAGTAAGAGTAAGGAAAGGGGCGGAGCCTGAGGGCCTCGGAAAGCTTTGGCTCCTCCACTCAAACGAAGAATTGAGAGAAAAGAAAAAGGATATAAAAGTTACGACTCATTCCGAAGAGAGAGAGGTCCTCCCTTCTCGTTTTCTTTCTTTTCACATGATGAAAAGTGGATTACTGTAATAGGTTAGAAATTGGTTGTAGAGCTATTAGGTCATAAAAGGAGAAATGGGAAGGGAAAACGGATTCGAGAAGGGTCATAAAGTTGGGATTGGGGAGGAAAGAATGGGAAGATGGGGGGAGACAGAACATGGATACGACATCAATGAGCTCTCAAATTACGTGATGATGGGGTGAAGGGAGGGGGTACTAAATGTGGACAATGTTCTAGATATTGCTAAAGCTTCGGCTCTGAATTGGAAGGTTTTCGTGTTAAGAACTTCGATAAATTCGACTCAAGATTTAGCCACAGACCTAGGGGGACCCAGCTTCCTTAACTTTACAGAGTTTTTATCCTCGCCGAGAAAGGGGTCCAAGACTAAACTTACAAAATTTTAGGCCTTACATCTTAGGCCAAAGGCAGAGCAAGCTACTCAGTTAAAGTTTAGCCTAATTTTAGGACATGGCTGTTGTCCTAAGTTTAGGAATACCCTATGGCTTAGGACGATGTACGAGTTTGGTCTCTGTTAGACCCGTGGCCTATCCGTGATTTGTTGAACCAAAAATGTGTTTTAGATTGAATGTTGACAACAAAACTATATTTGTCACTCTGTTTTTTTTCACGCATAAATCAAGCCTTTGAATCTATATCCAGTTCTCACAATTTCAAATTCCATGTTTTTAGAATCCTAGATTTTCTCATCCAGCGATTTCTGATCAGATACTCTTTCTCTATCAAATCTAACCTCCGTATCACTTGTTCTTCTCTCCTCTCAAAGTGATACTCCGAATCCCATAAACTTCTTCTTCTTCTCTTGATATCTCTTGTGATCTTCAAAAACTGACTGACTTCTTCTCTTCTTCCTGGTTCCAATTCCCATTTTTACAACAGAAAGGGCACACATACACAGACAGTTGTGCTTTGGACTCGAAAGATTTTCGACCCATGGAAGAAAGCGAAGAAACATTTGTCTTTTAAGACACGGAGGGGTTAAAAATAGTGAAGAAGAACGTGAGATTCATTGGATTTGTGTCTAAGATCAATTGATGGAGAGCTACATGGTGAGGTGACAACTGAGATAACACAAATCACGACTTTTTTTCGTTCTTTCATCGGGAACCCCCAGGAGAGGGGTCAGAAAGGCTACAAGGCTCGAAAGATGTGAGAATTGTAGAGATAGGGGAAGAGTACGGTAGATAAAGGTTTCTTGATAGCATTTAGAACATTTTAGGAGTATACTATAGCTTTGGACAGCTGTCAAAAAAAGGATTGGTTATTTTTGACAAAATTACCAGGGAAACTTATCGACCCATTTTACTAAGCTAGGTTATATTGTTCACAATAACATGGCATTTTGAAACAGCATTTTTTTCGAAAATGATGCCTCCTGTTCAAATTTTTATATCATTAGTCAATTAAAAAATTCTAATGACAACTGATATTTTCTGTTTCAAAAAGAACATAAATTCAGGTCATACATAGTATTCTAAAGTAAGAAGCATATTCGTAGATCTGCAAAAAACCGCTCACCTTTTCTTATACTTCATTTTCAAAGTAGACAAAATCGAATTCAAAATTCTTATTTTACTCAATGAATCCGAAAAAAATGTTATTGTTTTTTTCGTCTGTCTCAATTAATTCTTCTTCTTATTCCTATTTCTACATCATCAAAAATCATCAAATGTTTATATACATTTTTTATCTTGGAAAGGAAAAGGAAAGAAAAATTATGGGAATATAAACAAATGTGAACTTTTTCTTTTTCAAGATCATTTGAATAATAATGCTAATTTGGGTTTTTCTGAGAATAAAAAGTGACTTTTGATGTGAGTTTAGCTGGAAATGAGCTAGAAAAGGTCAGGAGAGTAAGAACCAAGGATCCGGTAATTTGAAAGGAGTTTGTTCAGGCCAAAAAGGATCACGAATGCCATAGTGGTAAAAAATTAGGATAAGATAATTAGGGTACAACTGGGATTTTCTTGAAGTAAATTTGGCTGCAGACTTAGACCAGGTCATGGCCCTCAAAGTCCGAGCTTGACTTATTTACAAAAATAGCTACCAACCCCTAAATAAAACATATGTTTTCTTCCAAGAAAACCAAAACATGAAGTTCTAGATCCTAGAATCCAGATTCCCAAGAATCATAATTTTCAATATTCCCCTTCCATATTTCTCATTATTTCTTCCAAATACAAATATATCTATCTATACATCTTTCACCCCGAAATAAATAATTCAAAATGTTTTTTTAGAATGTCATGCCGTTCCTTTTCCCTTTTCATTCAGAGATATTTTAAACAAAAAATATTATTCAATTTACTTTTTTTTTCATTGGGGGAAAAGAAGTATTTAGAATGATAGTTTTATGATCGAGTGTCTTGTTTATTTCAGTCGTTTTTCAGGAATTACTATACTAAAAGCTTACTCATTGGAAGAATTAATATAAAATTGGAAGGGGGAGCTAACACACAAAAAACATGCAGTTATAATAGAGGTATATTACCCCTTATAAAAGGGCATTGGAAGAGGAATTGTATGGGTTTGTTCTTTTTTGAAAACTAAGTAAAAAGAAACAAAAAGAAGAAAGTAGAAACATGAGAAGGTGACAAGCAATGACAGGATACAAGTCCCCCCTTCTTCTTACCCACCAACACATCCGGTTATTCTTTCACGTGGTCCCCATTTAGCCACTGTTTTTGGGAAAAATAATTACAAATTAGGTTATGGTTTTACGGAATAATTCAATTATGAACATATGATCTTCGAAAAGAAATTGGGGTTTCCGGGGAATGGAAATTAGGTTTCTGGGAAAGGACCACCCAGTTATTAGTCAGACAAAAGGGGAGTAGTCATTGTTAGAAATGGTGTAGCTTGGTTTGGAATGAAGATGGGAAATAGTTTTCAACGAATAAAGTTTTGAGAAATAAATGAATAATAGTAATGTTTTGATTTACAACAGATATCTAGTTATTACCTTTAAAAAGTTAATAACTAAAAAACACAAGCAGGCGATTTGCTCATTGGAAGACCAGACTATGATTAGAATTTATGTTCTGTTTGAAACCGCAAAACTCAGTTGTTATTAAAGATACAAAAAAAGAAACGCTTCGTTCATTGTGAGCAACAATTTTTAGTTAACCTATCTCGATATCTCTAACTAGAGCCGAGTTATACTTGCTCGATTCAACGTACTCATTGAACTTATGGAATCATCAAAACAGTAACTGAACTGTTCAGAAAATAACTTCTTTCAAAGGTACCATCAATGATAAAGATTTCTCGAAAATAAAAACTTTTTCAAAAACTCAACGGGACCATCAAAACTACCGAAATCCCAACCTAACTCAACTACATCAAAAACAAAACCGGAAAACTAACAAAAAAAATGTTTGGATCTGAACCGATAATAGTAGAGTGGCTCATCAGAAAAAGAAAAGACAAAAGCTTTCAGTTTTGACACATGTAATTGTTGGGTTTCATGTGTCGTTTTCGTGGTTTTGATCGACAAGATGACAGGGAAAAAAGAAAACGGATGTGTGCACTTTACCTCCCTGGAGTCGTAACGGGACAAAGCAGTAAAATAAGTTAATCAAGGTGAAAGGGTTTTTAGTTGGAGAGATGCTCTTATCCTAATGAAGACATCTATTAGAAGAGCATAAGAACTTACTGTATCATTGCTCGATTATAATTTGATGAACACGTTGACGAAGCCCTCGATACCAACGATGCACTGGATCTCGCTGATTCAAGTCTCTGATGTGTTTGGTTGGTGACTGAAGATGAAGAAGATGAAGAGGGTCCAGGGGCAGTGCCTCGCCTGTATGGCAAAGCTCCGCCCAACTCAATCACTCGACTAACCGTTTTGCTGGAAGCGGCACCATGAAGAAGAGTACAGAGAGTGAGAAAGTGAGGATAGATAGAGAGTGATGAAGAAGAAGAAGAAGAGAATTAAGATGAATCGGTGGACGAATGGATTGTGACGAACGGATGAAAAAGAGATAGAGGGAAAAGGGGGGAGATAGGTATATCATGGGGGGATGGAATGTGATGAGCAATAAGAGATGATAGGGAAATGTTGGAAATAGATTAACTTGGAAGTTTTCGGATTACTGTAGTTTTGTAAAAGGGGCGGGGCTTTTTTCATTTTTTCTGAATGATTTAGAACTGAATCAGTAAGAAATCCGGATTTTTGAAACTTTTTTTTTCAAAAAAAAAACAATGTTTCACGATGTGCATATTTCCTCCGCACCTGGTCCTTTTTTATTGAAATGCATTCACTTTGTCCAAAAAAAAGCGACCCCATTTCATAAAGTTTCCCATAAAAATAATGGAATTGGCTCAGAAAAAAATGTGACACTTTGTACTAGAAATCCGGAAAAAAATCTAGGAAATCTATAAGAATTGACGTGTATTTCGCACTTTACGGGCTTCTTTTTTGGAAAAGTTTAAGGATTTTTTGGGAGATTTTGATGATGTACAGGAGAATTGTAATCTAGATAAAATAGATTTTCGAGAGATTTCTGACTTTTTTAGTTGAAGGAAACAATACTTTTCATAGTAATTTCTTCATTTTTATTTTCGACTGAAGAATCAGGTGTCTCTTGAGTGGTCCCCTCCTTCTCTATTGCTCGATTCCCAAGTAGGACAAGATCTTTTTTGGCGCAGTAGGGTGCGCTCTTGACTTCTGATTTGACACCCGCGGGTTCAAATCCTTTTGAGCTCAATCTTTTTTTCTTCTCAATTTTCTCCGTTTCACCTCAAATTAAATGTTTTTCTGTGACATTTCACAGATCATTCTTTTATCTTCTTCTCCATCCTCTTATCCTCAATTTCATCCCCTCGTTTAACTTCACCGATTCACCCTCATAATTCATTGGCAATAAATTAAAAGGAACATAGACTAACGAGACGAAGACATTTGAAAACATGTCTATATCTCTTCATCTTTAATACTCTCTCGTTTCCTGGCTCCAGGAGAATAAGAAGAGAAATTGGGGGTTTTGAGGGAGTGAGAGAAAGGGAGATGGAGACGACAGTTGGTTTCTAAACGGGTTGAAAAAATTGGAGAAGAAGAAGAAGAAAAGGTTAGAGAAATGAAACCACTTATTTACAAATAATAAGGTTTTAACAGAAAAAAATAGCTGGAAAAAACTGGAAAAGTAGGGGGAAAGGGATCTAATTTTAGAATGTCTGGAAAGAAGAATTTTTCTTTGAAAATTCAAAAAAATTTCTGTTTCATAAAAATGATATTCGTACTTCGGATTAATAGAAAATCAGTTTGTGATAAGGAGTATTATCAAATAAAACAATTGATCTTCGAAAACTAGAATTACTGCTTCATGAATGTAGTTTAGCCAACTTGAACGTAGTAACTTTAATAAGGAATTATTTGATTCACTTACTAAAAACCACAGTTTCCTTATTTGAAGAATTGAACTTTATGTTAAAACTGATGTCGTAACTTGACAAAATACAATTAAATTTACTGTTTCACCTTGATTTCAAAATAATATGAACCAGTAGAACAATAAAATTGTTTAATGTCACCAGAAGGTAGCTATTTTACACAACTAAAAAATATTTCAATGCAAATTTCCGAAATCTCCGGAACTGAAAACTTTCGAAAAAAGCAATTCAAAGATTCGAAAAAAAAACGGTTTCATAAAGTTAGTTTAAGCATATTAGGTTGACGGAAAGACAGTTCGTCGAATGATGATTCAGTCCTAAATATTAACAAAACGTTATTGAAAAAGAAAAAGATGAATTCTTGTTCTTTTTCCTGATCCGACATTTGAATTGAAGTTGTTCACAAGCCAATTTCAAATGTAATTCAGAAACAAAACATTCAAAATTTGAAATAATAGAGAAATTGGAAAATTAATGTTTCAAGAAACTTGTATTTTTGCTACGACATGTCAGTTGATATTGCACTATCTCCAATAGTTATCCTTTGAGAGAAGAAAAATTACTGTTTCATGATAAATGTTTAATGAGATGAAATTTATGAAAAGACAATCCGAAGTCCATTAGAAGTGGCAAAATAATACTGTTTCATCACTATTTCAAGAAAATTCATTTTTAAACATGCTTATTCATTATTATCAACTGAAAAGTTCGAATCTGATCTTATTTGATAACCAAAAAAATTTACCGTTTCATTGAAACCTTAATTTTTTGTCTTTTGCTATAAAATTGCTGCCATAATGTAGTTTTCCAAAATTAGTTAGATAAGGTCAACCGGATTAAGATGATGTGTACTAAAACTACAAATCACAATTTCCCCCAAAACTGGATCAAAATTCCATTAAAAAACTGCAGAAAGATCTGGAATGGAAAGTCTGAAAATAAAAATTATCAGGCGGAAATTGTCGACGTCGGCATATATGCTCATAGATTGAAAAAGAATGGGCACATATCCGATGGGAATGATATAGAGAAAAACCAATGGACTTTACTAATCCCTCTCTTTGAGAGAGGGGATTATAATGAAAAAGCTGATTATAGAAAATGAGATAAAAATGAGAAAGAGAAAAAGAGAGAGTGATAAAGTTTACGACACGAATTATTAAATTAGGGGAATAAGAGAGAAAAAGTTGTTATGCTTTTGATTGGTTTTTGGTGTTGATAATAGTGCAGCTGGTGTATGATACCGTATTCCTTTCCCAAAGCGCTTTATCTCGATTCTCAGAATAGATACAAGAAAAGTTTCAACTGATCAGTTGCTCAGCTTATAATTCTACACATTTCATCAGTTAACACCTTTTTGATATCTTCCATGGCAACGGAGATAGGAGAGACGCAGAGAAGGGGAGAGAGTCTAGCTGTCTGCGCGGGTTAGCTACTTCAAGCGCTCATAACTCGCTTATAGTTAGAGATACAAAAAAGTTGTAAACTAGTAAACTGTTCAGAATATCATGAGCAACATTTTGTTAGTTGACAATTTTTCTGTAACTCTAACTATAAACGAGTTATTTTGCTAGGGCATGAAAATGAATTAGTGGCAATAGCGGTACTTATTTAGAAAGCGACTCATTTCTATAATAAAAGAAACAGAGAAAAAATTGAAAAATTATTGAACTCTCTATATAATATTATGAATATTCAAAAGAAAATAAACAACAAAAAAGAGACTCAGAAAAAGTGAAAAGTGGGGGGAAGTAGTGTCTATTCGGTTGACAGGCCAACAACGGAAATGAATATGAAAAGAGAGAGAAAAAGAGAGAGAGAGACCAAGAATTGAGATGAATTTGAATAAAGATGAAGAAGAGTTTGAAGCCAGATTCATACGATTCTTTTGTAGTTTTAAACTAAAAATGGAGTTTTGATTGGGTTTGCTCTTTGAGTGAACTCTTTGCCACAAAAACGGGAGAGAATTTTCCAGGTTGCGATAATAGGAGACAGACTATTTTAAAAGTATTAATTTAGAAGAAACACACAGTTACTGTCAACTAAAATTAAGTTTTAACTATAACTCGAAATTGAAACAGGGATTTTGTGATTTGGAAAAAAAATTCGCTAAAAATCGAATATCAGATGTTCCAACAAGTATAGATCGGTTTTTGTTGAAGGTATCAAAAAGATCCAACTGATGAGCGAGTTATGAAGGTAACTGAGTTATTTACATACACTTCAAAACAGAATAATTTCTTCTGTAGCATTAACTTCAAAAATTTAGTTAACATTCGAAATTGACCTTTTTTACAATTCCAGTTTCAAAACTTCCTTATTTGATTGGTTTTTTTGTAAAGGTAATTATTTCTTAAAATAGACAATACTAGTTTTGATTGAAATGGATCTATTCTGACTTTATGAATTTTTTAATGTAACATGTTTCTGAGAACTGTTGATGGAAATTTTGGACTCAAATTTCTGTTTCAAGGGTTCTCTATTAGAACCAACAGGCTTTGAATTTACTCCTGCTACGAAACCATGACATGCAAGTAAGGTTACAGAATTTACTACTTCCACAAAAACGTTGCATATTTTTGTTTTTTGAATCAAATGACTTTCCAAAATACGGAGAGAAGTCTAGTCGGTTTGATTGGTTTAAAAAAACTAGTAAATTAAAATTTTTGATGCTTTTATATTAGTAAGGTGTGCAGCGCATGCATCATTTTTCCAGAAATCTTCAGTGCTTTCATAGAAATTGTGAAACGGTAAACTTAATAAAATTAATTTCGAATTTTTTTGCAATTTGTTAGAAAAGATTTATCCTTAGGAGAAGTAAATTCAAAACGTTTTGGTGTTAATGTAGAATTCTGGAAAGAGAAATATAATTTCAAGATAAGAGAAAAACCAATCAAACTCCTTGAGAGACTAAATTCAACATATTATTGGAAATCAAGGTAGATTACATTTTAAAATAAGATAAATTGTTAGGAAATTTTCGAAACGAAAACGTTTTTTAACTTTAAATTAAACAGAAACACTTATATTCGCACATAACAAAGGAAACGAATAACAGAAACTAAAAAAAAAATGTACAAAGTGCATTGGTTTTGAAGCATCTCCTTCTATTTTTCAGGAGTTCTTGAATCAGTAATATTTCGAAAATAAAATTTTGAAAACCGTTCTAAAATGTGTGAGGTTTTTCCAAAAATAATTTTATTAGTTTGCCGATTCTTGAAGTTATCGACTGAAACATTTGAAAGCTAAGAGAAATTCATTCTCAAATTAATATGAATGATAGAGACCCAATCTTATCTTCGAATCTTCGAATAGTTTTTCTCAATGAGAACCTGAGAACTGATTGAGGTTCAATCGTTTTCCTTAGGCTTTATCGAATAATTGAAACGGAAAACATTTTGTTTTCATTTTTTTGAAAGTTCAGTAAACACCAAAACATCGAGCCAAATGTCTGATAAAGCAAATACAGTAACTTTCCAATACTTTCCATACGAATAAAGAACTATTGAAACCGAAAATTTTGAAACGTGGATATTTGATCAGTATATCTCTAGTCTTCTTTTATTATCAAGCGTTTAGAATTCCTCATCCTCTTAGAGAAATGAGTTAACACACCGTAAAACCTCTACAAGAATTGTACCTCTTCTAGAATTATATTGAAAGATATTATATTTTTTGTAATGTCTGTAACTATCATAAGTTTTTGAAACAGTAAAGTTTTTAGTGAAAGACAGTTTTTTCTTAGTTTTTAAACTCACTTCAAAGAATGTTCCGATGAAAAAAAAATAAATAGAATTTTCTAGTAAATAGCTCAAAAATTTCAAGAAAACACTTTTGAGGAGAATATGTATATTGCAAAGCAACTCGACTATAACCCTCTCCTTTTATACAACACCCTTGAAACAGAAAAAGAAATCACCAAGGCAACCAAAACCAAAAAACTCGAATTCCAATCAGTATATATCCAATCAAAAAAAGAAAAAGTGTCAAGACTCTATTTCAATCAAAACTAGTATAACCAAAGAAAAAAGAGGAAATCCTGACTTTTTGTTTAATTCAGTCTGGATACAAAATAAGTCTATAAGAAGGAATGACACATGTGACCAAACAGAAAAGATATTTTTATCATGATAATAATGTTAAAGTGGTCACAAATCACCTTGTAATGGAGGCATTCTTTTAAAAAGGGGCGGGGCTATTTAACTTAAGAAACACTGAATTTCACTTTGATAGAGGATAAGCCACCAAGTCGGGAATTGCTGAAATAGGCGGAGCTTAGCCTAGTACCCATAATAAGGCGGTAGTACGTCATTAAAAATGATGCCCTTATAATAGAGGGAGCAATTTAAAAAGTGGGCGGAGCCTCCACATCATTTTTAAAGGAGTCTTCCCTTTGCGGCCAAAAGATCTTTGAAATTTTCGAAAAAAAAGTTAGAATAATCAACATAAAAGCTCTCATTCTCTGGATGATCCTTGACTTTTTTGGTGAAAGATATCTAGAGAATACATGTATCTCTTTTCTCTTTTTTCTTTCTCGTGCCCTTCGGCGACTTTTCTTTAATTTCAATGATGACGAGAGTGAGTCTCTCCTTTTCTCTTGTATCAAAATAAAAAGAAACTAGTTGAGCATAGAGCAAAAGCACTCCTTTCCCCTCCCATAGAATTAATCCGCTTACCCTGGTATGATTGCCACCGATGAAGAGGGCGGAGACCGCTCCATGTAGTTCACGAGTTTCTCGCCGCGAACACGAGACGAAATTGGTGGAGTGTTTAGAGATGGGCGGTCCGGTAGATTACATGACTCTGAAATACGAAAATAGAAATGGAGCAGTATAGAAGGATCAAAAGTTGTTTTATTGGGTTGTTGAAACAGAGATTTTTTTTTCAAATTTATCAAACCTTGCAAGAGCGCTCCGTTGAAAACAAGTTTCAAGAAGTAGAATTCAAATTCAAGTTTAAAATCAAAACCAGTGCAATGGAGCGCACATTTAGATCTTTTTACAATCATTTTCTAAATTTGGTGTTTTGATGACCGTAATAGGATAAGTTAAACAAATTAGTTATCGAGGTTGAAGATTTAGGTTAGACCGATCGAACACAAATTCATATTGAAGATTGATACTGGTTGTTTGAAATAGAGAACTTTTTTTCAAATTTATAAGAGCGGAAGTACGAAAGTGCGCTCTGTTGAACGAATTTTAAGCCGTAGGGTAGAAAACTTCGATTTTTTGAAATTAAACTAGAAGCATTTGCAACAGAGCACACTTTAAGAACTTCCTTTCCTAGTGTCAGGTCCCCCTTTTTAAATTCTGGTTACCGTAGTAGAGTACTTTTCAGCCATTATTGGAGTTAAGTATTTGTCAAATTGCGAAAGAACCTTTTTTAGATTAAGATTTTATAATCTAAAACTGCTACCAATTTTATATACCTTTTTCCCCGACATAAATTAAAAAATTACAAAATTTTTCACATTTATTCTCAAAATCCAAAAAAAGCATACCAGTGGAAGTAACATGAACGAAGGGATTCCTTCTCGAACTTGTCCCATTTGAACCATCTAATGGAGTGAAGTTCCTTCCAGCAGTTGATGACAGCATGTCCCTTTAAAATGATGTATTAGTTCATTCTTCACTTCCAAGGGAGAGAGACAAAGAGAGCACAGAGATTGAGAGAAGCAAGTGTTAACGTAATAAAGCACTTTTACACCCAGAGAGAGAGAGAAATGGACAATGGGGGGTTCGAGTTGTCTAAAGAGGTACCTTCTAAATGAAAAAGAAAAATGAAAAAAGTGTGTGAATGGTTGACTGATATGATGACAAGATGAAGGGAAAAGAGAGGAAGAGGAAGGCATGTTTGAGGTTTTGAATTTCAATAACCTCATGTTCATCAAATAGATTTTTGATGATTATTGATTTCTTATTTTTCTTGGATTGAATCTCCGAATACAAAATTAACATTCCCTGGATTTAAGGCCTGTATAAGGGGTTATTGAAATTTTTGTTTCAAATTTTATTTGTGAGAATTATACTTTGAAATATGGCTTTATACTACCAAATCTAGGGATCTGCATGAAGCCAAGTTCCGATTTCTCACAGTTAGGATGGTTCACTACTAGCTCAAAGTTATTACCTGTCCCCCATAAATAGAATTTCAAAAGTTGCGTAGTAAGAAATTAACCTAACATGAGTTAGCTATCGAGATGAAGATTTAACACAATCTAGATCTTTATGAAACAAGGGTTTTTTCAATAAATTACCAGAAATCAGTTTTTCATCAGATTTCGGTTACATTTTCAAAATTTTTTATTTTATTCCAGCTGATATGGAGTAATTTATATATTCGTAAAATCTACCTATGAACTTCCTGAAACAGAAATCGTTTTCTCAACGTGTTATTTTGAAAAATATTCAATTGAGCGAAGAAAAGTTTCGGCCACTTATCAGAAGCAAACCGTAAAATTTTTAATGGAAAGTTTGAAACAGAAATATAACATCCAATCGAAATGCCTTGCAAACAGAAATTTTTGTACCGTCTCAAACCCCGTCACTCATCGAAAAAGAATCAACACATCCAGATAATTACTTTATGAAACAGAGTTCTTTTTTTTCATAAAATTAAAGAAAATTGTAGACAGTAAAATTCTCAAATCCTAAAACCTACAACTTTTCTCCTCAAAAAAAAACGGCGTCTGTTAAATTTCCAAGTTCATTCCAGGAACAAAACGAGTAAAAGAGTAAAACACAAGATAGAAAAAAAAACGAAAATTAGATTTCGTTCTCGTTTTCTCTTTTCAAAGCCAGCAAGAAAAAAAATGATTTATCATCGAAAAAAATTTGATAGTTTTTTGGATTGACGAGAAAAGAAATGGGGGAAAAAGATAATCTGAAAAAATCCGGATGTTCTTCTGATATGTGACGAAAGAGTGTTCATAAAACTCTGATTAGATTTAGTATGAGAGAGATGATTGATGATTAATTGATGATGAATCTAGACTTAAAGAGAGAAAGGGTGAGAGGGCGCAGAGAAGGAGACAATCTAGTTTCTCTGCGCTCTCTCACTCTCTCGACCTTATTCCTAAATCTAAAGTCAAAAAAATATATAAAGAGGAAATGAAAAATGTTGATGAAACTTTCTCTCTCACGATGGATTTGAAGGGAATTATAAGAGCAGTAAAAGACGAAAAAAGGTCAAAAAGGGGGACCAGTTGGTATGAGATAGACACCATATGACTCCCCTTTTTCAGAAAAAAAAAAGAGAAAAGTTGGAATTTTCTTCGGAGGGAAGAATAAATAAATATTTGAAAGAGAAGGAGGAAAATCAAAGTTCATTAGAAGGGAATTGAGCAAAAAGTCTAGAATATTCTTAGAAAAGTTTGAATGAAGAAAAGAGGGTGACAACTGTTAGATCATAAAACACTTTGACCATTAGAAATAGAGGAAAAAGTAGGAAGATGATAAATTGAGTGTAATGCTAAAGAATAAGTGTACCTAAACCTAGAGATAAGCATTATTTTTTAAAGAGATGCAGTGGGTCTTGTGTTGGAGTCGACCCCGTCTTTTCTGGGTGGCCTGGCAAAGCCTTTACCAACTGCGCCATGAGAGGCAAGAGCAACACTCTGCTGATAAGCGCTAGAAAAGAGTGGGCCATCTGACGTCAAGCACACTACAATACATCTTCAACCAGAATCAAGTAGCCATCTGATTCGTCTCTCATCCCATTAAAAGTTCAAAACCACATTTCCAGATTTAGATTCATCAATTGGTCATAACCGATTAATGAATATAAACTAGAAAATAATTCTGACGAAAACCGGAAATTGCTCTTCTGATGATTCTGCACGAGTTGATGACGAAAGGTTATTTTTGGGATTTTGCAGAATTTGGATTAGTTTGGAAAAAAATCATGAAAATAATTGGGAGGAAAAATCAGATGTTCAATTTTTCTAGAAACCTAGAATTCTAGAATTTCTTCGAATATCCATAATAATATGTCATAACCTAGAATCTCTTTTCAAGAAAATATCTCAATCTCTGGTCCTTATGAATCCATCTTTCTCTCTCTCTTTCTCCTTCACAAATTGCTCCGATAACTAACAATCGGAAGAAAAGAAGAAACCAGAAAAAAGAGAGAATCTGAAATGAAGGGAAACCAATTGAAAATGCGGGAGAATGTCACTAAGAATATATTCATTTGGCTCAAGAAATTATATATAAAAGGTTTGAGTTGATGGGGGAGAGAGAGAGAGAGAAAAGGGGAGATTGAGGACATGAGAATAGGTATCTTCATCCAGGTACGGAAATTCATAAGCGACAGCGCTCTATTGGCACAGTGCCAAATCTATAAAAGTCCGTGACAGTGAAAGAATTCTAACAATTTTCAAAAATTTACCGATTTTTCAATTTTGAGTCGCTACGCAGCCAATATAATTAGGATTCTTTTTTCTTTCAGTCAATTAAGTTGGCTGGGTATCAAACGTTAAAAATGCCCATTTCAAAATATCAAGACCACTGAAAAAAAAGTATTTTTTACATTTGATACTCAGCCATCGAAACTAAATGTAAGCAACAAAAAGTGCAGAAGAGCGCGATGACAGACATGAATCCTAATTTCACCTAATAATAGTATCTCTTTTTTTAGTAGACAAGGAACCCCTGCCCGCGAAAATAGATATGAGTAAAAAGGATAGAATAAACAAAACTAGTGAAAGTGTATTTGTCTGGTCAGAAAAGGGGAAACATGTTTGAAAAATTGACTGAAAAACATGGCATTGAGAAGTCTATTTGAACCAAAAGTTCAAAAAATTGAGGTAAGGGGGCGCGGCTTAGGGTGAAAATATGAAGGTTAAGCAAGAGAGCAGACTTTTGCTTGAGTTCTTATTTTCAACAGAGCGCGATTGCAATATTCGAGAAAAAATATCCAGTTTCTCTTCAAATAAGGAACGAAAAAGCGTGAAACAATGCAATTTTTGATGCCAACTGAAATGAAAAAAGATTGAAGAAGATATGTGTCTTTGGGAGAGAAGAGAGAGAGAGGATACCACCCGAAATTGTTTCCTGTTTTCCAGAGAATCCACAAAAAAAAACGAGACGAGAAAAGAAAAAAGAAGGTACAATGGAGTGAGCCAAAACTAGATTTACGATTATGAAAAGCGACGCCTCCTTTTCTTAAATTGTGTTTTCTTTCTTCACTTCGTCTGCCACGTGTATATATCTATTCGAGATCTGAAAATGAAAAAAAGAAAACCGCGACTGAAAATTGCTGAAAATGGAGTGAGTTTACACTCGACTGAATTCGTGTGTATGTGCTTCAATTTGATATTCTTCTCTCTCTTCTCTCTTTCTTTTTTTTTCCACATTATATTCAATGATGATGAACGGGAGAAGCACAAGGAAGAGCTTCTTCTTCTTCTTCTTCTGAATATGACATGTTTTTGAAATAATTGCTTCTTTTTTTTTCTTGTCTGAAAGATTTGTACCGAGAACCAGGAAATTTAAAGAATTGAATTCTTAGAATTTTATAGTGAATTCTGAGAAATTAAAAAAATAATTTTTTTACAAAATATAATTTTTGTATCTGACTTGAAGATTCAAATTTATTTTAAGAAGAGGAATCTTGTGAAACAACTACAAAATCTTTCGGCTTCTTCGCTGATTTCTTCTTTTTGTATCGTCGAACAATTTGGAAAATGGAAAATGCTGACATCCCAATGAGCACAAAAATACAGGTGGTGAGAAAGAGACCGATGAGGATACTGAGCTCCAATCCTAATGCAACGGCACTGAAATTTCAAATTTTAAATCTAAAAGATATCAAGAACTCACTGTTCTCCACTTTGTAATGTTGCAGTCATATAACGCATTTTGAAAGAAAAATGAGAGCAAGTGATTCATCGTTTTTTTGTATTTGTTCACGTAAAACTGAAACTTTGAAAGAAAATAAACACGTAGCAGTTTTGTTACTTTGAATGTTCATCACAAACTTTTTGAGATTACGATAGGATACTTATTTTCAGAGCCAACTCAGAAACTCAAAACTGAATGGAATTTTCGTGGCCCATCAAAAACAAAAGATGAGTTTTAAATTATAGACAAGGTGAAACCGAAATAGTTATATTAAAGGTAACTATTTAGGAATAAAGGCCTTAGGCGATAAAAAACTATTGAAATAGTCTTTCTGAAATTTAGAAAAAAAAGAGTCTTGATTGAAAAGAACCATCTCAACACGCGGCATAGCCGCGTCTAGCCTGGGCGCCGAACGAGCGTAGCGAGTTCTGGCGACCATGCTAGTTACTCATATACTCAAATCGAATAATTCTTAACTCTTCATCATTACCGTCTTTTTTATTTTGCTGAATCACAGGGTCTCAATGAATGAATAAGATAAAAGAAAATATAATTCAAGGAAGCGAGGAAACAGTGATTTTTGGGAAGAAAACCTGGCTTCTATAAACTGTCTGGAACCTCGGGAAAATTCATGGATTGACACTTTCTCTTAGGTCTTCTATCCTGGCACACCTAGTGTTTAGAACTAAAAAATTAGAAATTTAAGTGGAAAGTAACAATTTCATTTCATTATTTTCTGATTTCACCATCACTGTTTTAGTTTAATTGATGGATTTCTAAAAGTTTCACTTGGTTTATGAAGGTAGTAACAAATATGGATTAGAATTAAAAATGTTATTCTTAAATGATTTATAAGAATATTTAGAAACATCATTCAATACCACCAGAAAAAAAAATAAATTTCAATTATTCAATGGTATCTCATCGCAGTGGTTGATCTGTTATGCGGATGATGTCTACAACAAAAAAGAAACTTCAGATTTCAAAATAATATTTTCAACTCACCTTATTTTTATAGCACCTCCATTTTTGACAGGTTTTCCGGGTCGATTAAACTTCTGAAATTCTTCGATTATTGCGAAATTTGATGAAATCTGTACCTTTTTTCCAACAACTCCAGTCTCATGATCGTAAGAAGCAGATGTCAGATTAGAAAGAAAAAGAATAAAAATTAGGAAAATGATTGTGAATTTCATATTGATTTGATAATTTTTTTTGTTTCGAAATGATTCAAACTGTCTGAAAATTTCAATAAATATTATTTATTTACTCAAGATATAACACATTGATAAGATGACCAGAGAACCTATAACTGAATTTAGATTGAAATCAAAATTAAGTAGAAGTATTATGTTAAGAATTAAAAAAAATAAGAAATAATAAAATAGATTTTCTTCATTTCTGCCTTAATATGGATTTCTGTTGTTAACACATTTCCTAACAAATTAAGTGGCTATGAAATTTTCACGTTCAAAAAAGAAAACATAAAAGTCGAGAAAGCTACGTGGGGCCCTTAAAAATTTTAAGCATTTATTTTTTCGACGTGACCCTGACACTTATTCTTTTTTTTCGAAGTGTCAATAATCGATCGATAGTCCCTCGTGGAATCAGTTCTCTGTTTTTCTCGCTTCTTGGACGCTCCTCTGGAAAAATCGCTCTCGATAACCAAGGCTCCAAGGTATGGTTTAGAATGCGGAACCACAAAAAAAATAATTTTTCAGAATCAAGAATTGGACAGTTATTATTTTATTCTTTTTTACCATACTCATCAAAATACTCGAATATTGATAATTGACGAGAAGTGGTTTCATTGAAGAATCAAAGTTAATCAAATGGAAAAAAAAAATGAAAACAACCACGTGTGACAAGAAGGCATTTGCTCATCTCAATGCTATGGGAATCAAGAAGTTATATCCGGAATTCGATGTCTCCTGTATCCAATCGAATTGTTCTTCGAAAATCGTCGTGGACATTCCAACCATCGTCATCATTAGTCTTGGAGACTAAGAAATTCAACTCCAGTGCTCATCTCTGAACGGCATTAATGGAATGAAAGCTTGACTTTTTTGGTTTTCAATAAATTGTTTTTTTTTATTAATCTTCGTTTCGTCCATTGGCTTAGATTTCTTTAAGACCATGAAACTGAGAAGGAGTCAATGGTCCCGAGGGTTTTGAGTTAAAGCCTTTAACTTAAAGGTCTTTGATTTCTTTTGAATTCTTATCGGAATTGGATTCTGGACGTCGACCTTGAGGCTGCCTATTCAAAAACAAGACTTTTAAAAATATTTAATTTTGTCTTTATTTAGTTATACTTGATTATCTGTTTATCTTATCAGTAGATCATTAAGTTTGAAACAAGCAAGTATTCACAGAAATTTGTTTAAACATTCTGTTCTTATCATTTCCGAGGTGCTAGCCTTATTTTTAACATTTTCATATAATTTGAGCCCTCTTGAAATGAAAATATGGATACCATGAAAATTACAGTATCCAGAAAAAAATCAAAAAATTATCTTTATTCACTAATCAATTCAAGCCGTTCAAGGAACCTAATTTCATATTTTATCTTCAGATAGCTTACCGAGGTCCACCGCATCGATTTTTATATACAGTTCCAGTTGATTATACAGTTCCAGTAGTTCCAGTTGATTTACGACTGAATTCAATAGGAATTGATGGAGGATTTTCAGGAGAGATCTCAAATACTTCAAGTGTTGTGAGTAAAATTGGAATTCACTGATTCTTTTGCTCTTTTTCCGAAATTATAAATTGAGGTTAATAGTTAATCTTTGATTTGCAGGAGACTACAAAACTACAGTATCAGTTCTTGGCACAGGTCCACAAAATCCGTGAAGGTGTACAACTGCAATCATGGATAATTTTTGAAATGTAAGAATGAAAATGTTATATCCGTGCTCGATGAAACTACATACTTTTGAAAAAACAACCAAAGCAATGAGAGGGAAAGTAAACAAATAATCTCCGATAGTTCTTTGTTTTTTGGAATGCTTTTTTGCTAATCAAGAAGTGATGGGAGAAATGTTTAATATAAAAGGACAACATTTAGAACAATACAAAAAATATGAAATTAAATATTCTCTGCATTTTATTGTCAATTGTTTGATAATCAATGAAGTCTTGCAATATTAGATAAAAAAGTAAATTTCAATTTTTTTTAATTTCAGACTTCTTACCTTCGGCTGAAAAAATTAATTTTCAAAAAAAAAAGTACTAAGACCACAATGTGTCAACCGACGTGATTCCACAAAACTCTAAATTCAGGTCCTTTCACATGAAAACCGTCAAGTAATCACGTTCAATTCTCTTCATGAAAAGCTCACGAAATACTACTTAGATCTACGACAATTCAGCAGATCGACCGGTTGGAAATAGACACTTAAAGTGGGGGAGAGGGACAGTTAACTCATTGAAAATTAAAAAAAAAAATTAATTTTCAAAATAAAAAGTACTAAGACCACGATGTGTCAACCGACGTGATTCCACAAAACTCTAAATTCAGGTCCTTTCACATGAAAACCGTCAAGTAATCACGTTCAATTCTCTTCATAAAAAGTTCACGAAATACTACTTAGATCTACGACAATTCAGCAGATCGACCGGTTGGAAATAGACACTTAAAATGGGGGAGAGGGACAGTTAACTCATTGAAAATTAAAAAAAAAAAGTACTAAGACCACGATGTGTCAACCGACGTGATTCCACAAAACTCTAAATTCAGGTCCTTTCACACGAAAACCGTCAAGTAATCACGTTCAATTCTCTTCATAAAAAGTTCACGAAATACTACTTAGATCTACGACAATTCAGCAGATCGACCGGTTGGAAATAGACACTTAAAGTGGGGGAGAGGGACAGTTAATTCATTGAAAATTAAAAAAAAAAAGTACTAAGACCACGATGTGTCAACCGACGTGATTCCACAAAACTCTAAATTCAGGTCCTTTCACATGAAAACCGTCAAGTAATCACGTTCAATTCTCTTCATAAAAAGTTCACGAAATACTACTTAGATCTACGACAATTCAGCAGATCGACCGGTTGGAAATAGACACTTAAAGTGGGGGAGAGGGTCAGTTAACTCATTGAAAATTGAAAAAAAAATTAATTTTCAAAATAAAAAGTACTAAGACCACGATGTGTCAACCGACGTGATTCCACAAAACTCTAAATTCAGGTCCTTTCACATGAAAACCGTCAAGTAATCACGTTCAATTCTCTTCATAAAAAGTTCACGAAATACTACTTAGATCTACGACAATTCAGCAGATCGACCGGTTGGAAATAGACACTTAAAGTGGGGGAGAGGGACAGTTAATTCATTGAAAATTAAAAAAAAAAAAGTACTAAGACCACGATGTGTCAACCGACGTGATTCCACAAAACTCTAAATTCAGGTCCTTTCACATGAAAACCGTCAAGTAATCACGTTCAATTCTCTTCATAAAAAGTTCACGAAATACTACTTAGATCTACGACAATTCAGCAGATCGACCGGTTGGAAATAGACACTTAAAGTGGGGGAGAGGGTCAGTTAACTCATTGAAAATTGAAAAAAAAATTAATTTTCAAAATAAAAAGTACTAAGACCACGATGTGTCAACCGACGTGATTCCACAAAACTCTAAATTCAGGTCCTTTCACATGAAAACCGTCAAGTAATCACGTTCAATTCTCTTCATAAAAAGTTCACGAAATACTACTTAGATCTACGACAATTCAGCAGATCGACCGGTTGGAAATAGACACTTAAAGTGGGGGAGAGGGACAGTTAATTCATTGAAAATTAAAAAAAAAAAGTACTAAGACCACGATGTGTCAACCGACGTGATTCCACAAAACTCTAAATTCAGGTCCTTTCACATGAAAACCGTCAAGTAATCACGTTCAATTCTCTTCATAAAAAGTTCACGAAATACTACTTAGATCTACGACAATTCAGCAGATCGACCGGTTGGAAATAGACACTTAAAGTGGGGGAGAGGGACAGTTAACTCATTGAAAATTAAAAAAAAAAAGTACTAAGACCACGATGTGTCAACCGACGTGATTCCACAAAACTCTAAATTCAGGTCCTTTCACATGAAAACCGTCAAGTAATCACGTTCAATTCTCTTCATAAAAAGTTCACGAAATACTACTTAGATCTACGACAATTCAGCAGATCGACCGGTTGGAAATAGACACTTAAAGTGGGGGAGAGGGACAGTTAATTCATTGAAAATTAAAAAAAAAAGTACTAAGACCACGATGTGTCAACCGACGTGATTCCACAAAACTCTAAATTCAGGTCCTTTCACATGAAAACCGTCAAGTAATCACGTTCAATTCTCTTCATAAAAAGTTCACGAAATACTACTTAGATCTACGACAATTCAGCAGATCGACCGGTTGGAAATAGACACTTAAAGTGGGGGAGAGGGTCAGTTAACTCATTGAAAATTGAAAAAAAAATTAATTTTCAAAATAAAAAGTACTAAGACCACGATGTGTCAACCGACGTGATTCCACAAAACTCTAAATTCAGGTCCTTTCACATGAAAACCGTCAAGTAATCACGTTCAATTCTCTTCATAAAAAGTTCACGAAATACTACTTAGATCTACGACAATTCAGCAGATCGACCGGTTGGAAATAGACACTTAAAGTGGGGGAGAGGGACAGTTAATTCATTGAAAATTAAAAAAAAAAAAGTACTAAGACCACGATGTGTCAACCGACGTGATTCCACAAAACTCTAAATTCAGGTCCTTTCACATGAAAACCGTCAAGTAATCACGTTCAATTCTCTTCATAAAAAGTTCACGAAATACTACTTAGATCTACGACAATTCAGCAGATCGACCGGTTGGAAATAGACACTTAAAGTGGGGGAGAGGGACAGTTAACTCATTGAAAATTAAAAAAAAAAAGTACTAAGACCACGATGTGTCAACCGACGTGATTCCACAAAACTCTAAATTCAGGTCCTTTCACATGAAAACCGTCAAGTAATCACGTTCAATTCTCTTCATAAAAAGTTCACGAAATACTACTTAGATCTACGACAATTCAGCAGATCGACCGGTTGGAAATAGACACTTAAAGTGGGGGAGAGGGACAGTTAATTCATTGAAAATTAAAAAAAAAAAGTACTAAGACCACGATGTGTCAACCGACGTGATTCCACAAAACTCTAAATTCAGGTCCTTTCACATGAAAACCGTCAAGTAATCACGTTCAATTCTCTTCATAAAAAGTTCACGAAATACTACTTAGATCTACGACAATTCAGCAGATCGACCGGTTGGAAATAGACACTTAAAGTGGGGGAGAGGGACAGTTAACTCATTGAAAATTAAAAAAAAAAAGTACTAAGACCACGATGTGTCAACCGACGTGATTCCACAAAACTCTAAATTCAGGTCCTTTCACATGAAAACCGTCAAGTAATCACGTTCAATTCTCTTCATAAAAAGTTCACGAAATACTACTTAGATCTACGACAATTCAGCAGATCGACCGGTTGGAAATAGACACTTAAAGTGGGGGAGAGGGACAGTTAATTCATTGAAAATTAAAAAAAAAAAAGTACTAAGACCACGATGTGTCAACCGACGTGATTCCACAAAACTCTAAATTCAGGTCCTTTCACATGAAAACCGTCAAGTAATCACGTTCAATTCTCTTCATAAAAAGTTCACGAAATACTACTTAGATCTACGACAATTCAGCAGATCGACCGGTTGGAAATAGACACTTAAAGTGGGGGAGAGGGACATATTAACCCAGAAAATATTCAAAAAAAACTAAATCCACAGTATGCCGACCGACGAGCCTCCATTATACAATCCAACTGGAATCTTTCCCATGACAACCGAAAGATGCAAGCTATCATGTTCAAGAAACTTCTCAGAAAGTACATGTAAGGCCCTTAGATACCCGAAAGATGCAAGGAGTCTGCCGGTTGGAATTCGACACATAAAGTGGGGGAGAGGGACATGTTAACTCAGAAAATATTCAAAAAAAATCTTACAGTGGCAGATAATTCCAGGGGTACAATAATTCGGGGGTACAAGGGGGTACAAATGATTTTGGGGGTACAAACAACACATTTATGGGGACTAAATTTTTTTAGAAATTGAGCTGCGACCCTCCAGATTGTTTTCTTTTATTTAATTTATGTCTTTCTAATTATTTTAGAACAATTTTGCCCAATTTGAGTAAACCTCACTACGAAAAAATTGGGAAGTTGTACCCCCAAAATCATTTGTGCCCCCGAATTATTGTACCCTCGGAATTAACTGCCGGCAGTGGGAAGCGCTTGCGCGCACTCAAGATGGGAGAAACTGACCGGTGCCCTTCGATTGACAGGTAGAGGACGGTGATCCGAGCGGGAGAAGAGGAGGAGGAGAAGAAACATTCGAGAGCAGTGAGGAATAATTTTTGGAGGGCTCGAGTTCCTCCGTTAATTTTTCAGCCCCGGATATAAAAAAAATTAACCTGACCTCGCCGACCTGTCAACACGTCGATTTATTTCACATTTGTATTTTTAAATTTATAGGAAAAAGAGTTCACGTTAAAAAAAACTAATTGATATAGAGAAATTATTCTAATTTGTTTATTTAACAAATAATATTTTTCACAGTTCAATTTATTTTCGCATTCAAGGCACTCTGCTTCGAAAACATAAAAAAAGCTTTTTTCCATTTTTTTCAAAAAAGTCTCTTCAGTTCGACTATCTGAAAATGTTCTTTAGAAATTTGAGCAATGAAATTCATGAATTAATTTGAAGATATTTTGAATTTTGCTTGCTGCCACACGCTCCGTCAACTAAGCTCATTGCATGCTGCTCCTCTTCTAATATCGTAAGCATAATCTTGGTTAGCATGATCAAAGATAACAGTAGCAGGAGAATCAAATTTATTTGTCTGGTGGAAAAATAAGTTTTGAGCTTACCGTATATAAATGTTTTCTTATACTCATTGTTTTGCTATACAATGTGATGACTAAAATCCAGTAATGATCGACATTTTTCTTAATTCTTAATCTTAATTGTTTGAAACTGCAATTTTTACCGAAATATTTATGTTTCTTTCCTAACAGATCGAGCCAGATCGAACTGACCGCTCTTGAATGAAAAAATCGTTTTTATGAAAAATAAGATCAAGAAAGAACAATATTTTAATTGTTAAAAAAATTAACGAAACACAAAATAATCATCCGACGGGATTGAGTGGACGACGACTTTTCTCTACTAAACTCTACTAAATTACTCTACTAAAAAATTTCCTCTAGCCAATTACTGTTTCCACTATTTTCCATATTTGGCTAATCTTGTTTATTTTAGTTCTTTTGGTATACTTCCCATCAAACCTTACAAAGTGTTAGATAAGATCTTGCTCCTCATAAAATACGCTACATTTTCAGAACATCTGCGCATTCACTTCCTTTTTACAAGCCACCAGGTGCTCTCTAACAATGGGATGATGACAATGGGGTGGATGTAGAGGAAGACAATATGTAGATTTTTTAAAGCAAACAATATTTTACGATGAGTAAGGTCTAATCTAACGAATGGTATGATGACTCGGGAAGTAAACCAAAAAAGAAGAATAATTGGAACAGGGATAAACAATTACAACAGTGAAAACATTAATAGCTTGAAGGGGATAAAATAAAATTGAAACAGAACATTTAGTTTTTGAAAATGGAGAAATAACAGAAAAAGGAGAATAAAAGTTCTGAATTTTTTCAATTGATAATATCAATGATGTCGTCGTACCGACACAGCTGGCTCTAACTTTACCTTCTTTGAATAGAATATATTCAGAAAATCAAGGAATGAAAACTACAAATCTCGATTAGCTCTACAATATAGACCTTGGGATGCAATCATGTGATCAGTAATAGAAACAGAAACGATGAAAAAGGCCAGATCTGTCTACTAAAAATATGAATCCGAAAGGAAAATATAGCCTAACCCGTTCCTTTTCATCTTTTTTGTTCATTGTTGAAAACATAATGTTCTGTTTCAACACCCTTTTATACCTATACCCTTTTATCAATTACTGATTCTACCTCTCTTTTACTTCATCGTTTGTATTTAAGGTATTGTTCCTCAATTCTTCTCAATTGCTAGATTAGACCTTGCTCATCTTAAAATATGGTACATTGTTATAAAAAAATCTACACATTCACTATTCTATCTTCCCCTAATTGTCATCATCCCATTGTTTGAATGCACAATCAGATAAGATCTTACCTGGGCAGGTGCTTAAAAGGGCTGTAAATGGGCGGGGCGTATCTGGATGCACCTGGCTCCGCCCCTTTAGATGGGTATATAAGGAAGTGGTGCAGGCAGAAGACTCATTCAGTTTTCTGATATAGTTTCTCAACCACTCTATATCTAACTGCTCTTATTCGTCATGGCTGCTATTGTTGCTGCTCCTGTTGCTATTGCTAAAATCTTCAATTGCCAATGGACTGACTGTCCAAAAGCTGCTACTGTATTCAACTGCATCGAGGATCTTGTCATTCACGTCAACGAGGATCATATTCCAACAATTGTGGAGAACGAAGATGGAGACAGCGAAATTCAATGTCATTGGAGTCTGTGCCGAACCGCGAAAAGTCATGGAAACGACGAGAAGCTGACGAATTGGATGAAAGAACACTTTCTTTTGAAACATGCGAAATCAGCGAGGATGTTCAGATGTACTGTCGAAGGATGTGATGTGAAGAAAGGAACTCAGAAGGAATTGGATTCCCATTTGAAGAATGGACACAAACCAAAAGTCGAGAAAGTACCAAAGAAGAAGAAGCGTGATCCATATGCACCAATCTTCTTCAGCGACAATGAATCTTCTCTGGAATACGATGAAGTATGGACTGATCCGGAATACGAACCAACTGTTCCAATGGATATTTATGGAGGACCAATGAAGCCTCATATCTACGGGTGCGCTGGAAAGTCTGCTTATCAATACACTGTTCTGGAATTCAAAGCTCCAAAAATCAAGAAGAAGAGAGGAGAAAAGTTGACAAAGGCTGAGAAGAAGTCAAGAAGAAAGATCGTCGAAGAGAAGTTGATGGCCAGTCGGTATAGAAGATGTAATAGAAAGATTGATCAAAAGAGAGGAGTCAAGACTCTTTGGCCAAGCGATCCATTATGGCCATGCGAGAGAAAATTCTATGGAGAGTACACAGAGAAATTGGAGAAGATTGAAAGGAAGAATCAGAAGGAACAAATGAAGAATCGGAAGAGACGAGCCAAGAAAACCGACGCTGGAACTGCAGCCAAGAAACCTTGTATTTAAATAATTTATTTTTTTTAATATTTGTTTTTTTTCTTAATAATTTCAATAATAAATCCTCTTAACATATAAAAGTTATCTTTTATCAACAGGTTTACTTAACAGGTCAACAGGTTTTCAAGTTAGTTCTTTCAGTCTTTTGGACCGTTAGTTTTTGACCACTCTTTTACTTGATACCAGGCTGGGCCAAATAAAGTAGTTTTCGCTGGGGTTAATTTTCTACTTGGCGACCTCTTCTTGGGATCAGTTTTTACGCTTGGGATCCCTAGGTTAGGACTAATCTTTTTCTTGGGACCACCTGGTTCAAAGTACTTTTTCATTTTTCGTTGTGACCAATATTATCATTTGGTGCCACCGAACGTTTCATTTTTTTGGTCGGAGGATTAGCATTCATAAAAAAACGATCTACTCTTCTCTGCCTCGATCATAACTCGGTTAACAATGAAAATGTTAAAAAGGTGTCAACTAATGAAATGAAAAAATAAACTGAACATTTTCTTAGTTGACTACTTTTTTTTTAATCTCTTCCGTTATTCGAGATATACTTTTTTGAACGTTTTCCAAAAGTACGCTCAGTTCAAAATACGGAGTAACCCTTCTATAGTTTGAACCTGCTGATCCCAATTTTAATCCAACTTTTCCAGAAAGTCTGAAACTATTCCAAATTTGTATTCCAAATCGTTCAATGCTCACTTAAGTGATCAACTGATCGTTCATTTTCATTTTTTTTACAAATTCAACTGATCAACACGTTTTCCATTCAACTTCTCAACGTCATTCCTACCATTTCAAAACCAGCCATTGTCTTTTCGTCTCGTTCATAGATCCAATCGGATTATAGTGGAGCATTTAAAAAGAGAGAAGCAAGTGATGTTCCTCATTCATTTCCAAAATGGAGTCGTCTGATTTCGATCAGAGTTACAATTATGTGATTCGAAATGGATTCAAATTGAATGAGAAGTTCTATAACTGTACCGGGGTAAATGGATTTGATCTCGGTGTTGCTAGACCGATTATCGGAGGGTATTTTCTAACAGTTGGAATTATGCTAATGGTAAGTAGCTTAGACTGGAAAATTAGGATGTTTATCCTAAATGGGTTTGCGGACACTGCTCCGGCATCTTCGGAACTCCTCTAGCAATTATATCCAAACTAAACTTCTTACTTTTCCAGATCATCTATCTCCTTTGCCTAATCGTCATCTGTAAAAGTGACCTAATGAAATCATCATGCTACAAAATAATGGTTTGGCTTGGATTCCTTGACATCTGCTGTATCTTTGTTAACTCCATTGCAACCGGATTCCTTGGGATTCAAGGAGCCACCCTCTGCTCCTATCCCATTTTCATCTTTTCTATGGGAGCCTTGGGATGTGGTAAGCACTTTTACACTTTCAAAAAGACTTCATGTTCGTGTAGGTTGTTGGATGGGATCGTGTGCCACTTGTATCTTACTTGGCATCAATCGTTGTTGTGATTTTAACCATAACATGAAGATCCGTACAATTTTCATAGGCCGGAAGGTCTATCTCACTATCTCGATCCAAGTTCTCTACACAATCTACTCAATTTTCTTCACAAAAACCGCATCATTCAATTCGAATTACATGAGTTGGTTCTTCAATCCATTGCTTCCAAATGGAAGAGATCCTACGGATTATGTGAATATTCAACATGCTATTAACAATTGTATTGTCTCTTTTGCAACAACCTCGATTTACTTGTATCTCTGTTTGATTCTGTTTGCGAAGAGTCGTTATATCAAGTCAGAGTCAATGACGAGAACTCAACGACAGGTAAGTTCTAGAAGTTGTTATTCGGTTCAGAGTGAAGATATCAAAACGGTGACAACTGATGAAATATTACTTTTGGCAAATCACTTCTATATACTAACGGACAAGTCTGTCTCGCCGTTTTTGCTTAATAACTTTTTTGTCCCTCGACCATATTTCCCCATACTTTGCACATGGTCATGAGTCCCCGAGCATTTTTAAATTTTACCGTTTGGAGCTCAGATTACTGTAGGATTACGGTAGCTACAGTAACCGAAAAATTATAAAATCGCCTGGGTAAGACGGGATGAGTCCAAATTTTTATGGGGGCACCCTTAGGGCACCTAGAGTATGCAAACGAAAATTCAGAATTTTCTGTCACGGATTACGGTAGATACAGTAACCCGAAAAATGAAAAATACCCTCCTGCTATGTCACGGAGGGTTGACCATTTTGAATGAAAGCTTTTCTAAGATACACGTATGGTACTGGAAAGCTGCCCTGGATACGGTAGGATTATTGTAGTTTAGTTTGGGACCGAATTCTGGAAGATTGAAAGTGGAGGAAGATAATCAAATTTGAATTCCCGCCGGAAAACGTCGAGAAGATTCTAGAATGTTCTCGAATGATCCAGCCAGGACCATAAAAGAATGTTCCAAAACATTTCGGAATATAGAATGTTTTGGGGGGAATTCAAAAAAGTTTTGGCGGGAATTCAAAAAAGTTTTGGCGGGAATTCAAAAATGTTTTGGCGGGAACTTGAAAATGTTTTGGCGGGAACTTTAAAAAGTTTTGGAATTCAAAAAAGTTTTAGCGGGAATTCAAAAAAGTTTTGGCGGGAATTAAAAAAATGTTTCGGCGGGAATTCGAAAAAAAATTTTGGCGTGAATTCAAAAAAGTTTTGGCGGGAATTAAAAAAATGTTTCGGCGGGAATTCGAAAAAAATTTTGGCCGGAATTCAAAAAAGTTTTGGCGGGAATTAAAAAAATGTTTCGGCGGGAATTCAAAAAAGTTTTGGCGGGAATTCAAAACAGTTTTTGCGGGAATTTAAAAAAGTTTTGGCGGGAATTCAAAAAAGTTTTAGCGGGAATTCAAAAAAGTTTTGGCGGGAATTCAAAAAATGTTTCGGCGGGTATTCAAAAAATGTTTCGGCGGGAATTCGAAAAAGTTTTTGCGGGAATTTAAAAATGTTTTGGCGGGAATTCAAAAAAGTTTTGGCGGGAATTAAAAAATGTTTTGGCGGGAATTTAAAAATGCTTAGGCGGGAATTTAAAAATGCTTAGGCGGGAATTTAAAAATGCTTAGGCGGGAATTCCAAATTGGTTTGACGAGAATTCAAAAATGGTTTGGCGGGAATGCAAAAAAGTTTTGGCGGGAATTCAAAAATGGTTTGGCGGGAATTCAAAAATGTTTTGGCGGGAATTCAAAAATGTTTTGGCGGGAATTTAAAAATGCTTAGGCGGGAATTCAAAAATGCTTAGGCGGGAATTCAAAAATGGTTTGGCGGTAATTCAAAAATGTTTTGGCGGGAATTCAAAAAAGTTTTGGCGGGAATTCAAAAATGTTTTGGCGGGAATTCAAAAATGTTTTGGCGGGAATTCAAAAATGTTTTGGCGGGAACTTAAAAATGTTTTGGCGGGAACTTTAAAAAGTTTTGGAATTCAAAAATGTTTTTCCCGAAACAATCTCAACCCCTCTTTTCGAAAACCTAGTTTTCAACGTCGCCGCTCCGTGTACTTTTCCTGCATATCAGTCAATTGTTTTTGCTTTTCGCCCAAAATCTGTTTTCTTTTAAATGAAAAATTTCTTTTTGCACGAAAAATAAAGAAAAAGAAAGATATAAATTTTCAAGATAATTATTTTCAGTTGAATAGATACCTGAGGGAAAAGAAAGACTGAGCATTGAAACTTGACATTGTGAGATCTGAGTTAAATAGAGCGCAATTGCTTAAAAGCAACCTAAAATGGGGCTTTTGTGTCCACGGAATTTTATAATGATCTGTATGTTCCTGAATTTTTCCAGAACTTTTTCGGGCGAAAAATTTTGATTAATCTTCTTTCACTTTCAATCTCCCGAATTTGGGATTCAAACAAAACTGAAGTCATTCTCATATTTGCAAGGCCGGGCCTTCAAAGGAATTTTCAAGACCCGTCCCGGCCTGGATGGCCCGGAAGGCCTGGAGGTGGCTGATTCTGTTCCTAAATTGGGTTTGGACAAAAGTTTTCATGTTTTGAAGCAATCTCTTTTTCTCAAAATTTCGAAAAAAAACCGGTCAGTTTCCCAATACTAAACGGGTATATTAAAGGAACTTTCAAACAAAAGGGCCAATATAATGTGTGTATGATCAGAATGAAAACACTGTCTACAAGAATAAGGATGCCAATAGGAAAAAGCCTATATGAAAAGGCTTAGGAAGCGTTCATATTCGAGCGTAATTCAAAAAAAAACTTGAATTTAAATAAAATTACTTATTTTGAGAGTTTATTGAATTTCCAGTGGAAATTGCGGCGTAGCCGCAAATTTTCCGCTGGTATTTCACTAGTTGACAACTTTTTTCTGTCTGTTCTGGGAACTGAGATATTTAAACAAGCATAAGAGGCGCAGAGAAGGTCACACTGTTTGACAGTCCGAACACTCTTACTCACAAATAATATCACAGTTCACAGTGAAGTTATCGAAACTGTGTTAACTGATAAAATGTTGCTTTTAATAAGCTCTACATTTCATTAGTTGACAATTTTCTTGTATCTCTTCTGGGAACTGAGATATATCGCTTTTAGGTATTCTTTCAATCCGTCCTAATCTGTTTCTTCAACGCCATCGCCGCTTATATCTATGTCTACATGCAATTCTTCTCATCACCTCCCATGCTCATTCTAATTGGACAAATCGCTTGGCAATGGTCCCATGGTACCCCTAATTCTCTGAAAAATGCCTCTAATTTTAAATTCCAGGATCCGTGTGTCTTATCTATATCACAATGAATCGTACAGTTCGTCGTGGAATTGTTGACCTCTTCTTCCCTGCCTCCGTTCGAAATAAATATAAAATTGGAACCTATCGAAAAGAAATTGTCTCGATTGCCGGGAAATCTAAGTTTCCGACAACTCAAGGAACGTCTTCTGATGTCTTCTAACAACTCCCAAATATATACTTTATTTGACACAAAAATAATTGAATTTGTATGAAATCACATTTGTCTGTTTTCTTTTGTTTCAACGCAATTTATTCCTTGTATTTGGTTTCTGGCCAGTTGACATTGATGTACTCCTTGAGCTCCGGAAGATTACGCATTCTGAGATAGAATGCGCGAAGCTCCGGAAGATGATCCAACACTCCGTCGTCTCCCTGAAACAAAGTTTATTATTCTATGCTTTCTTAGTTAAGAATTACCTCATCGAGAGCCTGAAGAACGCCGAGAATGTAGACATCACACCAGTGAATCGATTTTCCGACGAAGTAATCCCCCTTACTCTTCTTCAACAAGTCTTGCATAATCTCGAGTTTTGGACCGATTGCCGACTTGTACTGGCCCATTGCAACCTCCTTGATACTATCCGGAGCATACTTTGCTTGAGCAGCCATGTTGAACAAGTCAGCGAAGCCGTCAGCCATCATGTCAACCTTGGCCGAGTCCGTTTTGGTTGCTCCACCGAACCATCTATCCGGTTGAACGGACTTGGCGAGATAACGACAGATGGAAACCGTTTGACAGAGAGTTGTCTTTCCTCCGTCGATCTCAATGAACGGGAGTTGTTTCATTGGAGCTTCTGGAATGTAGATTGTTTAGAATGGGTATAACTTAGTTCACAAAGGAGATAGGAGAAAGTTATCAACAAATGAAATGTTGAACTTGAAATGAAAAATGATTTGTCAGTTGAAAACTTTTTCGTATCTCTTCTGCGAATCGAGATATTGCGGTTCGAACGCAGTCTCTTGTCTAACATCCAATTACTTCCTGGTTCAATTCCACCTACGTTCTATTCCCTTTTTCTCATGTCTCAAACCACAAACTAGCCTTTCCCCTCTATTTTCCAAATAAAGTTTCCCATATCTGCGTCTCTCAATTTCACTCACTATCTTTCATGGCTCCGGTGAAGTCGTCTTTATCCATTCGATAATCCTCAAAGTCGACACCGAGAAAACTAAAAACGAGGCATTTTATTTTCTATTCAAAAATAGAAAAAACCCACTGAAAGACGAGTCGAATCGGTTCGGCTCTTCCTCTCATATTGACGTAGTATAACTTATAACGATGCTTTTGGTCGGGTGACATGACGAAATGAAATGAGCAAGCAAGACGAGAAGAAGAAGAGGCTGAAGGCAAAGAAAATGTGGTGTAAAGGAGAAGAAGAAGATGGAGAAGGAGATGGGGCGGCGACAAGCCAATAATCAAAAACACGTTTTTTGGTGTGGAGCAGAAGTAGAGAAGGAGAAGAAAAGATTTATTGTGAATAAAAATGGAGAGGCATAGATAATGTATATAGAAGAAGAAAAAGAGGGAGAGACATGGAAATTAAAGGAGAACAAAAGAGTCAAAGAGCAGACAAGGCAGCACCTGAACTCTTGTTCAGCTTATATGAATTGAAGCGGAATGAAGTTGATGTCAGTCTTCTATGCCTATTCCACAAGGGAGCTGGCTCTGCTATTTTGGCGCAATCGGCTAAGCTCGCGTTCGTACTTGCAAGGGTGGCGCGTTCAAGTTCTACAAGGAGCTTAACTTTTTTAATTGTTTTTAAAGTTCGGAAAATTAATAAATAGCATAATTATTTTTAGAGCATAAAATTGTACCCTATCCCTAACAGACCTCACTTTGAGTTCAGAAAATCAGCACCTAAATCTAAAATCTCTCTAACTTGAAAAAACATGACTTTGCTCTGATCAGCGCGCGCACTCTTTACCACCTGAAAAGCCAAAAAGTGAAAGAAGACGTGCAACCTATACGACTAGCCTCTCCGTCTCCCACTCCCCCTCCGAAAAGCCATGTCGTCGTGGCAATAGGGCGGAGCTCTTCTCAAGACGATGACAATTGACGAGAAGTGGACTTTGCTCAGTTGTGTTTAGTTGCTGCTTTTGGGAAGAAGAAGAAAAAAGAAAAGAAAATGGGAAAGAGACGACGGATATTTATTATTCATCAAGTAATATGGAGAGGAAAGAATGAAAAGAACAGAAAATAATAAAGAGACGGGAAGAAATTTATAAGGAAGTGGAGAGTCTCAAAAAACAGTTCCGGAACTTGTTCCAGTTCTTGTAGTCAATTTGGCATCCACTCCAACAACACTTAAAATTGGTCTAGAAATTCTCGTGGTCCCAATTTTGGTCCGATCTCGGATAGCACGTGGAACAACCAACTCGATGACTCCTCGACGGACGGTTCGATTCATGGTGATATAGATCAAACAAACAGAGCCTAAAAAGTCACAAATCACACGAAAATGATGACAAATGGAGGTTCCCTAGCAACCGGGGGAATTCTCACCATGAGCACACTGCCATGCGAGTTGTCCGATGAGAACGATGGAAGGGGGCGAGTAGAAGAATTGCATGTAGACATAGATATAAGCGGCAATTGCATTGAAAGAACAGATTAAGACGGATTGGAAGAAAATCTGAAAGGAAATTAGGTTATATTTGTCTCGGTCTTTGTGCTCACTTGAGTTTGAGTCTTTGAAATAGATTCCGATCTGAAATGCTTGCTCTTGGCGAACAACAAAATACACAAATATGCATAAATCGCCGTGGTAGCCATAGAAACGACACAATTGTTGATGGTATGAGCGATGTTTATGTAGTCGGTTGCCTGGAAATTGTATAGTTTGTTTATTATGAGAATTATAAGAAACTTCGTGTCCGGGGAGCATTGGATTAAAGAACCAGCTCATATAATTCGAATTGAATAGAATTGGTTTGGTGAAAAACGTAGAATAAATTGTATAGAGAATAGGGATAGCAATAGTGAAATACATCTTTCGGCCGATGAAGATAATACGAATTTTGAGGTGTTGGTTAACATCACAACAACGATTGATACCAAGAAGAATACAAGAAGCACAGGATCCCATCCAACATCCACAACCAAGAGATCCCATGAAATAGATGAACATGGGATACGAACAGAATGTGGCACCAACGATTCCAAGGAATCCGGTGGCAACGGAATTGGTAAGGATACAACATATATCCAGGATTCCAAGGAAAACCATTATTTTGTAGCAGGATGATTTCATCAGGTCACTTCTAGAGATAACGAGAAGGCAAGGGATGTAGATTAGCTGAAGGAAGGGATACGGTTGGTCTTATCATAGACACTTACCAAAAGAATACATCCAACGACAATAAAATAAGTTCCGATGTATTCTCTAGGAGTTCCAATTGCAAATCCATCTACCCCAGTACAATTATAAAAATGGGGATGCAATTTGAATCCATTACGAACAACGAAATTGAGACTCTGATCCATATCACTGGTGAACAGATTCATTTTGGAGTGAGACCGTAGTTCTGTGTAGTCTCCTTATATAGAGCATTTTTGGTAATCCGTAAGCACAGTAAGCCAAAAAGATCCCCCATTCATTGAGTAGTAGTAAAATTGAATCGTAGTAAATTAATGGATTAGACATTTTTGAGTCGTGTGATCGAGAGTATTTTGATGAGATTAAGGCTATAAAGAATGCTCAGGTTCAAAAACTAAGTAGTGAATCATTCAGATCTAGTATTTTGAAATGAAAGAGTGCAAACTTGAATAGAACAAGAACATTCATTATTTGAGCTTTGATATCTCGGTTCATAGGGGAGGTATCAAGAAAGTGTCAACTAATGAAATGTTGCTTGTATTAAGCTTAGTGTTTTGTTAATTAACAACTTTTGTATCTGTTCTGGGAACTGAGATACGAAGGTTTGAACAATGTTATTGTTTTTGCTTAGTGTTGGCTCTGTTTCGGAAGCTGCTCACCTTTTCTTTCGCCTAATCAGGTTATAGCAAATTTCTTAATTTTGCTGGTTACGCTCTTGTCTGGAAAAGTTTTTATCCTGAGTTCAATTCTTTCTACTGTCAATTTTTTTTTCGTCGCTGTAAAAAAAACAAGAATGAATATGAAACTGTTTATTTGAGTAACAATGTTTAAGCTTGACGATTGGCAGCAACTCTGCGGTGAACGGCGACACGTTTCTTGGCAAGAACCTTGCGAGCGACCTTTCTTCTGGAGTATCCTTGTGGATGATTTCCACCTCCAACTCCAGCTCCTCCATGAGCTCCGGCTCCATATCCTCCAGCTCCTCCACGTCCTGGACATGGACAATAGGCGGCGTCGGTTCCTGGGGCTCCATCGTTTCCTGGTGCTCCTGGTTGTCCGTCTGGTCCTGGTTGTCCTGGACCTCCTGGTCTTCCGGATGGTCCTGGTGGTCCTGGTGGTCCGGCTCCGTATCCACCTCCTGGTGCTCCATTGTTTCCTGGTGCTCCTGGTGGTCCCGGTGGTCCTGGTGGTCCTGGACGGGCGGCTCCTCCTTGAGCATTCTTTCCTGGACGTCCTGGTTGTCCTCTTCCTCCTGGTTGTCCTGGAGATCCAGCATCTCCTGGTGCTCCTGGGGCTCCTGGTGCTCCGACACCTCCTCCGAAAGATGGGGCTCCTGGTTGTCCATCGTTTCCTGGACGTCCAGCTTGTCCGGCTGGTCCTGGTGGTCCTGGTGGTCCAGCTGGGCAAGTCTTGCATCCTCCGGCACCTCCCTCGGATTGTCCATTGGATCCAGCTCCTCCGTTGGATCCTGGTTGTCCTGGGGCTCCTGGAAGTCCATCAAGTCCAGCTTGTCCTGGTGGTCCACGTGGTCCTGGTGGGCAAGTGTTGGAGCTTGGAGAGCATTGGCATCCCCCGCCGCCGCCGCCACCTCCTCCATAACCTCCACCTCCTTGTGCTCCTCCGTGTCCTCCATATCCACCACCACCTCCTCCTTGAGCTCCTCCGTATCCACCTCCTCCATGTCCACTTCCATATTGAGCGTATCCTCTCTTCTCACGCAAGAATGGATTTCCTCCCTTTGGTGCGACGACATCGTTGATAGCATCCCAAGCGATGTTCGACTTGACCTGTAACCCGAGATTTAAGCTACTTAACCCTTTAGCTAGCTAACCTTGAAAGCGTCCATATCAATCATGACGTCATCATAAAGTGAGTTGACATCATTGAAGATTTGGGCGGCAAAGAAGAGGCATCCGATGATTGTGAAGCCAGAGAGAATTGCTGCCGAAGCGGCAAATGTTGTTGAAGCGGTCATTTTCGTACCGACTGACTATTCCCTTCCTATCCGATCTCTTTTATACTCCCCGATTTTTGGAATTCAAAGGAGAAGAAATTTCAAGGGCAGTTCCTCCTTCTATCTCTTTCGTTTTCCTGACCGAAAAACATCGTTGGGAAAACTGAAATCTGCGTATCTTTTCCTTCTTACCAGTTTTGAACATCAACGTCCTTGTCCCTTTTCCGTCTTTTCTAATCAACCAAAACATCTTCTCTGCGTCTCTCACCTTGTACACACTATTTCCTCATACTCGAGAGTCAGGCGATCGGCGAATTGGTTTTTTTGCGTTTTTTGGAAAAACGGTAGAACCGTTTTGATGGTTACGAAGTCAGAGGACACATAAACGGGCAGCTAATTGAGAGAAAAAACTGTTTTCGAAATGAAAAAGAAGAAAAAACTATTTATTGGAAAGATACCTCGTAATAAGTTTAGTGGAAACAAAAAAGTGAGAAATTGTTTATCCGAAATTAATTCCACCTTTTCCATTGGCTCCACCAAGGAATTGATTGAACAAACTGAACAAGTCACTTCCAGGATTGATCGGCACTCCGGGGATTATCGCGGCTAAAAATTTTATTTTTTCAAAAATTATTCTCACTAAGGATTAAAAAAAAACTAACGGGCTGGTGCAGAGGTAGTCGTCGATGGCGCGGGAATCTCTACACATTTTCCATTTTTCGGAGCAAATCCACATCGACACATGCATCTTCCACGATAGCATCCGGAGTTTTGAGGGCATTGTTTTTGGATGAAGCACAGGGAGTTTAATGGGATCGCCTGAATTTTGAAAATATTTATATTTTAGAAATCACGAAATTTATTACCTTCATACAACTAGTATCCTTGGATAAACTCTCATTTTCACAGTCTCTGGAACAAGATTGTGATGGATTCTTCAATGGATTAGTGAGAACATCGACTGCCGGATGGAAATTCTGTTGGCATTGACATTGTCCCTTCATACATTCCATTCCTTCTCCTCCTCCACATTGAGCATTTGAAGTGCATGCCGAGTTGAGTTGTCCACGTGGAATACACTGATTGTTGGCGTAGAGGGCGTTTGGAGCCATTGCGTTACATGGACGACGACAGCAGACCGCTTGGGAGAAACTTCCGTCTGGAATTTTATGAAGTTTAATAAGGATTTTCTGGGATTGGGGTCTATATTTGCTAGGGAAATGGGCCCCACTTCTCAGTCTTTTTTCTTTCTTTCATACCTGACAACAAATGACAAAAATGAGAATCTGATGGACACTTGGTTCCAGAAGGTGCATCCGGATCGCAGGAATACTTGACATCAACGTGGCTAGCCAAAGGACACACAACTGGGCAGCAGTGACCTAAATACGTTGGGTTATTATTAAAGGTTTCCTTCAAAGCTCAGAGACTTACCAACTTGACTATCAGCAGCAGTGACACAAACTTGGCCGGACGGGCAGTTATCTTGATTTGGTGGGATATTGAATGCAAGTGATGGGTCCGATCTTCTCACACAACTCTGGCCTGGTAGACCTCCAAGTGGACAATTGGCAGCTGCCACGCAACGGGAACCCTGAAAATGAATTTATCTCGTTTGAGAGTAGTTGCCAATTGATGAAATTTTGAATATGTATGATTTTGAATGTTTTATTAGTTGACAATTTTTTGCTTTATTTTGCGAGGAGAGATAATTGCGTTCAAAGTTTAAATGGAGAGACGCAGAGAAGGGCTGAAGTGCCTGACTGTCCTAACCTTCTTTGAACTTCTAGCTGTCATATCTCGGTTCTCAATGAAGTTATCAAAAACGTTTCAATCAATAAAATGTTGCCCATAATAAACTGAACATTTTAATAGTTAACAATTTTCCTGTATCTTTATTCTCAAAAAAGTTATTTCCCTTTTTCTATGCCCTACCTGTTGAATAGTTCCAGAAATACAAACGCATTGAGAATTCAGACATGCGGAGAATGGAGAAGTACAATCATAATGTCTTGAACACCTGTCTCCAACTCTTGATGTTGTTATACATTCTCCATTTGATATTCTTGTTGTTCCTCTTTGAACACATTGACATTCACCATTTCGACAGAATAGGGGTTCACGACACTTGTTGGCGCATTTGGCTCCCACTTTTGCAGGGACTGTAAAATGTTTTTAAAGTGATGTCTGGCTTTTCAGATATTTTTTAAAATGAAGTTTGGTTTTTAACATTATCATTTCGAAAAGTTTTTTTTTAATTGTTTGTTTTTAATGAATAAACATACGCGGCGAACATTTCGGTAGCCTTCCTTTTTCATCTTTAGTCTCTTGATAATGCGGATGACACCTGAAATGCTTAACTTTATTTCAAGAGAAAAAAATAAAAAGAGGATTACCTGCATCGTCCTCTCAGACAAATTGATCCCTTATTATCACAATCTCCATTCACATCGCAAGTATCATTCAGTGCAGATTTTCCTGGAAAAGTAGATTGGAGATTTTCTGGTAGAGCTTGGAGGATTAGTAATTTTTGAACCCCAGAAATCTTAACTCGGGACTGAAAAGTGAAAAATTTTCTTTTTGATTTTGATTTATAAAATTTTGTTTTAAAAAATTTTCAAAGTTTCGAAATTCCATATTTTTAGGTTCCACATAAATTTATCAGGAATATTTTTTTTGGAATGTCCGAAAATTTTTATATTTTTCGCTTCGATACAAATCTGTTCTATTTCAATTTTCAGTCACAATTTTTCCCGATTTCAAAAAAAAACATTACTAAAAAAATTTACCATTACAAGGAGAGAAAAGTTGTGTATCCACAATATCCAACACTAATAAAAACAAAAAAGAGAATTGAATAATATTATTGGGTAACATAATATTTCATTCGAATGTGAATCAAAAGTTAGAGAAAAGGAGAGAACAGTCGTCGGATGAAAGAGAAGTTGGCCTACATTAGAAAAAGAAGAGAAAGCTATGAAAGGAGAAGCGCAGAATCCGGAGATGAATTCTCAGATGAAGAGAAATAGTGTGTGATTTGGAGAGACTCAGATATGAAAAGAGAAAGATAGAGACAATTTATTGTATATATTGTAACATTCACTTTCCAATACGACGTAATTAATTGAGAGGTGATTCATTCGAATGACGTGACTGTAACAACTGAAACTGTGTTGGTTCTTGAACATCTTTCTCTCATATTCTTGTGAATTATTATATTTAATTTTTTTTAGGGTTTTTCTTTTTTGAGTGAAAGATCTTTTCGATTATTATTTTTTGGGAACACTAGACCGGAAAGCCCGCGCTATAACTCTCTCAAGTTCAATTCAAATTAGACGATTTCTTTATTTGTCAAATTTAAAATTTTAATTTAAACAGTTTTTTTTCATTGAAAATTCAAAATTTCACCAAACAATTATCATAAAACTTCGAATCAACTGGGAACGCATTCAAAACTCTTCTCAATTCGATATCTTCTTGAAATCTTCTCGATGATCTCTGAAAAAAAAGACTCCTTTTCTGTTTAATAAAAAAATTCTTACTTCAACATTTGGCAGAAACGATAAAACATTTCCCAATCGAATTGGATGCTCTTCTTCTGTATTTTTGATGACACGATAATAATCAATGATTTCTCTATGAACTGTTTCTCTGACTTTTCGACTCATTTCATAACAGTTTTCTGATTGACCATCCAATCCTGAAATACTTGGTTTTGGGTGAATAAATGTTCTGAAGAAGAGTTACCAGTGGAAAAAAGAACCAATGTTGCTAAAGCTAAAAACTCAATGAAATCAATTTGATTAAGAATCATTGGAATTGACACATTTCGATGATAAACTGTGAATGATGGACTGAACATTCTGAATAATTTTTAATTTTCAATCTTTGTTCATGCTCTGGAAAAAAAACTTACTGTACTGCCTCTTTGGAACTAATTGGTTGTAACTCATCTGGATCATAAAAGAAGTTTTCCAGATTAAGACAATCTATAAACTCTCCAGATGGTAAAAACCAAACATCATTTCTTTTATTCTTCGAAGACTTGAATCCAGATTCCAAAACCAAAAATTGAAAATAAAAGTTTCGAAGTAAAACGTCTTTTTGATCGGAAGGAAGAGTTGCATAACACACAAAACATCTTTGAATCCAATCGGAAATCAGATTGAATTCTTTCATTAATATTTGAAAATTTTCTTTATAATTCACATATCGAGGAGTTTCAAATGAGCCGTAAGTGGAAACTCTCAGTTGTTCCAATTGGTTGTACATTTCCCCAATCTTAGTGAGAAATGGGATGGATGGAGATGGGGTTGGCTGGATAATTGAGCGTTTTCCATATATATCTCGCTTTTTTTGGACAGCTGAAAAATTTGAAAAAAAGAAAGTAAAATATCAATTTGATATTGCAAACACGCTCTACCAAACTAAAATTGTTTAAGGAAAGTGAATATGATTATTTTTTTAAAAACTCACCATCTTTCCTCATTCCAATTTTCAGACATTTGGCAAGTCGACACTTTTTACACATCATTCGATCGACTGGAACATTTGAGGTATTACTGTGTTAATGTGCATCTTACCTTCTACGATTTCACAGTCATCATTTTTCTTACATTTTTAATTGTTTTTTCCATTCACAGAACGCCGAAAAAACGCGGAGCAGGCTCTGAAATTCTACCAAGTAATTTTTCTATTATAAAAGAAATGAACAATTTACCTACAGACATCAGCTCCAAAATGAATTCCACTGGAAGTTGCATCACACACTTGGCATCGAAAAATCATTTTTTAGTGTGTGAGACTGTTCTTCTGTGTTTGTCAATTGTCATCAAAAAGAACAGACCACAAGATACAAAACGAGAGAGCATGAAAAATAAAGAGACACAGATTCAAAACGAGAATTTCGGTCAAAAGATTACTTTGGTTATCCAAATAAAACACTTTTAAAAATCACTTTTTTATTACAAATTTTTACAAATATCCGTCCAGACATGTCGAACATGTTCAATTCCATGAGGAGATAAATGTAATGGATCCGTCCAATACGAAAACCCCCGATCATCAAAATATCGGAATGTATTTGTTGCATTATTATAGAATTCCGGAACATAATCCACCATTATACACTTTCCTTTACAGTCCTTCACTAATTGAGCATATCTTCTCCGAGCCATTTCAAAATTGTCTGGTTTGATTAGAAGATCCTTCAAAAAATATCTTATTTATCTGTATATCCAGATGTCCTTACATCAATCTCCTTCAATTCCTTATTATGTCTGATCATTGGAACAATCTCCTCAATAATCTTTCTATTTATTCTCGGAATTGCATCAAGAATATATAATTTGTATTTTATATTTGCAATGAATTTCAGCATTTGTTCCTTCATTGTCTGGTAAATTGGATCCTTATCGAAAGAAGTGACTCCTTTTGGAAATGGGGCTCCGATTGACATAAATCTAGTGAAGATAAATGCCATGTCTGGTTTTTCTTTTCGGATTCTTTCTTCAAAATGTGTGAAGTTTCCTTTGCATAGTTTTGTTTGACCAGTAGGGTAGAGAGCCTCGCAACCTGCAAATTTAGTTGATTTCCATTTGAAGAAAGAGCAGAGAAGCTCGACGCTCTCGTTTCTCTGCGCTTTCGTAGCGAGAGGGTGCAGAGAAACTTGAAAATCTTTGTCTTCCAAAAAATCCAGACTTTTTTTCACTTACCATAAGCTGCTCCTTGCATAATACTTTTCGCCTTGTATCCACATTCTTGATAGAACATTCTAGCATGATTAGCTGTCCAACTGTTACCAATTATAGCTATTTTGTATTTTCCAGTTGGGGAGAGACCCTGAAAAGAATTATTTCAGATCGACACTCTCTCTAACACTCTTTCAACCTACCGTATGCCTACACCATCCCAAATGAGATTTTGTCTCATAAACACAAGAAGGGACCCGAAGGAATTTTCGATCATAAATACTCCATCGATGATTTAACCGAGCAGCGTCATCCAATGTCATTTCGTCCGTTACATTATCAAGGTTTGATATATTTCCTCCGATTGAATCAATATGATCGGTGATTTCATCTTTGTTAATCAAAACTATATTTAAGAAGAATAGCATGACAACAATAAGACCAATACTTGTAGAAGACAATTTCAAATACCATTTCTCATAAGTCTCGTAAGTGATGACAGCTAGGATAACAGAAGCTGCCAACGCACATACCAACACTGAAATTGAAGATAATTAAAGCTGAACATAGGCGAAGCTTACAGTATCTGTCTCCATCACAAGTCAACTTCCAATATGCATACATTGGCCAATGAATAAGATAAAGAGAATATGAAATATCTCCGATATAAGTTAAAAATTGGTTTGAAAGGACTAAATTATCGTCAGAGATTAGCATGAGGAATCCAGTTCCAGCTGTGATTAGAGGTCTGAAATAGGGTTTTTAAAAAGGAAGATATTTCTAGAATCACCTGAATATCAGAGACGGTAAAGTTGTGGGAAAACTAGTTGCGGTCAACAAAAATACCAAGAAAACATATGAGGTCTTCTGAGATATGGGGTTCTTTTGACAACATTCCACTTCCTGGACTTCTTCATCTTCCAGCAGTTTAACTGACTCCCCTTCTTCCAGGGTATTCAGAGATTGATAATGAACTTCTGGTCGCGAGTTGGAAATTAAGTACACAACCATTCCTATCAGAAATTGCCAAATTCTTGCGAAAACACTATTGAAGGCTTCAGATGGTGGGGAAATAAAAAAGAATATGAAGGAGATGATTCCTGGAAATGGGGCTTAGAGGTAGTCAATAATGGATTACGGTACCTGTGGCAAAATAATAAGTGTATTGATACTTGTCCGGAAGTCTCGAAGAAATTAGGAAGATAAATGGAACGAGGAAGTAGAATTGAATTTCAACCGATAGTGACCAGGTATGGGTGAAAATGTCGACGGCGAGGGAGAGCTGAAAATTGTTGAGCTACAGTAGTCCGCTTAGAACAACTCACCTGCTGAAAATAGTTCTCCTGATCAGTTTTAGGTCGATTTGAAACAAAAAGAAGTGCATGAATAGCAGATTCTTGATTCGTTTCGATGGCAGTATTAGGGAAAAAAGAATAAAGAGAAATCATAGAAAAAAGGATAACAAGTAGATATAATGGAAGAATTCGTTTGAATCGTTTTGAATAGAATAGACTGATTAATGAACATGTCGATTGATTTTCAGCACGTTTCAATAACATACACATTAAGAATCCAGATAGAACAAAAAATCTGAGAATGAAGAAAGATAAAAGAGAGAGAGAAAAAGAAAGAGACTTACTGATCAACACCAAGATATCCATTTGGAAAATATTCTGGAAAGAAATGAAAACCAAGTACAACTATAATTGCCAATCCACGAATCCCTTGTAAATCTAATCTCTTCGATGGTTTTGCTTTTTGAAGATCCATTTACCTGCAAAAACGTTTATGAGGAATTGAAAAACCATCTTTTGGAATAGAAAAATTGCGAAAACGTTTTTATAGCTTTACGGGGGGAAGATATAAAAATTGAACATTGAAGTTTCTTTTTCTACCTGTGTTGAATATTTAAATGTCCATATTTTTCTTAAATTTGATAATGTAACTTGAAAAATCTGGTTTTTTTTTTTTGAAATGTGAATCTTTTCTCTTCTCTTCAAAGTAAAACGAAAACTTACAGTATCCCAGTGTGTGTCTATTTGTGGAGTTTGATAGATTGAAAAGTGCTATCGAGATGATTCTTTCCTTGTTTAACAATGCTGTTCAAATATGAGGAATACAAAGAAGGAGGAGGTGTAGTTTCCGTGACAACAGAATACAAATTAAGGTATAATCAAATTTTGGAAATACTGATTATTTATTACAAACTGCTTGACAGCTTCTCTCGCATTATTGTTTACCATGAGGTAATTGACCACCGATGAATGATTCAAAATTTGCTCTTCTATGAATTATAAGTTGCTTTTCACGCATACCATTGGAAAATATTTTGGTTGTTGAATCGAAAATTCACACAAAAACAAAGAGAGCGAGAAAACTACGTTTGCAACTAGTAAGAAAGATGCTTATCCCGTCTCGTGTAAGTCATTGGGCAATTGATTCAGGTCAAATGTCGTTGGCTTAACTAGGCCGCATATGGCGTTAGCCAAACCCTTGTCGATATACTGTGAAACAATCAATATTTCTTTTTCTTTAATAATTGTTCAATATACTTGGAACAAATTATCGGAAGTTTGGCAGAGCACTAAAAACTCAAAGAATAGTTTTTTTATTGTATCAAGCTTTATAGGCATACAGATGTCCGCAATAGAATTGGAAATTCTAGAAAGATTAGAAACATTTTGGTCAGTTTTACAGGATACTCGTCTTACTCGGCACTGTTAGGCACTGATTGCGAGAATAAACATTCAAAATTACTTCAGTGACGAAACAGGAAAAATTTCAAGAATTTTTCACTTTTTTTTTTGAAGATTCAACTTTATATTACAAACGAAAAACAGACGTCTTGTGTTTTCAACGTCTTTGAATCCGAATTATAATCTCAAATACATTTCCCCACAATATCATTCTCCTCACAATTTTTCAACTGATCTCTTGAACTACCACAATCCAAACAAGGGATTCCATTCTCTCACGTATACATTCCACTGCCGTGATCAATGATGCGAGAGAAAAGCTCTTTGCACAAAACACGATCTTTTTTTTTGCAAATGAATCTAGATGAATCAAGAAAGACTTTGAAATTGAACTTTTGGAGTTTTTGAAAAGAGGGTGGGCGGTTGGGTCGATTTGCAGAAATGTGATTTGTTGCCAGAAGTTTTAATATTGAAAAAAAGAAGGCGGGGCTTTGAGAGGACTGAGGTTACTGTGAAAATCTCCTGCATAATCTTTTAGTTGAATATTAGAACTGAAATAACTTTTAGGCAACTTTTTTGGGCGACTCCTTTGTACCTTTAACAGCTTCTGACTTGGAAAAAATCATTTCGGTTATGGCGAAGTACAGCCATTTTTTCAAAAAAAAAAAGTCATCGATGAACCAAAACCTTCTGAAAATCGACATTTTTCAGTCTATTCTATTCAGTCTATTCTATTCAAAACGATTCAAACGAATTCTTCCATTATATCTACTTGTTATCCTTTTTTCTATGACTTCTCTTTATTATTTCTTCCCTGATACTGCCATCGAAACGAATCAAGAATCTGCTATTCATGCACTTCTTTTTGTTTCAAATCGACCTAAAACTGATAAAGAGCTCATATAATTTAGAGAAACAATGTTTCAAATCTTAATTAAAACTACTACCATTAAAAAAAACAGAAAAAACTATAATTTATCACAGATATCTCTCCAAACAGGTCTGAGACGTTCAATTCCATGAGGTGAGAAATGTTGACTTGAAGTCCAATAAGAGAATCCTCTCTCGTCATAAAACTCGTAAATATTCGTTGAATTATTATAAAATATTGGTTTGTAATCGATCAAAACGCATCTTCCATCACAATCTTCCACCAGTTTTTTGTATCTTCTCCTTGACATTTCGAATCCGTTCGGAAGAAGAAGTTTGGACTAAAACAGTCAGAAATTAATTATTAGGTACCGATTTTTCTTACTTGAGTTTCCACAGGACTCAATTTATCTTTAACAAAACCGGCTATATTCGGAATCTGTTTTGATTCTGCGCTTGGCATTGCATCCAGAATGTATAACTTGTATTTGATACTCTCTAACATTTTGAACATTCTCTTCTTCATTTCCTGATAAATATCATCTTCATCAAGACTTGTCACGTTGGCAGCAAACGGGCGGCCTACACTAATCGCTCTGAAATCAAGGAATTAAAAAAAAATAAGTTTTTTATCTAAGTAAACCTTGAAACATAAAATGCATAATCTGGTTTCTCCTTCTCAATCCGGTCCATGAAATCTGTGACTAAACAGATCTTGGATGCCCAGAAATATAAGGGTTCACAGCCTAAAATTTAAAATCTTAAATTGAAAAATTCCTAGAAATGGTACCCCAAGCAGTTCCTTGAAGAATACTTTTCGCTTTGTATCCACATTCTTGGAGGAAAAGTTTGGCGTGATTTGCAGTCCAACTATTACCGAAAATTGCTAATCGGTATTTTCCGTGTTTTGGAAGCTTCTAAATATCTAATTTTAAAGAAATTCATTAAATAGACTTCTTACTGTATGTCGACACCATCCATATGGAGAATCAACTCTTTCATAATCACACGTAGGCACAAAAAGATTCTTATGGTCATTGACACTCCACCGATGATTCATTTCTGCTGCGTCTTCTGAAAATGTATTAGTTACCGTACCCAAAAAAAACTTAACTTCATACCATTAGTCATATCGTCTGTAACCTCATCTAAGCTTGTAATATTCCTTCCGATTTTATTAAAACTATCCATTATATCATCTTTTTGTATTAACAAGATACTTGAAGCAAATAACAAGACAACTAAGAGTCCAATGCTTGTTGAAGAAATTCTCAGATACCATTTTTCAAAAGTCTCAAAAATAATGACAGCAAGGAAGACAGAAGCAGCCAAAGCACAAACCAATACTGAAAAAGATAGGCTTCATTCCGATATCTGTGATTAATGACTCACAATACTTGTCTCCGTGACAAGTCAACTTCCAGTATGCATAAATTGGCCAATGTATAAGATAAAGAGAATATGAAATATCTCCGATATAAGTTAAAATTCGATTAGAAAGAATCAAATTATCTTCAGAAATGAGCATGAGAAAACCGGTTCCAATGGTGATTAGGGGTCTGAAAATTAGAGGAAAGATAGACAAGTCGATCTATTTTTATTGGGAAGTCGAGTTAATGCAGTTTCTATCCTTGGCACCTAACTCACAGTGACTGGATCAAGTGCGGCGAAAACTCTACATAACTTACCTGACGGAGGAGGCCGGAAGATCAAATGGGCATAATGTGACTGGAACGAGAAACATCAAAGCAACATAAGAAACTAAAGAGTTATTAAAAAGGGAATATCTCTCTGGAACAGACTCCTTCTCAATGACTCCATCTTCTAATTGAACAATGAACAATTCGACTTCTGATTCGTCAACCAATTTTTGATATTCACTTCCGGTTTTCGACAATTCCAAACTTCCTTGGAGATACACAACCATCCCAATCAAAAATTGCCAGATTCTAGCAAAAACACTATTGAAAGCAAGTGTTTCTTCCATTGAATAGAATAGGATGAATGAGAGTAAACTGATGATTCCATAATAGGGATAACGATATTTCTCTGAGAATTTGGTTGAGATAAGGAAGATGAATGGGACCAAGAAGTAGAATTGGATTTCAACGGATAGAGACCATGTATGGGTGAAGATGTTGACTGCACTCTCGAGCTGGAAAAAAGTAGTTTACAACATCCCCTCAGCTGGAGTAGATACTGGGACAAAACGTCAGCCCCATATGGAGTGTTCAAACGCCCATATCTCGGTTGTGGTCAGAGATATCAGAAAGTGGTCAACTAGTAAAATGTGGAGAGTATTAAGCTAAACAATTTATTAATTGACTATTTTTCAGTATCTCTAAGCACAACCGATATGGAGCTTTGAAAACCTCGTATAGAACTGTCTCACAGTATCAACAATATTTGCGAGCAAGCTGCTACGCAATGAAAATTTATACAACTCACCATTTCAAAATAATTTTCCTGATCAGTCTTTGGACGATTCGAAACAAATAACAGAGCATGGATAGCTGATTCCTTGTTTGCTTCGATGGCAGTATCAGGGAAGAAATAATAAAGAGAAATCATAGAAAAAAGGATAACAAGTAGATATAATGGAAGAATTCGTTTGAATCGTTTTGAATAGAATAGACTGATTAATGAACATGTCGATTGATTTTCAGCACGTTTTAATAACATACACATTAAGAATCCAGATAGAACAAAAAATCTGAAAATGAAAAGAGATAAAAGAGAGAGAGAAGAAGAGAGAGACTTACTGATCAACACCAAGATATCCATTTGGAAAATATTCTGGAAAGAAATGAAAACCAAGTACAACTATAATTGCCAATCCACGAATCCCTTGTAAATCTAATCTCTTCGATGGTTTTGCCTTTTTCGGATCCATTACCTACAAAAATTAAAAAAAAATGTAATTTTCAAAAAAGTTGGAATTCTTGAAAAACGGAGAAAAAAACTAGATTTGATCTGTCCTTTTATACATCAACATTTGATCATCTCGAGCGCTTCAAAAGCTGTTCTTCCCACCGGTTTTCATTTTTGGAGGAGGACTCGAAGATTTGATCTGAGTCGTCGAACGAATCTTGCACGGATCACAACGAACAAAGCCGAAAGGAGATGAAATGAGTTGATTAAGAAAAGTGGGTGAGAATGAGGTAGAAAAAGAAGACGAAACAGGAACTGTTGATTTTTTGAAATGGACATTTGCGGCCAATGAAATATCCGCATTTTCCATTTCCAGTGGTATGATACCGTAGGAAATTACTATTAGGAATGAAAATTGATTTGAAAAATGTCTTTATTTTTGTAGTTGACAACTTTTTTCGTCTTATGAACTTAAAAGTTAGAAATTCCAGTGTTAATTTGAGACATTCATTAATCCAGTTTTTTCTTTTTTCTATTATCTGCTATGAAAGACTTCTTATGAAAATATTGTCAACTACAAAGTTTTATGACAGGTAAAAGTACTAAAGAAATTTCAAATCAATGGCTGGCTCCCCTCAATGTGCTACTTAAAACATAATTTTGGAAATTTTTCAATTTTCAGAATCATTCTTTTCAATTTCATCTGAAATCGCTGCCTTCATCGAAACACCAAGGCCTCAATGAAACGGGTTATCTGCTGCGCGCCTGAATCCAGATTTTATCTGATTCGTCCATTCTGATTTATCTTAATATTTTTTCTTTATTTTCAAATTTCTACTGAACAATGAACATTCTTTTGGATTTACCTACGAATTTCCGAACGACAAGACAAAAATGAAGAAGACTGCTTTCGAAAAAATTCCTATTTCTGTACTTTTTCTTAAGAAGTTCATTTTTGAGTAATTCACTGAAAATCGAACAGATCTATCAAGAAAAAGAAACACGAAATATTAGGATTTATAAAAAAATGTGTAGAAAAACAACTGGATTAACTGCTGAACCGTGAAGAATATAAAGAAGTTTCATCATTTTTTCGGCTGCCCCTACAGTAATCCAAACTCAATAAAGAATAAAAAAAACCTAATATTAATTGACGTGAAAACCTCTAACCTTTTTTCCCATTGTGTTGCTTTATCCAAATCCTGCCGTGAAAAAAATCAGTTCGAGATTTCGGAAGTGTTCAAAAATAAATCGTTGGGTAAGCTGTCCCTCCTCCTTCAACTTTAAGACCAAACTTTCCTTTTTAGAAAATATAAGTACAATCGATAGGAATGCGTATAATTGTGACACTCTGCTTGTTTCTTTTTTTAACAAGATTCACGACGACTCATGGAGATCCAGATGATGGTAAGTTCTGAATATCTAACTCTACTGAAATTGCTCTCTAGCTATTCTGATTCCTGAGTTATGTTTGCAGTTTCAGAGAGACGCAGAGAAGAAGAGTCTCTGCGTCTCTCTCGCTTTTTATTTCTCTCATATCTCGAGAACTAAAAAAAATTATCGGAATTTACTATATTTATTTTTAGATGAAGACCAAGATTCGGAACCATCCAACTCCATCAATTACTCTAATTCAAATCTGAAATTGATTGCTTCTGATTTCCGTATCCTGTCTCGTGTCATCAATGCAATCTATCTTCAAGCAGCGGCTCTCCAAAAAGATATTAAGATTAACCAAGTTCTCATGGAACTTCTTCAAATCGATCCGAATGTTTTGAAGAAATCAGTGATGGATGTGGATGTAGAATCAGCGAAAAAAGAATTGGATCGGCTGGATGGAGAATTCCAGAAACAAAGAAAGAATGCGGATGTTAAATCAGCTCTATTCAATGATTTATCAGTGGCCAATCTAAAATTAACATTGAGTTATATGAATTTCATTAGACATCTTCGTCAACCAACCACTGCTGAATTGCTACAAAAATCCAAGAACTTATCATCTGTGGAATTTCTTCAAGAAGCGGCTAAACTGCAGAATGATCCTGTATTCGATACAAGTTGTGCTCGAATAAATGATAGCGCATTGAGTATTGTCGTTCAATTGTTTGGACCCCTTGGAGAGATTCATCGGTTAGACGGTAGTGAAACTAAGACGATTATCGAGGAATTCGGGAAATTGAGTGATTCAGTTTTTGAATGTCTGGATGATTTGGAAGGATTGAGTGAAGATATGAGTAATTTGGACGTAAGAAGCAAGATTTATGGTTTTCAAATGGTAAAAGCAGCAAGAAAATTGTCAACAAAATATGTGGTCTTCAATAAATCCATGAAGAATATCACCGATATAATACTCCGACGCCTTCGTGCTGGATTCAATGCCACTAAACCATTTTGGGATTCAGAACCATCGGAAGCCATTGCTTTATCGAAATTGATGACTAATGTTTATGAATCAGTGAAAGAAATTCATGAATATAATGAGGATTATACTGAAACAGAATATGTTCATACTGCTGGATTCGCGAATTCCTCTGACCTGATTAAAGTGTATGACGACTTGAAGAGTCCTTGGTTCCTTCAGAAAATAGCTCGAGGTGCAAATATCACTAATCTAATGAAAGTTTTCACACCGTTTCGGACAGTATCGGAGAAAATTATCTCTTTAGAAACGGCATGGGTTGAGTTAACGGAATTGGCGGAGAAGAAGATAAATGAGGATACGATTGATGGATTACAAGTAATTGCTGTTTTGAAAGCATTCGCATTTGAATATTCTGAAAGAATGAATCGAGTGGACGCTGCGATGAAGAAATTGGAATCATGCCAACAGAATACATATTTGAAATATGCTAAACAGAGTTTCGAGACTATTGAGAAGCAGGAAAGTGTTGCCGAGAATATATTGGATAAAATGAAGGAAATTGAATCTCAAATCATAGAATTAATGGATTCAATGAACACTCCAATTGTGGATACGGATATGAATCGATATCAGAATTCGAAGAATATTTTCATGGCTATCAATGACACCTACTATCATTATTATCTTGAAGAGAATGATACGGCATTGGCAACAGAAAGAGTGAAAGAAATAGTTGGAGCATTTGATGAAGCTGATAGTGAAGTCTCTTTTATTCTTTTCGAGAAAGTGGTGCAATTGACGAGAAATTTGAAAAAGTTAAAGGAATACTCGAAGAGAATCGATGTGGATAATTTGATTCCAGTGGGGTCGATGGTAGATGATTTGAAGATTATCGAGGAGTCGAATTGTATTCGGTTAGTGATGTGGAATGAAATTCTGACCATTTTATCTGTTGGGAGCATTTCTCTAGCTAGCCGAGTTACTATCCATGGCCAATTATAATTTCAGAGACAGCTTCACCGAACAAGACTTCAATTTGGTCCGGCACGCAGTTCAAATGTTTATTAAATTGAGAGAATTCAAAAGCAGAAAAGTCGTCAAACAAACCAAAGATTATCTTGAGAAACTGGTTAATGTAAGTTAAGGCTTAGAACTCAAAAGACCAAATCCGAGCTTTCAGGTCCAATTAAACCTGCAAGATGTCACGAAAACAGTTGATGTTCTGAGATCAAAAGTGATTGCCAATGCCTCCTATAAATCCCTTTTATCACTGAACAATTCGAGAGTCTTCACAGAAAACATTGGACTTTGTACTCAAGTACTCGAGAATATGAATATGGCACTGGAATATCGCACGACACTTGAAAATCTTCCGGATGATTTCTCACATGAAATTTATGATGAAATATTGGAACTTGGATTGATTGAATGGATTCATGCGAGTGAGAAGATTCCAGAAATGATTGAGAATATTGAAGAGACTGATGTGGTGGCTGGAGAAGTCCGAAATCTTCCGTTGATTCAGATGGCTAGAGTTTTCGAGCAGGCCGCCCAAGTTAAGGGGATAGTTGGATCGAAAGAGAATTTAAGAAAGTTGTATTGTAAGCGGACCTCTATTAAAAGGGCAGGGTAATTTTAAATTTCAGACAAACTTATATCTCAGTACAGCACGAAAGAAAACTCGGCGACGAAGCGTTTCGGAGTGATTCGAAAATTGGATTTAGACTTTGCAAAGCATCACTCGCGACTTTTAAATGCAAAAATTACAATTCAAAATGTCCAGAAATTCTTCGATGATCTTTTCGGTCATACACCACAACACTCGAGAATTATCACAATTGAGAAAGTGATCAAACCACCGATTTCATGGCAAGTCATTGTTGGATTGTGTATTGGATTCATCTTCATTTTGGGAATTATTATGCTCGTGATTTATGGATTGACGGAGAAGGGAAGAGCTCATTACAAGAATTTGTATATTTATTATTTTGGAAAGCACGAGGATTTTGAGAAGAGATGGAGATATTCGGTGAGCTATTAAAATCGAAAGTTTTCAAGACGATCAAAAATAAAAATGATAGATCTAGGCTAGTTATACACGAAAGGCTGCATTAGGAAAGGCTTGGTTTAGCTTGAACCGAGACGGCTTAAAGTAGCAGGATTCTCGTTCTGCTCTTTTTAGACCGTCTTCGATTTAGACTAAACCAACACAATTCTAATATTTGGTAAAACTCATCGAGATTTACCATTTTCATTTTTTGATTATCTAAAACTCAGAATTTTGAAGGCGCTATTGGCCGGCCCGTTTTCGGCCCGACTATCCTGTCCGCCACTTCCTCGTCTAAATCCGGGATAAGGTATCCCGAATTCCCGGTTGTGAGCCTTTTTTCACCATCCGCTTTCTCTATTCTTAAAATTAATTATTTCATTTTATTTTCAGTTGTTCATGGACACATTCGAAGAAAAGAATGTTATACTCGACGCAGTCCGTGAAGGAAATAAAACTAATCTCTTGAAAGCTTTGAAAAGTGGAGCCTATATTGATGCCTACAACAGTAAGCTTTTTGTAGTTTGTAGTCAATCAGTTACTCTCTTTTTACAGAATTAGGAAACACTGCTCTTCACGTGGCCACAAAATTCGCTCAAGCTGAGCATGTCGAACTACTTATCCAATATGGAGCAGATCGAAATCTTTTGAACGCAAAGAATCTTCTTCCAATCCAGATGATTCCATATGAATATGAAAAGAATTTCCCGAAGAAAATTCCGGAGTATGATCGGATTAAGAAGATTTATAAGAAATATGAGAAGAAATCGTTCAAGATTTGTGTTCCACAGGCATTCCCCGTTAGCTCATTCCATATTTGGCCTGATGATTTAGTTGACGAGAATCTTGCGGATCAATTCGCGGAAAAGTTCAAAGCGATTGTAAGTTATCTTAAAGGGACATGTGATAAAGGATAATTCAGACTTCGGATGAACCGGTCATCACAACAACTCATGTTGTACTCAAAACGGATAAGGACGGAGTATTGGACACGGATCGATTGGATGCTCTTCAATGGATATTCCATGGATCAATTCTAGTCAAAGAGCAATGGATGACTGATTGTTTGAATGATGAGAAATTGATTAAAAGGGATATGGATTACCTTATTGAGAAGGTCAAGTACAAGGGAAAAGTTTATGAGACAGTAATCGAATGGACGGAGACAATGTCGAAAGGAAAAATGCCTTTCTTGTTGGGTGTCTTTGTTGCCGTCGTCACTCATAATCTCAAAAATAGTAAGTCTTCTTATTTATCAGACTCCGCCCACTTTTCCTTTCAGTGTATGCCTTATCGACGATTGTGACATCTCAAGGAGGAACATTTTTGAATGTATTCCCAACTAAAGAACACTTTAATGTCAATTCTCGCCCGTATCTTCATGCAAATCTTGGTCCACTTTTTTTGATTCATGATGGAACTACTGACTTGAGCCAATTCAAAAATGATCCGGATCGGATGTACACGTTATTTACTGAAGAGGAATTTATGACGTTCTTGTTGAAGAAAGAGATAAATCGAGATCTTCGAATTAATCCTCCGCCTGTTTTGAAACGGGAAGATGATTAGATTACTGTACTGAATTCCTGATTGAGATTATGAAGATTTTTTAAAGATTTTTTTTCTATTTTTTTTTGACATGGGAGTTTTTAAAATAGAAAACCTCTTTTTAATAATCAGAAAATGTTTCTCTTCTGATTTTATTCATTAAAACATTTTTTTGCCTTCTCACGGAAAAAGAGTGTAAAAAGATTTTCATGTTTTAATCAAAAATCGACCAGACCGACCTTCCACGTTTTCCACGTCGGCAGTATTTTTTCTGGAATAAAAAAAATCCACGACTATCAAATTTATTCCAGAATTAATATCGACTGCTCGTCCAATTTCTCAGGTATTCTTTCTTTTTTAGGTTTCGAAATGAATATATTACTGTAGACACTTACCTATAATTTTTTTATAAATTCAAGAAACAACTGACCAAGTTTGTGTTTTATTATAATAAATTAAAAATTTTACAAACGTTCTGAGCAGAAAACGAATATATTTATCAGTAACGCTTTGAAATATGACTTATTTTCAGGATAAAAAATGTCCGGAGCAAACCAGCCACCAGTCTTCAACATCACTAATAAATATATCGAACTTTATATCAAAATAAAGCTTATTTTCCAGCGAAGACAATAATCTTAGTTTGAAGAATTATTTTTCGCTTGATTTTCCAGAAAAAGGCTGAAAACGGAAACCGCGACGTGCCACACTACAGTAACTTTTGCAGTTCTGAACGCGGCAAAACGCATGTCTCGGACATGCCTGGAATTGATCCTCTGGAAAGAACAAAACTAATACAAAAAATAAAATGAATCGCCTATTTAGTCTTTTTTATGGAAGTTGCTATTTAAAACGAACCATTGGTTTTTTGTTTCCATTCGGATCAGATTAGAAAACTAAAAAACTTAAAAATAAAAATTTTGGAGAAAAAACTGTAAAATTAAAAAAATAATCATTCTGATTTAATCAGATTCTTTTAGCTTCCTTCGCTTGAAGAAAAGTTATGAAAAAGTGAAGATGAATATGATCAACGTTCATGCAATAAATAAACGAAAATAAATATACTTTACAGACATTTAGATTAGTTGGGGTAGGGGAAAAGAGAAAGGGGACGGGTGAGGAGAAGAAATCACAACAAGCTGCTGTCGTCCTCAAAACGGATTCTGCCACTGAATGGAGCGGATGATGATATGGTGTAGCCAGAAGATGGGTCTGGGACGTCTTCGTATATTGGATTTCCGTAGTATGACTGGAAAATTATCATTAAAATTAGGAAGTTCAACCAATTTAACTAACCGGTGAAGCTTCCAACCGAATTCTTCTTTCTGCAGATGTCTCATCGGCAACAAAATTGACATTTGTCGCTGAATTGCATCCAACTCTTGGAGATGTTTGCTTCTCAGCCACTCTTTTCAATTTTTCAACGATTGGAGCAGCAGCGTCTTCTGCCTTTCGAGCCATGTTATCCACACGGGTACGGGCGGTGGAGATCACTTCGTTTGTTAAATCTCTTTGAGCAAACCAGAAGAATGCACCGCATCCGACAACAACCAAAATGAGAATGGAAATGAGAAGTAGAGCAATGAGACCGGCACTCGATTCATCTTCTTCCATTGCAGCAAGCATTTCGGGATTGAGCCGTTCGCAAAACTCTCCATCATATGGTTGTTCACAATCACAAACGATTCGATGTGTTCGACCATGTTCGTTGAGAAGATCACGACAACTTCCTCCGTTCATACAAGCCACACCAGCCTCACAGTATTCGGTCATCAATGCAGATCCAATGTGGGATAGTTTCTCGAGTTTCTTCTGCTCATCAATGGTTGTCGGTGGGATGCAAGTGTTGTCGAGAACAGAATGAGTATAACCATCTGGACAAACACATTTGGCAGTTGTAATCGAGTCGGATTTCGGGACGACGATACAAAGCCAGGCACAGTCGAGTTCAAGGCATGGATTGGATGATGGACCAGTCTGATAGAGGGAATGATTCACGGCGATTCCATATGGGAAACGATTGAAAGTGTGAATGACATGAGGACTCGAATGATGATGTGTCATCTCTTGAACTTTCAGTGTTTCACTTCCCCTGAAAACATACAACTATTATAATTCATAATTCAAACAAGATGACTTACCAATCAGACCAATAAAGGAATCCATTGAAGTAAGCCATATCGAATGGATGATGAACTCCATTGGAAATCACCACTCGTCTTTCTTTTGTGTCGATGTTGACTCTCTCAATCAGACGACGCTCAACGTCTCCGAAATAGACATCATTACGAACGTAGTCGATAGCGAGAGCAGATGGAAGTTCCAGTTTGTTATCAAGAAGAATTCGAACCTGAAAAGGGACGATTTGGTAAGATAAATACTTCCAGGGGTACCTGTGAACCATCCATGTGTGACATCATAATACGATGGAATCGTTGATACGAATCAATCCAGACGATGAGTCCTCGCATTGGATGAACCACAAGACCACGATACGTTTGTCCGTGAGATTTTCCCTCGACAATTCGCCGACAGAAAAGTCCGTTCATCGTGCAAACAGAAATTCCGACATTTGGAGAAGGAGCTGAAATTAAGAATTGATTGATCAGGTTTCCATTTCAAAAACAATACCTTTTTGAGTGAAGAACAAGTTTCCACCAATCCAATCAACAGCAACATTTCCGACTCCAATGACGTTTTCACGAAGAACTTTCAACAATCCGTTGTCTGAAATTGCCAGCTCACCAGTTGGCTCGCCTTGCTCATCGGAAATCGCCATGAACAGCTTGTTGTTTCGATGCATAAAGTCAATGGAGCGAATCGTTCCGTGTCCTGAATATTTCTGAACTGAAACGTAGTTGGAACCATCGTGGAAATCGGCTAATGGCATCTGTCGAACATCTCCACCAAGACTAACGAACAAATATCCTTCCGGAGTGGTGGATGTCTCGTATTTACACGAGTGTCCATCGGCTTCAAGCTCGTATCCGTTTGCGCATTTGCAGACGAATGATCCGAGACGATCTTCACAAAAGTGTTGACAGATGTGTCCATGAGCTGCACATTCGTCTTCGTCTTCACAAGTGATTCCATCAGAAGAGAGCTTGTATCCCTCTTGACAGATACATCTTGCTCCGTGTGGAGTATTCATACACGTGTGATCACATCGTTTTCTGGCACACTCTGAACATTGCTTCGATTCGTCATCTCCCAATGGGCATTCTTTGATTCCGTTGCATGTTGCATTCATCGGAAGACACACCAACTGATCGGCTCCCTTAGCTTCACAGGCAAACTTTCCAGCAGCAGAGCAGGCATGCGTGTGGTCAGCTTGTCCCGAAAGGAATTGCTCTTCACTTGGCGCATTGATTTCACAGTTGAGCTCATCAGAACCGTCATCGCAATCGTTGTCACCGTCACACAGGAAACTGTTTGGAATGCAGACGTCTCCACTGAAGCACAATGTGTATCCCGGGCGACATTCTTCTTTCTGAAGCTAAACAAAACGATAGATATCAAAAACATCAACGAAACTTACATCGTAATCATCGAAAGCATGAAGAGTCGGATCAGCAAGATCACCTTGAGGAGGATGCTCTTTCACTTCTGTTCTTGTACAATTGACTTCGTCATCTCCTCCGGAACAATCAGAATGACCATCACAAATAAGATCTGGTTGAATGCACTGTCCGGATCTGCATCGCATTCGTGGCGCTAGACACTCTGGGCTGATATGAGTGCTCAGAGAGCGAGGAGCAAATGGCCGATCCGAAACGGTTCTACGGTTGTTGTACTCGCAATGCTGCTCGTCACTTCCATCCGTACAATCGTCTTCTCCGTCACACTTGAACTCGTTGGCGACACACATTCCGTTCTTGCAGAGCATGAAACCGTTTCCGCAGTGATGAGCGTACGTGCAGTCTGATTCGTCTTTTCCGTTTTCACAATCCGCTATATTGTCACATTGCCATTCTGCTGGAATGCATCGAAAACTTCCGGCACGACAATCGAACTCTTTTCCGCTGTCGCATGTTGAGTTGTTGACGGGAGCTTGTGTTGTATTCTGACGAAGAAAGTATTAGTTTTATGAGAGAAAAAAATGGAAATTACCTTGATTAGTAGTTGAATAAATAAAATGAGAAGCCAAGCAAGCCGCATGGCTCTCGTGGTGAGTTAAATTATGGAAAAAATGAAGAAAAATCGACATCTTTCGGACAAATAAATCTCTGCGAATTTCCCGCTCCCGCCATCGTCTGCTCGGGTCTCGAAACGAAGAAACTTTCTGACTACGGTAGTTCATATTTATTTTTTATATTTGGATGCATTTCCGGTTTCTCTTTAACAGAATCTTCTTAAAGAGGCGTTTTCCTAATTTTAACTAACAAAAAAATTTTAAAAACGAAATAAAAATAGCATTCGGATTTTAAACGGATTTATTTCAGTTAGGATGCAAAACTCGATTTACTCTAAAAGAAAAATATATCCATCTTTTCTAATCCCGTTGATTTTGTTCACATCCTGTTCACTGCTTGACTACACTGACAGCAGATGTTCCAGTAGACACTGTTCCCATCTTGCTTTGCTTCATATCGGCTACAAGTTCCTCCGTGAAGACTTGCATCAGTTGAGCAGCACGATTGTATAACGGACCACCTTTGGCAGTGTGCTGAAAATAACAGGTGAATCAATGGTTAGTCGGATATCATGTTACCTTAATGTAGTGGCACATGGCACAGTACAACCCAATGTACTGATTGAATGTTCCCTCAGATCTCGGGCGATGCATACAAATAGTTTTGACGATATCAGCAATGCATGGTTCAATATCAGTAGCCATCTTTTGAATAGCCGCCGACAAAGCGAGAAAATGTCCGGAACGTCCAGAGCCATGATCAGAAATAATCAATGCAGTTTCATCAGGTTGCTGAAAAGAAACATTTCATGAGAAACACAACGATAAAACTGACCGCTGTTTTCAAGAAGTTAAGCATCTCGAGAATCTCTCTGATGATAGGCGAATATTTTTCCGGAGTTCTATCCAGTGACCATTTTGGAATCATGCTAACGATAGAAATGACCGAGTTAGAGCATCCATGAGGAAGAATTTCAATACGGTAATGCTTAACATCATTTCCCATGTTCTCGACACCACGATTGTTAACCCACATTGAACCGTAATTTCTGTAATCTTCCGCGTTGTGCGGGAAGAAATCATAGGTGTCTTGATCGACGCAGACGAACACTCTGACTGCTCTCTTCTCGAAAATGGCTTTCCAAAAAGCTTCTTCAGAACCAATGAGCGGGATCTGACCCATCAGTATCGGGCTGTTGAGAACACCATCCACTTGACTGATATTGACGTAGTCATCCATCTTCAGAAGAGTAGAATCCAAAGACGGAAAATCTTCAGATTTGTTCTTCTTCATGTTCGCGCGCCACTTCTTGCACTCCTTTTCGACATTAACCGTCATCGATTGAATGTGCTCGTAGTCGCTTTTCGCCGTCGCAAAGACTGAAATAACGATTTTAAATAAGAAACACGATCATCGGTTTACCAGCTTTGTCGAGCCACGATTTCGCAACCGAATCGAAATTCTTGCCTCCTGAAGCTGGTGAAGTGTGCTTTGAAGCCGCCGGAACGTCAGTAACAGGAGTCGAAGGTTTCGCCGCCTGAGCCAAGACCGGAGGAGTCAGCACTGCTGGTGTTGTTGGAACGCTGAGAGTGGAGAGTCCAACAGCAGGCTTCTCTTCAGATTCATCAATTGATGCTTGCTTATCGACCTTCTTCTCCTTCTTCTTCGTATTCTTCTTCGTCTTTTTCGTATTCTTCGTGGAAGTTGTGACAGCCGATTTCTGCTCCGCATCCTGCCTTCCTTTCTTCATAGGCTTTTTGATTTTCGTATCCTTTTTGCGAGCACTGACCTTCGTATTCTTCGTTTTCGTTGTTGGTGTCTTGCAGTCACTGAAATTAATGAGTTCCGTTAAAACTGAGACATCTAAAAGTAGCTTACCCGTTCTCCTCCATGATCAACCCTTTGCAAAATAGATTCGCGGTTTGTCAAGGAAGTTTCGAATTTGAGTTTTTTTCGTTTTAATCGAGCTTTTATAGCTAGTCGCCACGTTGCGACACGACATAGGCGGTTGTCACGCACTCGTTTGAATTAAAAACAAAGTCTCGAGTTCACGCAAAAAAATAAAATAAATTCGAGAATCTATTTCTCTGAATTTGAATCGTTGTTTTTGAGATTCTCGGGTTAAATATAAAGTTAGAAAAGATATTAAAAATTGAGGAGAAATGTCGGTTACTCGAACAAATTTATGTGGAATTGCTGTTAGTTTATTTATTTTTGATTATAACTCGGAAAAAAAACAGCTCTAAATGGGATAAATTTCATATTTAAAAAAAAATTGACAAGTGTTAATTCTTTGATATATTTATTTTTAGAATTTGAACGAAATCTTGAATTTCAAGTCTTTTGAAAATAAAAATTTTGAGACAAATGAAGCGACGCGACACCCGTATTGCGGAGTGTCGTTCGCACTTTTTAGTGAGCCAACCCGTTGACGCCCGGTTTGAATTGAATTTTAACATCAAAAGTTATAAATCCCACTTTATTATAATCTTTAAAACTTTTTAAAAAGCACCACGGTAAAACAATTATATTTTTCAACTATATTTTTGTGCAAATATCTGTCCAGAGATGTCTGACACGTTCCAGTGCTCGAGGCGTCAAATGATTAGGTGTTGTCCAATACGAGAATCCTCTTTCATCAAAATATCGGAATGTTTTTGTGGCATTATTGTAAAATTCTGGTAAATAATCCACCATTTCACACTTTCCTTTACAATCCTTCACCAATTGACCATTTCGTTTCCGTGCCATTTCATATTGGTGAGGTTGGATTAGCATTTTCTGAAAGAAGTTTTCACATTAATCAATTCTAGTCACTCTTCTGAATTAAAAAAAATCTTACATCAATTGCTAAAAAATCCGTTTTCTTTTTCACAAGAGACGCGATATCTTTTATCCGACTATAATTAATTCGGGGAATTGAATCAAGAATGTATAATTTGTATTTGATATTCTCAATTAATTTCAACATCTGCTTCTTCATTATTTGATAAATCGGATCTTTTTCAAAACTTGTCACATTTTTCGGGAAAGGTTCACCAATTGAAATATATCTGAAAAATGACTTTGATTAGGGTTATATTGCGAGATGAACCTGGTGAATATGAATGTGTAATCTGGTTTCTCTTTTCTAATTCTCTCTTCAAAATCGGTTAAATTTGATTTGCACATCTCACTTCCAGTACTCGGATAGAATGGTTCACATCCTGAAATTAATGAGGAATAATGGAATTTTAAATATACAATTACCAAAAGCAGATCCTTGGATTATACTCTTCGCCTTATACGCACATTCTTGATAAAACAATTTAGCATGATTAGCCACAAAACTGTTTCCAATAATTGCAAATTTATATTTTCCCGTTCTCTTGAGTCCCTAGAAAGTAAAAATTATGTTAGATTGTAAAATTATTTCTGTTACCGTATGCCTACACCATCCGAGAGGAGTTTTAACACTTTCATAAACACAACTCGGAGCGTATAAGTTCTTAGCGTCATTCACACTCCATCGATCAGGGTTCTCAACGGGCCGGCCCGGGCCGGCCCGGGCTGGCCGAGTCAGGGTTCTCACGGGCCGCAGGGTTCTCAAAAACCACGGGCCGGGCCGGGCGGGTAAGAATGACTCACTACGGGCCGGCCCGGCCCCGTGAGAAACCTGACTCGGCCGGCCCGGGCCGGCCCGGGCCGGCCCGTTGAGAACCCTGCCATCGATGGTTCAATCGAGCCGCGTCGTCTGAAAAGTCTCAGTTGTTATCAATTGACAAAATAATACTTACCAACGGTCATATTATCCGTTATTTCATCTAAACTAGAGAAATTTCTTCCAATTGAATTGAATTGATCCATTATTTCTTCCTGATTAATCACAACTATATTTACAAAGAATAACATGACAACAAGAAGTCCAATATTCGTGGAAGACAATTTCAAATACCATTTCTCATAAGTTTCGTAAGTGATGACAGCTAGGATAACAGAAGCTGCCAACGCACATACCAACACTGAAAACAAAGAAAATTTAATGAAAATTATACGGAGCTTACAGTATTTATCTCCATCGCAAGTTAACTTCCAATATGCATAAATTGGCCAATGAATTAGGTAGAGAGAATATGAAATATCTCCGATATAAGTTAAAATTCTATTAGAAAGGAATCTATTCCCATGAGAAATGAGCATCAGGTATCCTGTTCCAATAGTGACAAGAGGTCTGAAAATTTAAATCTTATGAAAATATATCATGGAACAGAATATGAAACTTACCTAACAGTAGTATCAGATAGCGAGAATGGGAATGAAGTTATTGAAATTAGGATGAGTAATACGGTATAAGAAGTAAAAATAGAGGAAAGAATAGAGAAGTTGATACGTCTGTAGGTAATTTCTTCTAATGGTTCCTCTTCTTTTTCTCCTTCTTCTAAGTCAGTGTCCTCCATTTTCAATTTTTGATATTCCGGTCTTGTTACTACCAGATTTCCCAATAAATAAACAACCATTCCGATGAGAAATTGCCAAATTCTTGCAAAAACACTGTTGAAGGCTACTGTAGGTGAAGAGAAGCCGAAGAAGATGAAAGAGATGAACCCAATGATTCCATAATAGAAATATTTGAATTTTTCTGGAACTTTCGTAGATAATAAGAAGATGAATGGGACTAGGAAATAGAATTGGATTTCCACGGAAAGAGACCATGTATGAGTGAAGATGTCGACGGCTATGGATAACTGAAAATGATGGTTGAATAAAGTTTTAAAGAAAAGACTTACCATTTGAAAATAGTTTTCCTGGTCAGTTTTAGGTCGATTTGAAACAAAAAGAAGTGCATGAATAGCAGATTCTTGATTCGTTTCGATGGCAGTATCAGGGAAAAAAGAATAAAGAGAAATCATAGAAAAAAGGATAACAAGTAGATATAATGGAAGAATTCGTTTGAATCGTTTTGAATAGAATAGACTGATTAATGAACATGTCGATTGATTTTCAGCACGTTTTAATAACATACACATTAAGAATCCAGATAGAACAAAAAATCTGAAAATGAAAAGAGATAAAAGAGAGAGAGAGAGAAGAAGAAGAAAGAGACTTACTGATCAACACCAAGATATCCATTTGGAAAATATTCTGGAAAGAAATGAAAACCAAGTACAACTATAATTGCCAATCCACGAATCCCTTGTAAATCTAATCTCTTCGATGATTTTGCTTTTTGAAGATCCATTACCTAGAAAACCTTGTAGAAGTTTAGGTTGAGAAGGAGAAAAAAACCTCAAGTTCCAATGAAGAAATATGAGTTATTTAGCAAAATTCAATATTGTGTGTATAAAAAACGTGAAAACTTCTTTTTATATTTTGTACTGAAAAATAAGTTTTTAGGTCAAAAAAATTGTTTTTAGTATTAAGTTAAGAAAGTCGAATGAAAAATTGATAGATCTGACAGAGACCAAGGTTTTGAGAGGTCGAACGACTAATTTGAGTAACTTTGAGTGACTGTAGAGCTCTTTTTAGTAAACCAAGTATACCAACTAAGGAAGAAAATACTGCCCACTTAAACACCGGTAAGCTTCAGAAATCAGTGCGTACAAACACGCCACAAAAATTAAAGAAAACTTTCTGTTCAACCTAATAATATTAATTTTGAACACGTGAATCTTAAAATATTCAAAAAGATTAAAAGCGGCTCCTTTGGAAGTTCTATACACAGTAAACTCTTTTCTCGGTCTACTGTTTCCTAAAAATTGTTTGCAAATATATTAAATATCGGAGCATGATTTATATAGATAAGAAAGGGAGCAGGAAGATATACTAATTTCACCCTTCTTCCCGCGGCGAGAGTTTATGTCTTTTTGATAAAAGGAAAATATGAGATTTTTTCTAGTTTTATGATTGTTGATTTTTCAATAAGTGAATAATTGTTAGTCGATAAATATATCAATAGATGGATTGTTGATTCAATGTATCAAATTATCATCTCATTTTAATAATATTGGTTACAAATTAAAAAATCAATTTGAAAAAAATCTAATATCAACTGTTAAATTGTTACCTAGATTTGTAACTGAACCAATAACAATAATATTTTCTACTGATTACTTTGAATAAAATCTTTATTAAAATCGAAACAATTCCATGAGCATCACTACGACAATTTTCACCAAAAGAAAAAAACTACAATTTTGTACAAATATCCGTCCAAACATGTCGAATATGTTCTATTCCATGAGGTGATAAATGAGAAGGTGTCGTCCAATATGAGAATCCTCTTTCATCAAAATATCGGAATGTTTTCGTGGCATTATTATAAAATTCTGGTACATAATCCACCATCACACATTTGCCTTTACAATCCTTCACTAATTGAGCATGTCGTTTCCGTGCCATTTCATATTCGTGTGGCCGGACAAGCATGTTCTAGAAGAAAACTTGAAATAAGACAGACTCGAAAGGAAAATCTTACATCAATAATCACTGGATCAGTTTCATTTTTAATGAGAGGGGCAATTTTCGATATCGCTCCTCTATTAATTCTTGGCAACGCATCAAGAATATACAATTTATATTTGATATTTTCAATGAATTTTAACATTTGTTCCTTCATTGTCTGATATATTGGATCGTCTTTGAAACTTGTCACATTCTTTGGAAATGGGGCTCCGATTGACATATATCTGGAAATTAAGCTAAGAACTGTTATTCAATATTTTTAGTACCTTGTAAAAATAAACGCATAATCCGGTTTCTCCTTCCTAATATGCTCTTCAAAATCAGTGAAATTCTCCCTGCACATTTTACTTTGAGCACTGGGATATAAAGGTTCACATCCTAAAAGATAAATAGATCATTCAATATAATGAGATGTTCCCACCAAAAGCAGATCCTTGCATTATACTTTTCGCCTTATACGCACATTCCTGGTAGAACATTCCAGCGTGGTTAGCTGTCCAACTGTTTCCAATAATTGCCATTTTATATTTTCCAGATTTTTGGAATCCCTAAATCTCCATTTTAAATTAGATTCAAGGTCTTACTTACAGTATGCCTACACCATCCAAGTGGAGTCTTCTTATTCTCATAGACACAACTGGGAGTAAACAGATTCTTGTTGTCGTTAACACTCCATCGATGATTCAAACGGACAGCGTCATCTTAAAGTCATGAGATTACTCTGGAGCTTAGGAAAGTATACTCACCAACAGTCATTTCATCAGTAACATTATCCAAACTCGAGAAATTTCTTCCGATTGAATCAATATGATCCGTAATCTCATCTTTGTTAATCACAACAACATTCATAAAGAAAAGCATGACAACAATGAGTCCAATACTTGTAGAAGACAATTTCAAATACCATTTCTCATAGGTTTCAAATATAATTATGGCTAACAGAATCGCTGAGATCAATGCAGTTACAAGTACTGAAAATTTACAAAAATGAAAAGAAAATCTGAATTAGGTCTTACAGTATCGATTTCCATCACAAGTTAACTTCCAATATGCATAAATTGGCCAATGAATAAGATAAAGAGAATAGGAAATATCTCCGATATAAGTTAAAATTCTATTAGATAGAATACGATTATCATCGGAAATAAGCATCAGGAATCCAGTTCCGATTGTGACAAGAGGCCTGAAAACCATTAAGTTCCGAATTTCAGTACAAGTGTAAAAGTACTAACCTCACTACCATTGCGGGTAAAGTTAATGGGAAAACTGTTATGAACAGCAAACAAGCCAATGAAAAATAAGCAGCTGGATGAGAATATTTCAGGATTAAATTGAATTTCTCATTCGGACAACATTCGACCTCCTGACTTTCCTCATCTCCGAGTAACAGTTCTTTCGATTCCGGTTCCTCTTCATTATTCAAAATTTGATATTGAAATTCTGATTTAGTGATTCCAAGGAGGTAAACAACCATTCCTGAACAACCAAAAGTAGAAGATTATCCTATTCTGAACCACTTACCAATCAAAAACTGCCAAATTCTCGCGAAAACACTGTTGAAGGCAACTGTAGGTAGAGTAGAATAAAAATAGACGAACGAGATAAGTCCAATGATTCCATAATAGAAATATTTAAATTTTTCAGGGATTTTCGTGGCAATTAGGAAGATGAATGGGACTAGGAAGTAGAATTGGATTTCCACGGAAAGAGACCATGTATGAGTGAAGATGTCGACGGCGATAGAGAGCTGGAAAGAATAGACTTTGACACTGTGAAAAGGAAAAACTTATTTTTAGGAAAAAAATTGTTGATTCCAAAAAATTTTATATTTTCGCAATTTTTTAAAGAAATTGATAAATTCCAATAAACCCGTAAAAAAAAAGCTCCGCCTCGTTAACCAACTTACTAATTGAAAATAATCCTCTTGAACAGTTTTAGGTCGATTTGAAACAAAAAGAAGTGCATGAATAGCAGATTCTTGATTCGTTTCGATGGCAGTATCAGGGAAAAAAGAATAAAGAGAAATCATAGAAAAAAGGATAACAAGTAGATATAATGGAAGAATTCGTTTGAATCGTTTTGAATAGAATAGACTGATTAATGAACATGTCGATTGATTTTCAGCACGTTTCAATAACATACACATTAAGAATCCAGATAGAACAAAAAATCTGAAAATGAAAAGAGATAAAAGAGAGAGAGAGAAGAAGAGAGAGACTTACTGATCAACACCAAGATATCCATTTGGAAAGTATTCTGGAAAGAAATGAAAACCAAGTACAACTATAATTGCCAATCCACGAATCCCTTGTAAATCTAATCTCTTCGATGGTTTCGCTTTTTGAAGATCCATTTACCTGCAAAAACGTTTATGAGGAATTGAAAAAGCATCTTTTGAAATAGAAGAATTGCAAAAACGTTTTTATAGCTTTACGGGGGAAGATATAAAAATTGAACATTGAAGTTTCTTTTTCTACCTGTGTTAAATATTACTTTCAAATAAAAATAATACAGTATTCTATAAAATAAGTATTCTATATTCCTAGAGTGAAAATGAGTGGGACGAAACTCTGCAAGAATGAAACTTGTAAAACAATGCGTTCATACCATGCTGCGCAAACAAACACATCAAGCAGAAAACTGAAAAAAAAGAAGAAGAACACAATCGTTAAATTTACGAAAGCTATCCATAACTTCAAAAATGTTGAAGCACTTGAAATTTCAGAAGTTCAACTCTTCAGATGTCTCCTTGGATGTCGTCATGGAATCCTCCTTCTTTCGATTTCTAGCTTGAACTCTTGAATTTGTTGAGGGAATCTGTTCAAATAGTAAATGCCATCTATTAAATTGTTTGTCAAATGTATCGGAAATGGAGAGGGGAAATTGAAAAGTTTGCAAAATGGTATGATCAATTGCAATTTTATGAACCTGTAATTTGCGATGAAAATTGAAATTGGTACAGTAAATCTTGAATTTTTGAAATTTTTTTAATTCACGAAAATTTTTCATTGACCATTCCAAAAAAAAATTTGCATCAGTTCAATTTTCAGTGTAACTTCTCTGCAATGTTTCTTAGGCTTCGTGTTGTACTGTTTATTGCAAATTTCCGATTTCTATCTTTTACAAACTTATTTTTTGAAGAAAAATTCCGTTTTTCAAAAAAAAAATTTCCAGAACTTATCCGACAAAACTGATCCTTTTCTCATAAAATATTTTCCCGATATTGTTTTATCCGGATTGTTCCATAAAACCAATTATCAATACACAAATTGTATACAAGTCAATTCAATTTATTTCGTATCACTGATAAACCCAATGATACAAATCATGTGCCGACCTAATTCAATAATTCTTTGAGTTAGTTATTTGAATTCTTGATTTCTCGATTATTTAAAGAAAAGAGAAAACAGTTAAATTCACTTTATTAAAATCAAATCACACAAATGTTTAGAGATCTTTCGCAGTCTTCGCATACTTCCTTCCAATCTTTATTCATTCTCCTCTCGAACGAATCGAGTGAATCGGTTAAGAGTACTCTCCGACATGTGAGGGTCGATGGTTCTGAAAATTAAACAATTAAAGAAAAAATCAAAATAAAAGATGAGTCATACCTAAATGCCGAGAGAAGTCGTTGGCGGAAGAAGTTCGCCTCGTGACCACGCGAGTATTGGTGCTCAGGCAATTGAGCTTCGACCCCTGTAAGTGTACTTGACCGTGGGAACCCATCAAAACCTATATAACCATTCCATCAAAAAGAGAAATCTATTCCTTTCACTGTTTTTAATCCAAAGGACAATTCACTCAAAAAAATCAAAGAAAAGATGTCAAATATTTTCGTGTCGGATCGAAAAATTGAGTTATCGGCGAAATGTTTTCGTGTCGCTTCAACGAAGGGACATAAAAGTCAACATCCTACTGTACCGGCTACTATAAAATTCAATATTACTCATGGATTTCCGAAAATTCCAAAGAGTTTTTGGCTTTCTTTCGAGGCAACCATGTCGAGGAATACGGTAAGAGTTAGGTTCTAAAGGTTGAATAGTTATAACTCCGCTGGGGATTGGGCTAGGAAAAAGGCATCAACTAATGAATTGTAGCTTGTGATAAGGCCTACGTTTCACTAGTTGAGAATATTTTTATACGGTTACTAACAACCGAGTTATTTCTGTTTCAAGCTAGTTGTCTCAACGATCACAAATACTGCAATAACCCAATTCCCGTTAGACCTATCAAGAAGTGGTCAACTAATGAAGTATAGCTCATAAATAGCTTTACAATTCATTAACTAACAACGTCTCCCTATATTCCTTGGCAACTAAGATACAGTATGCTTACCATCGACAGTCCAGGCGGCAGCAATTCCCATGATAACAAAAAGCAGAACGAGAATTCGCGCGAGCATTGTTCGACGAGTTAATCCAAATCTGAAAACCACTCTTTTCTTCTCCATTACTACTCAATTCAAAAAAGAAACGTGAAACGGATTACATTCAAACAACAACAATAGGTAGACGTCAAAGCGGTTCTAGTATTAATTGTGTCTTGACATGTCTTTTTTTCGTATTCTCTTTTCATAGGCTTTGGTCTGAGAAACCCCTTTTCTCGAATGGTTCAATGTAAGGTTCACATCTATCTTTGAACTCTTACAACAACTTTTCGGTGGATCGAAAACTCCTCTCATCCAAGTCGCCTATTTCTTTTATTTGAAATGACGATTGATCAGACCAATGCCCACAGGGAGAAATAGTATGCGATTTGAGGAGGGTGCAGACAGAGAACCTCTTGAAAATTGGGCAAAAGCTTAGGAGGGAAAAGGCGGACGAAAAAAGATGAAAAGAGGGTTTTTCGGGGTGGTGAAAAGAAATTGATACAGTCAACAATTTTTAGACCGTTTCTTTTCAATTTATTACTTTTTTTTTCAATGTTTTCCGAAAAAATAATTTCAGCGCGTAATCATGTCGGTGATGAGAACCAGAACCCTCCAGGAGGTATTCGAAGAATCGAAACTGGTCATTTCACAATTGACTGAGGAAGAGATTCATGAGTTCAAAGAAGCTTTTCTGCTCTTTGATAAGGTACGAAGCTCAAAATGAGTAATGAGTCTGTCATGAGACACATACACAAACTTCTCATTTTTCATTTTATTTTTGTTTTCTTAGGACGGAAACGGCACGATTTCGATCAAAGAATTGGGTGTGGCGATGAGAGCATTGGGACAGAATCCTACTGAACAGGTTAGTCAAGGAGAGCGCAGAGAGTTAGACACTCTAGACTCTCTACGTCGTTCATATGGTAGCAGTTTTAAAAGCTTTGTATCTCGGTTCCCATAAGAGAAACAAGAAAGTTGTCAACTAATGAAATGTAGGTCTTGTTATGAGGAACATTGTATTAGTTGGCAACTTCTTTGTATCTATTCTGAGAGTCGAGTTATAGTCGCTTCAAAAAATTAGCCTGTGGATTACTGTAGCAATAATAAGATTCCAGCAAATGATGGAAATCATCCATGACGTCGACCTGGACGGAAACGGTCAAGTGGAGTTCCCAGAGTTTTGTGTTATGATGAAAAGGTATGTGTATACAAATACTTATATATCTGTCCCGCCCTTCTCATGTGAATAGAAAGAAATGGGCGGGATCAAATTTCTAGGCAACAAGAAGAAGACGAAGGGGGAGCTCTGTCTGAATGAAAGAAGGGAGAGAAAAGTTGTAGAAGATGAGTGACGGATAGTGGGCAAAACGTCATCTGGAGTAGATGGAGAAAGTTTTGAAACAAAAATAGAAATAGATGAAAATGGGGAGATTAAAGGGGGATTTAGTAAAGAAAAAAGTGGTAGAATTAGTATTGGACCTTGTAGTTTCTGAGTAAGCTGATCCTATGAGGAAATTGGTTTCAAACGGGAAGCGGAATAGTTCTATTTTTGAAATATGTGTAATCCCAAAACCTATCTTCAACTAAAAATATTGTCATGGAGGTTGCGGGTTCAGCTATTGTTGGCTCAGACTAGCTTGATAAGGCTCAATTAGTCCATAGGCCCAACCAAATGATCCCAAGTTTTTTTTTTCAAAAATTTTCAACTACGAAGCTTTTTTGGTAAACATTTTCGAATTTAGAGAGGTAATTTTTTTAGTCCCTGTGGCCTGACTTTTATCTAAGCTACCGTTCTGATAGGCCAGCCGTGGTCGGGCCGATGTAAATTGCGCTAACTACTGATTAAAAAAAAATGAAACGAGGAAATCAGAAACTTCTTCTGTGCTAAACTGCTCTTTATTCCCACCTAACTTTTTCTCAGAAAAAAGCATGACTATCTCTCTCGGAATTGAAGTCACTTCCTACTCGTTTTTTTCCCATCTCATGAATGTTTCAAAAGTTATGCAAAATCTAGTGTGAAACGTCACCTGATACATTGCTGTATAAATTATGTGTTGTTGTCCTATTTTGGGATGAGAGCAACGCTTTGCGAAGATTTTTATGAGCCATCGTAAAATGAATTAGGTGACGAGAACTTTTTTTTTGGGAGAGGAATGGAAATGGGGGGATGGGTCCATTGGGAGTTCGAAGCAATTAGTGGGAATACTGAACTTTTGTGTCTATTGGTAAATATTTATTAGAATGGCTATTATAAGAATTATATCTATATCTTTTCTGTCAAAAGCAAGTATCAGGTAGTACCATCTTATTTCCAGAATAATGAAAGAAACCGATTCTGAAATGATTCGAGAAGCGTTCAAAATCTTCGACCGCGACGGGAATGGAGTCATCACAGCCAATGAGTTCAAATTGTTCATGGTTTGCGTGAACTTGTCATTTCCATTCGATCATGTCTGTTTCAGATTAATATGGGAATGTGTTTCGATGAATGTGAAGTTGAGGAAATGATGAATGAAGTGGATTGTGATGGTAAGTAGCTAGACAATAGATGAATGACGTTTATGGGAGAGGAAGTTCTGAATATGAACTGATGTCAATCGGGAACAATAGAGAGTTTAGAAGATTAAAAACTTGGATTTCAAAATCTCACTCTAGAGAGAGAGCGCCGAGAAACGAGAGTTTTCTTTCAGGAAACGGAGAAATCGACTACGAAGAGTTCGTCAAAATCTTCAGTTGAAAGCAATCATCAAAACTTGTTTTCCTTCATGGATAACTAAAAGTTTCATGCTAACAATCATACGTCACAAATATAATATCTTGTAACAAGAGAAAAATATATAATCAGTTGTATATATTTATAATAAATAAATCTAATAATAAAAACGTTATTGGTCTCCGCCTTTTAGATTTTTGGTTCAGTTTTCCTTTTTTGGGGGAGGAGGGAAAAGAGGTTTGCAAGTATGTATTGGACGTCAAATTCTACACAATAGAGTGAAATTTGGAGGTGTTTTCGGGAAAACATTATTTGGGGCTTCTATTCTGTACGATTTGGAAGTTCAGAGAGCAAGCTGATCACTTTCGTGTTTACTCTAATAGAACGGCACCGTTGATTGCTTGGAACCCTGTAATTACTCTCGGGGAACAGTAGGTGCTCTAAACAGCAAATGATCAGAATAGGTGGTGTGAAGTTCCTATTGTTATTATTCCATTTCATATTGAGGATAAAACGAAATGCCGTTCTATTAAAGTAAATACTTTTCACGGTTAACTGAACTTTGAAACCGAGGACCGGTCCGAACACAAAAAAATCGGAGAACATTTTCTAAAACACAATCAAGTGTGATCTCCAGTTCTTGTCGAAACCGTTAATTTTAAGAAATCTCTTCGAAAATAAATATAAAGTACAATAAAAATTATAGATTTAATATTATAGTTAGGTAGAACATTTGTTTTTGACCGAATTTCGAAAATTGATGTTTACGGAAAGCGACCGGTACAAGACTCAGCTGAATGAACCAAGTGGAATCGGGTCCCACGGTTAAAGGAGGATGATTCTGGAGGGCTAAACACAAATATTGGAAACTTTTTCAACTAAATTTCAAAAGAGGTTTCTATTTAGTCAGCAATGAAAAAAACCGTTGAAAATTTTTGAGATTTCGGATCAAGCTTCTACTTGACTCTTTTATACTCAACTTCCCATTACTCACATAATCAAACTTCAAAAAATAAACCTAATTCCGACCTAAAATAAACGAAAAAGAACAAAAGAAAATGAGTTTTCAGGCGGGGTTTTCTCCGAACGCTGGATTACGTAACAGTCTATTTCGAGTGAAAATTGTTAAGAAAGTCATTAAGAAAGAGTAATGAACATGTTCGTGAACTTTGTTTTTTCATGAAAAATAACGCTTCGAGTCAGATGAGCTGTTGTTTTCAGATCAAATAATTTAAGACGATGTACCGTGAATCGTCGTCATTTCCAGTAGTTTTCAGAGAAGAAAAAACTTGAAGATTTTCAATAAATATCAGAAATCAGAATGCTACGCAAAATCCTTTGTACGAAGTAATCTAATGCATTCATTGCTACTAAAATGAGTATCATTTCCCCCTTCCATTTGGATCTTTGTTTTCCATTGTCCCAAAATAAAAGTAATGCGAGATTCAAAATAAATAAATAAATAAATTGGAAACCAAACAAAATAATTTATTTTTACATTGACCCTCTCATCACTTTTGCTTCAATTCCAGTTAATCCTTCCATGATTTAAATTTAGATCTTTCGTTTTCAAGGAGATCCTTAACGGATTCTTATATAATCTCCAGATGTTTTCAGACCATTTTTTTGTTTGTTTACTGACTCCCCTCAATTTTTTTTCGAAGACCAACAATTTGGCAACCCTAAAAAATAGACACCACGTGTTTCCGAGAGACGTAGACAAGACACATGTCCTTCATGCACTCTTCTTCTTCTTCTTTTTCCTTCTTCTTCTTTTTTTTTCAATTTCTATGTCTTGACTAACCTAGATTCTCGCCGCCCGGTTAGCTCAGTCGGTAGAGCACCAGACTCTTAATCTGGTTGTCGCGGGTTCGAGCCCCGCATTGGGCTTACGTTTTTGAATTTTTTGAAGAACTAATACTCCCAAATAGTGTCATCACATTCCACAGTCTATTATTCGCCAAATTTCTGCCATATGCCCTCTTCAACTTTCGCTTTAACGAAATCAAAGAAATTTGAACGATTTCATTATAATAATATTATTCATAATCCAATGTGTCACTTTCCATCAAATCACACACGCCTTTCACTCCCAAATAACTTTTCTCCTTCTTTTCACACACAAAGAGAAAACAAGAGATGGAAAGAGAGAGAGAGAGAGAGAGAGAGAGAGAGAGAGAGAGAGAGAGAGAGAGAGAGAGAGAGACCAGTTAGTGTAAAAGGGACAAAAAACGAATAGATTGTATGGTTTTTTGCTGGTATTATTATCACTAGGTGTCAATTATCCAATAGATTTTATTAGCTAAGTGTACAAATGTTGTTTATTGGGGGACCTATCTGTCGATTTTTTGTTGTTATAGCGGCAGATATGATTTACAGTCTGCAACAGTAGAATTTGTCTGCTACAGTATATCCGTCTTGTCTTATTCAAGTGTATATATCTCGGTTCCCGTTAATGGAATCAAAAAGTTACCAACTAATGAAATTTTGCTCATTACAAAAGCAACATTCTATTAGTTTACAACTTTTTTGTATCTTCTATGGGAACCGAGATAAAACGGTTTCAAGTTAGCACCCAAGCGCTACACAGTAGGCTAAAGTATTTGACAGGCTGTGCTTCCATTTCAAACTGTCATATCTTGTTAACCGTTAGAGGGATCAAAAAAGTGTCAACTAGTGAAATATTGCTTACAATAAAGTCTACATTTCATTAGTTGACAACTTTTTTCTATCTCCAGTAATAACCGAGATAAACAACTTTAAAAAAAGGTAATACAAGAACAATGCATGACAGAAACAAACCGTTCGAAAAAGATTGGAAAGTGCCAATTATCTATCCATTCATCTTTTATTAGCATACCTGATTTATGTTTTCCCCTTCCTTTCCTTTCTCCGTTTTCTTCCCGCATGATCCGTCCCTTTTTCTTTTCTTCATGTCCCGTCGACTTCCCGTTGATTCTTGCGCATATATTTTTCACCTTCTCTGTATCAAATGACACCTCTCTCTCTCTCTTTTTCCAACATATGTATATTCATTTGAATATGATTGTATATTGAATATGACTAACTTCCGTCCCTTTCATTTTCGGGATTCAATTACAAATTGTCCCCGGGTACTGGGGAGTATATGGCCTAGGAAACTCCCAGTCTTTTGAATTCCCGATTTCCAAATTTTCCCTGACATCATCCATGTTCCTGTTTTCTCCTCTATCGAGATAATCCTGTTAACAACAATACAAAATAACCGTGTCCACTTCATCGTCTTTGCATGTATTTATGCAAATCAGTCGATTTTTGAATAGGAACTTAATCGAGAGAGACTACTGAAGAGAGACACCTGGATTACGTCAGTTTGTAGCCTTGTCATCAATGTTTTGTGGTTTCTTACTATTTTTGAATTTTTGAGAGAAATTTAAAGGGGCACATACCTAAATTTTGCAAATTTTTCAGAAAAGTAGCCAGAATTCGGTGAATTTGAAAATAGAAACAATTTAAAATGTTGATTTTGGATTATGAAAGTCAATTTCGTTAATTTAAGACTGACAGGGCTTCTTCCGAATTTGAATTTCAAAAAATACAACCTTGGTAATTCCCCTCTCTCAATTAAGGCTAATTTACTAGCGCGCAGCCTATACTGTTTCTTAAACTCGAATTATCTCGGCTGCCATTTCATCTATCAAAAAGTGACCAACTAAGAAAATGTAGATCTTAACATAAGCTACATTTTATTAGTTGAAGACTTTTTGATATCATTACCGAGAGCCGAGATAAACTCGCCGAAATGAACTTCATAAAACATTCAACCCTACTTGCCACCAAAATTCATATAAAATTGCCTGTCATCAAAAAGTGTCTATATTGTGAAATTCGTTTGTTTAATTTCGACATTTTTGGTCAAGATCAAAGTTGTCCTCACCCTAAAATCATTCTTCTCTTCATTCTCCATGCTTCAAAACTAAAAATCCCATCTCAGTTATCGCGAGACCTCGTAAAGCCTCCTTACATCATAAGATGCTTAACAACCCAATTACCTTCAGCTGATCCTCTTCCAATCAAAAAACGAACAGAAGCTTCTTCTTCTACTTGCCATTTTCTTCTTCATTCTTAATGACAGATTCTAATCGTCATCTGTCTCTCTCTCTGTCTTCCATCATCGATAACAATCAGTACCCTCTCTGTCTCCAGAGACCGCACCGGAGGGTAAACAAATCCAATTGACCTGGTCCCATACCCTGCGCGAAGGGAACAAATAAAACAACTGGTCCCGGGGCTTGTCGTGCTCTGCGCAGATGCTAGGCTACTCTCATTCGCACTCTTCCCCTCCCTTCTTCCTCCATTTTCATCATCATCTGCGTCTCCTCCATTTATCGTTCTCTCTCGTATTGTCCCATCCTCCTCTGTCCGTCTTCTTAGCACATGCACATGGCCCTTTAGTAACGCCACCCTAAGAAATCATCAGAATGGTCATCCGGATGAAACACCATGTTTTCACTTTCTTGTTTTATTCTTCCGGTTTTGGGATGTTTTGGGGTTCGTTTTGAAGGGGAAATTTTGCAAATTTAGGAACTCAATTTTTTAAAATTTTCATTTTGCAGAAGATATAAACCCCAATTTTCCGAAATTAATAGTTTTTTTCCTTAAATAAAATAATTCCGAAAATTAATGAAATTTGGTTAACGACTGAGATTTTCGAAATTTCAATCAAAATTTTTTTTCTGTTTTTTCTAAAAATTGCAAATTCGCCTAACTCTGGAAAAAAAACAATTAAAAAAAAATATATTTCACGATACCGCTGAAAAATCATGAAAGGAAAATTCATACCCCTCCCAACTAATAAGCCAAAAAATTTTTACCAAACTTTCTTGTAACTTATTTTTTGAAACGGTCCCAACCACTGTTTCACTATCACCTCCCCCTCCAAATCACTTTTCGGCATTCTTTGATCCATCATATCTTGGCTCCTCTCTCCTATCATCATTTTCCCATCAAAATTCCACACCCAACCGCTCATTCGTCTTTTTGACTCAATGTCCATTCCCTCTCTCACTTTCTTTTTTTTTCTTCTTTCGACCCATCAATCCATCGCATTTTATCAATTTTTAAGTATCCTTTGACTGCCCTCACTCGTCTCGCCTCATTTCCCTCTTTTTCACTTTTGCCTTCCCCCTAGTTTTTTACTAGTTTTTTAGTACAAGGTCATCTGTATTTTTCTGATATCTGAATACGGTATTTCTGCAGTCAAAATGCCGAAAAAGAAGAGCTGACAGGTGGTTAAAAGAGAGAGAAAGGAGGAGGAGGAGATTGTTTGAATTGCGGTGTCTCTTTTTTCTGTAGTTTCAAAATAAACACTTTTGCAGAAAGCGATGCCCTAATAATTTTTTGCAATAAACCGTTCTTTTTGAAAGCGGCGTTCATTGCCGAGAACATTCTGGCTAAAGTTCTGAAACAAAAAAAATCTCAAATAAAAAATTGTGGGGGTTTTGATTTTAAGAGAGGGGGCATGACTTAACATGTGCCGTACGGTCAGGCGATTTTTGTTCCGGATGACAGAAATTGTGAAGTTTTTAAATAGGACGATGAAAATTGGCTTTGATTTTCTGAAGTTTGAACAAAAAATTCGAAGTATCCGGCTCGTAACCCAAAGTTTTTCCTGAGCTCAAATTTATTTGAACTTTTTTTTCGATTAAAAAAAATTCAAAAAATAATTTTACAGTAATCGGGTAGTAGTCCCCAAAACTTTTCGTTAATTTACACCAATTTTGAGTGAAAATTTTGGAATTTCACATTTTACGCTCCGCCCCCATTTCTTGTTTTTTCATCTATGGTTTTTGTGGTCTACAGTACTCCTTTTCCGTTTCATAATCCTCAAACAATGCTCTTTTTTCAAAGTTTCACTATTTCCTTTCTCTCCCTCTCTCTCTCGCTCTCTCTCTCTCTCTTTTTAACAAGAAACAACACAAAATGTTCCGCTATTCGCACCCTTTAGTATTCATTGCAATTAAAGGCTGAACACAATGTCATAAACAGTTTCCATTTCTTTCTGTCCTCTTCCTCACTTACAATTCCTACCTGGAACTAGGAATCCAGTTGGATTTGTTTGCTCAGTGACTCTGTATTCGAGAGACTGTATAATTCAAGGAGACGCAGACAACAAAAGACAAAGAAGCATGTTCGGGAAAGACCAGTTTCTCTTCACCATGACCCCTTCCGAGGGGTTCTAAGTTTCTGCAGCTGATCTAACCATTGTCTCGATTATCTTCAGTATTTACTTATGCCCACATCCTCCCTATTTTGAATCTTTCTCTCTCTTTCTCAAAATCCGTTTTACACATCACTCCCTTCGAGTCCCTAATTGCCCATTTTGGACTCTCTGGATGGGCTCAATTGAGAGAAAAGAGAGAGAGAGAGAGAGAACGGAAAAGGGACATGTCCCTCCCGAACGCTTGAGTGGAATCCTAATTATTCTGTAAAGTGCTTGTTGGAAACTTGTCAGAATACAACTACTCTTCGAAACATTTCCCTTCCAATTACTTTGATCCGTCTCTTCTTCTTCGTGGTGATAAAACTAAACAGCCACGTCATAAAACTTCTCGTATTTCAACATTCCATCCTTTTCTCAATTTACTCACCAAAAAACAAACCATTAGTCACATTTTTAACACAACGTCACGAGAAGAAGAAAATTATCATTTTTCTCTTTTTGTACTCTCTCGAACCTTCTACTAAAAAAAGAATATGTAGTCAGAAGCTGTAATTTAGAGAAGACGACGTCCTCACCCGATTTCCGTTTCCGACACGTTTCTTCTTTTGCTCTTTTCTTGCTTCTTCTTCTCTTTTGTTTTTTCTTCTTCTTCTTCTCAAACATGGCTTGTGGTCTTTTGGAAGGCTTTCACAAATTGATAGCATTTTGTGAGAGTGACGTAAGTGTTGGTCTTCTTTGTTTTTTTTTGTGTTTTTCTATGAACTGCAAGACTAATTGGGTCAGACTAGAGATTGGACGGGATCAGGCTAAAAACCATACTTGTAAAAAGATGGGCCGGTCCGGGAAGCAGGATCGGACAGAATCTGGCCATGCCGTGCCGCTCCGGATTGGGCCAAACTTTTTCAAAATATGGTCTGAAATCTTGTGCCCATCACTAAATTGAGCTGAAATTTTTCTAATGTTCTTCATCTAGGCTCCGTGGAAATTGAGGCTTGGCCGGGCTTGATTAGGCTGGCTAAGAAATTTTGTATTTTTTGTCTGTTATTCCTATTTCCGCTTTCCGCTATGCTTCCCGTCTTCCTTTTTTAGTTCCGCCCATCTCTTGTCTAGTAGGGTTGAGTCTAGCCAAACTGAAATCCTTCATGAAGTTTTTCCCAGATTTTGTCCGAGCTTGTCCTGAAAAAATATTTTCCTCAAGCCTCCCTTGAATCGTACGTACAACCCCACCACACAACAAAACTCATCACAAAATTTGTCTCCCGTGTAAATGTGTCTAATGTCTTCTTTATGACATTCTCTAATCACTCTCTCACTTCCTCATACTATTTCTTTGAGGTGAAGCATCGGAAGTTTCTCGATTCAACACACTATTTATTATTTCTCCAATTCATATGATATGTGCTCTTGGCAGAAAAAACTGTTATAGGAGGCTCCATCTTGCCTAGTCTTATCATTCTTTCCTCTTCTTTCTTTTCTCCCCCCAAAAAATTCCATCTATTTTTGACACAATTTTAATGCTTTGAATGTCAAAGGTCATTTTTAGACAGAACGCGGACAAGTTGTCATTTCTTTTCTTTCTTTCCACCAACCGCTTTTTGGTCTTCCAATCCCTTTTCATCGCCCCGAGGGGATCAGCCTCTCGTTTTTTTTGCTTTTTTGTCAATGTTTTTTCATTTTTTTTCATATAGATATGTCTCCCATGAAGTTTTTCTTTTTGCTCGGACATCAAGAACCTTATTATTTTTTCTTTCTTGTTTTTGCTTCAGAAATTTTTTATTAGAATCTGAAACTTCTGAAATGGGGTTTTGAGCTCATCGGGAGGAAAAATTGCAGACATTTTTAGATCAAATATTCTATAATTCAAGCTAGCGGGGTATACGGTAGAGCTGGACCAAAGGCACAATTTTTGTTAAATATATCCTTTAAAATTCTAGATTTTTTCTTTTGTATTTTGAATCTGATAATTATGGTCTAATTAGAACTTAGTACGAAATTTCGATCTTTTCTTCAAGCCGTAATAATATCTGTGGACCTCACTATTTTCCAAAACAGCAATTTTTCAGTCTGAGATAAAGCCTCGTCAAAAGCTGTATTTTTAACCACCCGTGATGTCCCACTTCCAATTGTTACGGTATTTGGCCGGAAGGTACCTGATGAGAGGGTGGTCCCAAAATTTTTGTAAACACTAACCGTTCCAACGGATCCTTCCTTCCCTTTTTTAGTTATTTTTTTTCAAGACTACAGTATCCCTCGCGCTTTCTTGTTTTCCTCATCATTTCAAAACCAAATCCATATCTAACAAGAACGAGATTATTTCTTGTTATTTTTCATCTTCGCCTATTTTTCCCCCTTCCTCCAACTTTTTTTTCTCATCCAGGTCTTTTAATTAGCGGCAGTCCCTTTTGATTTTCGGATCAGTCCATTTTCTAATAAGAACAAGCTTCTTCTCTTCTCGTCATCTCATTGTTATGCAACCCGGTCTCCTCCTCCCTCTATTCCTTTCTTTTTATTCTCTCGTCCATCAATAATCAATTTGATGGAAACAGAAAAAATGTAGTTGTTTCTTTGCAAAAAAAGTCATCATTTCTGGATGACTGGAAAAAACATCTTCCTCTCTTTTTGACCTCTTTCTTCTATTCTTTTTTCATCGCATTTTCTTCTTGAAAATCTCAAATTTCCTCTTCTTCGACACTCTCTTTTTTTGCAAGTTTTCGCCGTCAACTTTTTCTTTTTTTTTCTTGATTTTCGCTTCCGATTTGTGTCAGCCTGCTTTTCGGTGAGCAGATTTATTGAGCTAGATTTCTAGATTTATTATGACTTCAGGGGCAAACTAAACTTTATTTAATTTTAGCCTGTTTAGGGTAAGCTAGTGTTATTTCTTTGAAATTTTGGTCTTTCGAAAAATTTAAAATATGAGCTTATGTAGATTTAGACATTTTTTACAGAGTTTAAAAATTAAAAAATCTCAAAATCCCAAAATGTTCTTTTTTTTCGTTTTCAATCTTTAACCCAATTTTTATTAGTTTAGAAAAAACTATTTTTCAAAATCAAAAGTAGGCGGAGCTCCGTAAATCGACATTTTCAATTTCAATTCATTTTCCAGTACAGACAATAAGCCAATTCCTCATCATCTCCCTCTCCGTCTCCCTCTCTTTCTCTCTCTCCGCCTACCAGTTCCTCACCACATTCCAAACCATTTTTCCATCAATTTTTGAAAATTTTCTCAACCATAAAAATAGAAAACCTCTTCTTCTCTTTTCTCTTCTTTCCCCAACTTTTTTTTTCGTCTGTTATCAAATCAGTCGATTGGCATGGAACGCCCTGTTTTTTGGTGACTAATTGTCCACTTTTTTGTTGATTCTACACTATTTCCAGTCTTCTCTCTTATCATTTTCCATAATCGGCTTTTTTTCGAAAATTGATTTTTTTTTCGCTGTCAAACTGATAACCTTTTCATCGAAATACTTTCAGTTTTTTCTATTTTTGGTTTTTTGGTTCCTCAAATTCCTTACTCAATATAAATTCCTAATTATTTTCCAGAATGCGAGATACAAAAGAATGGCGAGGGACAACATCAACGAGTCGAGTGTTTGTACAAAAAGGATATCAATTATCAGATGAGTTGGCACTTCGAAAAGTGCAAGTTTTGGAGAGGCGGTACGGTGGAGCACAGTTGGCTCATAGAGCAGCGACAGTGATACAGAGGGCATGGAGAGAATATTGTCTGTTGAAACAGTGGATGGTTATTAGGCATAAACATGATACGTGAGTTTTTTGAAATGTTTTATTATAAGGGCACCATCTGAAAGAGAGAATGTCCTTGAAAAGTTAGATTGCCCTCAAATCAGATAATCCGGTAAATGCTAATAGAATTTTGTTATCCGGCCTCCTTCAAGATTAAGACGGTCGAATTATAGACTAGGTCTAAAATTCCCCATCATCTTTAGAAATCGGTGCCGGTTGTGCCAGGCAGTTTTTTGACAAAAACGTCATGACGGATGAGCGACATTCCCAGTTAACGCCTAGCCTGACCCATTTCATCTGTGCTTGAAAATCTAAATTCCCAAACAGTTCATTTCCCCCTTTGCCCTTGTAGTCCAAAAAACGTCCAGTAGATACATTCTAGTTCCTAACCTTGTTTCCTAGTACAATTAAATGTTGCAGATTGCAAAAAACTTTGCATCTAAACTAAAGTACTTCCTTTCTAATTTACTCTCTAGGTCAAAAAGAACCCGTTCTCAATTTCTGAATTCAGAAAGAAAACTAGAAGCATAATCGAATGATTTCTCAATTTGCTATAAAACATAATCTATTCCGTTGAATAAATGTTTCCGGAACATTATCACTTTAGTCAACACACACTTTTTCTTTTTTTGTGTTCCTCTTTGTGTTTTACCGATTTAATGATCTTGATGGCAATCTATCTGTTTTCTTTTCTCTTCTTTCAAATGTTCTTTTATATACTTTCTCTTTACAGAATACCAGACCTTGATGCAAGATGTGGAGTGTCAAATAGTCAACGAAACGAGCTATCACTGACCAGGTATAACAACATTTGAATTGTCTATTTGTTTTTCATTCCTCTTCCTCTGTCCCTCCTCCCATTCCATTCCCATATTCGTCAGTGACCCCCTTTTGACCATATCGTACCGACTCGTCGGTCCTCTTCTAAATGACTCAAAATGAGTCAAAAATACCGAGAAAAGAGGCTGGGCGGAGACTATTTTTTATAGTTCTCTTGGCCATTTTCGAATAAAAATGTAGCGGTCTTCTTCTTCTTTCTTCCACCGTTTTTATTCTTTTTCTCGGGATAAAGACCGTTTTTATGACAGACATTCTCGCATTGAAGCGTAAACTTTCCCACCTGGGCTATTTTAGCCAGAGATAGACAGGATCAGTGTTATTCTAATTCTGTTTTTCCTACATCAAACCTCACAAAAACAGTTCGCGCGTGACGTACACTGAAATTGAGCCAATTTTCTTCTGCTTTTTTTATGTTTTGGACCCATTTTATATTTCTTACTAGGAGCGGATGCTCTCTCTTCCTTTTTGATACCGGAATCGAGTAGGTGAAATGATCCTTTCCGGTCTCTCGAAGGGACTCACAAGTATTTATTTGGCACACTCTCTCCATTTCTTTTGCATATATTTTTTATACGATTTTCTTGGAAACGTGTCAGAAATATGGCACTGACCGCTAGTTGGCCAGATAATTTTGGTGTCGGCCGGAGCTGTCAAGAGACCGAAAATAAACATTTTGGTGTGGCCTTAGCTGCCGTTTTCTGCTTCTTTTTCATGTCGACACCCCCCCCCCCCCCTAATCATTGTGGACTTCTTGTGTAACGAGATGAAGAAAGATGCTTTTTGAAAGTTTTTTTTTTTGAAGATACTAGTAGTTTTTTGAGTTTCTATTTCCGGAAGATTTATTTTTAGATTTTTTGAGAATATTTTTATGATTTGTTTGCTGAAATTTCAACAGTTTTCACCAACTTTAACAAGAATGTCTAAAAAAAAATGTAGAAAAATCGTATTCAAAATTGAGCAATCGCGCCCTATAGCTAAAATTTGACGCGGGATTTCAAAATTTTTCTTATCAATAACAACTTATCAAAATTCGCATTAAAATGCAACTTATTTCCGCAATAATGAAGATGTTCACCGTATTTTTCCATGAATTAAAGTGAGTCAGTCATCCCTCCATAATTTTTAGGTAGAGAAATGCAAAAAAAATCCTTGAAAACTCCCTGAAAACTAAAAATTTTGTTTTTTATTTGGAAATTTCTATATTTTCAGCCGGTACGCCACAAGTCTCAGCGCCCAACTTCGAATAGACCGTGCCGCCCGTTCGAACACTGTCGATCGAAGTCCACCGTCACCGGCTCCACCCGTTTTGGCCAATTTGCAGAATTCAAATATGATTGGTAAGAAGCAAGCTTCCGAAGAGTCAGAATTCGTACAAAAAAGTAGCTTGACAAAGAAAAATAACTAATTAAAAAATCTGAAGAGTGACCGCAAGAGAAAGGTTTAAAATTAAAAGTGGCTTCTTCGTTTTTCTCTTTCTCATCTTTTTTCTTCTTTTTTCCTGGCATATGTGTGAATCTTCTCGCAACCACCGACCGCCGAATCGAAATTTATTTCTTCTCACTTTCGGATTGGCTCTATGAGAGAGAAAGAGAGAGAGAGAGCAGCAAATGTTGCTTTTCGATCAACCCACCAATTTTTCATTATTTGTTTATAATGATACAACGGTTCCCTTCTCTTTTTTTTCGTTTCGTTTCGTTCGAACACACCGAAATCGATAAATAGACGTGGATTGACAGGGCTCAAACACCAATCTGTTAATTACTTTTTGAAGGAATTTCAACAAAAGAGAAGCACTGGTTTTTGACAGTTCTTCGGAGTTCACTTTGAAAACAATATTCTGGTTTCTTTGTCTTATATCCCCTTCCTCATTCCACAAGAGGGTTCAATTCAATCATATGACACCAGAGACTTCATAGTTCAATGACGATTTGTTGTCAATTGGCCACTCATCTTTCTCTTTTTCTCCTATAAGATAAGAAAGAGATGCCAATCGAATTCCAAGTTTTTTTTCTCAATTTGAAAACTTTTTTGTTTCGTCAAATTGATATAATTGATTATATATCTAAAAACAGGGAATCGTGGAATTTGTAATTTTTTCGATTTTTTATCGTTTTCGAAGATCATACATGTTTATGGGTTTTCGCGATAATTGTCGATAACGAATCGGTCGAATTCTGTTGTTTCTTTTCCATAAAAATCTATTTTTCCGGTTTTTGGTTTTCAGATTTTACTCGAATTTTCTGCGATTTCATCACGGAATCGTAAAATTTTTTAGTGAATTTTTCGCAAAATTTTCATAGAAATCGTTCTGTTAAAAGGCGATTTTTCAAGGATAAACCGAATTTTTCAAAAAGATTTTTTGAATTTTGAATCTCTGATATCTGGTAACTACCGATGAATTCAATTAAAAAAAGATGAAAGTTCTATAAATTATCTTATTCATTTTCTTATCTCAACTCTAAATTCATCACCTGTGAAAGTGTATCATGATCTAGAATCTCACTGATTTTCGAAGATTTTCTGATCTGATCAGTAATGATTTCATAAAAAATTTCATGTTTCAAGAAGTTTTAATTCATAAAACTCGATTTTAATTCATTTCTTAATCCCCTAATAAAACACTATAAATCTCAGTGTTTTCCATCTGAAAAAGTTCATTTCGAAGCCGTATTTGTTCGTTTTCTCATTGATCTCTTGTCAATTTCTTTTTGTGTCAACACAAACAATGATTCATAATACACTGTTTTCAAAATAGATCTTCTCTTTTCACTTTTCACTTTCGAGAAGCTTTTTCTTTTCAACCTTTTTTTCAAAATTCTTAGCGTACTCACGAGAAGAGAGGAAGAGAATCTTAATTATTCATTCAGCCTGACTTTACTTGAAGCGAAACGAAGAAAAAAGAACAAAAAAACGTCATATGCAAATTCTCTTCTTCTTCTTCTTCTTCTTCTTCTTCTTCTTCACATCTTCATCTCTATTCTCAAAACTAAACAGTTTCCTTGTTTGCAGATAGTCTAATGTCACCCCGTTTGGGAAATCGTCGATTCGCCGCTTCGACGGCTCGATGCGCTCCAGCTGCTTCCGATTTGTCGAGTACAGAAGTGTGGCTTCCGAGGCCCACGTTGGTCAATCACAATCCGGCACATTCGAATTCTTTACCGAGACTTGATAAGCACAGAGTTCATGAGTGAGTTTTTTATTCAGGATTTTTATGATTTTATGAAGATTCTCGATGGGAAAGTGGTTTCTGAAGAGGGTACTGTAGAGTTGATAGTTTTATTGTGCTTTTTTCAATTTTTATTGGAAAAAATCGCTTCTGAAGGGCCATTAAATCTGGGATTCCTAGAATTTATGGTTGAGTCAAGGAGGCGTTTTTTCACAAAAGTTATTGTTTTACAAAGAAGAGCTTCTCATGAAGGAGATCGAAATTCTGATCATTCTGATAGAATTTTAATTTTTGTCTTTTTTTTTTTTTGAAATCCGAATTGCAACGATTTTTCCAAAGGATAACCTGATTTTCTAGTCGAGAATTGCAAATTTCGCAGTAAAATTATCTAACTTTTTAAAAATCCAAATTTTCTGTACATTTTCCCAGAGAAAAACGGATTTTTTCTTTCTTTTCTCTTTTTGCGCAGTCTACCACCTGCACTCTCTCTCCGAATTTCTGCAAAAACTGTCACCTGCTCCCCTGTCCTCCTCCCATCTCCCTCTACCTTCCTCATTAGAATTTCAATTAAAACCAATTTACATATACTCCTATCACTACTCTATTCTCTCCCAATTATTTCATTATTTTTTGCAGACGAAGTGAATCGAGTAACGGTCGAAAAAAGTCTGAAGTGAAACCGACTCGCCAGATGACGGATCAAGAGAGAAAACGGCAGTATAGGATAGCACTCAACTTTTTCAATAAGTAAGTTTCATTGAGATCCTTCATTCGCAAAAATGGAATTTCAGAAAGCCAGAACGAGGAGTTCAACTTTTGACGGCATGGGGATTTGTGAAGAATTCTCCGGATTCACTGGCGAGTTTATTATTTGGAAGAAGAGGATTGAGTAAGGCAATGATTGGAGAATATATTGGAACACTTCATTCACAATATCATAGTCTTGTTTTAAAGTGAGTCTTTTCTGAATCCACATCTAAATCTGTGAATTTCCAGATATTTTACGGGTATGATTGACATTCGTGGTCTTGAAGTGGACGTAGCTCTTCGGAAGGCCATGCAATTCTTCATTCTTCCAAAAGAAGCCGAGAAAATCGACAGGATAATTCAGGCATTCGCTCTTCATTACTCGAAATCAAATCCGAAAAGGACGTCGAATTTCCGTGGAGGATGGGATACGATTCATCTTTTATCATTTGCAATCATCATGCTCAACACGGATCTTCACTCTCCCAATGTTAAACAAAGAATGACTCAGGCGGATTTTGTGAAAAATTTGAGAGGACAAGACAAGATATCCGGAGAGAAGAATGGAGAAGATATTGATAGGAAGATGTTGGAAGGAATATATGAAAGGATAAAAAAGGATGAGTTGAAAGCAGGAGATGATCATGTTGCACAGGTTCAGAGAGTTGATAGAGCGATTGTGGGGAAGGATAAACCGGTGAGTGTGATATCAATAGATCAAATGGTTCCCGAGATAGAGAAACTCATAGTTTGGATAGCTAGAGACGCAGAGAATGAAAGTCTGCGTCTCTTTTCTCTCTCCAAACTTTGAACCCATATATATATATATCAGTGTTGCACGGAATTCCGTGTTCCGTGTTCCGCGTTCCGTGAAAATTATTTTTACTTCCACTTCCGAGTTCCGCGTTCCGTAAAAAGAAAAACTACTTCCACTTCCGTGTTCCGAGTTCCGTGAAAAAGGCCCGAGTTTCGCGGAAATTGTTACAAGTAGCGAATCACACTCCAAAGTCACGTTTGAGGGTTCTATTCACCGTAAATCGAAGCAAGTAATTGTTTTGCAATGAAATCTGATGATTTTTAGTGAAAATATACAACAAATCGACACCTCCGAAAGAAAAAATGACTTCCAAGTTCCGTGTTCCGCGTTCCGAGTTCCGCGTTCCGGGCGTTTTTTCACTTCCGTTTCCGAGTTCCGTGTTCCGTGAAAATTATGTTTACTTCCACTTCCGAGTTCCGTGTTCCGTGAAGTGGGAATACACTTCCGTTTCCGAGTTCCGCGTTCCGTAACAAAAATTTTTAATTCCACTTCCGCGTTCCGCGTTCCGAGATTTTCAAAAATTGACTTCCGTGCAACACTGATATATATATATATATATATATATATATATATATATATATATATATCGGGAACCTGGAGAGCTAGAGAACTGATTCAAGCACAAAAATATAACCCCCTACTTCCAAATTGATCCAATAACATCTTTTCCAGCGCCTAACGGAAACTCCCCGCCGTCTCGTCTGCTATTGTCGTCTTCAACAAGTCACTGATCCATCGAAACGTCAATCATCAACAGCCAGAGAACGAGACGTCTTCCTGTTCAATGATATGATCGTAGTGGCAAAAGGAGTCCGGAGAGGATCAAGTTCGATGGCTGGATGTACATATACCCTCAAACAATGGACAATCCTTCTCGGAGCTCATGTCACAGAATTCCAACGGGGACAATATGAATTCGGATTGACGATAACGACGCCAAACAAGGAGAAAATTCATTTCAACGCGAGGAATTACGAGGATCGATGTCATTTTGTGGCAGATGTCACTGAATCGATAAGAGAAGCGACAGAAATGGAACAGGTTCGATTAGAAATGGAAATGGAGCATCATACGACAATTCGATCGGATAATCAGAGAGATAGTGGACTTCCCGATATGGATGATTCTATGAAATTATCGGTAAGTTGAATACTTGAATATCCTATTCTGATTCTTGAATATTTTCAGAATGGAAGTAATAGCAGTGGAAGCTCATCCTCATCAAATGGTGTTAATGGTTCCTCTTTCCGACGTCTTTCATTCAATTCTTTGGATTCTGGAGTCGTTGAAGAGCATTTAGATGCATGTTAATTCACCGATTAATCTCAATTTCATTATCCCGGCTTCCTTATCACCCATCAGAAAAACTAGTCATATTTTCATCCCGAATCGATATCATTGCATCATAATTCCCCATTTTTGTATCCGCATGTGAATATTTTAGAATTTGTAGATTTATGTCACCCTAGGGGGTTTTTGCTGAGAGCAAACACGCTCTTCTGCACCCCCTCATGTTAAATAGGCATGAATTTCTTGTACCTCTTCCCACAATTTTTATCCTTTTTTGTCACTTTCCCCCACAAAACGAGGTACTTTTTCTCTCCCCATATAAAATAAGAACAAATTAATATAATTTCTTACTTGTGTATGTTCAATTTTGCCGCACTTTTGAAGTATTGCTCATGATTCACTTTTTCTTTGTATTCCCCACCCCAAAAAATCGCTAGAGTCTCCTTTTCTTTTAAAAGTATTTCAATACTGAAAATTCAACAAAAATTCACTTGAAAAAGAGAAAACACTGGTTTTTTGTCGCCTCCTTCTTCTTTTTTATGATTCTTGTTAACTTGCCTTATAATTTTGTTCCATAAAAAAGATTTAGTTTTATTCATTGTTTTACACAAAAAAATTGCAGTTTTGTCTATCCGAATTACATTGGAAACGATTAAAAATCAGAGAAAAAAATAAATTGATTCCAGATGTCGGAAGAGGCAAAAAAGAAACAAATGATGCAGAATTTACTTAATAGAAAACGAAAAATGGATATGAAAATGGAAGAAAAAGACGATCAGAAGGCCTCGACTTCGGCAGAAATTGAAGAAACAGAGGATGAAATTGAAGAAAAGAAACAGAAGGAACAGGAATATGAAAAAGTAACATTTTCTTTAATTTTCATATCAAATTCTGCATTTTCTTTTGCCCAATATAAACTTTTTCTGGCCAAATTGAGGCAAATTCTCCCGAAAAATATATATTATATAATTTCTGCATAGTCCGAGAGGACTACACACCGTGTTCGATAGAGCGCACTTTCATTAATTCCAAAAGCGTCATTTTTCAGGCCAAAAAAGCGCTTCTTTTCGAGGCAAAACGAGCAAAAGAACGAGCAGAAGAGGTCGGACCACAAGGATATTTAAAGCCGAAAAGTCTCGGAACAAACAAAGAATTCTTAAGAAGAACCATTGAATCGACAATGCCACGTCGGCGAAAACCCGAAGAGAAATAAACTATTTATTTTACATTTTACAGCAGGAAGCAGATTATTAAATTTATACAAATGAGAGAAAGCTTTTCATTAATTTAGACAATTTGTGTTGAAATTTAGAACTTCTCCTCATAAGAGATTTGTTCGGCTTGTGGATGCTCGGTGACGTATTTGACAGTGAAAGTGTTCGATTCTCCAGGAGCCAATTGGACGGTATAGTCGAGAATCTTCTCTGGAGTGATCTCGGCTCCGACGGTTGGCTCGGCACTGGCTTCAGCGACTTCCTTAGCTTCTGGAGACTCGAGACGGACCTGGAAATTAGATTTTTAGATGATGAATGAGGAATAAACAAATACCTTAATTCTGGAATCGGTTGATCTTGGAAGTTGTTCACGGATAGTGAGAAGAACTGGATTTGGACGGAGATTCGTGACAGAAGTGGTTTTCTCAGTCACTTGAGAGTTGATCTTCTCAACAGTTCCACTCTGTTCTTGATAGTTTCTAACTGGCTTGTACTCAACACGAATATTCGGATCAACTCCCAACGAGACTTCGAATTTCTGTGAGATGACAGCATCCTCGAATTCTCCCTTATTCACGAATGCTCCGTCGAGGAAGATTGATGCGCTTCCAGCGACAAGTGGATAATCAGAAGAATTTACTGAATTGGCGACAAGGAATGCAGCCGAGTTTCTTGATGGAACAGTTATATTGGAGAGTTTAGTGGAGAGTGTGAATTGGCCAATGTTGACTTTGTACTCCTCGGTACGATCATCGATTGTGGCAGGACGTCCAATGCTAAATTCAGATGCAATGTTGCTAGACTTGACAGAAGCAAATGACGCCTTCATTGCTCTTCTACCAAGAGCCATTGGAGCAGCAGAACATTCCATCACGCTATCATAAGCACGTCCATAACCTCCTCCTCTCATCGAATTGCATTCTGGTTCTGGAACCACAATCGACGCCTCTAAAGCTCCCAATTTCGGAAGTTGCTTGACTCCATGAGCTGGTTTGGCAGTCGACAAAACGAGTGGAACATTCTTCCAATCCTCTCCACTGAATTGACGAACCTTTCCGAAATAAGTTATATGCATTTCGGATTCAGCTCCAGAAGTGACACGGATATCGTAGAATGGGAACCAGGCGACGTTGTTCACTTGATAGGTGATGGTCAATTCAGCGGATCCTCCTTCGGATTCCACGATAATACTGGCGTATTGAGCCGAGTTTCTCCATCTGTATCCGGTATTGTCGTAGTCTTGACTGGCACGATGGAATTCCTCTTCGGCTCTTCTGAATTCTTGATCAAGAGTTCTAATTTGAGCACGAAGAGTGACAGTCTTCTCCTGATGATAATCATGAAGAGCATTCAGACTTTCGATTGTTCTTCCATCAAAATGGAATGATCCATCCTTTCCGTGCTTCGCAATCTCTGTGATCAGATTATCCAATCCTTCGATTCTCTTCTGAACAGCAGTTCGGCTATCATTGATCTTATCCTTAGCTCTCTCCTTCTCCTCGAAGGTTGCCTTGATAGCTAGAACTCTCTCTGGGATCACGAAATCCGCTCCTACTTGATTCTTGACAGAGACGTCGTGGATGATAGCTTCACCAGCTCCAGCGACACGAATTGAATCTTGGACGATGTCGAATGGAAGATTCTGAAAAAAGAAAGAAACTGGTTTTGTAATTCAAGGTCAAATGATGACACAAAATAAACATTTTTCAAGTGCTATTTGTTGAGCAGTAAAAACTCGAAAATCATCAAAATTTTATTACAGAAAAGCAAATAAAAACTGAAAAAAAGTCTCACCTGAATATTGACTTCATTGTATCCAGCGGACAGATCCACTTGGAAAGTTCTCTTCAATTCGGCGCAGTTCGATTCAGAACTGTAGACGAGCGCCTGGACGATGGCGACGTCGTGGAGGTTGAGTTTGTGGGTTTGAATGATTGCGGCCATTCTAGAAGAAAAATAAAGATGAAAATGGCTTTAGTGAGAGCAAGAGAAGAGCAAGAGACGAAAAATAAGACGGAAAACACTAAAAACATCTATAAATAATTATATTGCTCTCTGAATTTATAGCATTATTTACGAAGAAACTTCTAGAAAAAAGCTATTTTCGAAACTAGACATTATGAAATATACGAAAATGACAAGCGCCTCGCAAAAAAAAAATAAAAATTGCCATGGGAAACCTTCAAAATGTCATGAAAATCACTATGGTGACTCGAGGCAAACAACTCCTTTTCCAAAGTTTTGTCCGCACTCTCAAACCAACACAAATTTTGGCCTTTTGGCCTCGTCTTTTATACGAGTTTTTCGGGGCGAGTGACAGCAGACAGCGAGGAAATGGTGAGAGATAGAAGGAAAAAGAAAAATGGGTGGGGATTGAAAGAAGAAGAAGGGAAAAAACGTTCGGAGAGACAGAAACGTTTCGAAACACTGAAATGAGATCATTCTTTGGCCAAGTGTTTTTGAGTGAAAAGATCTTTTTCAAAAAGAAATTGAAAAGAGCTTAGTCAGAAAAAAACGTTTTTAGAAACGAAAACTAATAAAGGAAGAGATCACAAATCACGAATTCAGAAGACGTGGGGAAGAGATCAAGGAGCAATATCTTCATATAAACAATCTATTTCCCTGGAAAACAATTAATTTTTGTTGCTTCTGCAATCCTTAGGCAATAACAATCAAAAGTTTCTCCAAAGTTCTCAGTTTTTCCTATCTTTTCTTCTCGAGAAGTGCAAATCATTACTTCCCGGTTAGAAACACTTCCTTGTTCTAAAATCTTGGAACTATTTGACCGAAAAATCTTGTTATTTGATAACGTTATTTTTATCAATTTGAAGATAGATTTATTGAAAGATCACCGAATAAAATCGCCTTCTAAAAAACGAAAAAAAAAATGAAAAAATAATTTAGGTGTGCAGTTTGCGTAAAGTGTATAAAGATTACTGTAGAAATGTTTATACGCAATTTCGCAGATCAATTTTTTCAAGCAATTTTTGGAAACTTTGAAGACAATTTTAGGCCGTTTCACATCTAAAACTTCAATTCCAAACTTCGAAACAAATTAAAAATAAATTTTGTTTATAAATAAGTCAACTTGCAAACACCATTTTCTTCCAAACTCTAAAGAACAACAATCAAAGATTTAAATCGCAATCCCTTTCTTCTCGCCGCACTTGAAATTACACATTGAACAAAATCAAACTAAAAAAACCGATACTTCCTTGTTTCCCTGATGTCTTTCGAAACACATTTCAAATGATTCATGTAAAAAAAAAAAGAAACAGAATGAGAGAAAACGTCCTATTTCGAATCGTTGAGTCATAAAGAGAGAGAGAGAGAGGAAGAGAAACACAAACAAAACAATAAAAAAGAGACGCAGGAAGAAAAAGTCATAGATAAGAACTAGAAGTGTTTCAGTGCATGAAGAGCACTCAAACGACCAGGGGCTCCAGTGACACCTCCTCCAGGATGAGCTCCACTGCCACACAAATAGAGGGACTGAATTGGGGTTGAGTAATTAGCCCATTTGCTGACGGGGCGGGACAAATACAATTGATCCAAACTCATGGATCCATGGAAGATATTCTGAAATCATTTTCAATTGAATTGGGACTTCCTTTGAATAACCTACTCCTCCAGTAATTCCGAAAGTATTCTGAATATCCGGTGGAGTCAAAATATCATATCCAATGACACTTGAAGAGAAGTTCGGTGCATAGGCATCAATCTCTGAGAATACATGTTTCGCGTATTCTGTCTTCTTCTCTTCCGTCCATTCGTGATCTTTTGGTGAGAATGGAGTGTATTGAGTGAAGAGAAGAACGACGTGTCCATCCTTACTATCGACAATTGTTCGGTCAACCGAAGACGGAATTGTCATCTCAATGACTGGTCTGTAAATAAGACATTCTTAAAGAACACCTTTCACCCCCTTTACCTTCTACTGTATCTTCCATTTTTATAATCTAAAACGGCGTCATGAACCACTTGCATATTCTCACAATTCATATGAATTGTCGTCTGATGATGTGGCATCGGATCGGATCCTTGATTCGGTTTAGCTAAGAAATTCGGAAGCTCCTTGACAGCCACGTTGATCTTTGTAACAGGGGAAGTATAATCGATTTGGCTAACAGATCTATAGAAATCATTGGGAAGATATTCTTTTTTGACGAGTTGATTGAAAGTGACATGAGGAGTTGCATTGGACATAACAATCTTTGAGTGAATTTCTTTTCCATTTGAAAGACGAACTCCTTTTGCAATATTTCCATCAAGAATCACTTCATCAACTTCTTGTTCTGTATAGATTTCTACTCCATGAGATTTGGCACATTCTGCGATAGCATTGGATACTGCTCCCATTCCTCCGTAAACGTATCCCCATGCTCCTTTGTGTTCATCAAGACCTCCGATTACATGGTGGAGGAGGACGTATCTGGAAATGCATCTTCTTTATTTTTGGACGGTAATTTTAGGGGCACATGTGCCGAATTGAGACGGCGTAGCAGCGGTACCCGTGCCCCAATTTTTCTAAGAAAGCTTTCCCAAAGGTCTCAAAGCCTAAACAACTCACCCAGTCCCTGGATCCATCGGGCTCGCTGCCAATCCAATAACTCCATCTGTCCCCAATGTCGCTTTCAAAACATCACTCTCAAACCATTTGTTCATAATTTTAGAGATAGGCGCCGTCATCAACTCATAAAAATCCACAGCATTTCTCAATCCCAACGGCTGAACAGTTTTAAATAAAAGATACAAATGTGGAAGTAATTTATGAATTGGTTTTTGTAAATCCAGTGGCTCATAATCCATTAATTGTTCGAAAGAATGAGTTATTTCCGAAATGAAATGCTCATATTTCGGATAATTCTCAGCGTCGGCTTTTGAGAATTTGGCAATTTCTTTCTGATTTTCAGCCATATCCATTCCAAGGAGAAGACTTTCATGAGTATTTCTGATTGGTGTGAATGAATTTGGATTACGGATATGGTATCGGAGTCCGTATTTCTTTAGATTTAGTTCTTGCATAACAACTGGTCTCAAGAGACTAAGGAGATAAGAAGCTCTTGAGAATCTGAATCCAGGGACGATTTCTTCGGTGACAGCGGCTCCTCCCAAGACATGACGACGTTCCAGGACACATACTTTTTTGCCCGCTTTTGCGAGATAGGCTGCCTGAAGGTTGAGAAGTTTTTTGAATGTTTCTGGATTCTTATATTCCGTGTACTCCTCTTGGGCAAAAATTTATGAGTTTTTTGATATTCACATTCGAAAAAAAGTACAATCGTAAGTTCTGTATCAGCTGATTAGGTCCATTTGAAGTAGGAACTATTTTTGAAAAATTAAATTGAAAATTTCAATTTTTAAAGGTTTTTTATCTTAAAAAAAATGTTAATGACTATTCTATTCTAGAACTTATTTTTTCAATTTTCGATCAAAATTTTAGAATATATAATTTTTCTTCTTATTCAAAACTAGTGTTTTTTGCTAAGAATTGCTAAAAAACTAAAATTTTCGCAACTATTTTTTATAAATTAGTAATTTTATCTAAGACAATTTTTCTCTATATTAAAAAATATAATTTATCAAAGTGAATAAAAAAACTAACCGCAGTCAAACCATTATGTCCTCCACCAATAATGATTGCATCGTACGATTGTTTACTAAAATATCGTCGACCGATTCGAAACGACATTTCCCTGATTTCTTGTTTCACCTTCAAACAACAACAAAACTTTCAAAAATCGATTCAAAGAAAAAAGGAAATGAGAAAAAGAAATAAAAAATGGAAATGGAAAGACTTGCAAAAAAGAATAATTACAGATAACCGAAAAGAAGAGAGAGAGAGCAACCTTTGGCCCTCCGTCTGTGTTCTATGATTCTTATCTTTGTCTTATCGAAAACGAAAAAGGCTACAAAAACGATATTTTTATTGACAGAAAGATAAGATTTCATTTTTCGGTTCATCGAAGAAAAAATAGAGTTACTCCGAGAAGAATTAGTGTGCAAATGGCTGAAAAAACAGGAAAAAGTTGGTGGAAAATATGAAATAAACAAACCTAAAGAAGTGATAAGAATGATTGAAAACGAATCGTCATTTGTCTTTTCAATTCTGAAAAATAACAATTTTTCAAAACAAAGATCATTTTTGTTTAGAACTTCATCCAACTTACTGTCTCTTTCTTTTCGTCTTCAACACCAAATCAACGATAATTTCGAGACGTGCAGAGCTCTGATAACTGATAACAGCGATGATCTTTGGATTCTTAGATAGCTCCTCTTTGCTCAAACGTATGATTAGGTCGACTCCATTTGGGTGTTGGAACTGAAAATCACAGATTAGGTTTAAAAAATATGGGAGGGAAAGTGGTAGGTGGAAGTTGGATTTGGAGGCCTCAATTGGATCCAACTTCGATTTTTTAAATCTGAATAAATTTGGACCCTGCACGGTCCCAACTAAACTCACAATCTTCCTTGGCTGATGTTCACAATCCCTCAGATGATCCAACTTCCCAATTCTCTTTCCATTAATCGTATAATTGGCTTTTAAAACAGTTCCGGATCCAATCTTCCTATCAACTTGAATCCGATACAGTCTATCCGGCATCAAACTCAGAATATTATACGCATCTCTGATCACAAATATCGATGCATTTTCACAAACATCACTTTCTTCAATTTTCGCCACTTCTTGTCCGGGTAACATCTGAAATCAATTTTAATTTGGAGTTTTTGAAATCTTCTGAAGTTGTCTTACTGAAGACGATCCATATAAACATTTCGCCAATTCCCAACAATCCGATTTCTGAACATGATCTTTACAATCTTTGATTTGAAAAAACTCCAAAGTGTCTGATGGAACTTTCAATTTTTGTGTTAGAGAAATACGAGATTTATCCAGGAGACTTTCTAATCCAGTTATATTCCGTGCCTTTGAGAATTTGATTTCAGAATTTCCAGAGAATAGCTTCTCTAAATCATCATTCCCAATTTCTCCTTTCTGACGAATCATCAATTCCCCTTGACGATTTTGAAACGATTTTAATTTTTCACTTAAACAATAATCGAACTTTCAAAAACTGTTTTTTCAGACCTACCATTTCTCTCCAGTGGTCTCAAACTGTTTACAGACAGATTTCGGACAACAACACGCTGAGCAACAACTCCATTCACTCCATTTCACAAATAATTCCAAATTCGGAAATGATGTATCGACATTGTTTTCAACTCCAAATGGCACTTGATTCAGTTCTCGAATTTTGGTGTAGTCTGAAGGATTAGGGTACCGTAATCCTTAGAAGATAGTTACCGTATTCAATAGCAGAACAACAGACGATAAAAACGAGCAGAAGATAATTGTACATTCTTTGTTTAATTTATGAGTGAAAAAATTGAAAGCAATGAAATTCAAAATATTATTTTCACGTAATCATTCTAAATTTGTTGAACAAAAAATAATGCTCACGCTACAGTAATCCTGCCCCAGCTACCCCAGTTCCCTTTTCTAGCAAGTCCCCAATTTCTTCTATACCTACAGTAACGCGGTCCCTTCTCCCCAACCAAAACTTCCAATCCCATTCCCTATTTTTCCCATCGTCTAAACCCGTAAAAAGTTTGATGTATGTTTGTCGAAATTCCAGGAAGACATCCGGATGTGCGTGTATAGAGGTTATTTAGTATGAGCAACCCGCAACCAGCGGCTCCGTCCCCCCTTCTTTTCGGTAACAATTGACGATTTGTTGGATGTAGAAATAGTGTTCGATTTAGAGAGGTCCGTGTCTGGACTCTCTTCATTTCATATGATCTCTCGTCGGCTTCCAACATTCTACGGTATTCCCTTGTGATAGCTCGTTAACAAGATGCCATACACACACAAAAAGAGACATCAAGGAGGCAAAGAAGAAACGACAAACGAGTATATCTCTTAGTCGCCTCCTGCGGTTTCCGGACTCCGAAAAGAAGAAGAAGAAGGGCGGTTCCGGTGAAGAAAAGGAAATCAACTGATACCGTAGTCTTTGTAGAGAATTGCAAATCAGACATGCATTGTTCGGTTTTTGGCGGGAGAAGAGTTCCAACGAAAGACACGCGATTGAAGTTCCGTTTTGTTCTTCGAGTGAATGAGTAAAGTTGTCCGGTAGAATTCATCTGAATTAGTCACGTCATCTGGAAAATAAGGATTGTTTAGGAGTCTTATTGACGAGGAATTAGGTACGGTAACTTTCAATGACCCGTTTATTGCAGCGGGTATATCTAGGTTCTCAATAGAGATATAAAAAAGGTGTCAACTAATGAAATGTAGCCAATAATAAGCTAATCGTTTTGTTAGTTGATAACTTTTTTGTGTCTATTCTATGAACTGAGATAAACAGGTTTTTAAAATTGTTAGTTCCAAGTTCCTTTTTTTTTACTTTTTTTGCAATAAAGGATATCTGGAATTTTATTCTGTAGCTACCGTATTTATGAAAATTATGAAAATGACTATATCCAGTTTATTTCTGCTCCTTGTAATCTGAAAATTTTATTTTTTATAGACGCATCTAACGTGCCCGCAAGGGCTGAGCCGGGTCTTAAAATGATTTGGGAACGGTCCCGCCTGGCTAGCCTGGCCCATCATGGATAAATTAGATTCTGGCCTAAAAATACTGTAGCTGTAGACTTTGGCTGATACCCCCATTTCAAAAGTTTAGTAAGATCGGAACTGAAAACTTTGTACTCATCGGTTCACGACCCCCTTTTCTCGATATTTCCCTTTTCTTTCCTTTATTATTTGTCAGGTTGTCGATCGAGTTTTTTGCTCATCCACGAGAAAAAAGTGAGAAGTTGTTGGCTCCCCGGTTGTGCGAAAAGAAAAAGCGGTCCCTTGATGAAATATGGTGAAGATGGATGGTGTAGGTTGTCGCTCAAAATGCATGGTGTTGCCATTTTCGGGAAGGTTTCCCCGTGAGGGTTTCATATTCCGAAAGACAACGGTGAAGCTCTTCTTTTGACAAGTGTCGGCTTCTGAGATAGCCGCCCTTCTTCTCCTTCACGAATTGTTTTGCCTGCGAGAAGTGTTTGATTGGCAGGAGAGAAGCATCGTCTTGGCAAAAACGGTGAGAGAAGTAAGATCTCAAGGGATTTTGTGGGAGGATTTATCAATCACTTTAGGAAAAGGAAGAGAACTTGAGTTGTTGCAATGACTTCGTTAGAATGAAGAACAAGATATGTCAGAAAAGATGATAAAGTACTTTCAAAAAAGAACTTTTTTGCAGGATACTGTAGCCTTCCCTTAGAAATGCTCTTATAATAAAGGTACCTGAATCTGAAGAGCACCCCTAAAAGTCTGACCCCCTGTTGTGTTATCCTCTTGGCTTTCTCAGGGCGGTGTCATCAAAGGACGTACTCATTCATAAGCGTATGATGATCTGCAATGCGGTAGGAGCCCCCGGGGAGTCTGATTCCTTTAAAACGGGGGAAACGATCATCCATGATTCGCGATTTATAGCCCTCTTTCCTTTTTCCTTCTTCTAAATACACATCCCTACGTCTACGTGTTTCTTTTTGCCGACACCTTGGGGAGCAATTCTAACCCAAACGCACCGGCACACCACATTTCGTTCCAATTTATGGCTTTATTTTGACAGCTTCTTCTTCCTTTTTCTACTTTTTTTCTTCTTCGTCCCTCCTTCCCTTCGAAAAGAAACATTGAGGTTTGCTCCCAACCCGATAATCGGGTAATCCGACCAATCAATGTAACAGATGTAATCGGGACACGTACAGGTCATCCCACTTAAGACACCCACCAGACGATATAAACAGTGACAGAATGTGAAGGTGTCTGGTTACACACTTGGTATATACACATGTATGACCTTTTACTGTAAACTATTTACTTGGCAGGTGCTAACTCTTCTAATCTTGGGATGACAGTAAACTATAAACAAAAAATGAACTCGAAGGATATCCTAGATAGTATTGGTACCAAGGAAAACATTTTTTTAATTTTTGTGTAGATTTTCAAATGTTTGATCTTGGTCCATCTAGTGGAGATAAGAATCTCTAATTTACAGAATTCATAGTTACATGTGCGACCTAGTAAAAAAAATTACAGACCGGCACAGCACGGCACACTTCACGATCCGCTGCTTAAAAATTACAGCCACACACAACCCATAACCTCTCATTCTTACACCTTTACCCAAAAGTCACCTCCTTCCCACCCGTGACTTTCCAATTCCTCCTTAAATTGTCCCTTTTTCTCCGGGCTTTTATCCGAATACACATTCGTATGCATTCTAAATATGCAAATTTGAACATATAGATACATCTGTCCTTCTGATATTGTTGTTGCGTGTAAGAAGGAGGAGAAGCTTCTTGAGAGGACATCCTTTCTTTGTCTGTGATAGATTGATGCATATCGGTAAACTCATTAATAAATTATTGAAAAAGATCGATCTACGTGAGAGAATGGTTTGAGGCACGGAGTACCATGAGACTGAAACACATTTAAAAAACATACCTTAGGAAAAAAAGAATCGAAAAAAACATTATGTGAATCTCCTAGCAACATCGAAAATTTCCATGGATTCCGAATCCCGCTCGGCTCGCCATCTCCCTTTTCATCCAACATTTCATTTTCAAAAAAATCAAAAATGTCAACTGCGGACGCCGATTCCACTGTTTGTATCATCAATGCAACTCTTCCGAAATATCAGGTAGCTTTTCATATCTAAGGATTTCTTTAGCTATCGTATGACTTTCAGCCAAACATCTTCTTGTGCTCTTCAAGCTCTTCATGCTGTACTCGTCGTGGCGTCATTGCCTGTTGCCAAAATGACGTCTCTTTCAGTCAGGTGTAAGTTCGAAGTCTTAGCCTCCGAACCCCTTAACCATATTTACATTCTCATCCGAAAAACGTGAGAACTGAAATGAGTACACTCATTCCTTTTGAGCCCATATTGCTGCTAATCCACTTATAGGTCTCAGATTGCAATTAGATTCTCTCCCTCCCTTTTCTTTTCAACCTTTTCCTATCGTATTTCCGCTCTTTTCTCATCTTAAAGAGGGGGGACACATCTGTACAATTGTTTATCATTAGGTAACCCTCATCCTATGGGGGAAGAGACAGATTGTGTGTGTCCCTTAATCGGAGCCACTTTTGCAGGCTGAAGCAGTCGCTACCGTTTCTCATCTTATGGCTCATCATTTTTGGAATTGCCTACATGGTTCATTTGTTCTTCGAAGACGATGAGACTGGAAAACCGGTTAACAAGGAGAAGCCGTTGGATGGAAAATTGGAGTACGGGAATTTTGAATGATTAATTGAAATTGAGATATCTCGGTTCCCAGAAGAGATACAAAAAATTGTCAACTAATGAAATATTGATTATAATAAGAGCTGTAATTCATTAGTTGACCAATTTTTTCTTTCTCTTTTGGGAACCAAGATATACTAGTTTGAAAAAAGGCTATTAACAAACACTAATCAAAATGTGATTTTTGAGAACTTCAAAAAATAGTTCTAAAAGTCATTCCTTTAACATCTCCTAATTCAGACTTCTCCTTCCAATTGAGAACGACTACACAGTGGAGGACCCAGTATTTGGGAAGCTCTACGAGGACCAAGTACCCAAAATGGCAACAATTCCAAAGAAGAGACGTTGAGACTTCCCCTCTTCTTTTTCTTTTTCTTCTTTTCCACGCATAAAAATGTTGATTTTTTGTTTGCCCCGACAGATAGTGACTTAGTACTAAGAAGACAGTAATCTTGCACCTGTCTTCCTTTTGCGGCAATTCCCCGCACAATATTACATTTCGAAGAAAGGCGGCAGATGTGTGTCACGGAGCACTCTGCTGATGAGATTAGCACATGATTAAAGGGAGGGAAGAGCTTCCCGCAAAAACGCATTTGACCCCTTGAAGGCACTTTTGAAGGATTCTTTCCCCCTCTTGACACTGTACCTTTTCGGTGGTTGCTTCCATCAATCTTCCTGATCTTCTTTGTCTTTGCGAAGGATGCGCTCTCAATGCAAAAGGCAAAAATATGCAGAGTCTCTCCTTAAATATTCATGGAATTGTCTTGCCGGTGTACCTTTGAACCTGACAGTTTCCCTCTCTTTTCATGCAGATGTCTTCCCCCTTCTCCTTCTTCTTTTTTCGATACAGTCTCATTTACGCAACATCTTCGACACCTGTGAGATTAGTGGACATCAAGGACACAAAAGTCAAGAGCTTTCTCGGGATTTGTCGGTTCTTCTTTAGGTGGAATAAAACAGATGTTGATGAAGTACTTGTTGTGAAATAAAACAAAAAGGTTCAAGGTTTTATCGCAAAAATAGCCGTGGACGACAGATGATTAACACCTGTTCCCCCGTATTATTGGTTTTGATGAGAGGAATGAAAAAAAGTGAAACGAAATGAAGGCACCTGTTCATTACGGTTTTTTTCGTCAATTTTTTTGAAAGTTCAATATTTGAGAGAAATGAGCATCTGGTGCGTTTTATCGCTCCTAAAATTTGGAAAAAAAATTAATTTTTTTTTCTTTTTGAAAATTTGGTTTTCCCGGAATTTTAAGGTGACATCAGTGGGATAAAATGGGTGAAAAGTAAAATTTCATTGTGGTTCCATAGTTATCGCATGCACCCATAGCCCAGGTTAGTCACAAGTCCCACCCGAGACAACTAAAAGTGGGTCAAGTTAGCCTGGCTCGGCTAGCGTCAGTTACGAAGGGTTAGTGATGATTTCAAAAAAAGAAAACATCACTCAACTCAAAAAAAAAACTCTCGTCCTACATGGTACCATCCATAAAGGGAGTCTTGCTAGGATGGTCCTAATGAGCCAATCCATAATACAGTGGACTCTGAAATTCAACTCCCTAATCACCCAGGCCCTGGGCAGCAGGTCCCCTGACTTTTAATTTTCAAAATCCCCTTCCTACTCCCCCGCCATCCGAATCCCGTGGCCTTGTCAACCAATTTAGTGCCTATTCTCTTAATTGAACATTCTTCTCTCTCCCGTTTCTCTCGATCCGCGCCGAAACAGACGGTGGAAAAGATGCGCGCAATAAAGGTGTTTAGAGGCGATAAACTAGTGGGGTCCAGTTGGAGGAAAGCATCTGGCGCCTTCTCCCGAGCACACCGTCTCTTTTGTCGTCAAACCAGATGTTGCGAAGAAGAGGAATAAGATGTTGCGAAAAACGTTGGGTTTGTGCCAGAAGGTCATACCGACGTACCTCAAAACACATTTCACACACACCGGTCCACCATTTTTATTTATTTTCATTTTGGAGTAGTGGAACTGATTGACAGGAATACGCGTACCTAGGTCAGTGAGAGCATCAGGTTGCACGTGTTGCGTAACAAGGTGTTCGACACCTCACCGATCATATACAGTATCATATAGGTGTTAAATTCCGGGGTTCCCAGGTAGGAGAGATTGTGTAATAGAAACAGAAGGAGATTTGTTTATTTCTGAGGAGAGGGTGGATAATGGTGCAGGTTTCGGAGGATTTATTTATTGTTATGATTGGGCAACAGGAGGGAAGGGTTTTGGGATGTTTTAGGGCCAGACTTGCTCAATCACATAGGAAAAAATTCCCAATTTCCAGTTAACGAGGTCTGGGATTACTGTAGCTCTACAAACGCGCTCTAATGCAAGTCAAATTAAGCTCGATACAAAAACGGTTGTTTATCAGAGTGTATTTACATTTCAAGTCAATATTCTTAGCCCCTTCCGTTTTCTTATTTCCTCCTTCCACCAATCCGCTCCCCCCAAAGAAACCAGATAAACGAAGAGAGTAATACAATTGGAGCCATCCGTCTATCGTAGTTGGTGTCGTATATAAATTTGATCTTCACCAATTTGCACCTTCCCTCTTTTCGTTGTCCCACGGGAGTCTCTAACGAGACATGGCAAAAGGTCGTTTTGGTCCGAAAATCTGATAGTGGAGGATAGACCTCTCTTTTCCTTCGAAAAGCATCATCATTAAGGGAAGAAGGAGGACCTCTCCATGTGACGCTTAATTTTGGTAGACGAGGGGAAAGATGAGGCAATTTGTTCATCACGCCACATTATGTACGTCTGTCTCCTTCTCGAATAAGGAGAATAAGAAGTAGATAGGATAAAGATAGCAAAAGATTCTTTCGTTAATTGTTCCTCCTCCTCCCATCATGCTCAATGAGCCTTGCTCCCGGAGCCAAAATCTCTTCCACTTTTCTTATTCTCGGCATTGCTCCAGGAAAGAGGGAAAACACCAAAAATTAGCATGACAATTGGGAATGTTGCCGTAGGATCAAAGAGGGTCCAGTACCTCTCATCCCCTTCCAAACCGCCAGATGACTTTATGTCCAGCTGGCTGGATCATTGTTTGATTGATTTGTAGTTCGAGAAGAAGAATGAATTAGGAGGAAGAAGCAGAAGATTCAATGAAGATAAGAGTGAACGATGGACCACCTTCTGTTTCACTCGTAGGAAGGTGTCAACTACCGTACACCTCGACGATGAAAACAACGTAATTGATGGAGCGAGAGAAGGGGCTAAATTGAATTATGCTTCCTTTTCGAAAAGGAGAAGTGGACAGTCTATTCATACGAAATTATAGAAATATTGTTTTCGCTTACTGACTTCTTGAATGTGAAAAACAGGTCCCCTGCAGTCAGTGAGATTACGAAATATGATTTTATTTTTCTACAGACTAGCGTTCTGAGCCTGGCTGGGAGGGCCGAGTTTTTAGGCTGGAGCCAGTAGACCTTGTTTTTTTTAGGCCACAGGCTCCCTTTATTACCTTGAAGTCGGCGAAATTACGAAATTTGATTTTTTTTCCTGTACGAATAACAACGTTGCCCGTCTCGAAGTGAGCGGACAGGCCTTTGGGCCGGACCATGTGGGCCCCTGCCTCCTGTCTCTGTCCGGGCTAGGCTCTCTCTCCGTGAACTGTCAATGGGTTCAAGACAACAATATCGTCTCTCGTATATTCCGAGACCAATAATCATTCCGTGACTCATATATCAATGACTCCGCCCACAATTTTTTTCTTTTTTTTTTCTTTTTTTTTCTCGACACAAGCCATCGCACAGTCTGTTATTATTCATTTCTCCTCGTCTCTTTTATCGATTTACGATGTGACTTTCTAGTAATTTCTGTAATTTCCTATATTTTTAGGGCGCCCTGAAGGTTTTTCGGGTGATGCTAGGGCAAAAAAAAGATAGACTACCAAAATCAGATAAGGGACTCACATGGGACCAATTTCAACAGTTTCGTAATCCATTTCAAAACAAAACTCTCCTGTTATTCCCATTTTTCTTCTCTCTTATAGTTATTCTATGATTCATAGTATTATGAATTCGAAAGAAGAGACACGTCTTCTTGATGTCTTCCTCTCATTCTCATTCCCCTTTCCTTCCCCTATTTCTTCTCATTCGGCTCCTCTCACCTAGGCTTACCGATGAGCACGGGCGCCGCCAATCAAAAACGGAGACTCCCCTCCGATACTAATCTCACGTCTTCGCTTTGTTCCATGATTCTTGACGAATTCTCTTTTTTCCTCAAAATTGCATCTCCTCTCCCTTTTTTGTGTCTCTTCTTCAAATGACATACACACCGTGGTGTGACCCATCGAAATTTGTTCTTCTTCTTCTTCTATAAGAGGCTTCCGGGGATCTTCTCGTTTCCAGCAAAGGTACTCTTGAATTGGCAATTCAGAGACGGAATGTGTGTTGACAGAAAGACAAAATGAGGCAATGTGTGTGTGTGTGCACAGATTCTGATTGCATTTCATGAGACGTTACACCTACGGGAGACCCTCCCCCCTATCAAATCGCATTTCTTTCTCTCCTTCTTCTTTTCTCTTTTTTTTTTTCGTTGAAAGACACTGCCCTTTATCGCATTATGGATGCTCCCTTTCCCTTCTCGCGCCCCGTGTCCCCAACAAGGAGCCCACCCTGGCTTGTCGTCTTCTTCTTCCTTCTTCCACTATTGTTTATTCGTATTCTGTCAAGGTATTAGCGATTGTATAAACGATGAGAAGAGCCTTCTGTCTCTTCCTCTTACCCCTTCGTCTTCTTTCTTCAATTCCTTGCCTCACCGGCATCTTTAATAAACAATCTTAAGAAAAGAAGGCTCATCTGAAGATGGGAGGACCCTCCGAAAAAGAATTATGTAATTCTTTTGATTTGTATTACGAATTGAGTAGGAGGAGGGGAACATGATTATCCTGGTACCTACAGTCCTTATCCACTAGAACAAGGAGAGACCACCTGCCTTTTGGACACCACTTATTCAGATGGTAGCAACACTTCAAATTGTACTTGTTTTCTCTAATTGAGAGACAGAGAGAGCACGTGGCTTATGTTCGTTTAGATAGGGTAAAGGAGAGAGTTTCGAGCGACAGGGAAATTTTTGGTATTTCTAGAAAAATCTGAATTTTTTTTATTCGGTCCGAAATAATAAAGTATGCTCAATATTGCAATGAATTTCGGAATTTTTATGAAGTTTTCTAGACATAATTTTAAGCAGAATAGTAGATTTCGGCTAGGCTGTTCGACAAGTCTGCATGTACGCTCTATTGAGAAATAAAATACAAAAAGTTCTGAAAATTTGTTGCTAACTACACCGCTCAAAAAATTTGCACTGTGCAACAGAGCGCCATTGCATACCCTTGGTCTCAGCTAGAATAACTCAAAATTTCCCCCAATAAGCAATGACTAGGTGGAGCCCGTTCCCCTCTCTACCTGCGCCTCCAGGTGTCCTACCGTAGTCCCCTCGGAGTCCCCACACACCCCCTCTCCTCTCCTGAGCTCGCATTCCCATGCCTTGAAAAGGTTCATCTCATTTCTGAAAAATAAGATGATGATTGGAAATCCCTTCTCTCTCTCTCTCCCTCTAAGCATCAAAAAGGACGTAAGAAGATGAGGGAGAAGAAGAAGAAGAAGAGGTGGGCACAGTCGACTATCGAATTTCAGTTTTCTTCCAAATAGCTCTCCGAGAATAGAGAGAGAAAAGGAGGAGAAAAGATGCGCGTCGACGTTTTCCTCACAAAATTTCACCTAATTTCCTGTTCCCCTCTTTCCATCAAATGAGCTCCACGTGTTTCGTCTTCTTGTCCTAAGTAGGTAAGACGATACATTGTAACAGACGGTTGGTATTATATTGGAGGCTGTCAGCAGCAGGTCTCATTCTCTCTCTCTTGAGATGAGCTCTATTCTTCTAATTGATCATAATGACTCAGGAGAGAAGTGTGTATCTCAATTATGTTCTAGTGAACCCCAGGTGACAGTTTCTTCCCTCTTCTTCACTAATTAATCCAATTGTCTCCTCCTCCTCCGTATCCAATCTTTTCCGGAAAAAGATGACACCCTGGTGGTCCTTCTCCTCCCTACAAAACAAAAAACTCATATTTTGCTCGGATGTTTTATGTGGTGTATACCACCACAGGCCAACAGCTGCATCATCATCATCATCATCATTTCTCCCCCCGTATCTCTTCGTCGCTTTTTTTTGCACGTTTTGATATTCGAAATGACAAAAGTGCCGAACAGGTGCCGGCGCCCAGACGCCGCAGTTCAAATAAATGAGAAGATGAAGGGAAGGAGGAGATGGTGTCAGGTGCAAAAATGTGTATTAGGACATCAAAAAATGGAAACGAAATTGGATTATGTAAATACGGATAGCCAGATGTCGGGTGTTACGGTGTGCCAAGTTATGGGACCCCAGGTCAAAAGAATTCTGAAAAACTCAGACATTGGTACCAATTTTTTAAAAAATTCTTGCCTTAAAGCGAGTCCTGACCAGAATTTAAAAGGGATAACTTCAAAAATCATGGGCCCAATACGGTTGGGACTATCCTGAATTCCCCTCAAAATAAGGTAGACCTTTGCGGATCTGTAGGATCCTACCGTACTTTTCGCATTGACCCTCAATTCAGGTTCGGACCTCTGGCTCCTCAAAAATAGCATTCCTAAAAATGTTGAAGTTTTCTGTAAAACTTCCATCCTTTTTTCCCTTTTCCGTCCTTTTTCATCTCTATTCCAATACCAAAAAGGCCCACCGACTTTGTGCTCAGCTCATAAGAGGAAATGAGTTCCATTACGTATGTACATAGACGGTGGGCCTCCCATCTTCTCCTTCTCCGCTATTCCCCTATCCCTTCTTCTACATTCAAAACGTCGTAAATTTTTGTCTCCTTTGTGATGTGGTGTGGTTGTTCGAAATGTGATGGCAGCTACTGGATTTGGACTTCTCTTTCTCTTTTTCCCATTTTTCAAGAGGCACTTAGTGTGATGCACCAATAATTTGATCTACCTGTGATCATTCGATTATCTCTTCTTTTTTCTACTTCCAGAATCCTATTCTCTTCCCTTTTTCTCCTTTTTTGACTTCAGATGAGCCCTCCTTTTTCTCTACATCCTTTTTTCTATCCACAAAAGTATCACATTTGGAATTCATGCCAATACTGACGGGGAGTCTCTCTCTTTCCAAAAAAGAAGAAGACACCGGTGATGATGTTGTTTCGTCTCCTGCTATCTCTATTCCGAATGGTAGTCGCCACAAAGAGAGCAGGAGAGGAAAACGAAGGAAGCCACGCCCCCTTGTTTCATTCTGCTGACATCTTTAGTTGGTGGAGGCTCATTTCGTGTTTGATCTTTCTTCTGTTTTCTCATTTTTTGGTGTGGGGGAGATTTTAGGGCAGTGGGTTCAGGTTCTTAATCCTCAAGGCTAGTCCAAAGTCTGACGGTCTAGGAGAGCCTAGTGGCGGAAAAAGGGTGAACAAAATTTTGAAAAAAAAACCCAAAAATAATTAACGTTAAAATTTTTCAGTTGCTGTAGTGAAGTCATGATCTTATTAGTAAAGTAATCCTTAAGACTAAAGGTTCCCTCTTAAATTTACAAAACTGAGAATCGAAGATGTAACCTAAGCCTAACTTTCAGTACCCATCGACTTGCCCTATCTTCATCATACCTAAAAAGTACGAGTTGAATTTCAATTATCTCTCTCTCTCTCTCTCCTCTTCTTTCCCCTTCCATCTCTCAATTTCCAAAAACTTTTACCTCTTTTCACCCAATATCTTTCATCTATTTCGACCCCCTTTTACTTTCTCGACTTCATCATCATCTCATTAATAGGTAATTGGTATGGGAATCAGGAACGACAAGTTCCGATCAATCATATCACCACTTTCTCTTCCATCACTTCTCCAGGTGTCACTCCCCTTCTTCTTGCCCTTTTGGTCTTCTTTTGTTTGCTTTCTTGTGGTCAGTTAGTTAGTTAGTGAGACATGATGACAACCTTTTCAAACATTACACATGTATCATCTTTTTTAATTGGGCTTGAGTCACCGGGTGGAGCATGCATGCCTGGCACCGGTGAGAAAGGGTACTGTAGTTAAGGTGGTAGTAGTCGGAAAAGGGGTCGGGGACTGGCTATGGACCAGAGAGCCGGATTTTAGCAAGTGTTTTCAAATCGTGCCGTACCATGCCGAACGGGCTAGATTAAACCGTGTAAATCAGGACCCATTTATCTCGAGAGACTGATAACAATTTTGGAAAATGGGAAAGTTCTAATTTGAGCTAACCCCTAACCCCTAACAACTATTAGCCTAAGAAACAAGTTTCCCTAAAATGAAACTCTAGACATATGTTGTCTTCCATCAAGATTTAAAAGACACACACACATCGAGAATAACGGTTGGAGAAGGCACGAAATATCTGATTAGGTAGCCGTTTGGTTAGCCAAAAGGGAAAATCACTTTCTAACATCCACAAAACAACACCCAGTTGTCTGTCTCCCCTGTAGAATCTGTCGATAGATCATACGAGACGAAGAGATTTAGACACACAACTAACAAGTTTCGGGTTCTCGCAAACTCTCGAGTAGATGGGGGGCGAACAGTTTTGTGTCGTTTTCACGGAAATGCGCAACCGTATCTTTATATCTCGCCGCCCCCCTCTCACTCTTCAGCTATTTTCGACTCTCCTCAATTAGTATAGTGTCTGGATCGGATCGAAAACAGTTCATTTCCTAAATCCTGTCTTTCAGGTTTACTTGGAGATTACTATACGGTAGAGGAGATAAACGTGTATGTCGTTTTTGGAATAAGAAGGAAGAAAAGAAAAACGCGAAGGCCTTCTGTGTCAATCTGTTGTGTCTTCGGGTATTCGTGTGTGTGTGTGTGTGTGTGTGTGTGTTCAGAATAAGATACCACCGGTCAAATATATATGTATTACTTTCACTGGTCTAATTACTCGTTATCACTTGCATCCTCCCTTATTCCTTAATCTACTCATCTTCATTTTTTCATCTCTTTTCTACCAACACCCCCCAAAAAAAGTTTTTCCATGAATTTATTCTCCTCCAATTCTCTTGTTTTTCATTTCGTTGCTTCTCCTTTCCCCTCTACATCATCATCATTCGTGAGAAGATGAGCTCTCTCCCTCTCTCTCTCTCTCTCTTTCAGTTTTGTACACCTCAAATTCATTGAAACGCATCCGGACGAGAAAGAAAAAACGAAAGAACTTGCCGAAAACACCTAAATAATTAAAAGCCCGACGACGGCGACATTAAATTTAATAAGTGTTTTGGAGGGGTGTGTGTGTTCTGAAATTGAGAACAGATGTGGTTGAGATAGATATTGTGAAGGGGAAGAGGTCCTACTTCTGAGCAGAAGCACATGTGTACGCGGGTTCAGAAATCAGGAGGACATAGGTACTCAACTATAATTTCGTTAGGGTTTGCAACAGAAATTTTTAGGCTCTAGGTCTTTAGCTTAAGCCTATGGGGGTCCCTAGGTCTAGATTGGTACAGAGCTAGGTTTATTGGGGTCAGTGGCCCTGAAGCTAGGATTTAGGACGTTATAGACAAGTCTAAGTCTTGTGAAAGTCAGGATAAGTCTAGATTTCAAAGTCCCTCGATTTTAGACAGCCCGGAAAGCTCAGGCATAGCCTGTACTGTATCCCTGTTCCCAAACAAGTTCGAGAAAATTTCTTTAAATCTATCCCTTGATTCTTCCAAGACATTTCAAAACTCCTCCCATCCCCTCTCCGATTCCTGAAGCCCCGCCCCTCCTTGCTCGACGTAGTATCTGATCACGGTCCCAAAAGGGACTCCAAAAGTGGGCGGAGACCTGAAGACGGGGGCATCTGTCTTCCCATTCTTTCCTTCCAACTACAGTAAGGTAAAGTGGTCTCTCTCTCTCCGGGATCCTCTCCTCTGTGGGCGGAGACTATCTCGATGGCAGGTGTAGAAAAGAGAGAGAGAGGCGAAAGGGGAGGAAGAGAAGGGACACTCACAGATGAGCCATCTCTTCTTTCCTCTCTGAGGTTCATGTGCGCTTCTTCTTCTTCTTCTTTCTCCATCTCTTGTTATGTGCGAGACTGCACACATTCTTCAAGAGAGACTCTCACGTCGTCTGGTACTCCTTCTGGACCCCTCCGGCACCGCTCCCCTTCTTCTTTCCCGCTAGGTGTGCATCTTCCTTCATTTGGCACCTTTCGCCGCGCCTCCGCACGTTTTTTTTCGCCTCCTCCTCGCCTTCTTTTCTTCAGAAGACTCACCCATTATTGGGATGCTCTTCTGTCTCTTTTCTCTCTCGTTAGTTTGTGTGGCTCTACTAAAAAAGTAGAAAAACTTCCATATCTTGCCAACTCATCAAGGTGCTCTCCTTCCTTTTTTCCTCTTTTTTCCCTTTTCCCCTTTTGTTCATTTTTCCTGAGTGCTTCTTCTTATCCACTCATTAAATTATTCCTCTTTTGCCACATCCTTTTCATTCTGAAGAGCTGTATTCTTTGGAACTTCTTTATTTTCTTCCCTTTTCTAAACTCCCACTAATCCATTATTCTGATTTCAGGTAAAATGGTAGATATCGCCGAAGCACCAACAAGTCTATCGTTACCCTCTGACGAGGCTCTTCGAAAATTCAAATGTCCCGAATGTACGAAGGCTTTCAAATTTAAGCATCATTTAAAGGAACACATTCGAATACATTCCGGCGAAAAACCATTCGAGGTAAGTCAGGGGCAATTCCACCTTTTTCCCCCAATAATCCATGTAGTCACCTGTCGCGACGTGCTCTCCCAGCTAACCAATTTATCAATGTCCTCTGGTGATGATCTGACAAGAGATCTGACATATACCTGTGTGCCTCCTAAATGTTTTCCCTCACCGAATGATGATGATAGAAGAAACACAAAGGTTTCTATTTTTTGATGTTGGAGTCTAGGTGAGAGTTGAGGAAGACGGGGGAAGAAAGGAGAAAGAAAAAGTATAGATGCCCGTAAGGCATTCATTAATTCCTCGTGTCCCGTTTCTCACGGATGGACGAGACGAGTAAAGTTTCTCCCCTTTTTTTGGAGGAAGGTGTGCTTTTTTGAAATCCTACCACTTTACGAAAAACGTATACTTTTCTAGGTAGTCGTAGATCTTCAACCCCTAAATTTTCGTGTCTTGTTGGTCCCGCGTAATTAAGACAATTTCAATTTTACCTATCCTACGGTAGCTACCGTATCCCTTCCCTCCCATCTCCTTTATTAGGTGCTCTCTTTCTCTTCCTTTCCGGCTCATAAGCTTCATTGCCCTCATTGGTCACCGCGTCTCACCTGAGAGCCACGCCCCCTTCATCCGGCTCACCTGCCCCCTCGCCTGCCTCTCATTGGCTCCTCGCCACTGGCTCCCAAAAAAGATAGAGTTTCCTTCTTAAAAAGAGCACCTTTGGGTGCAATAAACAAACCTTGGCACGGGGGGTACGTGATCCACTGCTCTAGAGATTTATCGGTCCCAGAAGGACTCCCGCGCACCGGCATCTTTCTCTCTTTGATTAATAGTTTCCCCTTTTTCAGTGCCAACAGTGCCACAAAAGATTCTCGCATTCCGGATCGTATTCATCTCATATGAGTAGTAAAAAGTGTGTACAAGCTGCCTCATCTCCGTCAATGGTCTCTCCATTCAATCCATATCAATTCATGATGTATCGAAATATTATGCTTCAATTACAAACCCCTCAAGTCTCGTTTCTTCCAAGCAATATGGATAATGCTTATATGAGTCTTCTTCAAGCTAATATTCTTCAAGGAATGGAAAATGGATCGTCTCCAACTGCCACGTCTCCACCATCTTCTGTTCAAGAGCCATCAACCCCTGAGCCGAAGATTGAAGTTGTGGAACCAGATGAGCCATTGGAATCTGTGTCAGAAGTCAAAGTAGAGATCAAGACAGAAGACGTTCAAGCCTCTGTTCCAGAAGAATCCGTGACTCCAGCCGTATCCATGTCACTATCACCTGCTCCAGAACAAAATGGAAATGAGGTGGCGACGAATGGAAGTGGTTCCGATGGAAAGGCATCTCCGGATTGGAGGCCATTGAGATCCAGAAGTTTTTTAAATGATTCACAAGTCGCAATTCTTCAAAACCATTTCAAGCGTAATCCATTCCCATCAAAATACGAGTTATCCGCTGTGGCAGAACAAATCGGTGTCAATAAGAGAGTCGTTCAGGTGAGTATTTCGAGAAATGAAAGATTTATTAGAAAATCTGAGTTTCCCACAAGGTGGATGAGAAGAAAAAAAAGAAAGAGATGGAAAGAAAGAACACATGTGCATCAAGTAGCTCATCAAATTGTACATACATCACATCTTTTTTCTCTCTTTTTGCGGACGCAGGTGTCCCTTTTGAATCCGTCGTGATGCATCGTTATTCTTCACTTACCGCATTGCAGGTCTGGTTTCAAAATACGCGAGCCAAGGAACGACGCAGCAATCGTCTTCCGAGTATGCCACGTGGCGCGGCGGGAGCTCCTCCTGTCTCTCCACCGGTATGGCAGACGCCAGCTCAACTGATGGCCGTTTGGGCTCAACAATGTCTTCAGAATGGGAATGGTGCTCTTTCTCAGGTATGTTTGCTCATCATAATGAGGGGTTGGATGAATAGAAAACAAAAGTAGGAGACACATGTTATCGCGCATTAAATGAGACAATTGGATTACGGATTAAGGGAGAAAGGGTGGTCATTATATGTTATGAATGAATGAGAATAAAAAGTGACAGACGGGTGCAGGTAGTTAAGAGGAGGTGTCATTTATAAAGTTGAAACCTAATTATTCTCTCTTGTTTTGGTTGTTCATCTTGTCATTTCGCCTGAAACCCAGGTGAACCATAAATCATTTTGTGGGGTAAGAGGAGGATGTATTGCCTTCTCTCCTCCTCTCAATTCTCTATTTTCAAAATATCAATTCATCAATTTCACGTCCCAGGGTTCCGAGGGTTGTAAATGAGGAAGAGCCACCCCTCATCAAATTTGCCTAATTCGACACCTGCTCTCTATTCCTTCCCGGGGTTTTTATGAATATTTATGGAACGGCGGGGAGACAGACGGTACGGTATTATTTGAGGTATCCGGAAGAAAGGTTTTTCGTCTACACGTGGAAACGTGAGAAGATACCCATGTGATACTTTTGATCCAATTAGAGGCTCGTCGACGGGGAGCAGGCAAGCACACACATCTATATACGTACCTAAATACGTGAAGACATAGAACAGAGAGACAGAAAGAAGATGAAAATGAAGATGACGAAAGGAGGAGAAAGAAGAAGAAGAAGAAGCAAGATATTGTCGAATATGAATAGGATAGCATCTGTCGACGCTCATAAAAGAATGAGGGGGTCCTTCTATAATAGGATGATACTAAATGAGAATGGCTTGTTGCCACCTGAGCACCCATTTCCTAATTCTCAAGATGTTGCCTTGAAATTAGAATTTAGAAGGGAAACAGGGAAGGAAGGAAAGGAGCCAAGAAGATAATTTCTTTAACTACAGTATACCATGGGGTACTGAAGGTAGATTAGCTATTGATTACTTAGGGCTCATGACCTTTAGGGTAGTCCGGAAAAAGGAACCTGATTTTCTGAAAATCCCGAAATTTTAAAGCTTTAGCCAAAATTTCAGCCAAAAATTGTAAAATTTTGGTTTTTTTAGAACTGATTTTAAACTTATTTTGCTAATCTCAGCGGCACGGTTTGGCACATCTCGGCACACCTCAGCACAGTCCCAATACCAAAAACCCAATCTAGACCAAAATTTCGCAAGACTCGACTTATCCGACACATGATCTTAGGGTTTCTCAGGTCTCAAAAAGTGCATCCTTCTTCTCCTGCTTGAAATTTCATTAAATTGCCCTTTTCGTCTTCTTCCAATTTTTTTCGGAAATTTCCTCTTGACACACATACATATGTATGTATATATTGGGAGTAGAGAGAGAGGGCGCTTCTGGCGGAAAGAAGACAGAGGGCTCCTCGTTCAATTTCCCTTTTGTCTTGCATAATTTGTGTCATTCAATTTACCTTCTCCTTTCCTGACCAACACCCCGCAAAAGACGCTCTCACACTCAAAAGGCGCTCAGAATAAGAGAGAGAGAATGTGAAAGAGAGAAAGCGAGAGCGGGACCCATCAATGGAAATGAAATGAATTCGAGTGTTTTTGGTGGAAGAGGCACAAGAAGAAGAAGAAGAAGCAGCACCTGCTAATGAGCTTCTTTGTCCTCTTCTTCTTCTTCTCAACGTCTTCTTCCTTTTTCTACTTCTTCTTCTTCTTACTTCAAAAATAGTATTCCTAGAGAAAGAGAGAGAAAAGAGGGGAAAAACAGTCAATCAATCAAAATCTTCTTTTTTTCAGGATGAGTCAACAGTACGCAATGAGAATCTAACTGACGAAGTGATGGATCATGATGGTGAATCGAAAGAAGGAAAGGAGACTCCATTGGATCTGACACTCTCCAACGATGACACGGAACCCGAATGGTCACCTGAAAAGCTCATCGGATTCCTTGATCAGACTGGAGGAGTGATTCAAGAACTTCTTAGACAAGCTGGAAATGGATTCGTCACAAATCAAGAGGAGGAGGAAGAGAAGCCATCGAAAGTGGAGGAATCTCCTGCATCAAGCACCTCGTCTTCCATTTGGCCTAGCTTCATCGGACAGTATCCATCGATTCTAGATTCTGCTAGCTTATCAGTCCTCGAGAAAGCTCTTGATGTAAGTTCCCATCAATTCTCTAAGATATCTTATCATTCTATTTCCAGCAACAAAAGTCATCTGAAGACGATACGTCATCCCTTTGTTCCAACGAATCAAAACTTCTGAAATTTCCTACAACTCCATCAAAAGAGGAAGAGGGACTCTTTTCATGTGATCAATGCGATAAGGTGTTCGGAAAGCAAAGTTCGTTGGCTCGTCACAAATACGAGCATTCGGGTGAGTACAGGAAATTAGAGGGTATTAAACCAGGAGGAGAGAGCCCCCTATGTTTGGATACATGGTGATGCAATCGTATTAATTGAAGGACGGGGGGTAATCTAATTGAGAGAACGTGTGTGAGGACCAGCTGTATGTGTCTTTGAGATCATTGCCTTTTTCGAATTATTACCTTTTCCCAGGATGAGTGGAACAAAAGAGGGGGCTGAAAATTCATGACCTGATTTTAATTTTCCTTAAATTCCAGGCCAACGTCCATACAAATGCGATATCTGTGAAAAAGCGTTCAAACACAAACACCATCTCACTGAACACAAAAGACTTCATTCCGGCGAAAAACCATTCCAATGTGACAAATGCCTCAAGCGATTCTCTCATTCTGGAAGTTACAGTCAACACATGAATCATCGATATTCTTACTGTAAGCCGTACAGGGAGCAACCAGGAGCCACTTCTCCATCGGATCCATCTGATCTTCTGAATGGAAGTGTTACTTCTGTTAGCCCATCATCATCCAATACTCCACCTCCCAATTGATCTCTTTCATCTGGTTTTTCTGACTTCATTCCATCCATTTTATCCCCTCTGGCTGTGCCAGTATCTTGCCTTCTAGCAGCTTCCATTTGGTGCTTTTCTGATATGTACAGTTTATTTTTTTTTTCACTCAATTATAGTCATATTCCAATCGTGATTCGCTTTTTCGCTTCCTCTCCTAATCCTTCTCTTTGGCCGGTGCCGTGCTTTCAATTCGCTTTTCTCCCAATTTCTACCTACCCCGCGTATTTTCTCTTTCCCATTTGTTCATTTCTGTGAAGTGACCACCGACTTCATTTTTACTCTTCTTAAACCATGAAAAAAACTAGTCAAAAACAAACAATTTGGTGCAATTTTTCATTCACTAATCACCGTGTTTCTTTCTCATTGGGACCAACTAATTTTTCGTGTAAGACAACAATCCCCCCAAAACACTTTTCCTCTTCTTTTTTGTTTTTCATCGTTTTCTAGATTTTTGAATAATTTCGGCTAATAAATTGTTTTCTAATAGAAAAAATGTGGAAATACAGAATATTTCAGTTTGGTGTGTCGGATTGGGGAGGCAAAATTGTAAAAAAATTTTTTTTTTAATCGATCGTTTCCAACATCACTTTTAGCGCTTTTCCATATCCAGGTCACTCCAAAAACAAATTCGAATCTTTATTGAATTACACATAAAACAATGAGGTGTGACAAAAAAAGACAGAAGGTGTCTTCCGTGTGAGAAGCCATATGGCAAAGTGATTGATAGTGGGTCCTATACAACCCATATTGAGTCCCCCGCTTCTCTCACAAATGAGCCAAAGGAAAGGAAGACACACGCATTTTGCACGGTTCGTTGAACGTTGTCAATGAGCCACCCGTTTAGTAGAAGGAAAGAAGGGACCAGTTTCTTTTACATATGAGTTTTCTCTTCTGGTCCTAAATCCACTACTGTCCATGTTAGGATTTGGCAGAAATGGGTTAGCTTTCCTGGAATTGAAAAGATTTGGAAAAGTGTTAAGAGGAAGGCTTACGGTCAATGACCCCGAGAAATTCGGTGTGTGTGACAATGAATTTGACGACGAAATAGACAACTGAAAATGAAAATTTAAGAATTGGTACGGTATTCATACAGTAGTCGTCAGTTGAGAAACCTTCCTTTAGTGTAAGCACTTATATCTCGGCTCCCATAAAAGACACAAAAAAGTTGTCAATTAACTAAATATTGCTCAAATTAAAGTGAACATTTTATTAGTTGACAACTTTTTCCCATCTCTTTCGAGAACTGAGATATACCATTTTAAACAAAACCGCTGTTCTCACTGCAAGCTACCGTAATCTTACAGTACTCCACACCTGAACAACCCCAACTTTCAATTTCCAGGTGTCGTTTTTATCCTGTTTAAATTCTACTAATTCATTTTTTACCACTCTCTCTCTCCCTGAACGACTCACCAACACCTGCCAAAAACATAGAAAATCCAATGATGGATGAAATGGGCTGTTGTTGAATTGGGATAACTAATAGGGCAATCATTATGATTAAATTTAAAATTGGCCAGAAGATACTGTATTTTACGGGATCCGAAGCAATCGGCATCTTTTTCCATTTTATGATAACCAGAACGAGAAGAGCGAATACTGTAGTGAGCATTCCAACTACATTAAGATAGTCGACAAGGGTGTCAGTGTTTCCGAGGAAGGCGAAGATAATCGAGGTTAGAGTCTGAAAATAATTTAGGCAGCGTGTTTTTTCTACCGTAACCAGATTCAAAATCTTACATGAAAAAAGACAGAAACCCTTGGACTGTCATTGTCAACATGTATCAAACTGAAGCAGGTGGGCATCATTTTTCGACGTGAACCGGCGACCATGTACCTGGAAATTGGGTCACATTATAAGTGTCAGGATTTGAAAAATTGATATTTTGGATGAAATTGAAGACTTGGGTAATTGAGGGATCTACAGTAACCCAAGACCCTTACCTGCTCCAACCGAAAACATCACCATTTAAAGTTCCAATTAGAAGAAATCCAACTACTGCTGGGACGGCGAATGCTGCTCCGTTTCCCACGGTTCTTTGAATGAATGTCTATGTATGTTACTCATGTTGTTAACCAAGAGAAGAAGAGATTCTCACCGTAGCCACTGCCGATGAATCTATTATTTCTTTAGGTGTAAGAATCGCAAAATAGGCGACATTAACCAGCACATAAATTACAGCAGAGATCACGAGTCCTCCAAGACAAGCTCGTGGAAGAGTTCTGAAATAACATCCGGCGTGTTCCTTCTATTAGAGGTTCTTACTTTCTAAAGTTCTCAATTTGAATTTCCTCTGATCCATAATTCAATGTAGTAAATCCTCCAAAAGCCCAATTTCCTTGATAAATAGCCAAAACAATAGCCCCTGGCTTCCAATCACTTCCTTTCATTATCTCAGAACTACTGTAATGCTGTGTTGCTCCACGAAAGATTATAAAAAAGAATCCGATTCCAATAATGATTGCAGTCGCAAAAATCTTTGAGAACATTGATATAATTTGCACTCTTGATGCGAATTTGTTCAGTGAAAACATGTTGGTCAATGTGAGAAATACTGATAAGAAATTATATAGTCATCATTAAAAATTAAAACAGGAACTGACAAAAATGCTTATGCAATTTCTAAAACTTACAAAGTAATCCGAAACCAAATAATTTCGCTGCATTGTCAGCATCTGAATCCGAGAAACACACAATTGGATCAAGAGCTTGAACTATATATTTTCCAAAGGTTAGATATAAAACTGCAGCTGATGATGAACTTTCGATAAGGAGAGATAGCCAGAGAAGAGAAAATGCAATGGGAGTCCATCCCATGTAATCAATGTAGGCAAGATCAGCTCCGGATTCTGGGATACTTGTGCCAAGTTCTATGTAATTCTGGAAAGGTGTCGTGGATTTTGAGAGATGGGTTTTGTATTTCCACAGCATTCGAATTGTCAGATTTTTTTCAAAGTGGTCAAACGTGAAAACAGGAAGAAAAGTACTTACAATTGCAGTTATCATGTTCAAAAGAGCGCATAGCACCCATATGATAAGTGAGAGACCGACAGACCCAGCATGTTCGACAATTCCCTGGAAATAGAAATTATTTTGAATTGGATATTCTAGTCTTGTTTATTTTTTGGAGATTGCCAATAAGAACTTAACAAAACTTGGTCGGCCCAACCTACCGTACAACTATTTAGAAGGAGCCTGCGATAGCTGAAATTTCAAACTGGCTTGGGTCCCTGTGAACTTTCTAACCAAAATAGACAGTTTTTTACAGATTATTTGAAGTCTACTAACTGATAGTTCCAGCTTTGACACTTTTTGGCCGATCTGAAGCTGTAAGACTTCTCTGGCAACCCCTTTTCAGCCCCCCCCCCCCCCCCCTCTTCTTTCCCACATACTTTGGGCGCAATAAAAATTCCAGATCCAATAATCGACCCGACAATATAAGATGTTGCTCCAATCAATCCAATCTTGTTATCCTCCTTCTTAGCCATCTCCTTTTCCTCTTCCTCTTTTTCTGAAACTTTCCCCTCCTTAAATCACGTGAATCATTCGATCAACAAACATACGAATTCACCTATTTAATTGGATTTCGGTTCGGTCAAAAAGAAAACATCTACGTCATTTTTCGTGTGGGTGGGAGGAAAGAAAAAATGATGAAGAAGGGAATGGGGAGGAGATGGTATGAAACAGTATTTCAGAGAAAAAATACCTAATTGGGTCAGGGTGTGTGATCTATGGGGTTAAGAGACCCCTTTTTAACTGGGGTGGCTGACCGAAAAACGGTTTTTATTTTTCAACAATTTTTTAAGAAAGTACCTATCGAAAAGAGGTACAAAGGTACTTCTCGAAATATTAGGGGAACATATTTTTCACTCGTGCACTCAAAAACTAAAAATTACAATTTTAGTGTCAAGCTAGTCACTAAAAATGAAATTTTCAAAAAAAAAAAAGAAGTTCGAAAAGTTTTGGTCAATAATCGATAATGTATGTCTCAATAAATAGTAGCTAGTGTTATGTGCTCCTTATCAATTTCGTGTCGTTTCGTTTCCTTCTCCTCCTCCTTCTTCTTATTCCCACAGCACAATTCTATTTGATCATTCTATTTATTTCTCATCAACAGTCTACGTCTCCAAAAAAAAAAGATGATGTCCACTGATGACGACACATATTCTCGAATTCTCTTCATTTTCGAAGGTTAGTATATCTCTATCGGATGGCGCCATTCCTCTTGCCTCTCTAGCCTACACTTTTCTCTTTCTTCGATACCTATGATGATGCTTCCTTTTGTCTCCTCATCCGAAATCCAGGAGGAAATATTAGTCTGCGTCTCCTCTCTATTCCATAATCTCTCTCTATTCATGGCTTTCCGATCCGCAATGCCCCTGTCGCTTTTATCTTTGACGGGAATCGGTCTCCTTCGTCCATTTTCCATACCATTCGATTATATTCGAGGTGTGTATCGTCTCTTCTGCCATTCGTAATTCTGAAAAGCCTTCAGTCAATAGAGACTGCCTTCAAAAAATGCCGTTCTCGATTTGCGCCTTGGTAAGTTCTCGGTCATCCGGTTATGTGTGTGGTCCACTCCTCCTTTTACAACAATCATTGCATGACCTACTTTTCACTTTCTATTTGGTCTTCTCTTTCCTTTCATTCCTGAAGAGATTCTCTCCTTTTTTTCTTCTGAAATCATTCATTCGGTTACACCATCTATAGAAAACTAAACAAGTTTCTCTCTCTCTCTCCCCCACCACAAAATAAGCTTAAACTGTGTCCAGTCAGTCGGCCATCTCTCACTCTCTTTCTCTCCGAAAAGGTCTCTCTTTTCGATTCATGAATCGAATAGAAAGATTGTCTTCTTCTTCTTCCTTTTCTTCCCTTTCTTCATCTATATATTCTCTTCGTTCTGTGTGTGTTCTTACGTAGTTTATTAAAACTTTTCTGTTACTTTGCGTTTTTTCTGCAAATATCCGCATTGAGAAACATTAAGATTCAGTATTTGTAATCTTTTTTTTTTCAATATTGAAATTTTTAATCAATGTTAAAGCAATGATATGAGTCTCTAAAGATACTTCACTCCGTTTTTCGTAACAGTTTGTTTTAAGGCTACCTGTCAATGTGTGTAAAATGTCCGGCACCCTATAGGCTCTATTCAGATTACCTGAACCCTTGTCATTTTTAGCCGATAGTTTCTAGTCCGGCTCAAATTATTTGATTTTAAAACGAATAGAATTAATCTAAAACTGCATTCTAGAAATTTCTGCCAAACCCCTTTTCCCATCTCACTACGCCGCTCTAATTATAAGAAAGGTACCCCTAATTTTCGGTAAAAATGTCAAGAGCTTTGAATCAAATTCTAACTTTCTCTAACCTTTCCGAAATCTTAACTTTTTGAACTTCAAAAAATTCGGTCGACAATTTCTGATTTCGAAGAACAAATTGTTTTCTTTGCCTTCCAGAACTTTCTATTCTAGTCGACTAAACATCAGAAGATTAGTATCTTTCTGTTCTCTAAAAACGGCATATCTAAAAGTAAATTTAGTAAATATATTGTTCAAAGTCAAAAAATACACTTTTACGAATCTCGTGCCCGTTCTCCTGAAGTCTTTTTCTTATTTGTCTGGTTCCTCTTCTACTTGTTTTCCTTTCCTCCCTTTTTTTTCTACAAAATCCTCTTCTTCAACACGTCTTCTTCTTCTTCCCATTTCGATTTCCTAATTCTAATCAATAAATGAAAAACATGGCAAATCGAAATGTTGAGTTCTCTGATGAATTATTGTACTTTCACGAGTTCGATGCCATTGTAAGTGGAGAAATAAGACACTCTCATCGAATTATAAGAGAAAAAAGAGATCATTTGATTCTTTGTTGTCTGTAAATATTATGACATAAGAAATATAAAAGTCTCATTTGTGATTTGTTTCTTATTTCAGCGAAATCTAAGCATGGGACTATTACGACCATCATTCGAGGAACCGACTGCGAGGCTTATGCCAGGGCCAGTGGTAAGTATTTTCTTGGGAGGGGAAATATGAAAAAATTAGGTATAAAATCGGCTGGATGAAGTTATTTTCGAAATTTTTTCATGGCCAAATTTCAGTAAAAATTACAGTTCGACCTGTATTTTTAGGACCATCCTAATCAAGCTCATTGGCTTGCGTAGCAATTTTCCCGAAATTTCTAACAATATATTTTTGACTGCCCCAAGACAACTCCGAAAAAAAAAAACAAATAAAATCCAATTTCGTGTAATCCTCATGTTCTTTTGACTCTGATCTCAATGAAAAACAAGGTCGTGATGAAGAAGTCACATGAGTTTCGTTTGGGTGTCGTCCGAAACTTATTCATTACATAAAAGTCATTCCCAATTCTCACTTCATCCAATATCCAAATCTTCAGACTTCTGAAGAAGAGGAAGACTTCTCATCGACTGAAAGAAGACGTTACAAGGCTTATACAGTCATGCAGAAGCCAGGATTTCAACATACTGAGTGAGTATAGAGTGAGAATCCAGTCAACAGTTTAATCATTTACAGATATTCCCAAATAATGGTTCATTTGTGTAGAGCAGAAATCCTCATTGCTCTGATATTCTTGGCACATGGAACCACGTGTCCTGGATATCCAAATGAAGCAGAATATCAATCCACGTGTCATATGAATACAGTATCCGCGATCGTGAGTCTCTTAACAGGAGCAATGGGATTAGGAGCTGTTCATAGATATCGATGGAGGACAATGCTTATTTTATGGCTTGTATTCTGTATTATGTCGGCTGTCGGTAGTCTTCTCGCCGTTATTACCACTGGAATCTGGCTTGATCATTATTCCAAAATGAAAGTTCGAACTGGTCTTGGAAATGGACTTTCGGGTTTTATGCTCCTCGCTTCGGTTGCTCTTGGAGTTTGTTTCATCCTGACTGCTGTCATGATTTGTCATTATTGGAATTCGAATACGACCGGTTATCAGACTGTGCAGAAAATTGCGGTGAGTTTAGATTTCGGAGAAAAATCTAGATGAGAAGCTTCGAAAATTACGAAGTTAAAACTAGTATTTATTTTTAAAAACTGAAAATGTTTTTTAAAAAGTGCATTCAGTAGTACTACTAGCAAATTAATTTAAAAAATTCGAAGATAAACGAAATGTATCATGAAAATAGTAATGCAGTATTTATCAGTTCAGCAGTATATTTTAAATTATTTGAACATTTACAAAACAATTTTTGTTTTTCAGTATTCAGTATTTTTGTTTTCTGCTAAATAACTTAAATTGAATGTTAGGTTTTTTGAGCATTGATCGCTTGAACTATTCAAGCAATCTTCGAAAACAAACGACAACATGCTGTTCGAATTATTCGGAAAGCTTTTCGAAAAATAAGCTGGCACAATTTGGAAGAAATTGAACCAAAATATAGTTTAAAACTACATCAATTAGAATTAAATCACTCTGAAAAACCCAATTTCATCAAAACTTAATTTCAGAAACGCCCTCGATCCCTCCGCCGCCGACTATCTCGAGCTAAAAGCTGTGATAAGAAAGAAGCTCGTCCACCAACGAGTAATCCAGAAGACAAAGGATATCACATTGTTTGATCATTTCTCCTTCTTCTTTTTTCATCAACACGGGTCGATGCCATCATTTCAGTTTCTCTCTTTGTTCTCTTAAAAAATTGAATGCAATAAAAAAATTCTATTTTGAAAAATGAAAAGAAACATCAAAAATCAGTTATTTTGGAATTCCACCTTTCGTAACCGCTTCTCTGAAAAACCGTCTTTGTTGTGTTGGTTGATTGGAACTTGTGATTCTACAAAAAGAAGATCATTTCTTTCGTTTTTATTCAGTCAACAACACCTGTAGTCGTGTCCGTCCTTGCCCAGACAACGAACGATTTCACAAATGTTCGCAACGTCATCAATGCCGCTGTGATGTCGTCCCTGAAAAAATCAAGATAATAAGGAGAAGAAAAGGAGAAAAAACACAACGAAGAGGAGGTTTTTGGGTGCAGATACTACGAATTCCTGCAGAATTGGCCTCGCATTTTCAGAGAATTCTTTGAATTAGATTTTAATCGCTTTTTCGGTAATTTCAAAAAGAAAATCACGGAATTGCGCAACTTGCGCTGCAGATATTTTTCGTATTTTGGACAGGGAATTTCTCACTTGAAGCTTGAGATTATAAATCCGAAGAAGTTCAGTCATTCCTTTCGCGAAGTGATTTGTGTGAGCTGCGTACGCCTTTTTAACGTTGATCCATTGATTAAAGTACCTAAAACGAGAAAAGAAAATCAAAGAATGACGAGAGAACCTCACTCTGGAATCTGGAAATTCTTGAACTTCGCTTCATTCGGAAGAGCCACTTTTAAATCCCAATCTCCGCATAACACAAACGCGAAGTTGTCTTTTGTCAATCGAGAATCCTCCTTCATCCACTCATCGAACTCTCTCATAACTTCAGAAATCGTTGATTTATCTTCAACCATTTCTTGAATAATTCCAGTCAATGTTGTACAAAATGAAGTGAGTTTTGGTACTTCTGTCGGCCGAACATATTTATGAAATCGTCGAATTTCTTTCCAATCCGATGTTGACAGCTGGACGACGGGGAATTCAATGATTTCTTGAACTGGAAGCATCGGTCCTTTTGAGTTTTCTTGACACGTGGCTTCGAAATCAAGAACGAGAAGATATTCGAAATGTTGACTCATTTTTTGTGCTGAAAATATAAAATTAATAGCATAATCCGCTCTTCATCATCTATTACCTCGTCGTTTTTCTTCAAATTTTGGATACTTGGGCGGCACTTTAACTTCTCTGCTTTTGACTAGTTTGAAGTTCTCTACAAATGAAGACGGTTTTGTTGAATGGAAAGCTGAAAACCAAACGATTAAAACTAAAAGTCAAAAGAAATAATTACCTACTTCGTTTATCAGGAACCTCGAGGGTTTAACGATAATCTGACGACTGAACAACATGTAGTGGGTTTGTCTGAAAATTATTGTTGCGAAATATTGCAAAATCTTAGCAAAACATTGAAAAAAACTTGTTTTATTCAGAAAACTAGGAATTATATTTATTCTTCACGAGGACTACACGGTCGCTGGCCGCCCGGAATTCTCTTCCCTTCTGTGTCGATTTACGGAAGGAGTAGGCGGCAACACCACGTTTTGTTGTTTTCCTTCTCCAATCTGCTCATTTTAATCAAATGTTCTTGTTCTTTTTCTTCGTCGTGGCTGTAATTCTCTTCGGAGTTCTTCTTTTGACTGCCTTTATGGCTTTTCAAGTCCGGCACTCGAATCATTCAGCAAAAAATAAGCCGAAAAAGGAGAAGGTGAGGTTTCTTGCGAAATTTTCATTATTTCAACTCGATTCAGGCATCTTTATGCGCAGTTCTTGGTTCTGGAGGTCACACGACAGAAATGTTCGATCTTATTAAGCATTTTGGCGAAGAATTCAATGAGAGAACTTATGTCATCGCGGATACTGATACAATCAGTGAAGACAAGGTAGTAAATAACTTTCTTCGGTATCTAAATGAACAATTTTTGTATTTTACAGGCTGCTGCTCATGAGAAGTCTCGAAACAACGAGAAATTCAGTATCGAACGGATTCCAAGAGCTCGAGAAGTCGGACAGTCGTATTTGACTTCGATCGCTTCAACCTTCCATGCAACAGTGTTCGCCTTCAAGCTCATTAACAAGACTCGGTGAGCTTGTCTTATCTTTCTTCTTATTTCTTAATTTCTCTTTTCAGCCCTGACCTCATTCTCCTCAACGGTCCTGGAACCTGCATTCCAATCGCTTTGGCAGCCGCTTTCTTCGATATGATCCGCCTAATTGACACTGTAATCATCTACGAAGAATCGATTTGTCGTGTGAAAAGACTCTCGTTGTCCGGTGCAATTCTCTATTATATCGGAATGACTGATTGTTTGATTGTTCAATGGCCTGGACTCAAAAGAAGATATCCAAGATGCACTTATATTCATGATCTTGACAAGAAAGAAGAATAAGAAGTGATCTGTAAATTGATTGTAAATATTTAATTTTTATATTTTACTCGCTTTATTTTTGTACATGCTTTATCATTGTATTTAGGGTGAGCCAGTGTTGAAGTCAGAGGTGAAAATGCTGACAATTTGGCTATATTCTGCTCAAAAATTCAGCTAAAGTCATCATTTTTCCTCTGAGCTCTATTTCGTAATTCAAACACTTGTTCATCTCTTTCCTCTTCTCTCGCTCCGGTCAAACACTAATTTTCCTTTATTTTCCCGATGAAATATCATCATCAAAAAACCCAATTGTTTTCATCTTTTTCTCTCAAAAAAATAACAAAAAACCAATCAGAAAAGGCGGAAATATATATCTCTCTGAAACAATCATAAATTCAATTTCCCACTCTGTCTCTCTCTCCACACGGCTTCCAAGATAGAGAAAAACGCCCCGGAATCACGGGTATATATAAAACGGGAGGAAAGAAGCATAACAATATCTGGTATTGAGCCTCGGTTGCTAGGCGAGCCTTCTCTCTCTCTCCTTCTCTCCCTTCTTTTCTCGTTTTCTCTTTTTCCCATTCCTTTGCATTTTGTTTCGGAAAGGGGGAGGTGCCTCTCCTCGTGTATATTCTCGTTGCTCCGCGACGTCTTCGGGTTTTTTTTTTGTTATATTATTACGTCTTTTTCTGATTCCTTTTCCGGGAAATTTGTCATCGTAGATTATGGCGGAGAGTGTTCGAGTCGCTGTACGATGTCGTCCATTCAATCAAAGAGAAAAGGATCTGAATACTCAAGTAAGCTATGTCTAGATTCCTATCATATCAATTTCATTTTTCATTTTGTCTATGATGAATAAGCTCTGAGAGATAAGAAGCCGTAGAAGAATTCATCGAGAGAAGCCTAATTGTAGATTACTAAAAAAGTAAAAAAAAGGTATTTAGAAAATAGAGAGAAAGAGTGGACATTCAAACATATGTTTCCTCTCCGAGCACCTGCATTTTTAGTTTGCTTCATTGCGCTTTTTATATATTGGAATTTTTATTTTTAAGAGAGAGAAAAAAATGACCAGTGGGGAGGAAAAAAGGTTGAAAGAACAAATATACGAAAATTTATAGCGATGTTTTTTGACTTAGTATATCTTTTTGGCAAGATAAGATATTGAAAAAGTGTCAACTGATGAAATGTAGCTTTTGATCAGGTAAATCTTTCATTAGTTGACACTTTTTTGATATCTATGAATTTAAGCGACATAGGAGAATTGAAGCTAAGATCCGCAGACAAAGCTAGTGCCTGTAAGGGTACAACTTCAAACTACCGTATCTCCGTTTGAGTTGGAGCTACCGAAAAAGTTTCAACTAATCAAATGTAGCTCTTGATAAGATAAACATTTTATTTGTTGGCAACTTCTTTCTATCGTTTCTAGGAACCGAGATATACCCTTTAGAACAAAAATATTGGGAGGCCTGTTTATTCTGAATTTGAATTCTGTATTCTATAGTTTCATACATCACAAATAGTCTCAGACTTCCTTGTTTTCCAATTAATTCTTCAATTTCCGGTATTTCTGTCTACTATACGATTCTCCGGTACGAAACTTATGTTTTTGTATAGTTCTGAAACCCCTCGAGACAGTATATAGTTTTCTAATTTCCGTTAATCGAGATACTCGGAATAATATTCTCATACGTAGGCGTGGGAAGTGAAATGACGTTGATCAGAAAGTTATAAAGTTTCTTTGAAAATCAAGGGACGAGCAAAAAAAGAAAACGAAATGAATAATTTAGAACTCCTTGGTAACAATGCTCCGAAATTCCGCCTTCGGAAAATAAAAGTAGTTTTCCATGTTTTTTGGAGATCATCTAGATAGTAGTCGAAAAAAAGGAATTTCCCAGGATTCTGGTTTTCAGCTATGCGTTGGAATGACTCCGAACGTTGGTCAAGTGAATTTGTTGTCATCTGATGGAGCAACAAAAGATTTCACATTTGATGGAGCATATTTCATGGATTCAACCGGAGAACAGATTTATAATGATATCGTGTTCCCTTTGGTTGAGGTAGACTCCGGAAATTGAATTTTCAACAGGAAATTGATTATTTTTCAGAATGTGATAGAAGGATACAATGGTACCGTATTCGCCTATGGTCAAACTGGATCAGGAAAGACGTTTTCAATGCAAGGAGTTGAAAGTATAGCTGCTCAGAGAGGTGTCATTCCCAGGGCTTTCGATCATATTTTCACAGCAACCGCCACAACAGAAAATGTGAAATTTCTAGTGCATTGCAGTTATTTAGAGGTTTCTTTGATGTCTTAAATCAGCAAGAAAACAAGTATTCCTTTCTAGATTTATAATGAAGAAGTACGAGATTTGTTAGGAGCGGATAACAAACAAAAGCTAGAAATCAAGGAACAACCGGATCGGGGAGTCTATGTGGCCGGGCTTTCAATGCATGTTTGTCATGACGTGCCGGCTTGTAAAGAGTTGATGACGAGAGGGTTTAATAATCGACATGTGGGGGCGACGCTGATGAATAAGGTAGAGACTTTTAAATTGAGGATACCTTAATTCGCAGGGATGCTAATGGAAAAGTATCAACTGATGGAATATGGTTCTTGATAAGTTGAACATTTTATTAGTTGGCACTTTTCTGATATTTTCAATTCTAAGCGAGATAAAGCGTTTTGAAGCTGCGACTGAGAGACACAGTGAAGACAAATGTGTGTTTGTATGCGCCTTTAAACTGTTATATCTTTCTTAGAGTTAGAGGAATCAAAAAAGCGTCAACTAATGAAACATTGTTCATAATAATCTCAACATTTTATCAGTTGACAACTTATTTCTATCTCTCCTAGGAACTGAGATAAATGGTTCGGAAGTGAGAGACGCAGAGAATGCAAGTGACTTACTGACTGCGCTCCCTCATCTGATCATATATCAGTTACCGTGAGGGTTATTAAAAAAGTTCCAACTAACAAAATACTATTCATAACATTCTGAAAACTTTCTTAGTTGACAATTTTTCTCTATCTCTACTCGGAACAGATATACACCCATTTCCTAAGAATCAATCATTCAATTCTCAATTTCTCAGGACTCCTCTCGAAGTCACTCCATTTTCACTGTTTACGTGGAAGGAATGACCGAATCCGGATCAATTCGAATGGGAAAATTGAATTTAGTTGATTTGGCTGGAAGTGAGAGACAAAGTAAAACGGGAGCAACTGGAGACCGATTGAAGGAAGCAACCAAGATCAATTTATCTCTCTCGGCGCTGGGAAATGTGATATCTGCATTGGTGGACGGAAAATCGAAACATATTCCATACAGAGATAGTAAATTGACAAGACTTTTACAAGATTCTCTCGGAGGAAATACTAAGACTATAATGATTGCATGTGTCTCGCCGTCAAGTGATAATTATGATGAGACATTATCAACTCTTCGATACGCTAATCGAGCGAAGAATATTAAGAACAAACCGACGATTAACGAGGATCCAAAGGATGCATTACTTCGAGAATATCAAGAAGAGATAGCAAGACTCAAATCAATGGTTCAACCGGGAGCCGCTGGTCCAGCTGCTCCGGATCCTAATTTGATAGAAGAGGAAAGGAAGAAACTTCGAGAAGAATTCGAACAAGCGATGAACGATTTAAGAGGAGAATATGAGAGAGAGCAGACGAGTAAAGCAGAATTACAGAAGGATTTAGAAGAATTGAGAGCTGAATACGAAAGAGCAAATGCTAATCTTGACAACTTGAATCCGGAAGAGGCAGCGAAGAAAATCCAGCAGTTACAAGATCAATTCATTGGAGGAGAGGAAGCAGGAAATACTCAATTGAAGCAGAAGAGAATGAAACAGTTGATGGAGGCGGAGACAAAGACACAGAAGTTGGCAGGTGGGATTACTGTAGATTTCAGAGAATATTATTTTATTGTAACAGCTGCTCTCAATGTCCATCGGGATGATCCATTGTTGCAAGTTTACAGTACTACTCAGGAGAAATTGGATGCAGTGACGTCACAATTGGAGAAAGAGATTAAAAAGGTTAGGTATTTTTTGAGACTGGCCTGTCTGGGTAGTAACTTTGAAAAGAGCCCTTGCCCTAGCACACTAAGCTCACAGGGCGCCCCACGTGGCCCAGCTTGTCCCGGCCCTAATGTGTCTACCAGCGCACCTTGTCCGAGGTCAGGTTCTACCGACTCGGAGCGTGGCCTAAAATGTGAAGACTACTAGACCCATCTTGCATTGAAAATCCAAAATTTACCTAAAATTTCAGTCAAAAGGATACGAAAGAGAAATCGAAGATCTCCATGGAGAATTCGAATTAGATCGACTCGATTACCTGGACACAATTCGAAAACAAGATCAACAATTGAAACTTCTAATGCAAATTATGGATAAAATCCAACCGATCATCAAAAAAGACACAAACTACAGTAATATAGATCGAATAAAGAAAGAAGCGATTTGGAATGAAGATGAAAGTCGATGGATTCTTCCGGATATGTCAATGAATCGAACGATTCTTCCATTGGCTAATAATGGTTCGTTTCTCAATGGAGCGCACTTTCTCTATTGAATATTTCAGGGTATATGCATGAACCGGCAAAACAAGAACACACCCTTCTTCGATCAAATTTTGATGATAAATTGAGAGAAAGATTGGCAAAAAGTGATTCGGAGAATCTGGCGAATAGTTATTTCAAACCAGTGAAACAGATAAATGTGATCAATAAATACAAGAGTGATCAAAAGCGTAAGTCAGTGAAAACAAACATTCTAAACTAATCAGAATCCGATTTCCAGTCTCAACTTCTAAATCTTTATTCCCTTCAAAAACTCCGACATTCGATGGTCTTGCCAATGGAGTCATCTACACAGATGCTCTTTTTGAAAGAGCTCAATCAGCTAAACGACCAGCACGACTGGCATCACTTAATCCTAAATGATTTAGATGACCGTTTAGATGCTTTTCTTTTTCGGGTGATTTTTTATCTGTGTGGCAAAATGATTCGTGATATCGTGATTCTTTTGTAATAAATCTTGTGAATTTAAATGAGATTTTGTTTATTTCTGAAAGAAAAAAGTGAAAAACAAGGCATATCTTAGTTGCCAATGGAGATTCCAAAAAGGTGTCAACTGATGCTCATGATAAATTGATTATTTTACTAGTCATCATCTTTTTTGTAACTTCAACGGAAAACGAGATATAGCCTTTTGAACTTTTTGGAAAACTGTTTTCAATTTCATGCGACTTTGTTGTTATTATTGCCAATTTCAAAATTTTAGCCCTCGTAAAGTGATGTCATCATAACAGAATATTCATTTTTGTAGTCAACAATATCATTCTCATTCATTTTCTGAGAGCGGCTTGAGATTCTTGGATCAACCACACTATTTCGAAATAACACTCTTTACTTCTAATGTTTTTTTTAAAGAATACCACCACATTTTCAAAACTCTTTGACTTGCAACATATATTTTCCTTTCTGACTTATCTTGGAAAAAAATCCAAATAGGGAAACTTTATCAGAAACTGTTGACGAGACATTTCAAAATACTTTTCGAAATTCTATGATCAAATTTCTAATTCTAGCCGATTAAAAAGAACCACTTAATTTTAGAGTTTACTTTCGTATTTTATTTGTATTGGTTAGTGATCGTTTGATATTCTTCATGATACATCGCATTTGGTTCTTTGTTGACTTTTGTTGTTCACCTTTTATGTGTGTATGGTCAGAAAAATGATAACGGAAAATAGTTGCATGATGATGAATGAGTGCTCTGATTTCAAAATTCTTGCTTCTTTTTGCCATTTTATTCCTCTTTGCACTTTTAAAAACTTTAAGACGGTCGCCTAAGCTCCACCTAAAAATAGTCCCATGAAGAACTCTGTCTGAATAGTTTTCAAAAACAATTATAAAAGCCGTCTAGAGAATTCAGTCTTATTCTGAAAAGATACATGTCTGTACCGGAAATTGATAACTGATATAAAAAACAAGGAAGTCTATGAATTTTATGTTAGATTTTCTTTCTTTTTTTTTAGAATTTCGTAATTGAAACTGAAACAACAGTTTTTTAATTCAGAATTCAAATTAATGGGCCCACAAAAATCGAAACCATCGAAAAGATTGGATTTACAAGGGATTCGTGGATTGGCAATTATAGTTGTACTTGGTTTTCATTTCTTTCCAGAATATTTTCCAAATGGATATCTTGGTGTTGATCAGTAAGTCTCTCTCTTTTTCTCTCTCTCTCTCTCTCTTTTATCTCTTTTCATTTTCAGATTTTTTGTTCTATCTGGATTCTTAATGTGTATGTTATTAAAACGTGCTGAAAATCAATCGACATGTTCATTAATCAGTCTATTCTATTCAAAACGATTCAAACGAATTCTTCCATTATATCTACTTGTTATCCTTTTTTCTATGATTTCTCTCTATTCTTTTTTCCCTGATACTGCCATCGAAACGAATCAAGAATCTGCTATTCATGCACTTCTTTTTGTTTCAAATCGACCTAAAACTGACCAGGAAAACTATTTTCAAATGGTCAGTATTACTTTTTGACCTTTATTCAACTATCATTTTCAGTTATCTATTGCCGTCGACATCTTCACCCATACATGGTCTCTATCCGTGGAAATCCAATTCTACTTCCTAGTCCCATTCATTTTCTTATTATCGATGAAAGTTCCAGAGAGATTTCTATATTATTATTATGAAATCATTGGACTTTTATCTTTCGTCTTCTTCTGTATCTCTCCACCTACAGTAGCCTTCAACAGTGTTTTTGCAAGAATTTGGCAATTTCTCATCGGAATGGTTGTTTATTTATTGGAAAGTCAAGAAGAAAATAAACCAAAATATCAAGTATTGAAAACGGATGATCCTGACATTGAGTTATTGGAAGAAGGAGAGATAAAAGAAAAGGAACATTCTGAACAGAAAACGAATGCTAACTACAAGTTCATATCTTCTTATTCTATCTTACTGTTTCTAGTTTTAATAACAGTTATCCCAGTTGCACTACCTGCTGTGGTAACCGGCCCATAATCCAGGGGTACAACAAAATAGGGCACATCTAGGGTACATCATGATCATAGGGTACACTTGATCAGAGGGTACAAAGAATCTTGGGGTACATCGAGAATCTCGTATCATAGGGTACATCTGGGCGGTTATCAGAGGGTACATCCTGATAACTATCAAAGGGTACATTAAACATTATCAGAGGGTACATTAAGCAAGTCTCAAGTACCAGTTTCCAGATACGCGGGAGTTCACAAGGCCTCGTGATTTAATCAAATATAACTAAATATTATTTAAAGTTTTTGACCGTTTTCCTTTCTCCAATATAAACACTTTTCCACCTATTTTTCATGAACTCCATGATATGTTTCAGGCTAAATGGAGCATAACCAATGTACCCCTGTCCAAAATTCAATGTCTTATTTCTCATTGAGGACTTGTGGGTCACATTTATTGATTTCTCAATATGTTAGTGAAAAAGAGGCGAACAGAGATGACAGATTCCAGAAAAAAAACTGAGCAACTCTACATCGAACGGATTTCAACCATGGATTTCACATAATTTATTGATTTCTCAATATGAGCCAGCATGGCTAACCTAGAGTTGGTAGCTTTCTACAACAGCTCGACAAAGATGACAAACAGAGACGATGGACAGTTTAGAAATACCAAACTTCCCTTGAAGACGACTTCTTCTAAAGTTTAAGACAACTCTCGACATCTGTGAGAAGAGGAACCACTTGTGAAATAAAAATTTTTTAAAATCTTAAAAAAAAACATTTTTATTTAAAAAAAAACTTAGATTTAAATTTAAAAAAAAATTTTGTAGTTGCGATGGGATGGATCGGGTAGCGTTGTGTCGTCCCTCTTACTCTCGAAGAGCCTGGAAAATAATGTTTGAAAATTGAACGATTACTTAGCGAGTAATGCTGTTGAGAAAGTAATATAGTCGCGAAAAAATCAATCGGTTAATATCTTAATTTTCGGAGGCCTTCCTCATGGTTTGGAAATAAAGCTTCCATCTAGAAGATTTTTCAAACTTAAAGTTTGGAATTGAATCATCTAAGTTCGTCTATGCCATCTTCAGCGCACCTCTTCTTAATATTTTTCAAAAATAAACAAATCTCCTTGAAATTACAGTATATGAAAGATGTTTAACGAGAGATAGATTCAATTTACATTAAAAGCTGACAAAAACCGCATGACATAATGGAATTTTTGTGCAAGTGAAAGCCTCATTTCAAAATGATGGGAAGAATGAAAAGAAAAAAAAAAATTAAATTACCGTAAAACCTCTATTAGAATTGCATGTAATATTATTTTTTAATGTCTCTTTTTGAGGGAAATACTATTAGAGAGGCAATTCTAAAAGAGGTTTTACGGTAACTGGCTGAAAAACGTTGAATGTTCGCCAAAACAGTTTCATAAATGATAAAAAAAAAGAAAAATAACTTTAAGGAAATCCTACTCGCAACCACACACACTTAAGCATTTGATACTCAGCCAACAGCGCCTTTCGTGGCGAGACCCACCAAACCCCGTATTTAAATATTTGATGATATTATTTTTATAAAGCAGAAAATCTAGTTATGATTTAAGAAATCTGAATTTTAATAAAAATCCACAAACTTTAAAAATGTGGATTAAGCAATCTTTTTTTGGTGTGTTGACCAAGCAATTCGTGAATGAGGTTATCGAAAAAATGTGAGCTTAACTGTACTGTCATAATTAAAAAAAAATTGTTTCAGGGCGGAGAAAGACCCAATTCGGATGGATTCGTTCAGGATGCCAACATTTCAGGGTCCATCTTCGATGATTGGAAAATTGAATTGTAGTGATCCCAAAGTTTTGATTCATCTAGATGGCTTACCATGGTATCAAAAGAAAAAACGTTTGTTCCGCCTGGAGCAAAGAGTTGTTAAAGAGCGCTTCAAAAATTATAGGTTTACCTGTCATCAAGCCACGGAAGTACATCATGGAACTAGAAGATCGTTCAGTTGTCGTGTACAACTGCTGCTCAGCCAATTGCGACTTTTTCAAGAAATTTGTGAGTTTCTTCCTAATATGCACTTCATTCCAACAATGATTTCAGGTAATAATCGTCGATAATCTGGGTTATCTAATCTACGTATCCAACAAAAAATTCGACGAATATGATGAAATTTTTAGTAAGAAGAAAACGAAAATAAATGGTAAAACTTAGATTAGGAATATTTTCTAAAGAATGTCTTTAGGAGAAACGGCCGAAGCTGTTAGGCTCGCTCTTGATGGTAGAACCGTAATGGCTGCAAGTCGATTCTTGGCGGAGAAAGATATCAACGTGACAGATCTACAGGTTGGTGATTTGTATTGGACAATCTTCGTACACCTATAGTATTTCCCAGAAGAAAGTTTACGACTCCCCAACAGGTGGCCTCTAATTAGCACCTGGGAAAAATAGATAACGTGCGAGGGGATGCGCGTAGTGTATTCAACTACGTTTTTGTCTCATCTGCAATTTTTAGATCCGCAACCAAGCAAGAAATGTGAATACGACAGTGAAAATGAAGAGAGGGCCACGACCTGTGACAATCCCAAGTGAATTAGCAGAACTGTCCCGGATTCACTCGTCTTCATCGTTTTTTTGTGACGGTATGCACCACTATGACAAAAACTCATTAAAAAAAAACTGCATTTCAGGATCAAACTATAGATTTGTTTACGTGGATATGGATATGCTATCGATCTACATTCACGGATTGCCTTCAAAACGACATATAATGAAATATAGAAATCAATTTTCTGATATGGACGAATGGTCAACTGACAGATTTAATGAGTATTTAGGTATCACAGTATTCTAACAAAAAAATACAACTATTATCTGTTTGCAGTTTCATCGGAAGACCATTTTGTAAGTGGAATTGACATTCGTGTGTGTGGTCAAATAATGGTAGACACCACTTTTGACTTAACTTCTGCATACGTCACATTTATTTCCGCGGATTTTTCCAATTTTAGGCAAGATAAAAAAACGAATTCTTTTATATAAATCAACAATTTTCAGAACGAAGCCAAGCCAAAAAATTCGGCATTGCTTGATAGCATTTATGGTTCACAACAGCAAGGAGTCAACACATCATCGAGAATTTGCTGCTAAGGTTTCTGAGAAAATGGAACTCATCGACCCAAAAAGACAAAAAAGGATTCCGTCTATGCTTCACGACGGAGAGTCGTCTTTTAAAGAATACTTGACGGTTAGAAACATTGAAAACGTTCGCCTGTTGATTCTTTCATATTCCAGATGTCGTTAATGAGCGACGCGATTCCTCTGAGGTGTGACCTTCACAGAAAGTCAAATATGGAACGTGCGTTGAATCTGAATGAGAAGGATGCAAAACGAGTATTTGGGAAGATGGTTTGAAATGTCTGATTTTTCTTATTTTAAATAAAAACTTTCAGGAAAACGGAATGATGATGAAACGCGGCATTTTCAACTCATTCAGTGAATCAGAATTTACTCGTAAATTGGAGAAATCGAAAATCAACGAGGACATAAAAGAATGGTAGATTTCTGGATTTTATAGGTACATTTTTGATATTTGCAGGATCAGGAAAAGACAGAAGAGTTTGTTTGAAACACATAGTTTAAGATCAAAATTGTTAGCTGGTGTCGCTGTTCAATACGCAACTTCGAACAAAATCGAGTGTTTAAATAACAAAATGAAAAACATAATTCAACGACCAGAAAGCGGATCAAAATGTGCTGAAATAATTATGAATTTCCTGAATGGTTAGACATTTCATAGAGCTTTGATTTACTCAAGTGCTTCAGATGAGAAGACTGCTATTGTTAGAAGTGCTACACATGGTGATAGTAGAACAGTCGAATTCACTGGATTTCAAGATTGCGAAGATATGTCTTTAGAAAAGAAGGCGAATTATTTAAGCGGTATTGGAATTCAAAACGTATTTACAGTTTTATATGATATTCCGAAGCAGCTCTGTGAAGGTATGTCTCGAAAACAAGATTAAAAGACTATAATGTTTAATTCAGTTTTGAGTCCTAATTTTGTCGAATTGCAAAAGCTAACTGGTTATGTCGTGTCAGATAAATCAATTCTTGTGACAAAAAGCGCACAAAACAACACGTAAGTACCTTCCAAGTTGAAATCGAAGAAGAATAATCATAATTTTAGGTATGTGTCTGTTGAGACGAATTCCGAGACAATGAAGTGTTCAAATCATTGTTGTGTGAACAAGTTACCAAAGTTGTGCATCCATGTGTGAGTTCATGCTTTTACATTAATATTGAAATGACTAGGATTTTCAGCGGTTTCGCATTGACATTGTTAGAAGCGCCAATTCGGAAGACATATTTAGATAAACTGGTGAACGTGGTCGCAAGCTACAGTGTATGTCGGAATGAGAGATCAAAGGAATCAGGAAAACAAGGGCGCAGGTTCAGGCGAAAATATCAAAATAAGTCGAAAACAAATCATTGTCGAACTATAAAAGGGTAGGCGTTTTTTGTGTGTTTGTTCATGAAATGAAATTACTATTTTCAGAGCCGTCTCTTCTGAATTAGACTCCACAATGGAGCATTCGGTTTTAGAAAACTCATGGGTCTTCGACCCTCCTGAAAGACGTCCTTCTCCTTTTTCTGATGGCTTTTCAATTGAGAATTCTCAGGAAGTTCAATTCGAATCATCGATCGAGAATTCTATGATTACGGATGGAATATCAACAATTCTGGACACGTCTCAGAGGACAAGTAGCGATATTCCACGAAAACGCTTCGATTTTTGGCCGAAGAGTAAGAAATGCCACCGGAAAAACGAAGAAACGGCGTCATCAATTGAAGGGTAGGTGTTTATTTGAGTATTTAATCACAAGAGAAACAGTGTTTCCAGAGTGACTTTTTCTGACGTGGATTCCCATGAGACGCTTGGCGACTGCACTATCCAAGATGTCCGAATCACTGATTCATCAGAAAGAAGCTCGCCTCCTTTTTCTTCTACTCCCAAATCACGAGATAGCTCTTCGATTGAAAAGAAATCGTCTATTGGGATCTCTATGATTACGGACACATCACATACGAGATCACTGAGAAGAAATCGTGGTGTCCCACGATTACGTTTCGATGATTCCGAAATTCCGCCGATAAAGAAGAAATTCCATCGGAAAAACGAAGAAACGGCGTCATCAATTGAAGGGTAGGTGTTTATTTGAGTATTTAATCACAAGAGAAATCAAACGTTTTCAGAACAACTATCTCTGATGCGGATTCCCATGCGACTATTGGCGACTACAGTGTGGATTTAATAAGAACGATTCCGGTTGCATTACAAAAAAGACCCTCACGAACAACTCGTGGTGTACCACGAAAACGATTCGATGAAACCGATTTCAACTCCTAGAATAATTCATTCAATTCGGATTTTAGTGAATTCATTTAGTTTGTTATAATACATTTAAATGTCGTTTCAGTTTTTTAATTCCGCCTAGTTGTTTTGTTAGTTTGTTATAGCCACAATCGTTACTGATCTAAGTTGTTTTCATAATTTCTTTATTCTCATAATATGGTTGTTTTCTTAAAAATGAAGAAACTAATGTCAGGACAATGCATCCATTTATAATTCTCGTTAGTCTATTATGTGAAATCCATGGTTGAAATCCGTTCGATGTAGAGTTGCTCAGTTTTTTTTCTGGAATCTGTCATCTCTGTTCGCCTCTTTTTCACTAACATATTGAGAAATCAATAAATGTGACCCACAAGTCCTCAATGAGAAATAAGACATTGAATTTTGGACAGGGGTACATTGGTTATGCTCCATTTAGCCTGAAACATATCATGGAGTTCATGAAAAATAGGTGGAAAAGTGTTTATATTGGAGAAAGGAAAACGGTCAAAAACTTTAAATAATATTTAGTTATATTTGATTAAATCACGAGGCCTTGTGAACTCCCGCGTATCTGGAAACTGGTACTTGAGACTTGCTTAATGTACCCTCTGATAATGTTTAATGTACCCTTTGATAGTTATCAGGATGTACCCTCTGATAACCGCCCAGATGTACCCTATGATAAGAGCTTCTCGATGTACCCCAAGATTCTTTGTACCCTCTGATCAAGTGTACCCTATGATCATGATGTACCCTAGATGTACCCTATTTTGTTGTACCCTCGGATTATGGGCCGTGGTAACCAGGTACATCATTTGTAATGCTAGTAGCAGGTTTTTACATCCTTCCATTTTCAGACCCTTAATCACCATTGGAACAGGTTTTCTCATGCTAATTTCCGATGATAATTCGATTCTCTCTAACAGAGTTTTAACTTATATCGGAGATATTTCATATTCTCTTTATCTTATACATTGGCCAATTTATGCATATTGGAAGTTGACATACACTGGAAACACAACTCGTGAGTTAGATTTTATGATTTTGTTTCTAGAAGATGTTCTTTCAGTGTTGCTATGTGCTCTGATTTCCTCTATTTTACTTGCTATAATCACTTACGAGACATTCGAGAAGTGGTATCTGAAATTGTCTTCCACTAGTATTGTACTCCTAGTTATCCTGTTATTCACTTCAAATGTGTTGGCTATATACAAAAATGATATTCTGGATCACATAAATTCAATCGGGAGAAATAATACAAATTTAGATGAAGTAACCATAAATATGACTAATCGTATGTTTTTGAATTACTTTAAAAGTATCAAGAATCTCTTTTTCAGTTGACGCAGTGATAATGAATTATCGATGGAATGTTAATGATTTGAAGAATTTATACGCGCCAACTTGTGATTATGAACAGAAAAATACTCCTTATGGATGGTGTCGGCATAAAGTAACCTATTTACCCCTATCATTTTAAGCTAGAGTTTTTCAGAATCTTCCAAAATCTGGGAAATATAAACTGGTATTATTCGGTAATAGTTGGGCAGCAAATCATGCTAAACTGTTCGTAGAAGAATGTGGAAGCAAGGCAAAAAGTATTCTTCAAGGAGCAGCTTATGGTATAGTTTTTGAATGAGGCATTCTAGAAATCTTGATATTTTCAGCTTGTGAACCACTGATTTTCAATACGGATACAAGTATTTGTAAAATAAAATTCACCAGTTTTTCGGATAGAATAAGAGAAGAGAAACCTGATTACGCATTTCATATTACAAGGTTTCAAGGTCAACATTATCTCTGAAATTTTGGAAAATTTCAGAGAAATCAGTGTTGGTAACCCATTTCCTCAAAATGTAACACACTTTGATAAGGATCCAATCTACCAAGCAATGAAGACGGAAATGTTGAAATTAATAGAGAATATAAAGTACAAGTTGTATATTGTGAATGCTATTCCAAGTGTAGTTCCAAATGCAATTTCAAAGATAGCAAATTGGGTTCAGGAAAAAACGGATCCCATGGTTATTCAGGTATTATTACAGTAAACGTTGCAAATATATGTACAGTGTCTCTGACAGTACCTCAGTTGGCACAAATCTGTGAGAAAGTTAAAAGGAATATCTAAATTTCCCTCTCTTGAAACTCCAAAATAAACTTCAAAGCCAACTCAATATCTAATTTTCAGACCCAACTTCTCCGACCGAACGGTTTCGAAATGGCACGAAAACGATATCAAAAACTAGTTGAAGACTGTAATGGAAAGTGTGTTTTGATAGATTACATGCCAATTTTCTACAATAATTCAACAAAAATATACGAGTATTATGATGAGAGAGGATTCTCATATTGGACATCAGATCAACATTTCTCACCTTATGGATTAGAGCATATTCGAAGTATTTGGACGGGTATTTGTAATAAATTATGAGATTTTTTCTCCAATAAAGATTCAAGTTTTGATTGATTTCTTGAGAACAGAAGAAGAGAACTTTCCCTTTTCATAAAAATTTCAAATCACAGAAAAACATGCATTTTTACAGCTTTTTACACAATTAAAGCTTAAATATGAAATCTACTCAGATTTCTCCTTATTTCCGGAGAAACCAAGCTTCACAAGACACCTTCGAATTGCCAATAAAACTGCCAACATCAGAGAAAAAACAATAAAAAAGAATAAAAGAACGAGATCCAAATTGAAATATTTCAAAAATGAGAATTCTTTTCCAGAAGATGTCCATCTTGGCATAGGTCCAAATCTTCCAGCCAATTCCACCGCATCAATGATCTTTTGTCGAGGAGAGACTCTTTCCGTTGCGAGAATTTGTGCGAGAAGATCCGCCGACTTCTTGTATTCTGGATTCTCGAGTACTTCTTTCAAAGTTCCAATCAGTTTTTTCGTGTTACTCAATTCCATTTTATCATAAATCACGGCGACTCCATGTCGTTTTGCTATTTGTGCATTTCTCATTTGATCTCCGAATATTGGAACAACGATTAGAGGAACTGCTTTTTGTGCACTCTCGATTAAACTTGCCATTCCTCCATGAGTCCAGAACAACGTCACTCTTTTGTCAGCTGAAATCAAAGTTCTTTTCTCTCATCATGCCACTGGCAACTGCCAATTAGACACTACTAATTCGGGAGAGACGCAGACAATCAGCTGTCCTTCAAATTGCGACCTGCGCTAAATTTTTATATTTTTTGGCTAACCTAGATTCTCGCCGCCCGGTTAGCTCAGTCGGTAGAGCACCAGACTCTTAATCTGGTTGTCGCGGGTTCGAGCCCCGCATTGGGCTTACGTTTTTTTGAATTTTTGAAGAGGGATACTCACCCAAGAGATCGTTCTGAGGCATCCACTTAACAATATGAACATTATTGAGATGAGAAGTGATTCCCGATTCAGTATCCTCGTATTTCCAGATGAATGTGACGTCGGGGAATCTAAATATTCATAATTATTTTTTCAATTCGAAAACTACACCTACGCAGCAAATGTATCCACAATCGACTTCTTGACAGACTCTGGCATTGTGGTCGGCGACGCGATGGATCCAAAACAAACAAGAACATTTTTAGATCTTTTACTTAAAATTTCATTCCATTCCGGTTCCAATGGTTTAATTTTTGATACAGAAATTCCAGCGAACTCAATGATGTTCTGAGGAAGAGGTTTTGGGAAATCGAAGATTGGATCGGAATTTACGAAGAACCATGTGATTTCTCTAACCAGATTCTGTAATATGAACCTTAAAAAGCTTTTTGAGGCTTATCGAACTAACCCAAATCTTGGGTGCCTTCCCCTTTCCATAATGCTCATCTAACGCCTTCTGAGCGAATCCTTGAATCTTATTCTGGAATTCATAGGACCAATATGTCATGTAGAGATTATTGAGTCGAGAAAGAATTGATCCACTATCATCCGTAAAAGTCTGTGATCCAGGAACAAAAGAAGGGAGAATTGGGGCACCAGTTGACATAAGTGTCCCTTCGAAAACACTCGTCGTATGAGCTCCCATTACATTCTTCAGACCGATAACCTCGAAAAATGCGAGTCCAGAGAAATCGAAAAGTTCAGTAATTCCAATATCAAACTTCTCATTTTTCATTTGCTCGACCAGGTCCTTGTTGTTGATCATATCTGGAAAAGGGTACTGTAGTTTCGTATAGCCCATTTAAGAATAGCTAACTCTTGGTATTATGATAAGAAACTTGTCCAATCATATCCGTCGACCACATAATTCCTTCTTTCGAGTTAGCAGAATGTTTCCAAAGATTCGCAACGGCTCCACTTTTCATAGATATTTCCATGATTTCAGATATTTCCTTCGCTGGAAAAGTTGTCCTATTATCCCAGCGTAATCCAGGCGAAGTGCGCTCTATTGCAAGAAAAAAACTTACTCGGCGGCACCAAAACGACCTTTGCAAGTTCAGTTCCATTCTGAGGAATCGGTACATCAACGGGCATCAAAAAGGTCTGCAAACCAAATAATATCTTGTTTTCTCTACACTCTCTCCTACCACATCATGTCCACTCTCAACGAGAATATCCGCCAATTTACCCATTGTCTTCATGTGACTGTAACCGAATTTCGGAACACTGACTAGGATTTTGAAGCATGATGACGTAGAAAATAAAAAGATAAGGAGGATTAGGAGAGGGACACGCATTACCTGGAATAAATTCTGAATGAAGAAGAAGAAGAAATCAGAATGTATTTATATTTTGTGAAATGTAGTTGAACACAAGAGAATTAGAGAAACAAACAAACAATACATTCAAGTCGTCAAACTAGGAAGTGATAAGAGAAATGACCCAAACAAAATGTTCTTTTTGGTCATCATTTTGAAAAAATAGTTGAGAAAAAGGACATTTATTTTAAGAAACTGAGACTAAACTTTAGTAAATCATGCTCAAATCAGGTGACACTTCAGGAGAAAAAGTAGGCGTGAGATATTCAAAATGAGTTAAAAAATAGATATCAAAGATCAATTCTTGCATATGATTTGATGTGTGAACTCAATGAACCAGAAGGACATTTTTTAGATTGTAGGTCAAAAAAAATTAGTTCTGCCGCCTTACCCCCAAAACATGGAAAGTATGAGAAACGCTAAATATAAATGGAGAGCGAAAAGATGAACAAAACACGTTACAAAAAACGTCAAAAAAATTTTTGGAGGTTAATAACTCGGCTCTTAGTGAAGCTTTTTGGATAGTTTTTTTTCCAATCGACGCAGAATTGTATCGAGAATTTGTGATTCAATTTTGGTGACGGCTTGGCAAAAGCTGACCGAGGCGCGACCGTTTTAGTAGTGGTCATTTTCAGAAAACACCTTTCTTCCCAGGAGGAAATTGGTCGTCTCTCTCTCCGAGGCGTGAATTCCATAGCGGCCGGCGGAACCCGGGAGGTGTCGGCTGCTGCGTTTATATACCCTTCCACAACCTCTACCCATTAGCGAAGTATTATCCACAATCTGAAAATGTCATAAAGGAGCCTATTCGACCCGAACGAGCGAAGCGAGTGAGGGGAGAATAGGCGTTCCCTCAACTGAACCCGGGCCGGAGGCCAGGCTACTCTAATGTCTTTAAAAGTCAACCATTCACAAGATAAGCTTAAAACGTAGGCGTTCCTTGCCGAGTCCGGGCCGGAGGCCCGGCTACTCTCTATCTTAGAAAACATAACACCACTTTTGAGCCTGTCGGGGTACAGTAAGCTTAAAACTTATCTCGAAGCCTATTCGACCCGAGCGAGCGGAGCGAGTGAGGGGAGAATAGGCGTTCTTTGCTGAGTCCGGGCCAGAGGCCCGGCTACTACTTAACAAAGAAAGCTTAGCACCACGCACGCGGCAACGCCGCGTCTAGATTTTGAACCCGTTAGGGTTCAAAAGCTAGTCCAAGATAAAAGATGACACTTGGTCGATTGTAATTAACACTTTTCAGGTGTCTCAAATTTCAAAAATCCAAGGGTTTCAAAAAAAAATTTTTAGTCCTCTCGGAAAATATTTTTGGGTTTGTCAGCTTTACCAGGGTTTGAATAATTCTCGAGCTTAAATTTGAAAAATCTGTATTTTATCGGTTTTTTTTTCAAAAATAATATTTTTAAAAAATTTAAGATCCAAAAACAAAATTTTAAGAAAAGGAAAAAACCCATCCAATACCGAAAACTAAATACTAAATTCTCCATCATAAACTACAAATTAGCAGAACCTCCAAAATGAAATCACGAATTTCAAATTAACCAAAAAAGGGGATTAACAAGTGCAAGGACATCAAATAAATTGTCACCGTGTTTCAAAAAAACCTCCTCTCTCCTCTCGAATCAAAAATTACTTTCTCCTCTTCCTCCTGTCTTCACATTTTTTATGTTCTCTGACCAAAAGAGACACAGACAATTCTCCACCTACAACCTACAATTTCACACTGTTTGTCTAAAAAGAACAAGGTTGAAACGGGGGAGAAACTCAAAAAAAAAAAGAATTGAAGAGAAAAAAGAGTTTATTTTTCAACGGTAGAGATGACTTGCGACAAGGGCAAAGATGAAAATGAATGCTGAGAATTTGACAAAAATCCGAACGACTTCTATTATTTGATGATGTTGATCAGTCTCAACGACTCTCATATGGAATGTGCCAATGAGGATGTTATTCGAGGAGTAGCAACTGAAAAATAAAAAAGGTTTCGTGCGGCACATGTGCCCTTTCAACTTACAAATACTCATCGTCGTCTTCCATCGTAAACTTCCGAAAAACCAAATTGGTTTCTTCATCGAAAAATGCCCTTCCTTGGAAAAGTTCATGAACATTTGTATGTTGAATTGGACCAAATTTCAGGCTATACCAATGAACTCCTGCGTCCAAATCTATCAATTTTTGACAGGATAACACTTGAGGATCATTCGAAAGCACCAACTGAAAATAGAGAGTAAAGTGTCACACTTTGCCCTTCACGCGCTGTAATTAGACACCACTAAATCGGAAGAGACGCAGATAATCAGTTGTCCTTCAAATTGCTACCCGCGTTAAATTTTTATATTTTTCGACTAACCTAGATTCTCGCCGCCCGGTTAGCTCAGTCGGTAGAGCACCAGACTCTTAATCTGGTTGTCGCGGGTTCGAGCCCCGCATTGGGCTTATGTTTTTGAATTTTTAGAGGAGATTTGAGAACTAGATTGTGTATGGGAGCTTACCTGAACTCTTCTTACAACTGGAGGTAGGAGACGTGGCAAAATATTTCCAAATACAAATTCTCCTCCCGGCAGGTAATCCAAAGTTCGAATATCTCCCAAATCCTGAGATTTATTCACAATTCGATTTAGCTCTTCAGCCCCAGTACATTCTTCAAAACAAGGACGAGTCTGCAGAAATATTTTGTCGTTTCCAACTTTTTTAAATTTCTTTCGTAATTCCAATGGTACCAAAGTGGATGTACATGGGACTTTGTCATAAAGGTTTAGGTAACGGAGTTCCGGTTGTTGGGATAGCACATTGGCAGTGGGCTGGAAACCTTGATTTAGCTAATAACTCAAAGATTAGGGGATACCTCAATATAACATTTTATGTTTCTAGTTTGCTCTCCTCGATCCGATGAGCAATAACTACACTTGCTCCATTCACTAGCTTTTGTTGTATATCTCAGTGTTAACTTCCCAATTGTTCCTTGTTTTAGTGATGTAGATGGAAGAACATCCACTCCAATTGATGCATTTAACTACAGTACCAAGGTATAACCAAAATCTCATACTAAATAGCTTACCGGAATAATCTTCTTTGTATTAGAAATCTCTAAAAAGTACATATTCGAAATAACATTTCTTCCATGTCTATTCATACATCTATAATGTCCCGTACTATTTCCATCAACATTCTTCAACACCAATTCATAACGATCTCCTAATTTAAATTCTGCTTCATCTCTTGAAGTAAATCTTCGAATTCTATCAGAAATTGATTCAGAAGCATCGAAATGCATACTGGACAACGGGACATACATTCGACCGATCTTCGCGAATTCCCAATCAAATTTCCAACGATCTTTGTCAGGCATCGAAAATGAGGAACGGAGGAATTTCTGGAAAAAAGAAAGATTGTGTTCATGAAAAGTCAGGATTCTTACCTCCTTGAAAAAATCTACAGCATAATTCATTGCTCTACCGACAGTTCCAGCCGATGGTTTGTAAGTCGAGTCGATTTCGATTCCATCTTCTGGGGATACACTGAAAAATTGAATTTCAATTAGAAGCGTGAACGGTTTTTGAGATAACGGAAAGATAAAAAAGCTACGCAAAGAAGAAGCTGAAATTATATAACCCAAACTCTGAAAAATTTTTTTTTTTGAAAATTTGGTGAAGCGAAAAATTGAGGGTCTAGTTAACCGCGCTCAAAAAATCATATAATTTCGGCCAAGTTAGACTAAACTGTAAGGCAAAAATACCGCGCGTAAAATTCAGTGAAATTTTCAAATTTTTACAGATTTTTACGGACGCTCCCATCCGAAAAAAAGCTCACCATGTGAAACAAGGCAAAATGACGTCAGCTCCCCGAATAGCATGAACAACCTACAAGAATAGTTCCGATGAATATTTTATTGTCGTCATGTTCTCAGAAATAAAATAAAAACTGTTTTTTTTTCTGTTTCTTCACACCTTTATTCTCTGCTCCTCTCCAACTTCTCTCTCCACTCGTTCCAGACATTCACGATATTTTTCAAATTCGTCTGACAATTCCCCATTCTTTTGACTTGTTTGCTGTAATTGATATTGAAAACTCTGAAAATCTGAAAAAAAATAAACTACCGCATTACTAAATATATACAGTAGTCCTGTTTGCACTATCAAAATGTTTAGCCACATTTGATTTTTTGGTTAAATAGCGATGAGATGATTTTTATAGAAGAAATGTTTACATGGACCAAATAAAAAAGAAAAAAGGGAAGAGAGGGGGGACACGTTCAGAATAATTGGATTAGAAAATTTTGATTTTCGTACTGAAACTTGTTTTTTTTTTATTTTTCGAAATTACTGTATTTTTGTTGTCACACTTTTTTTAGTCTGGTGTCCAGTATTATTCTTCGTAGTTCAGCTCAAGAAATTAAAAAAATATATCTTCAGTGGCAAACGTGTTCATAACTTATGGCTGTTCAAAGTAACGCAGAGAGGGTGTGGAGAGAGCACAGACAGTCAGACAGCCTAGCCTTCTCTGAGTGTCTCGGTAAGAAATTTGAAACTGATATATCTCGATTCCCTGAAGAGATACAAAAAAGTCATCAACTAATAAAACACTTAGATTATCATGAACAACATTTCATCAATTGACATATTTTTTCTATCTTCAACGGGAACTGAGTTATTCTATCTTGAATATCAGATTCAGGAATGTGGGAGCTTCTCGCTCAGATATTCTAACAGTCCGATTGCTTAACAATGAAATCATATCAATGATATGTAAATGAGGAGCTCCGTCTCTCTCATCTTCTCCCTCTCTTTTTCTCTTTTCTTTTCTTCCAATCCCTCACCGATATATAACCAAAAGCATCACTTTCCAACACGACAACACAACACTTTTCCGCTTTTCTCCGTTCAAGACTGTATGCTATTTTTTATGATTCCTCCCCCCGCCTCTTCTTCTTCCTCTCTCTCTTTCTTTTCTTGACTTTCCAAAACTTTCTTTTGATCATTGTTTTTTTCCAGCTCATCTCCATGACTGTTTCATATAATTCCGATGTTTCTTCGGTTTCTTCCACTAATTTTTTGAGACTTCTTTGGAGATGGAAAGGTGATTAATTTGGAAAATTAGTATCGGATTTAGAAGTTAATTTTAGGTTCAATTTGGAAAAGTGTATCATCGGAATTAGGGATTTGGCTCATGTCCTATACTATAATTGGTCTCCTCTATCACTACTTTTTATTCCCTCACGGGTATTATGAGTAAGTTTTTTAAAGTTTAGAGTGTCTAGAGCATTCACTATAATTTTCCCCTATATGGAAATCTAAACATAGAATAAGGGACCGCCACAGGTGATGGGCGGGGCGTCACGATTTTTCGGACAGTAGGCCAGAATTTCCTCTAAAAATTGAAAAACGTAAGCCCAATGCGGGGCTCGAACCCGCGACAACCAGATTAAGAGTCTGGTGCTCTACCGACTGAGCTACACAGGTAGAGCGCCACATGCGAACGGCAGGCTACCGGTAGGCCGCAAACATGCGAAATGGGAACAACGGATAGACTAACAGCGCTCTGCCGGCAGCCTATCGCCGGCCGACATTTCGCCTGCAGGATACCTATTAGCGCTTTTTTCCCCTTTGCATTCCCATACAAAAAAAAACACTTTTTATATAAAAAGGAGCAAATTTATTGAAAAAAAAAGAAAAAAGTGAAAAATACAAAAAAAGGGGAAAACTCCAAAATATCGAAATAGACATTTTCGAGCAAAAATCTCAATAATAAGACTAAATTTCGAAAATATTATTAAAATTCACTCCATAAGAGCTCGTTCCCGGCGGTAGCATGTCGATCTGGAGGTAGTCGCTTCTCCTGTAGTTGTAGCCTCGATCCGTTTAGTGGTAGGCGCAGAAGTTGGCTGACCTAAAATCAGAAAATTCAATAAATTGAGTGATTGATGAATGTAACTCACATTTCCTGTATCCTTTGCATATTGTTTTCATTGAGAAGATCATCTTGACATTTTGAAGCACCCCCTTTGATACCGCGCTCTGAAACTTTACGTTTAGATGAATAGGCTTCACGTTTCTCATACCTGTAGTTGATCAGTGTTCTCGGATGGGATGATGGCCGCTCTGCCTGAAAATCATCTTTTTGTCTGTTAGTTCATTTCATTCGAAGCAATACAAGAAAGAACGAAAAGAAAAAAGGAGTCCAGCAGTTTTTCGAAGTGTTTTTCACATGTTTCTTCGATGAATCGATAAGGAGCTAAAAATAGATGGAAACGTTTAAGGAATACATTCTATTTTACAAAGAGAATATTTCAAACTTTAACTTCTATAATTTTTTCGGGGAAATGGTGTCTGCCGCACGTTTAAAACAGATTTCTGTTTGAAGGTTCCGTTTGTCGATGCGACAGATATAAATTTCGGGAAATTAGCACTAGTTATGCATGAAAAGCAGAGAAATAGATTATTTTTCGACAAAAAAACTAAGGTTCTCTTAGAAAACCGAAAAGATTCTCATGAAAAATGACTTTTTGTTGAAAAAATCCCAAAAATGATGATTTTTCATAGATTTATCGAAAAAACATGTGAAAAATGCCTGAAATATCTGTCAAGGCGAGTTAAACAATATATTATTACAAAAAATGGATGGAAAGTAAGCAAAAAACTCGAAAAAATAAGGAAAATTGGTGAAAATTGCAGAAAAAAATATTTTCGAAATGCCGCACGCCGGCGGAATTTCGGAGTGCCGTTGTCGCGGTCGCGGCGAACTGTGGGCATGGAAGCGCTGTATGCGAAGAATAGACGAAGAATAGGTTAATGAATTTGGTTCCGTGAATGAACGTTTATTACCAAATGTACTTTTTAAGAATATATAAAAACACACTATTGATAAAAATAGGGCATACTCCTTTGAAAATCTGCCAGACTTCATAGATTACAAAGTGACGACTAATAGGAACAAGGTTCTAAATTATAGGATTTATATCTCGCTTCCCGCTAGAGCAATCAAAAAGTGGTCAACTAATAAAATATTGCCCTTATTATGAACAATATTTCATTAGTTGACAACTTTTTGATAGCTCTAATGAAAACTGAGTTATGAACCTTAGAACTTGAAGCTTTGTTCCCATAATTACAGACTACGATAGATAAATAATGTGAAGCACAAGCGAATGAAAATTGGTCTCCTGATTAGAAAATATCATCAGAAGGGATTTTTTAATCATTCAGAAGAGGTTTCAGCCAAAATCTATTTCTATATCTAGAAATAGTGAACACAAGCGCTAACATGCGTAGAATAGGCTACCGGTAGGTGAACGGTAGGCTAAAGTTGGTGAAGTACAGGGACTGTGCACATAAGTCGAGAGTCCAACTTAACAGATTAAAATTAAGTTTTTATTATTATGATTTGTTAATTTATGAATAATAATAAAGTTTTAAGTTAGATTCTCGACTGATGCTCCCAGTCTCCCTACTTCACCAACCGTAGCCTACCGTTCACCTACCGGTAGCCTATTCTAGGCATGTTAGCGCTTATACTCACTATTTCTAGAAATAGAAATATATTTCGGCTGAAACTTCTTCTGATAGCTAAAAACCACCATTAGATGGTATTTTCTAATCAGGAGACCAATTTTCATTCGCATGTGCTTCACCTATTCTTCACCTATCCTTCACCTATTTTTCACCTATTTTCAAAATTTCATATTCAGCTCACCTATTCTACACCTATAGCGTTTTTTCACCTATTTCTAACATATTCTCAATAAATCATCCTTTTTTGATAAATTTCTTTAACCTACCATTCACCTATTTTTCGCATTTCGCGCTTTTTCACATGTAGTTCGCCTATTTTTCGCCTGTTAGCGGTCGTTCCCCTGCCCTTCACCTATCCTTCGCATGTGCCGTTCTACCTGTGTAACCGGGCGGCGAGAATCTAGGTTAGTCAAAAAATATAAAAATTTAACGCAGGTAGCAATTTGAACGAAAGCTGATTGTCTGCGTCTCTTCCGAATTAGTAGTGTCTAATTTGCCCGGGCAAGTCGTCCAAAAACTAAAATGTATCTAAATAATTTCAGTGGCTTCAATGATGTGGCTTACTACTGTGGAAAAGAGCTTCACAACTACATTCCCTTAACCTTTATGCTCGCTTTCTTCGTCTCAATTATCGTTGAAAGATGGAGGACAACATTCAGTAATATGGGATGGATTGAAGGGTTTATTTCACTGATCAAACCACATAATTCTTATTCCAATATTTTATAGTCCGGCTCTCACCCTCAATGCAACAATTGTGTCGAAATGTGATGAGGCAAGATTGATAAAAAGGAATATCGTTCGGTATTTGGTTCTGGCACAGGTACTTTTTTGTTAGGGATCTGGAAAATGTATTAGATAATTTCAATCAGATTCTAACATTCCGAGACATTTCAATTCGAGTTCGTCGCCGATTTCCCAACATTGACTCTATCAAAAAAGCGGGATTTTTGATGGATGGAGAAGAGGAACTTTTGGAGGGAATTGATTTGGATTATAACAAATATTGGGTTCCAATGAACTGGTGTATGGCTCTTGTGAATAGAGCACAAGAGAAAGGATATGTTGTCAGTGCTCCAGGATTGGTTCATTTGGTTCAGGTACCCCCAATCTCTCGTATCCATCTAGAATTCTGTTTCAGGAAATCAAAACATTTCGTTCGGGTCTCGCTACTTTGTGTAACTATGACTGGTGTCCAATTCCGATTGCCTATCCTCAGGTGATTCAATTTCTTAAATGTAAAAATGTTTTTTTTTCTCTTCCAGGTAGTTTTCTTCGCTGTCAGAATCTATTTTCTCTTCTGTCTTATCTCGAGACAATATATTAGAGTGCCTGTAAGTGCGTGGGCGTCTCTTCCAGAAGAATTAAAATCCTATTTTCAGAACAAAGATTTCGAGCCGGTTCAACTATTCATTCGACCATTCATCACGATTATTGAATTCATTTGTATCGTCGGATGGATGAAAGTGGCCGAAGCACTTCTGAATCCACTCGGGGAAGATGATGATGATTTTGAGAGCAACTTCCTCATTGATAAGAATATTTTTGTGAGGAAAGGGGAATGACGTTTTGGTTGCAACTGACTGCCCTTCACGCGCTGTAATTAGACACCACTGAATCGGAAGAGACGCAAACAATCAGCTGTCCTTCAAATTGCTACCTGCGTTAAATTTTTATATTTTTTGACTAACCTAGATTCTCGCCGCCCGGTTAGCTCAGTCGGTAGAGCACCAGACTCTTAATCTGGTTGTCGCGGGTTCGAGCCCCGCATTGGGCTTACGTTTTTTTGAATTTTTAGAGGGGTCTAGGTCTAGATGTAGTAGTACATCAGGTTTTGGCCCGCCTGTACCTCTTAGTTGTTTTTTTTTCCAGACGGGAATGAGAATCGTTGACTGTAGTGATGATATCCCTCCACTCTCTGAAGATATCTTCTCTGAGCCAGGAGCAATGCCAATTTATTCAGAAGAAAGTCAAAGGAATCAACAAAATGGAGCACTGGTTGGATCAGTGTCTAATGTGACGTAAGCCTCAAATAGAAAAGGGAAAATGAGAAAAAAAGTTTAGACTAGCTCAATTCGGCGAAAATATCACAATGGTACCAGTCGCCCCAAGACTTTCTATCGGGGAGATCAATGCTCATGATCGAACCTCCATCAGACGTCGGTTTAGATCGGGGAATGCATCACAGACACCATCAAGAGCTAGCAGTTTCCGCGAGCCTAAGCTGTGAGTCAGGGACGGCTTAAGAGAGAAATCTCGTAATTTTCAGGCCCCGCCAAAACTCAATCGGAGAGAGTAACGATGGATATGAACTGGATTATGAAGGGAATGTAAGTTTGGGATAAACTAGGAATAAGCCGCCGGTCGATTTTAGAGAAAGTGCTTCAGATTGGAATGGATAATTTTTTTTAATTAGTCCCGATCAACTTCTTCCTATTAGCTCCCCATTTCACACCAAAACCCCCCTCAAAGGGAAGATTGACAAGGTGTAAAGTGGCGATGAACATAAGGCCGGCTTAACACCTCTGGGAGAAGAACAGTACCTTTTAAGGGTAGACCGACAGTACACGTAATTACTAGGATAATTGATTGTGAAGCAGATTAGTCTTCTTGATTGGGAATTGTTTTACCCCAAAATGGTAAACACAAAAATTTTCAGATGGAAGATCTCGGATCTCCCTCCCCCACTCGTCATTCAAAATTCTTCACCAATCTTACCAAAGTTGATGAGAACGATGAGGATCTTCCAGTAAGTTTCCTCTATCAGAAGGGCACCTTACCCCATTACTTTCAGGCAACTGCCAAAACATCTGTCGTGTCAAGAGTGTAATCCCGAATATATCATCTGCTCATTGTTTGTTTTTTTATAAACCAATAATCCCTGTAGTGATCTATCAATTCATCATAATAAAGGTTGACTTTGTTACAAATCATTATGATCTGTTCCCTGGAAGTAAGGCATCTGGAGCATCTCTCTCTCTTCCATTCTCGTGAAATGATTGATTAGTGACAACTGGAGGAGTCTTGTCTCACTTCAAAAGGACCACACCGACATCTCTTTAGAAGAACAACCAACACCCGAATGTCTTCATTTCACATTCTTCGCGCATAACCACCCTCTTATTAAGGAGACACATCATGATATGATCCGTCTTAAGATGCGCTTTTGAGAGGTCAATTATTAGGTGACGAGCTGCCGAAAAGAGGAATTATTCAACGAATAGAATACAGAATTAACTCCAAAAAGGATTACTGTACCCTCTCTGCCGGCAATCTAAAAATTCAAAACCCTCTTCCAATTTTCCAATGATGATCGATTTGAATACCAAATTTCTTCTTCGCCTCTCCTAAAATTTTGACATTCGAGGTGAAGGACAACTGAATTTGTGTGTCATGCATGGTTTTTGACATGAAAATCGACAGAAAAAGAAGAGAGAATGAGGTTCAAATCAAATTGAAAATGTGACATTTATGTGTATATGAATTTCAAATTGAAATGAGTCAATTATCGGAATGTTGATGAGTTTGTGGCTTTGGTTGAAAGCAGATTTGGCCCGGTTTGAACCGGAACACATTTTTCTTTTTGGATTTATGAAATTGGGTATGAAATTGTTTAGTAAAAGTAAAAATTGGGTTTTAAGAACAATTTAGAGTGCGCTTCAAAAAGAAAAAGCAGAAGTTTTAACGCAGCGCGGAAGCCCAAACCGAATCTCACAGTCCCAGATTAAAAAATGACATGTGTTCAAAATGGTATAACTCACTTCTGAAAAGAGATATGAAAAAGTTGTTAACTATGAAAATGTAGCCCTTAATATAAGAAACAATTCATTAGTTGACAACTTTTTGATATCTTCATCGGGCATCGAGATATACCCGTTTGAAACAGAAGCACAGTTTAAGCTAGAGATTCTGACTTTCTGCGCCTCTATCTCGGTTCCTTCTAGAGATACAAAAAAGTTGTCAACTAACAAAGTAAAGCCCTTGATATTAGCAAAATTTGATTAGTTTACAACTTTTTCATATCTTCAACAGGGTTCGAGATACCATAGCTTAAACAAGCGGCATCGTAAAGACACGTTCCGCACACTCAACAAAAACATTTTTGCTTAAACAACATCCCCTTAAATTCTAAAATTTTATTGCTTCTCCATCAACAATCTTCTTCTTCATCTTCAGTTCATTGTCCTTCATAAATCGAAAGAAGAAGAAGAAAAGAGACGTCTCCTCTGAGGTCTCAGCGCGCGCGAAATACGGTCCACTTTAGTGATTTATTGTGGTAAAGTGTTTACACAACAACGTACACTCATTTGATTTATAGTTTCTTTTATTCAAATTACGAAATGAACAAAATGAAGAATTCAGTTGAAAGTATGGAAAATCACAGATTTAAGAAGTCTAATTTAGCTCTAGAAATGGAGATACCGGTCACAGGAAAAGTGAGTTTTTTGGTCAAAGGGGGCAATATACAAACTGATGAGCAATAAGAAAAAATATGATGAAGAGGTATCAGAAGGGACACTGGGATCAACCCGTTTAACAGGAGAAATTAAGAAAATGTGATGATGGGAAATGATGGCACCCGGGAGATTTTGAGAAGAACACGATAAGAGGGGAAGAGTGGTTACAGTAGTCGTAACAAGTAGACGGCTGGTAGTAACCAGAGATATTGAAGATGTCCGGATGATGAATAAAGTGATTCCACTGAAAATTATTCAATTAGAACTCTGCTAGTTCGAATTAAATTAGATCAAGAGTTTTCCAATATAAACAGAGCACTATCAAAGTTTGACCAAGAGTTTTCCAAATTTGACCTAAAATCTCGAGTTTTCGGAGTTTGACCTAGAAAATTCTTAATTTGATCAAAATTTGAACAAATTTCGAAAAAAATTGAGTTTGATCAAAAGTTTTCAAAATTTGATCGAAATTGATCAAATTGTGTTTTTCAAAACTTAATTAGATCAAGAATTTTTCAAATTTAATGAAGAGTTTTCCTAATTTGAACTAAAATCTTGAGCTTTTGAAATTTGGCCAAGTATAATCCAAATTTGATCAAGAGTTTTTTGAGTTAGATCATGTCGTGTTTTGATCGAAATACTCTTGATCTAATTTAATTCGAACTAGCAGAGAATGAGATTTTTAGGTGCTCTAGTACTCTGCTAGTTCGAATTAAATTAGATCAAGTGTTTTCCAATATAAACAGAGCATTATCATATTTGACCAAGAGTTTCCCAAATTTGACCTAAAATCCCGAGTTTTCGGAGTTTGACCTAGAAAATTCTTAATTTGATCAAAATTTGAACAAATTTCGAAAAAAATCGAGTTTGATCAAAAGTTTTCAAAATTTGGTCGAATTTGATCAAATTATGATTTTCAAAACTTAATTAGATCAAGAATTTTTCAAATTTAATGAAGAGTTTTCCTAATTTGAACTAAAATCTCGAGCTTTCGGAATTTGGTCAAGTATAATCCAAATTTGATCGAGAGTTTTTTGAGTTAGATCATGTCGTGTTTTGATCGAAAAACTCTTGATCTAATTTAATTCGAACTAGCAGAGTATTAGAGGATTTCGTTTAAAAAAGGCGCTTAGAAAGTGGATCATTCCTTGCTGTTCCACTTAAACAGTTATATCTCAGTTCCCAATAGAGCTATCAAAAAAGTGTCAACTAATAAAATGTTGCTTTTAACAAGATAAACATTTCATTAGTTGAGAACTTTCTTTTATCTCTATCACCAACTGAGATACAACGTTCTCAAAATATAATCCAAAAAACTCACCATCACCAATTTCATGAATCTCAAAATCGACGACTTCCGCCGGAACTTGTTCATATTCATCCTTCTTATTCCCTTGATACAACGTTATCCTCTCTCCACGTGTCACTTCTGGCCATTGATTATCAATTGGCATCACTTTCTCATAAAACTGTTCCCATAGTTTCTCAGCTGAAGTATCCAAATCTTGAGTTCTGGGGGATACTGTAGTTGTTGTTGTTGTAGACGTTGTTGTCTTTTTATGATGGTGGTGACGATGATGTTGCATTCCAATATCTCCATTTCGATCAGTGATGTGGATGACCATTTTGAGATTATGAGAGGCGCAGAGACCGCCTTGCTCATTGTAAAGACCCTTTCGGGATCCGGTAGAGGTAGCTGAAAGGATAAATATTAGTCCAATGAACAAAATTAAAATTTACTAGTTAGTCTAGATAATTTGAAAAATAAAAAACTCACAAATAAAGTAATAAGTGACTCCTGGTCGATAATCTAACCCCGACGGATTTGGACTCATCAACCTAAACGCCACTTTGAGTTTCTCCTCTTGATACGGTTGTGTACATCTTCCTAATTCCTTCGCATTCGATCTCCGTTCACATTTCTCATATTCTTGTTCCGTAACTCTATAAATAATTGACTGCTCCGTGAGCTCATCAGAATTCTCATCGAAGAACGGGCAAACAATGTCGAGTGTATCCCCAATCGCCGCGTATCGTTCCACTCTGAAAACAAAGAAAATCATAATAATTTCAAATATTGCAATTTCAAATCCCTGCTATTTATTTCGCGCACCGACATGTTTCGTCACAAAGAGTTTAGCCGCCGCCGCATTTCGAATGACTATTGTCCCGTGTCCAGTGTTGAACACAGAGAGAGGGATAGGTAATGTATCGTCGGCAAAGTTTTGTTCGTTTAGAGTAAGAAAGGCGACTCATAGTCGCCCCAAGGACTGGTAAATTTTATGTTCCGTGAGAGGTTATGGCGTTTTTCTGTATGGTGCAGTCGTTTTTTGGATGGGGGAAGGAGTTTGTTTGGCACTCGTGGCGGAAGTTGTAACAAAGGATTACGGTAGGGGATTTGAATGTTAGAAGACATCCCCTGGATTAGGGTAAGGGTGTAATTTCAGCTAAGTTTGAAAATTTTCAAAAAATTTCATTGAGCTCCTTTTCGAGAAGTTTTGATTCGTTGATTCAGTTTCCAGAACATTCTATCTACAGCTTTTTCCAATATCCATTCTTCGGTCCATTTTTCCTTTTTTCACACCTTTTCCCGAATATTTAAATGGTGGCTAGTCTCTCTCTCTCTCTCTTTCTCCCCCTCAACCTCAATAAACTGTCCATATTGAACCCAATAAATCGGTCTATCCTCTTCTCTCCTTTTCCAATACAAAACGGGCTAATTAACATGCGCCGCTCAAAAGACAGGTGTCTTTGATGCATCCCGACTAACCCCCCTCTCTCGGCTTGAAAATATTCAATTGGAACGGGTCCTCCCTGTGGTTAATCTCTTGAGGATTGGTCTTGTCGAAGGATTCATCTGTTCAGGAAGGAAGAGGAAGTCCCTTCTTGTTCATCACAGATGCTCATCACATTTGAGAACATAAATTAGGAAGCTCTATTACCAAAAGAGGAACGGGTTAAACTGTTTCGGATTGAAAATACTGGATGGAGCGAGAGGGTGTTAGGGAATAGGATGGATAAGAGTTATGTAACAGTCATATGGATACTGTCGACAGAGATTGAGGAGAGTCAATATGTGGAAAAGCCGGATTATCCACGACTAATTAAAAAAAGGTTTGGGGACCAATGTCAGGTGTTATTCAGGTCGAGCCAATGAAATTTTTTTGGGTATCCTATTGTTCCTATAAGTATACTTAGGACAGTTTAAAATGTGACCCCCGTCTAAGACAGCAATTTAGATACTTTAGCCTACTGTAATCCAACACCACCAAATAAATACAAATTGTGCAACACGGTCTACTGTATAAATATTGAAGGTGCTAATCCATGCGGTAGCCCTCCTCCCTCACATTCCCAATAAATTCCAATGCAATAACAATTGGCAGTTGATTAGCCATCCCCCTTCATTGGTGCCCATTAACTCTCCGACAACAAATTTGGGTGCTCGTCCACTTGATTTGTGCAAAGTGGTTTTGATAATTGTTGCTTCTTCTCAAGATGCCCTATTTGCAAACACAGTTACTTCGGTTTCTCCACTTGAGAGAGAAAGAGAGAAAGATAGAGTCTAGCTGTTTTCGGAAACCTTATTTGTCCAATGTCGCAGCTATCCGAAACCGATACTGTTTCTGTTTTGAGCCTTCTCTTCCCTCTTGAGACGAATCTATCACGACCTAAGCTCGACGGGAGTAGGAAGAAAAAGCAGGTGACTATGCCCTCCTGGTGGGTCAGTTACATAAGAAACCCACCACAGCTGCTGAGAAGGGATTGACCATTCTCATGTTGCCTTCAAGGTATATCCGCAGGTGTTTACCGTGTTTCAAAAAGTAGATGACCCGTTGGGTGCGCCTATCTCCATAATCCTATCCGGAAGTATTCACCCTCGTCCCCAATTCGTAAAGTCATTGTCTCCCTTCCAAAAAGTTGAAATGTTGAAAACGAATATGAAGGCGTTCGAATTTCGGAAATTCAAATAAACTTTTCGCGTGTATATGTATATTGGTGAGGAGTCCATGTGCTCCCGAAGTAGTCTCTAATTTCACTTTGACCACCCACTAACTAATTGTTGTGTTAGAAGAGAGTGAGGACCTGTTCCCCGAATAGCATAAATTTCAAAGCAAAAGCTTATCCACCTTCTCCTCCTCCATTCACAACACAGATAACACCCGTGCTCATAAATCAGCCATCGTGTACTACAAGTGTCTTGTCTCTCCGCTTTACACACTGAGGGTCCTTTCCTACATCCAACATGTCATCATATCATCATGATGTCCGAGAGCAAGTTGCAACTTTTCATCGGATTGCCCCCCGGCTTCACATATGGCTTGAAGATGTCTATCAGTTTGACATGTTTATGGAAACGGGACCAAGACCCGGGGGTCAATGGACTGTTCAAGAACATCTGCTCCGAATGGAATATATTAGGGATTTGAGACAAGAAGAGGGATAAGGGAAAGGGGCAAAAACACATGTGGCATCAATCGTGACATTTTGAAGAAAAAAGATTTATGAAGAAAAACTAATAAAATTGGGGATCAAGTGGCACTTTTTTTCCTCATGGAACACCTGGATTCAATGCTTTTAGAAGATATCCCAGGAGCAATCTTATCTCTTCATGCCATAAAATGTCATAAACACGGGCGGTCTTTTGTAAACGAACCATAAAAAGGTCTGGTTTCTCGTCTTATGCTGCCGAAGTTTCTGGCGGTGTGTCATGTCATAAAATCTTATTAAAGGGACATGTTGGGACAACTAATTGAGACATCCTCAAGGTCTACAAGGGGGTCCTAAAATTCTGGGACAAGAAAAAAAAATGGTTTTTTCTAAATCCCTATTTATTTTTTCTATTAAAAGGGAACCCTTTGAATCGGAAACCCCTTAATCCTCAAAAAGTGTGCCCCATCTGTTCTCAGATTAATTTTTGATACTCTCTATCTAGATGCCGGTCCCATAACCTCCTAAATCTCCCTTTCAATATTTGCTCAGTAGTACATAATTAGTAACATCGTTTGGTTTCGGCTTACCATGCCCTCCCCCCTTCACTCGGCTTCCCCTTTGGAAAGGGACCACATGGAGAGCCAAGCCTTTCGAGGTAAATATTGTAAATATGTGTGGAGAGATAGATCTTTTTGTCGGTTAGATACAAGCTCTTTTGATTAGCGATTGATGATCAAAGGAAGAGAGTAAACTTACAGAGGATTTGTCGAGTTCCAGTAGATTTGCGGTAAACGTTTTGAGGTGGAGAGGTTCACGAGGAGCAATAGAGGGAATATAATGAAGGTTGATTTGGGTGGCATTTCTGAAAAAAGAAAAGACTAAGAAATAAAAATAGGAAAATAATGTGATAATTTTAGTGACGGAAACAAGAAAAATTGAAATTGAAAAAAAATTATATTGAGAAAATTCGAGATTTTCCAAAAAAAAATTATTCAGTAAAAGTTTAGCTTCATTCAAATTTTCTAGACTAGATTTACAAAATAGGAGACCTTGAAAATCAATTTCTATGAGAAAAGATCTAAAAATTGATGAAAGAAAAAGAAAAAAGTTTTGGTGAAATTTTGAAAATCACTTTTTTTTCGGACTTTTCAAAAAAGTTTTTTTTCTCGAAAATCCAGAAAAATTGCTAATCAAGTTTAAAAAATAATTCCTAAATTCAAAAACACATACAAGAAATGCCAAAATGGTCGAATGATGGAATGTGTAAAAAGGTCATGCAAAAGGGTCGAATAGGCTCTTCAGAAAAGGTGAAGTGGGTATGAGAATTAGATGAAAAAAGGGTAATACAAAAGTACAAGAAAGTTCTTCAACAGTAAATTTTTTCAGAAGTTAATTAAAATTATAAAATTATAATGAGGTAAAAATCTACCTCCCCCTGAAGGTGGCGGTTTGTCGAGACATACGGAACAAGTGGCCTCCTTGCCCCCTCTCCTGTCTCTTGTCCCTTTAAGCTCCGCCTTCTTTCCCTCCCGATCCGCCCCGTGTTGTCCTCTAGCTGTCAGGAGAGGGGGGAAATGAAGAGGAGAGGGGGAGAATGGATAAGGATTTGCAAATTAATAAGGTACTGTTCTTGGAAGGGTTCAAGAGCTACTAGATTAGGAATATATTATTTATTGGAATTTGGAGGGATTTAGAGAATTTATTAGAACAAGGGGGGATACGGACCACCTGGTGTTGAAATCAAGAGTTTTGAGGGTGCTTGAGAATTTGTTTTTTTTTTCTTGGGAATTAAGCCTAGGGAACTAAGGTAGGATGGAGCAAAAAAGTTGAGGTGCTTTTTGGCATTAATTTTAATTCGAGGAAATAATTCAGATACGGTTCAGATTCAAAACCTTAATGGCAAAAATTAGAGATAAAATGGACCGGGCCGTGCTACGCGCTAACTTTTTGAGCCCTTGCCGGGTCGTCGGCGGAGCACCACCTGCCTAATGCACCTAGGTATAAAAACAAAACCCAATTAAAAGAAATAATTGCTAAGGCCAAAAAAGTCCGAAACTGCTAATCCCGTAGAATGATTAGCACCCTAAAAGCCAACATACAAGTTTTTCAAAACAATAAGAATTACGAAATCCCATAAAAATTTGTTTAAAAAATCGGGAATATGACATGTAAATGAAGTGACAAACTACCCGAATCCATTGCACACACAGGTTTTGTAAAGTGATAAATCAAGCGTTCCGGGAGAGAGAGACTGAGGGTCTTTCACACAAAATAATGGGCTTTGTGGTTGGTAGGTGGAGAGAGGATGGTTGCGGGAAATGATTCACGATGCCAAATTGTACATTTTGAAACAGGAAAACCAAATGATAAATTATTTTTTTCGTTTTGAAAGAATAAGAGGAAATCCTTTTCGGAAACGTTCCGAAGTAACCTTGAGAAGTATAAGGTGTGGAAAAGAGGGTGAATATTTTATGACTAATCTCCGGAAATGATGTGTCGACTGTTTGAATAGGAATTTAAGCTGAAAATGAACACGGGGAAAAGTGGAAAACTACTTGCGGTTTTTATCGACTCTTCGATTTTTTCTCTCTCATTGAGAACCAATTTGTTGCTCATCTCTCGTTTTCTTCTCATTTTCTCATTTGCCATATGATTTCAAAAATATCCCTTTTTCTCTTGTCTTCATAAGAGATCTCCATTTCTTTTTATACATTTTTATACATGAATGTAATGTACAAACACATAGACTCATGTCTTCTCATATTCCAACTTGTACTCTTTTTAATTAGATGAAGAAAAGAAAAAAAAGATTTCTGGTTGCGCAAAGTACGAAAAAAAAGAAGGGCGAGGGTGAGTTCTCATAGACCAGGTGCAACATTGAAAACTCATTATTCCCGAATAAAAAAGAGAGAACGGCTGGGATACTGTACCGTTTTTTTTCAATTCAAATGAATTTGTCCAAATAATTTTCGAAAAACTAAAAAAAAAGGAAGAGAAATGGTCGAGGTGAATGTTGCAGTTTCTAAATGAGTCGAGTCAATAGGGGGTTATTTGCATAGTAATTGCAAAATTTGGACTTTTTTGAAGAGGGCAAATGACGTTTTAGTAGGGGTGAAGTAGTTTTGTAATAAAAATGATTCCAGGCGGTCCCTAAATTTCAAAAAAATATCTACGTTTTGTAGACCCACTGAAAGATGACTATTTTCAATTGGCTCGTTACGGTCCGTTCAAAAATGTTTTCTGCCGTGGCTTAAAATTTCCAACAAGACAAAAAACAGTCGGACAACGGACTTGGCCAATCTGACAAATTTTGATATCAATTGAAGCCTTACTGAAACCCTTGGAATGAAAGTTTTATTTTTTCCTAGTTTTTTACAAAAAACTCCCTCCAAACTTCAAAAAAAACCACCAAATAATTATCAAAACCAAATGTTTTTTTCTTCGGCGACCTCCCCAAGGGTGCGCCTTTGACCACCCATAAAAATGTAAAGGAGCCATTTGCAAGAGAAGAAGAACAAAATGATTGCAGAATCGACTGTTTGGACACGGATTATTTTTAGAAAGGGAATGGTTTATCATAATCAGCTGTGTGGCAACAACCATCTTTTCGCGCATGAGAGAGAGAGAGGGAAAGTCGAGAGAAAAGGGAAGAATAATTGAATTTGGGAGGAGGGAAGGGAGTCCAAATTAATAAAATTAGTTGGTCCAAAAAAAGAGATTTTTTGTCGGGGGCATATGGACCTAGTGGTCAGTGGAGCAGAAATATTTTGACCGCTGTGTAATAACTAATGAGGATGACATATAATTTATTTTTGGGACTACAAGATCCTCTAACCTTGTTACCTTCTATTCCCAAAAACATAAAACTCTAGCATAATTGTCAATAAATTGGGATAAAAGGATTCCGATATGTGATTACGTAATAAAAATGAACATGTCTTATATATGTAGATCTACAACCTATGATAAGGAGCTGAACGGAGGGTGGCATGATGGATAAGGAAAGGATATGCAGGTGTAGTATTAGAAACTCGGTGATGAATAATTAGTCGAGATCTGTGGAAAGATAACTTAGCAAGAGACCGTGGGTTCGCGAAGCTTGACGAGCCATTAGGAGACCAGGTGTTTTAGAGGTGAAAGGCGTCAATTCATTTCCGTTTCGAGAGTATCTATTACTCTTCACAAAGTATCCCCAATTTATCATCCTCTTCCTCTTCACCCCTAAAACGAGAACACACCTTCAAAACGTGCCAATTATCTTGTCAAAACACTGGCGAGGTTTCCAAGGTGGGAGTGAAAAGGGATCGGATTACGGTTTCTCTCTCCTTACGGGGGGTTGATAATTGTTAAAACAGGTGGTTTGGGGATGTACAAATTGTTATAATAAGGGCAGGTGGAGGAAGCGGAAGGAGAAAAATTGTTATTACAGAAGTCTTATCAAGATTCTCAGAAAAAGGACATCTGCCACGAGGATAATGAGCACGCTTAGTAGCAATTGCAGATAAGTGTTAATTTTAGAGGTGCAAAAATTCATGAAAAAATAGTGTGATGTTCTTCGGGTAAACGATAGTAACTAATTTTCAAAACAAAAAGTTGTCGGCACGATTTCTCACGGGTTGGCAAGTCCCGCTAGGGGAAAATTGGGGACTTGGATGAAAAACAAAATACATTGATGAATGGAAATTTTGGAAAAATTTTGAAAGCTTGCGAACCGTTCAGCTGGACCTAGAGTTTGCCACATTCAAAAATTTCAGAAAAAATTATCCGGCACGGCCCGGCACTCCAAGATACCAGCCAAATCCCCTTCAAAAACCGAAATGTATTGAAACCAAACAAACACCAAAAAAACCGAAAATGGACGAAATTACGAGGCCATTAGCTTGAGAGATGGCATTTCAATAAAGAAGACGCCTTTTGCATTGGATGACACCTTCTTTAACGTCTTCTAGATCCAAATGGTAAAGAGATTAAAACACCTGCTCGTCTTTCTTTCGGAATACATAACAAAGAGAATATATATACGACGATTTGTAAAAGGAAACTTGCACCTGGGTGGTCGATTATTATTATATAGAAATTGAATTTAGAAAGTATTTTTCTGAATAAAACATTTTTTCTGATTTTGAAAAAAAAGGTGCAGACTACTCTTTCTACCTATTGGTCACCCTTTACAACTAAAACCCTTCTACCTTTGTCAATAATATTTGCCAATACATATTTCTCTATTATATTAAACTATTGAAAAGAACAATATGAAGCTCATGACACAGAAAAAGTTTACAATGGAAAAATAGTTGATGACTAAGAAAAAGAAGAAGAGGACAATAATCAATGTATTTTGATATGAAGGAGAAAGGGGAAAGAAGAGAGGATTATTATTATCATGAAGAAGAGGAAAAAGGAGGCACCGGCTGATATGAAAGAGAGAGAAAGAGAGAGAGTGGAAAGGAGCTCACGAGATTAATCAGTTGTCATTGGCAACGTGCAATGGAAAAATAGAAGAGATGGCAAAAATAACTTTCGAAAAGAAGGGATTAAAAGGACGTCAGAGATGTATATATTTCTCAAAAAAAGTTTCCGCCAAAAAAAACCAAAAAAAATGCAAAAAAGTGTGAAATGCGAGATCCATTAAGTCTACGATTACTGTGGGAAAAAGCCAAAGAGAAAAAATGGTGGAGCATTTGTGTATATAAGAAAATGTATGGAGAAAAGAACAAGATTGTTGAAAAAAGGAAAGACAATGGGGGAGGTAAATGCGTCATCTAGCAGGGAACGGAGAAAGGAAAGGGACATGGACCGTAACGGACCAGATGAATAAGAATGAAAAAAACTGGAAAGTGAGGAGAAGAGAAAGGAAGATTTATCTTTTTTTCATACAACTATCAGGGAGAAAAAGTTGACTTTAGAAGAAGTGTCATAACTCGTTCGCTACTACAAAATATCGTGAAAAGAACAATATTTAATGAGTTGTTACCTCTAATGATAAGCTAGATATGAGAGTTGGAAGACGCAGTCAGTCAGGAACTCAGCCCTTCTCTGCGTCTCCTTTTCAAAACTAATTAAACTTTCAGCTTAATATCGACAACATTTCATTAGTTGAAATGTTTTTGATATCTCTTCCGGGAACCGAGATAGAGAAGTTTAAAGAGAGTGCGGACAGTCAGACACTCTATCCTCTCTGCGTCTCACTTCAAAACAAATCTGCTGAAAATAAGAGAAAAACTACAAATGAATAGGAATCCTTTATAAATAAAACTATAGAATAGGTATAAGTAAAAGAGGACAAACGGAGAAATCCAGGCGAGAGAAAACTCTCATCAGATTGATGCAAAAGAACATGGACCGTGACGAAGGGCATGAAGAAAAAAGTGGAGAAAAGGCGAGAAATGAGCGCACACTTTTTTTATTGTTCCAAATTATTGGCGGAAAAAAACGGAGGAATTGTGCGGAAAGTATGTGTCGGAATCAAATTTCTTCTCTTTTTTGCCCGCCTTCTGTGAATACTAAAATGTGCAAATACATGGGTTTTTGTAGTGAGAGAGATGATAGGAGAGAGGAAATGTAAATGAACGGATAGTTTTATTATATGAAACTAAAAATGAGAATAGGGAAAAGGGGGAATAAGGAGCATGGAAAGGTGTTAAATGTGGGAACAATGTATTGGCACACAGCGTGGTATGTATGGTGTAATGTTTATTTACAGTAGGAGTGAGAAGGGGGAAGGAAATACATATTTGGATTATGAGAACCTTCGGCTATCTGAGAACATGTATTAAGATACAGTTGTTGAAGTTTTCACAGTTAGAGATGGAAAAGGAGAGAGAGAGAGAGAGAGAGAGAGAGAGAGAGAGAGAGAGAGAGAGAGAGAGAGAGAGAGAGAGAGAGAGAGAGAGAGAGAGAGAGAGAGAGAGAGAGAGAGAGAGAGAGAGAGAGAGAGAGAGAGAGAGAGAGAGAGAGAGAGAGAGAGAGAGAGAGAGAGAGAGAGAGAGAGAGAGAGAGAGAGAGAGAGAGAGCGCGCAGACAATCAGAGACCCAAGCCTCTCTGCGTCCTTTAGCCAAAGATTTCATTCAATCGTGAATATCTCAGCTTGCAGTAGAGATAAGAGAAAGTTGTCAACTGATGAAATGCCTAATTTGTTATGGGCAACATTTCATTAGTTGAAACCTTTCTGAGATCTCTATCAGGAACCGAGGTAAAATCAGTTTAGATAGCCTACATCAAAAATATGAAGAATTTCGAAAAATGAAGTTTTTTGGCGTTTCAAAAATTATTGAAAAACCCCTAACAATTATAAAATGAGCTATTTTCGCAACATTTTTAATTATTCAAACACTCATTATTATTATTTCTCCCCCTTCCTCTTTCTCATCTTTCTTCTTATTGTTGCGGCCAAAAAAAAAAAGAAACACAAGTGTTCACGAGTAATTAGGAGGAAATATGATACGGGGGGTCGAAGGGATTGCGTATGCGCCAAACTGTCGAGAAAAAGAGTCATTAGGGAGAGTCAGAGATTATTTACACCACTTTGTCTTCTCTCTTTCTGACCAACCGCTTAGAGTGAGAGTGGATAAACAATCTTGTCACAGATGCTAAATAAACAATGTCCAATTTTAGAGACATTTTTTTTTTGGAGAGGGAGAGAGACGTTTTCAGAAAGAAATAGCTTTTTGATGAAGGAGAAGATCCAGAATAAGTAACCTTGAATTGGATAAACTGAGAAAAGTATAACGGGAGTAAGTCAAAGAATAAGCAGTTATTCTTTTTGCGAAAAAGAAATTCAAGGGAGAGAAGGAGGGGGAAGACGGAAATCCAGTCCGATTAATTTCGGATGATTTACAGCTTTCGCCACCACTCTCGTTCACTTTTTTTCCTTTTTAAGGAAATGGAGAAAGTGGTAATTTATGGGTGGTTGAAGACGTATGTTCGGTTAATAAAATGAACAATTTTTAGATGACGTCGGGTATGTTGAGGTAAAAAAGGGAAACGCAATGGCCACTCAATTATCGCCTTTCTCAGATTACGGTCATTGGGGAAAAAAAGGAAAAATGAGAAAGGTAATTGGCGGGGGGACTCTGTATCTACAGGTTGGCAGAGGGACAAAACAATAAAAAATAAAAAAAAAAATAATGTTGCCCAGGTTGGTTCTTAGTCACCGTCACCACCCCACATGGAAGCTCTCATTATTTTATTTTCAGTTGCTGGCTTATCAATCCTATCTTGGTAATTGTTCGTGTGTGTGTAGCCTAACTTCGTGTATTTTTTCATCCGTATAAACCTACATTTTCTCAACTTTACAATATGTTTACTCGGTTAGTTTTGCATGAAATGTCCACCCATAAAACTCCCTTAGCGTAACCATTTTTCGAAAATACGAACAAAAATGAAGGAAAAATGTATAATCAATGACAGAAAAAGTCTTGTTTCTTTGCAAGTTTTCACCCGGGCGGCCCCCCAAAAAGGGGATAAATCATGAGACGGTGTGTAATTTGATTTCACTTGACAACGATGTTAATGAGAAGAGGATCAAGAAGAATACCTGTCTGATGATGATTTCTGTCTGAACTGAAATTTTATCTGAAATATTATATAAATGGAATTGATATTTCTCAACTGCCCTACAATGACTAGTGAAAATACAATGATAATATATTATTATTGTTCTTTTTTTTTTAATAGAAAAAAATATAAAAGAATGATGAAGCAGATGAAAAAGTATTCTGTCAACTAAGGTTCCGAATCAGTCTAGTTATTCAGTCTTTTTGATATTTATTCTCATTACAGTAGTTATCGATAACGTGAATATCGATTAAAAATGATATACAGTGCTGGCCATAATTCTATCCCCTTTTGGTTTTTTCATCATAACTTTTTTTCTAGTTATCCGATTGACCTGAAACTTTGACAGCAGGGTGTATAAAGGTAAGAAATATATAAAAACAAGTTGGTTTGAAGATATTTTTAAAAAATTCAAAATTTTAAACTTTTTTTCAAAAAACCAATAAAACGACAAAAAAGAGATATCGACTGAATGCTGTCCCGGAAATCGAAAATGAATGAGGATGGGGCTAGAAACAAATTTAAATGATTCAATACTTTGTTACGTAGCCACAAAAATCAATAACGGCCTGATAACTGCTCGGCATCGAGTCCAGAAGCTTGTCAATTACTTACTACGGGATAGTCTTCAATGCAACTTCAATCTGAGCAAACTTTTGATCCAAATTTGTGGCTCTGACTCATGAAAGTTGTTGTTTGAGCTTTTCCCACATGTGTTCAATAAGATTCAAGTCTGAACTCTGACTGGACCACTTCAGAAGGTCCACACGGCGAAGTTGAAGACAGGATGGACATCGAGAGAAGTGTGCTTCGGGTCATTTTCTTGCTGGAAAACGTAAGGTCGGCCGACATATTGAAGTGCCGATGGTCTCACTGTCTTTTCTAAGATGTCTTCAAACTGAAATCGATTCATAATACCAACTACTCTTCGCAGAGGACCCATGGCATTGCTGGAAACACATCTCCAAATCATACACAATCCTCCTCCATGTTTGACAGTTGGAATCTGGTATTTGGGATCATATCTGGTTCCAACCGGACGTCGAATCCGTTTATTTTCGTCACTTTCAAACAAGTTAAACTTGGATTCATCAGGCCAGATGTGTTTTGCCCACTCCTGACGTCCCCAGTTCAAATGAGCTTTTTGCGGGATGTGTTTCCAGCAATGTCATGGGTCCTCTGCGAAGAGTAGTTGGTAATATGAATCGATTTTAGTATGAAGACATCTTAGAAAAGACAGTGAGACCATCGGCACTTCAATATGTCGGCCGAGCTTACGTTTTCCAGCAAGACGATCACCCGAAGCACACCTCTCTCGATGTCCAGCCTGTCTTCAACTTCGCCGTGTGGACCTTCTGAAGTGGTCCAGTCAGAGTTCAGACTTGAATCTTATTGAACACATGTGGGAAAAGCTCAAACAACAACTTTCATGAGTCAGAGCCACAAATTTGGATCAAAAGTTTGCTGAGATTGAAGTTGCATTGAAGACTATCCCGTAGTAAGTAATTGACAAGCTTCTGGACTCGATGCCGAGCAGTTATCAGGCCGTTATTGATTTTTGTGGCTACGTAACAAAGTATTGAATCATTTAAATTTGTTTCTAGCCCCATCCTCATTCATTTTCGATTTCCGGGACAGCATTCAGTCGATATCTCTTTTTTGTCGTTTTATTGGTTTTTTGAAAAAAAGTTTAAAATTTTGAAATTTTTTAAAATATCTTCAAACCAACTTGTTTTTATATATTTCTCACCTTTATACACCCTGCTGTCAAGTTTCAGGTCAATCGGATAACTAGAAAAAAAGTTATGATGAAAAAACCAAAAGGAGATAGAATTATGGCCAGCACTGTACCGATAATATCAGTCTACGTGAAAAATCAAAAATATCAATATCAGTATAAACCGATAATATCAAAAACTACTGCAGTAGAAAATCAGTATAAGTTGACGTGGAAAAAATTTGTGAAATTTTCATCAAAATATGTGATTTTTAGGCTGTAATGCATGGAAGAAAACTGTGTGCGTTGTCAACAAATGCCTCTTTTAACAATTCGAGTAGATTCATGCTTAAATTAGCTCTAGAGCAAAAAAAAACAATATAAAGTGGAAAGAAAGCGTTTGTGACAGCTTAATTTCTTCTTGAAGCAGATTTGACCACTCCAGAAATACGAGAATACCACTTTGACTTTAATAAACCTAAATCAGACCCCAGTAATAAGAATTTGTCGACAAATCAAAAATTTCTCAAACTTTTGTCGACAACGCACACTGGAAGAGAGTCAGTTCTCCAAAAACAAAATGTTGAGTTTTAAGACTCCAGGTGCATAATAAGAGACAACTTTTCTATACGTTCATCAAGTTTTAGAAAAATCTGAGGCTTCAGGCTTAATCTGTTAAGCTTCCTTTAATTTTTTCTAATATCAATGATGATATTTTCGGTATATCAAAAATATTGTAACGAAACGGAAATGATAATTTTGATATACCACGTGGAAGGAGACCAGTAGTTTTTGATATTTTCCCATAATCATTTTCTACCGAAATCACGTGAATATCATTTTTGATATATTTGATTCGGAACCTTACTGTCAACTATACAAGTAAGGAAATTATTCAATTGTGAGGATCTATGATTGATGAGAGATTTCTCAGTAAATACAAATAAAATACACGTTAAACAAGAAATTCGTGTAACATTGTTAACCCTGACACGTGAATTCTCACTACGAGAGGTCTTCCTTCGTTTTTTTTTCTATTCACTTTACCAAATTCGAATAAATTCATTCGCTGTCTCGAACTTCTCAACTGCTCTTCGTCTTCGTGTTAATTCCGAACAAGTGAGTTCTTTCGGATCCGAAAAATTTTCATTTTAAATATATTTTTTTACAGAAACATCAATCAATGTCTGAACGCTTTGAACCTAAAACAGACCAAGGTAAGTATTCAATTTCTTATTAGTATATGCACAAACTTGGTCCATGGAAAATACCACTTTTTTCAGAATTGAAGATGTCTGGTGGTGGAACTTCTCGTTCTAAACGTGCAAGTAAAAAAGGTGAGTTGAGTTATCGGGGTGTTTTCGAATACTTTTTTTTCGAAATAAAAAAAACAACGAATCTTTCAGAACAAGATGTCCTCACTTTTCATCAGAGTGTCAATGAATTAGCCTCTTTCGGTAGAATTGTCAACGCCGTCGAACTGGAACAAAAGTTGAAAACTAGTTCGGTTGACTTGAAGACTGTCATTCGTGAGTTGCTCAATTTGAAGACATCGTTTAAACCGGAGGAATTGAATAAGGACAAGTTTTCTGGATTGTCGAATCAATTGACTGAGTTTGCTGCTGTTGCTGAGAAAAAATGTGGAGATAAGGGAGAAGATTGTGCCAACTTGGATATTATCTCGAAAGGAATCGGTACTATTGAGTCGGTCAACTTGAATATTGGAGACGATATTTTCAAAGAAGGCAATCCATTGGGCATTCTTCGCTCAGGGAGTGATCGAACAACAATTATAAGTGAGATTGACATCATTTTAAGTAACATCAAGGATGCTAACCTATTCAAATCCTCCGACATCAGTTTTGTCGTTGGACGTATTTTTGATAAATTGGACCGCGTTATCAACTTTTCAATCTATCTCAAGAAGTTGAAAACAATCGATTTGGAGAAACTAAAAAAGGATATTGATTCTTTGCTGCTTGTCAATCGTGTAGAATCTGCATTCAGTGATAAAAATGTCGACTATACTTTATGGATGAAAACGCTTGAAAATCTTCAAAAAATTCTCAATCTCTTTGGATCTTCCCTTCCGAAGGATGTTCTCAGTGAAATCGAAACAAAGATGAAACTTCTTCTCGATACAATTGACAATTTGCATTTTTCAATGGATGATAAACCGGAGACACTTGCATTTTTCAATGGTGCGAAAGATTTGTCTAAACTCCACGTGGATATGAAATCGGCCATTATCATCAAAATTCTCGGTCTAACTGAAGATTTTCTCAAGGATCTCTTTCCAAATATCCTCCAATTAGAGAACAAGTTTAAGACCATTCTGAAGATTGAACAAGACGTAAACCTTCTGAATGTTTTGAATGCTCTCATCGAAGTCAAATCTACGATTAACTCAACAAAACCCGAGTTGGATGCTCTCAACAAAATCAAGCCAATTTTCGATTGCTTCCTAAAAACTCTGAAAGCTAACTCACGAGAGACAGTTAATTTAAAAGCGCTGAAAGAACACATAGAACAAGACGAAACTGCCCTGAAAGAGTTCCTTGAGAAGCTGAATGTTCCCTCGCTAACAGTGCTGCCTGAATTATTGAAAGCTCTTAAAGAAGGTGAAACTGATAAACAAAAAGCTGTAAAAAATTTCTCAAAAATCGATGAAGCCAAAACGGAACTGACCAAATTCGGAAGCTTTCTTGAAAATGTCGACACTACCTATATTGAAACATTTTCAGTAAAATCAAACATAGAAAAAGTCATATCTTTTTCAGAAAAAAATAAAACATCATGCAGCATTAATAAGGATATTCTAACAGACATCAAGTCTACCTTCGGAAATCTTACTTCCCTATCAAATGTTCCGTTTAAGATCATCAACGACGAAATATCTTCTATTTCCAGTTATCTTCAGTTTTTGGAAACATTTAAAAGTGAATGGATCAAACTGGAATCGGCAACGAAACCAAAACGTGAAGCTGGAATAAATGGAGAAATGAAGAATGGGACAAGTTATAAATTGAATAGTGGAACCAATGTTCTCATTGGTTTGGATAGAGCTTCACAACAAGAATTCGTAAAGTTTGTCAACGAATTACCGAACATTCAAAATGCAATTTCTAAATCAACGAATTCATATGCGAAGCATAATTTGGAAAAGGAACTGATCCCTGCTTTCAATACGTTCACAGAGGTTTCAAAAGTCGCAATTGATGCACACTATAGGGAAAAATACATCAAAACTGATTCGGGAATTGGTGGTACTTTTCAGCTGAAAATTGAAGACAAAAGCCTCATTGACGTCAATATGGATTTGGTGATGAAGAATCTTCGTTTGATTAAAGCTTCCTACCCGGACGATAATGCTGCAATGGTTCTGAAAAACATTCCAATGCGTTTCTCGAAAGCCGGAGTTGCTTTGAAAGAAGGACAATCTGGTTATCGAGATGCACTTGATTTTTTCAATCCGTTGAGTGGAAGATTGGTGGAAACTTCAAAAAAGAAGGATGAGGAAAAAAAAGATAAATGGAATTGGTGGTATGTTGTTTATGGTGGACTGTAAGTTTATGAAGGGTTTCTTATGTGTCTCGATATTTGATTTTTCAGGTGTCTTATTTTGTTAGCTATGTTTCCTGTTGCCCTCTGGATTGATAGTTGCCTGTCCAAACCGCATTTGTACCGTTTGTATGCCTATTTGCCATTCAAAAAGATGAAAGAAAAGGGAAGATATCACGTGTTGATAAATAAAATTGCCAAGGAAAAGCGCCCATCAGTTGTAATCGTCACTACAGTAAATGGTAATTTTAAATTTTGATTCTAGTTAATCCCATAGGAAAAAATGTATAAGATTCAGTGATTGACTCGTTGACCAAGCTCTAGAATAATAATTAAATACTTGCTTTTTGGAGCGATTTTTTATATCTTGTAGCAGTTTTCCTCTAAGAGTTCTTGTTGTCACTCTCCCGGCTTTTTTTTTTCAAAGTTTCAACATTTTCAACGAGGAAATTGTTTAGCTAACTTTATAGGAATACGCCCGACATCAACACTTTTACTCACATATTACATTACAGATAAACCAGTTGCTGTGGAAGTACTGACTAAGCAGCAAAACGAGGAGGCCCCTCAAACTGACATTCCGTTCGAAATGTTGAAGGACGATTACGAACCACCAAAACAAAATAATGGCAAGAAAGAGGAGAAAGAGGAGGAGGAAGAGAAGGAGGAGATCAAACACATAATAATGACCGCCGACGAATATAAGAAAATAGCTAGCGAAAAAGATAAAAAGAAGGTGTTTGAACTAGTGAAGAAACAAACGCTATGCCAACAAGTGAGTTGACTCGTTTATATTCAATTGTTGTTAGATCACTAGAAAATAGGGAGAACTATTCTATAAGACAGATTATCGACCTCAAGTTTTAACGTTTCAGCTGATTAATATGAAAGCAGCAGAGTGTCCCAATAAACCGGTGGAGTTTGAAATGAAAGCAATACCGATTGAGATTGTGAGTTATTTCGGCTTACATTTTCAAAATCAGTTTCTTATAGCTCCGGAATCTTCATAATAAAAGATTTGAAAATGTGGAACCGAGCAAAACGCCACTTGAATTTACTGATGGTGCAATAGAATATTTAGTCGGACGGAAACATGAAAGGTACCCGGACAATGTAGGCCAGGCTGATGTGAGGTTACCTGAGGAGGGAGTGAATTTGAGGACTGCAGAGACGCACGACGACATAACAAAAGAGGATATCAATCTCATATCTGGGAAAATTTTGAGAAGCATCGAAAGAAGCAACATGTTATCAATCGAACAAGTAAGTTTCGCGATTGAGGTACATCACTCATCGACATTCTTTGTAGACTCAAGATTCGGATGCTGATAATCGTCATCAGGCCGGTGGTGAAAAAAAGGAAGTTGAAAAAAAGGCTGCTGAAAAAAAGAAAAAGAAACCGTTTTTACCGTTGACTCAAAAAACTAACACACAACTTCTAGGATCTTTTGATGTAACCCTTAGTGAAACTCCTCCTGGATTAATACACGGATGTAACAATGATCACTCCAGTTTGTTCTTTTCTGCTCCCATTCGGACAAATGAAGGCTTGGTATGTCATTTTTCTATGTCATTCTCAAATAATAACATTTTTAGCTTGATTATCCCGTGTTATTGCATGGAATGATCTCTCCAAATATGCTAAAAATTGAGTCATGGCCATACACTGATCGAACTACTGGAGTTGTATGTCCCGTAAGCACAAAATGAAGTATTCTCAACAAAACACCATTATTTCAGTTTCCTTTGCCGTTATCCGTCCTTGTTGAGGTGTTCAATGATGCCAAATCGACAGCCAGCCGCATACCGGCTCTGCTTGAGAAAGATCCAAAAGAAGCGGTCTTTGTTGGCGACATTCATGGGAAACTTCGCGATTTCTTTTACGCTTTGAGCTTGTTTTTGGAAGATGACGAAAAAGTGTATTTCTTTTTGGGAGATTACGTTGATCGTGGAGCACGGTCTATCGATGTGGCACTTTGTGTTGCTTTAACAATGGTATTTATTTTTGATATTTTTATAAATCGAATTTTGCGGTTTTCAGCTCGTCAATCCCGAAAAGGCTTATTTTCTCGCTGGAAATCATGAAATGCCATCTGTCAATCTTGAATACGGTTTTCTGGTAATTAGATACTAGCCATTCTCAATTTACAGAAGTTATCCATTTCAGGACGAATGTATAAAGGTATTTGGTGATATTGGTGGTCCAATTCTCTGGAACGTAGTCAATCAATTCTTTGCTCTTTTACCACAAGTAGCCATTGTAAAAAAGAAAGCCTATTGTGCACATGGTGGACCTTGTAGAGCGATGGAGAAAGGTTATAAATACTTTAAGACAGTGGTAAGTGACAAAATGATACTCTTTTAACGAGAGATTAAAATAATTTCGTACCATGAAATCCAGCCAACACCCTCTTTTATGAAAACAATTTATTTCAGTGTACGAAACAGCCAGTAAACGAAGAACAAGCATCAAACATGTTCACTGTAAAATGGACTGATTTTTCATGGTTTTGCTCCAAAACTGGATGGTGTACTTCCGGAAGAAGAGGCTACTCACAACTTGAAATATTCAACGCAGTTCTTGTAAATAAAGTTCTGTCAAAAATGAAGCTTGAAGTGATTTTCAGAGCTCATCAAGTAAGTTAAACACCACATTAAGTATTCGAATCATTCAATTTAAGGTGATGGCTGATGGCTACTCATATTTCGCTGGAAAAAAATTGGTCTCCCTCTTTGGATCAACTAACAATGAAGACAAGGTGAGTTGCCTATGTTCTATCGTTGGCTTTTCTTATTTCGAATATATTTCAGAACAAATCTGCTCTGGCAGTTATGGATAAGGACAACAAAATCAGTTTCATCCGTTTTAAAAACTCTGATCCTCAACTCGAAAGAGTAGAAACAGCGAAACAGATATATAAAAAAGAATTGATAGAGAAAATGAGAGAGAAAATGAGAAAAGAAGCAAAAGAAAGAGCGGCGGCTGGTGGAGAAGGTGACAATGCGGAGGCCAATGCAGATGTCAACGAGGAGGTCAACGAGGGGGGCAATGCAGAGAACAACGCAGAGGTCAACGAGGAGGTCAATGCGGTTCTCAACATGATTGTCGAAGTGATTGATGAAGAGAATCCAAATATTGCTTAATGCAGCTGTCCATTGTCTTTCAATTTAAAACAACTCGTGTGATTATTTCATAAATATTATGTTCTATCGATGTTTTTTTATAGAATCAAGAATTATTATCTAGCAGTCAACACCACGCCTCGTTATAAAAAAGCCCCGCCCACTTTTCATGGTCTCTTCTCTCCTCTCTCATTCGTTGATTCATTTCCGTTGGAAATGCTGCCTCAAACCACCTTTCCCGTCTCTCCAATTTCTTTGAATCTTCCAAAAACGATTGGAGGAAGACAATCTAGAAAATCTCGTAAATCAGCATGACTTCAAAGTTTCGGAGATCTCTTCTTTATTTTGATGTTCAGTTTGATCATCTATTCATCAAGTGAACACATTCATGAACATTGGAGGTTTGGTGCCATTCAAATCGGATCCTCCGTGGCTAAGTACTCCAGTCTGATTGCACAAGCTCATGCTTGGAAGAATATCAGGAAAGGGACCTATGAATCTGTCAGTTCTGCATTCGCAATCACTTACTTTGTAACTATCACGAGATCCTATGCGGCAATTATCGACTTCATAATTGTTCTTCTTTTGATGGCTCCGGTCACTCAGATTAATTTGGTCATCGAGAATGTCGGAATCCTCATTCTGATTCATATGGTCTACAGTTTGTGTGAGTTGAATCTACAAAAAGTTAGAAGTTCATCGAGATATTTTCAGTCTGCTGGTGGTTCTCTGGAAAGTTGTTGGATCCATTGGATGAGTTTTTGTGTCAAGTGGAGGCATCGAGATCCACGAATCAGCAACGGCAAGGTGTCAGAAATGATAATTGACTTGTGATTGAAGATTCTTCTGAATGTTAATAAATAATGCATTGTATCATATCAATTTCAAATTTTTGGTCTAGCCCAGGGCAGGGGTAGTTAATCGGCGCAAAGATCAGATGATTCAAGTCTGGCCTGAATCTGAATATTTCTGGCCCAGCTCAGCTATCTGACCTCTTCTTCATTTCTCAGTCAGAAAGTCCATATATAAAATTTTCCAGTTTAAACAGTAATCCAGTTTACCAGTAAACATCAAAACGTGACGTTTTCTTCCCTTGTTCTCAGCAAGCCTTGTTTACTACATTCCCCCCTCCCCCCCCCCCCCCCACATCAAAATAAAGGAGCTTATTCCAATTAGTCACGAGAAAAGGCTCATGCCCCGCCCCATTAAATCTCCTCATTCGACATTATTCTTCATTTCACAGCAATGGCTACCGTAGTCGATTCAACTCCTCGAAATGGGATTGTGATGGATCAACGATTGACTAGAAGAATTCAACGAAAAATTATCTGGATTTTTAACAATCCATTAATCGGAGATCTCTTCTTTTTCATTTTCTACAGTATCCTCAATTTTTGTTTTTTCAATGATAACATCGAGAAAATAATTTATGTTGGATATGGAATGGTGGCATCTGGAAGAGTTTTTATTTTCTTTTTCCACTTGAAAAGTATCAGATTAATTCGAACTGGAACTCTTCAATCTGTGGACTCTGCTATCGAAATAAACATTTGTCTTATTATCTTTCGACTCATTATTCTCCCAATCGAAGCAATGTTCGTATCTGTCCCAAAATGGTTTGGTGAAATGAAAAAGAAGGATATTTGGATGATCGAGATGATTTTAGTCGGATTTTCGGTAAAAGACCAGAATAGCCCCCCACCCCATTATCGCCCCCCACGGACTGGAACAGCCCCCCACCCAGTACATTTTTGACCCAAAAGTAGGGTGGGGGGCTTTACTGGATGGGGGGGCTATTCCGGTCACAGGACATACCAGAATAGCCCCCCCACCCGTTGTAGTGGGGGGGGCGCTACCTGTCCTCCTGGTAATCGATCAGAAAAGTCCCCCACGCATACCAGTATAGCCCCCCACTGGAAAGGTCGGGTAGATCCCCCCACGCAGCCTCATATCCGCCCAGAAATAGATTTTCAACAGACCAGATAAGCCCCCCACAGGATCAGATCAGCCCCCCACCTAGTTCAGATGGACCCCCCACAGGATCAGATCAACCCCCCACCAGATCAGATGGACCCCCCACCAGATCAGATGAGCCCCCCACAGGATCAGATCAACCCCCCACAGGATCAGATCAGCCCCCCACAGGATCAGATCAACCCCCCACCAGTTCAGATGGACCCCCCACCAGATCAAATGAGCCCCCCACCAGTACAGATAAGCCCCCCACCAGGGACAAGTTATAAATTGAATAGTGGAACCAATGTTCTCATTGGTTTGGATAGAGCTTCACAACAAGAATTCGTAAAGTTTGTCAACGAACTACCGAACATTCAAAATGCAATTTCTAAATCAACGAATTCATATGCGAAGCATAATTTGGAAAAGGAACTGATCCCTGCTTTCAATACGTTCACAGAGGTTTCAAAAACCGCAATTTATGCACACTATAAGAAAAAATACATCAAAACTGATTATGGAATTAGTGCTACTTTTCTAGTAATAATTGAAGACAAAAGCCTCATTGACGTCAATATGGATTTGGTGATGAAGAATCTTCGTTTGATTAAAGCTTCATATCCTGATGATAATGCTGCAATGGTTCTGAAAAACATTCCAATGCGTTATTCGAATGCGAGTGAAGCTTTGAAAGCAGGACGCTATGGTTTTGAAGATGCACTTTCTTTTTTCAAGCCAGTTAAACGGTATCCTATGAGAAGTTCTCGAAATAAAATTGATCGAGATATGCAGATAACGAAGAATGAGATATAAGACGATGGGAATTTCAAAATAATTGAAATTTCGTTAAAAACTTGAGAAAAAGTTGTTTTTTCGTACACTCAGTCCTTTTTTTATTCACCTTGTTCATTATTTAAAAAACAAACGGAATTTTTTCCGAAATCGCATTCAGTTTCTGAATTTTTCAAATTTTACGTTTTTATTGTACACGTTTTTTTATATTTCTGAAATAAGGGGAAATAAGGGGAAAAGTGGGGTACAGAAAATGTGAATTCACAGAAAATGGATCTGATCAATAGAAAATAACTGCGAAATAAATAAATGGAATGTAATATGGAGGAAGTTGCTAACTCGGATTCGAAAATACTGTTGGCTGTTTTGCATATTTCAGTCCAGATGTGGGGATCTACTGAAATAGTTGAGAGAATGTTGAGGTATGTAACTTTTGGAGACAAATAGTTCATTTCAGGCAAGGACATCGGATTTGGGGAAATTTACTGATTCAGGAGTCTAAATAAAAAATTAAATTGAATGGATATTCCTTACATTGTTAAATGCTTCTCGAGCCACTAAAAAAGCTTCTCGAGCCTCTAAAATCTAGATTGAACGAGTTGAATTAAAGAAAAATAAATAAATTGCGTGGATTTTTGAAATTTTTTTCATAAAAAATGTTACACGTAATTTATGATTCCACGACGCAAAGCATATTTTGAAATCTTCCGAAACTGGAACGACGGCTGCTTATCCATCGGAATCGACTCCAAAGAAGACAAATTTCATGAGCTAAGAATATTTTTTCAACACAACCAATCCTATCAAACTTTCAGTTTGATTAGATTCGCAAAAAAGAGTAGAATGGGACAGTTAAAGGATAATATGGCCAGTGATCCTCTCATAGGATCCCTCAACTGCATTTGTACAAGACAAAACATTGCGGGATATTTTCAAATGACGATTAGAATACTCAAGAACTTCTCACATTTTTTGAACTATTCTTATCCGTTTTGTGTGAATTCACACTTTCTGTACTCGAATTTTCACGTGATGTCCATTTTCTGTGAATTCACATTTTTCGGACAAACAAAAATACGATAAAAAATAATATTGCAAATAAATCGGATTTTTTTTCCACATTTTCATCACTATACTGATTTCGCGCTATACTCTGGATTTTTCCGGAAAATGAAAGCATTTTTAAAATAGCACTCGATTTTCAATTATTTTGAAATTCCCATCGTCTTATATGGTATTGGTTGTAAGTTATTATTTTTTTATTTTCTCTACATTTAATTTTCAGTTACGTGATGGGAGTAAACATTTCTGTTAGCATTCTGTGTGTCATTGGTTTTCTCATTTACTGCACAAAGCGCAAACAAAGAAAAAGAAGAACAGATGAAAATATTTAAGAGAAACTCGAGTATACAAAAATAAAATCAAACCATTTTGATTCTTTTAATATCTTACTAATAACAAACGCGGTTTTCTGTGTGTGTGTTTGTCTGTGGATCGCCGATGCTAGCGCCTTTCCCACAGATCCAAATTTTTTGGGACAAAGACAGGTCGATTCAGAATTCCAGAGCGATGATGCAGGTCTTTTCGCGTTTTTGATTATCATCAGGGAGAAGCTCTGTATACTTATAGCAATTCACAGGAGAAAAGTTGGGATATCCCAAACAGGTGGTTCTCTCTCAATTTCCTCCTGGGAAAGTAGATCAAATGTGGGAGAAGGCGCGAAACGTCGTCAGCAAGCTTGTTTCATATAATGGGTGCCCCAATACTTCTAAGAACTTCTGTGCTTATTCCATCTAGCTCCTCTTCCAAGCTATTTGAAAAAATTGTTCCATTGTGAAAAAATTAAAATTTTTCCTGATAGAGATATTGATCAAATCTTATCACAAAAAGATCTCTTCGGAATATTAATCTCCATCAAATTCTACGTCGAAACCCCCTATTCTGAAGAAAAATCTCGATACCATGTTTTGAGATTTTTTGAGTTTTTTGTATAAACTCACCTATATTCATAGACAAACGAAATAAAAAAATTTGCACATAATGATTTTCTAAGCTGTCTTATATGGAAAGGGTCTATAGAGAATTCCTGATAATTTATGAATCGCATACACATGACATGTACTAATCATAGTTAAAATATAGACTAGATCTGAGACTTTCATTTTTCCTTTCGTTACAACCCATGAATATAGGTGAGTTTATACAAAAAACTCAAAAAATCTCAAAACATGGTATCAAGATTTTTTTTAGAATAGGGGGTTTCGTTAGAATTTAATGTAGAGTGAACACAAAATACCTCACAGAATGATGTCTGCAATTGATTTCCGATGAGATTTGATCAATATCTCTATCAGGAAAACTTTTAATTTTTTCACATTGGAAGAATTTTTGAAATAGCTTGGAAGAGGAGCTAGATGGAATAGGCACCAAAGTTCATAGAATTGTTGGGGCGCCCATTATATGAAATATTAAAAAAAATCAAAATGGTTTTATTTTGTGCGGGCGTCAACGCCTCCATACTCGAGTTTTTCCGAGAATGAGTCTTAATTGGCCAGATCCAATTGGTCGATGAAATTCATTATAACAAATCGTAAGCTAAATACAATTGTATCCAATAAACATTTGAAACTTGAAATATTTCCATTTATCTCGAAACTCATAAAACGCTGCTATTTTTTTTTTCAGGCGTCCAGGATGTCCAAATTTTTTGACAAAAATTTCATTTAGTCAAATTTTCGCACCAGTAAAAATAAACCAAAAATCAAAACGTTTTACATTCTCAAAAACATTTAGAATATAGGCAAGTCAAAATTAAGAAAAATGATAGAACAAGCTCCGCCCCTTTTTAGGGTGCGTGCCTAGATTGTTACAGTTTTTCTAACAAAAAAAATTAGCTATTTTAACTAGAAAGTGGTAAAACAAAGCAAGTATGCCCAAAAGTTTCGTGAGTTGATTGTGAAATTATTGACTTCATCGCTCAAAAAAACTACAGTAATCCTGGGTTATTAAGAGCACAATATAGTGACACCCTTTTCGATTCCATATCCTTGTCTGTTTCTGAAAAAAAACTCTTTCAACACTGAAATTGGAAGAATTCTATTCTAACATTTTACTGTTTCTAGGCTTAATTTTTTTAATTTTTCGAATTCTGTTCTAGTAAAGTTTGCTGATGCTATGATAAAATAAAATTAATATTAAAAACTTTGAAACAGTATTTTTCCACATTTCGGTTTTAAATAGTAAAGTTTACTGTTTCAGCCAATTGAACTGAAATTTTCGAATTTTTGGATTTTTTCACTACTTCAATTTTCAAACCTCCATTTCTCAGTGCCCGTAAGAGATATCAAGAAACCGTCAACTAATGAAATATTGCTCATGATAAAATCTAAATCTTATTAGTTGACAAGTTTTTGATATCTCTTTTAGAAACTGAGATATGGGATTTTTAAAATTGAAATGTACTTTTTATTTCATAAAACCTCAATTTCTTACCTTCAATTCCAAATCAAAAATTGAATAAATAAATAAACAAACAGATTAGTAAAATTCAGAAAAAAATCAATAAAAAAGGCCAAAATTACGCTCAGCCATTGGGGAAGTTTCTCGAGAAACGAGGAAGAATAAGAATGAAATAGTTCCTTCGATTCGTTAGAGAACAGAGATAACGTGAATTGAGGAGAGTGCAGAGAAAAACCTGTTGAGAAGCAGATCGAAATGATTCGAGGTGACATAATTTTATTAATTCGAGAGACGACCACCTATTTGGGAGATCTCAACTTTGTTCCTGTGAATTGCTATAGGTATACAGAGTTTCTCCCTTATCAGAATTGAGAACGAATAAACAACGGGGATTATCCCGGTCAAATTCTGAATCGACCTATCTTTGCTTCAAAAAATTTGGATAACGGGGAAAGGCTCTGGAGTCCGCTAACCACAGACAAACACACGCAGAAATCTACATTTGTTATTAGTAAGATGCTTTGGATATCCATTTTGATTTTTGTTTCATGATGTTGATGTTAGTCATGTTCTGCCGTTGGCGCTCGACTCTCGTATTTCAGATTATTGATCGAAAACTTAAGAGTCGAGCGTCAGAAGCCTGGAAATGGTAAAAATGGCCAAGAATCAACTGAAAAACATTATTTTTTCTATAAACTTTTGAACGTCATTGTAAATAGTTCAGATATTCTATTGAGCGAAAAGCAGTTCAACAGTTTTTGGTGGGAAACATAATTGTACAAGCTTTCCAGGCCATATACTGAAATACGACTTCTTAATTCTTTTCATGATAAACTACGAATTCAAAAAAAATAACTCGACTCTCTTTTCTACGTGAAACGTGATGCTTTAATTTTTGAAATCTATTTTTGAAACTGTTCAATAACTATAAATAGAATACAAGTAAAAAAAAATAAATCCGTGTAACAATTCCAGCGCTGACACTAAAACCCGGTTACCCAGTTTCCATGAATTCTTACGACCACATGCCCTCCTTGGTTTTTCGTCCATTCCCGTTATCAAATTCGATAACGTTCAGTCGCTGAAGCTTCTCGAACTTCTCAACTGCTCTTCGCCTTCGTGTAAATTACGAACAAGTAAGTTCTTTCGGATCCGAAAAATTTTAAGTTCAAAAATAATTTTTTACAGAGAAACGAATCAATGTCTGAACGCCTTGAACCTGAAACAGGCCAAGGTAAGTATTCGTTTGCTTCTTTGTAGAAACTCTTCAATATCCACGTTTTTGCTCCATGAAGAATGAACTTTTTCAGAATTGAAGATGTCTGGTGGTGGAACTTCTCGTTCTAAACGTGCAAGTAAAAAAGGTGAGTTGAGTTATCGGGGTGTTTTCGAATACTTTTTTTTCGAAACAAAAAAACAACGAATCTTTCAGAACAAGATGTCCTCACTTTTCATCAGAGTGTCAATGAATTAGCCTCTTTCGGTAGAATTGTCAACGCCGTCGAACTGGAACAAAAGTTGAAAACTGGTTCGGTTGACTTGAAGACTGTCATTCGTGAGTTGCTCAATTTGAAGACATCGTTTAAACCGGAGGAATTGAATCAGGACAAGTTTTCTGGATTGTCGAATCAATTGACTGAGTTTGTTGCTGTTGCTGAGAAGAAATGTGGAGATAAAGGAGAAGATTGTGCCAACTTGGACATTATCTCGAAAGGAATCGATCCTATTGAGTCTGTCGGAGAATTGAATATTGGAGACGATATTTTCAAAGAAGGCAGTCCATTGAGCATTCTTCGCTCAGGAAGTAGTCTGGAAGCAATTTCAAAAGACGTTAAATCCCTGTCAAGTGACATCGAAAAAATGCTTACTGGCGATTTCGATGGAATAGACGACAAGTATTTTGTCATTGGGAGTGTTTATAACAAAACGGAACTGGTCTTCAATTTTCCAATCTATCTTGAGAAGTTGAAAACAATCGATTTGGATAAACTAAAAGAGGATATTGATTCTTTGCTGCTTGTCAATCGTGTAGAATCTGCATTCAGTGATAAAAATGTCGACTATACTTTATGGATGAAAACGCTTGAAAATCTTCAAAAAATTCTCAATCTCTTTGGATCTTCCCTTCCGAAGGATGTTCTCAGTGAAATCGAAACAAAGATGAAACTTCTTCTCGATACAATTGACAATTTGCATTTTTCAATGGATGATAAACCGGAGACACTTGCATTTTTCAATGGTGCGAAAGATTTGTCTAAACTCCACGTGGATATGAAATCGGCCATTATCATCAAAATTCTCGGTCTAACTGAATATTTTCTCAAGGATCTCTTTCCAAATGTCCTTCAATTAGAGAACAAGTTTAAGACCATTCTGAAGATTGAACAAGATGTAAACCTTCTGAATGTTTTGAATGCTCTCATCGAAGTCAAATCTACGATTAACTCAACAAAACCCGAGTTGGATGCTCTCAACAAAATCAAGCCACTTTTCGATTGCTTCCTAAAAACTCTGAAAGCTAACTCACGAGAGACAGTTAATTTAAAAGCGCTGAAAGAACACATAGAACAAGACGAAACTGCCCTGAAAGAGTTCCTTGAGAAGCTGAATGTTCCCTCGCTAACAGTGCTGCCTGAATTATTGAAAGCTCTTAAAGAAGGTGAAACTGATAAACAAAAAGCTGTAAAAAATTTCTCAAAAATCGATGAAGCCAAAACAGAACTGACCAACTTCGGAAGCTTTCTTGAAAATGTTGACACTACTTATATTGAAGCATTTTCAGTACAATCAAACATAGAAAAAGTCGTATTTTTTTCAGAAAAAAATAAAAAATCATGCAGCATTGATAAGGCTACTCTAGCAGACATCAAGGCTACCTTCGGAGATCTTACTTCCCTATCAAATGTTCCGTTTAAGACCATCAACGACGAAATATCTTCTATTTCCAGTTATCTTCAGTTTTTGGAAACATTTAAAAGTGAATGGATCAAACTGGAATCGGCAACGAAACCAAAACGTGAAGCTGGAATAAATGGAGAAATGAAGAATGGGACAAGTTATAAATTGAATAGTGGAACCAATGTTCTCATTGGTTTGGATAGAGCTTCACAACAAGAATTCGTAAAGTTTGTCAACGAACTACCGAACATTCAAAATGCAATTTCTAAATCAACGAATTCATATGCAAAGGATAATTTGGAAAAGGAACTGATCCCTGCTTTCAATACGTTCACAGAGGTTTCAAAAACCGCAATTTATGCACACTATAAGAAAAAATACATCAAAACTGATTATGGAATTAGTGCTACTTTTCTAGTAATAATTGAAGACAAAAGCCTCATTGACGTCAATATGGATTTGGTGATGAAGAATCTTCGTTTGATTAAAGCTTCATATCCTGATGATAATGCTGCAATGGTTCTGAAGAACATTCCAATGCGTTATTCGAATGCGAGTGAAGCTTTGAAAGCAGGACGCTATGGTTTTGAAGATGCACTTTCTTTTTTCAAGCCAGTTAAACGGTATCCTATGAGAAGTTCTCGAAATAAAATTGATCGAGATATGCAGATAACGAAGAATGAGATATGGTATTGGTTGTAAGTTATTATTATTTTTTTTCTCTACATTTAAATTTTCAGTTACGTGATGGGAGTAAACATTTCTGTTAGCATTCTGTGTGTCATTGGTTTTCTCATTTACTGCACAAAGTGCAAACAAAGAAAAAGAAGAACAGATGAAAATATTTAAGAGAAACTCGAGTATACAAAAATAAAATCAAACCATTTTGATTCTTTTAATATCTTACTAAAAACAAACGCGGTTTTATGTGTGTGTTTGTCTGTGGATCGCCGATGCTAGCGCCTTTCCCACAGATCCAAATTTTTTGGGACAAAGACAGGTCGATTCAGAATTCCAGAGCGATGATTCAGGTCTTTTCGCGTTTTTGATTATCATCAGGGAGAAGCTCTGTATACTTATAGCAATTCACAGGAGCAAAGTTGGGATATCCCAAATAGGTGGTCGTCTCTCAATTTCCTCCTAGGAAAGTAGATCAAATGTGAGAGAAGGCGCGAAGCGTCGTTAGCAAGCTTGTTTCAAATAATGGGTGCCCCAATACTTCTAAGAACTTCTGTGCCTATTCCATCTAGCTCCTCTTCCAAACTATTTGAAAAAATTGTTCCATTGTGAAAAAATTAAAATTTTTCCTGATAGAGATATTGATTAAATCTCATCGGAAATCAATTGTAAACATTATAAGCACTTCTTGTGTTCAGACAATCCCAACTCCACGTCTTCAGGGAGAAATTTCACAAAATATGCCGATTTTTCTAGTTTTTTTTGGTTTTGGTATGTGAAGACGACCGAGACACAAAAAGATCTCTTCGGAATATTAATCTCCATCAAATTCTACGTCGAAACCCCCTATTCTGAAGAAAAATCTCGATACCATGTTTTGAGATTTTTTGAGTTTTTTGTATAAACTCACCTATATTCATAGACAAACGAAATAAAAAAATTTGCACATAATGATTTTCTAAGCTATCTTATATGGAAAGGGTCTATAGAGAATTCCTGATAATTTGTGAATCGCATACACATGACATGTACCAACCATTGTTGAAATATAGACTAGATCTGAGACATTCATTTTTTATTTCGTTACAACCCATGAATAGGAGTTCGTGGAATATAGGTGAATTTATACAAAAAACTCAAAAAATCTCAAAACATGGTATCAAGATTTTTTTTAGAATAGGGGTTTCGTTAGAATTTAATGTAGAGTGAACACAAAATACCTCACAGAATGATGTCTGCAATTGATTTCCGATGAGATTTGATCAATATCTCTATCAGGAAAACTTTTAATTTTTTCACATTGGAAGAATTTTTTGAAATAGCTTGGAAGAGGAGCTAGATGAAATAGGCACCAAAGTTCATAGAATTGTTGGGGCGCCCATTATATGAAATACTAAAAAAATCAAAATGGTTTTATTTTGTGCGGGCGTCAACGCCTCCATACTCGAGTTTTTCAGAGAAGGAGTCTTAATTTGCCAGATCCAATTGGTCGATGAAATTCATTATAACAAATCGTAAGCTAAATACAATTGTATCCAATAAACATTTGAAACTTGAAATATTTCCATTTATCTCGAAACTCATAAAACGCTGCTATTTTTTTTTCTTCAGGCGTCCAGGATGTCCAAATTTTTTGACAAAGATTTCATTTAGTCAAATTTTCGCACCAGTAAATAAACCAAAATTCAAAACGTTTTACATTCTCAAAAACATTTAGAATATAGGCAAGTCAAAATTAAGAAAAATGATAGAACAAGCTCCGCCCCTTTTTAGGGTGCGTGCCTAGATTGTTACAGTTTTTCTAACAAAAAAAATTAGCTATTTTAACTAGAAAGTGGTAAAACAAAGCAAGTATGCCCAAAAGTTTCGTGAGTTGATTGTGAGATTATTGACTTCATCGCTCAAAAAAACTACAGTAATCCTGGGTTATTAAGAGCACAATATAGTGACACCCTTTTCAATTCCATATCCTTGTCTGTTTCTGAAAAAAAAACTCTTTCAACATTGAAATTGGAAGAATTCTATTCTAACATTTTACTGTTTCTAGGCTTAATTTTTTTAATTTTTCGAATTCTGTTCTAGTAAAGTTTGCTGATGCTATGATAAAATAAAATTAATATTAAAAACTTTGAAACAGTATTTTTCCACATTTCGGTTTTAAATAGTAAAGTTTACTGTTTCAGCCAATTGAACTGAAATTTTCGAATTTTTGGATTTTTTCACTACTTCAATTTTCAAACCTCCATTTCTCAGTGCCCGTAAGAGATATCAAGAAACCGTCAACTAATGAAATATTGCTCATGATAAAATCCAAATCTTATTAGTTGACAAGTTTTTGATATCTCTTTTAGAAACTGAGATATGGGATTTTTAAAATTGAAATGTACTTTTTATTTCATAAAACCTCAATTTCTTACCTTCAATTCCAAATCAAAAATTGAATAAACAAATAAACAGATTAGTAAAATTCAGAAAAAAATCAATAAAAAAGGCCGAAATTACGCTCAGCCATTGGGGAAGTTTCTCGAGAAACGAGGAAGAATAAGAATGAAATAGTTCCTTCGATTCGTTAGAGAACAGAGATAACGTGAATTGAGGAGAGTGCAGAGAAAAACCTGTTGAGAAGCAGATCGAAATGATTCGAGGTGACATAATTTTATTAATTCGAGAGACGACCACCTATTTGGGATATCCCAACTTTGCTCCTGTGAATTGCTATAGGTATACAGAGTTTCTCCCTTATCAGAATTGAGAACGAATAAACAACGGGGATTATCCCGGTCAAATTCTGAATCGACCTATCTTTGCTTCAAAAAATTTGGATAACGGGGAAAGGCTCTGGAGTCCGCTAACCACAGACAAACACACGCAGAAATCTACATTTGTTATTAGTAAGATGCTTTGGATATCCATTTTGATTTTTGTTTCATGATGTTGATGTTAGTCATGTTCTGCCGTTGGCGCTCGACTCTCGTATTTCAGATTATTGATCGAAAACTTAAGAGTCGAGCGTCAGAAGCCTGGAAATGGTAAAAATGGCCAAGAATCAACTGAAAAACATTATTTTTTCTATAAACTTTTGAACGTCATTGTAAATAGTTTAGATATTCTATTGAGTGAATAGCAGTTAAACAGTTTTTGTGGGAAACATAATTGTACAAGCTTTCCAGGCCATATACTGAAATACGACTTCTTAATTCTTTTCATGATAAACTACGAATTCAAAAAAATAACTCGACTCTCTTTTCTACGTGAAACGTGATGCTTTAATTTTTGAAATCTATTTTTGAAACTGTTCAATAACTATAAATAGAATACAAGTAAAAAAAAATAAATCCGTGTAACAATTCCAGCCCTGACACTAAAACCCGGTTACCCAGTTTCCATGAATTCTTACGACCACAGGCCCTCCTTGGTTTTTCGTCCATTCCCGTTATCAAATTCGATAACGTTCAGTCGCTGAAGCTTCTCGAACTTCTCAACTGCTCTTCGCCTTCGTGTAAATTACGAACAAGTGAGTTCTTTCGGATCCGAAAAATTTTAAATTCAAAAATAGTTTTTTACAGAGAAACGAATCAATGTCTGAACGCTTTGAACCTAAAACAGACCAAGGTAAGTATTCAATTTCAGATTAGTATATGCACAAACTTGGTCCATGGAAAATACCACTTTTTTCAGAATTGAAGATGTCTGGTGGTGGAACTTCTCGTTCTAAACGTGCAAGTAAAAAAGGTGAGTTGAGTTATCGGGGTGTTTTCGAATACTTTTTTTTCGAAACAAAAAAACAACGAATCTTTCAGAACAAGATGTCCTCACTTTTCATCAGACTGTCAATGAATTAGCCTCTTTCGGTAGAATTGTCAACGCCGTCGAACTGGAACAAAAGTTGAAAACTGGTTCGGTTGACTTGAAGACTGTCATTCGTGAGTTGCTCAATTTGAAGACATCGTTTAAACCGGAGGAATTGAATCAGGACAAGTTTTCTGGATTGTCGAATCAATTGACTGAGTTTGCTGCTGTTGCTGAGAAGAAATGCGGAGATAAAGGAGAAGATTGTGCCAACTTGGATATTATCTCGAAAGGAATCGATCCTATTGAGTCTGTCAACTTTAATATTAACGATGATATCTTCGAGGAAGGCAGGCCATTGGACATTCTTCGCTCAGGGAAAGACCTAATGAAAAATATTGATGACGTTAAAACCTTGTCTGAAGACATCATAAAAATTCGTTCTGGAGGAATCAAAGACAAGAAGGAAGAAGCTGATATCACTAGAAACTTTTATAATAATTTGAAAAAAGTCATCAACTTTCCAATCTATCTTGAGAAGTTGAAAACAATCGATTTGGATAAACTAAAAGAGGATATTGATTCTTTGCTGATTGTCGATCGTGTAAAATCTGCATTCGATGCTAACAATGTCGATTATACTTTATGGATGAAAACGCTGAAAAATCTTCAAAAAATTCTCAATCTCTTTGGATCTTCCCTTCCGAAGGATGTTCTCAGTGAAATCGAAACAAAGATGAAACTTCTTCTCGATACAATTGACAATTTGCATTTTTCAATGGATGATAAACCGGAGACACTTGCATTTTTCAATGGTGCGAAAGATTTGTCTAAACTCCACGTGGATATGAAATCGGACATTATAATCAAAATTCTCGGTCTAACTGAAGATTTTCTCAAGGATCTCTTTCCAAATGTCCTTCAATTAGAGAACAAGTTTAAGACCATTCTGAAGATTGAACAAGACGTAAACCTTCTGAATGTTTTGAACGCTCTATTCGAAGTCAAGTTTACGACCAATTCAACAAAATCTCAGTTGGATGCTCTCAACGAAATCAAGCCACTTTTCGATTGCTTCCTAAAATATTTGAAAAATATTAGAGCAGATCTGCTGACATTAGAAAAGGAACTAATCGAAAATCATGAAGCTGCGCTGAAGGATTTCTTTACTAAGCTGAATATTCCTCCACTAAACGCTTTGTCTGAATTGTTGGGAAGTCTCGAAGACGTTAATACGGATGTAGTAAAAGTTGTAAAAAACTTCTCAAAAATCAATGATGCCCAAAAGGAATTGAATGGTTTTAAGGACTCACTCGTTGGTGCTAACAACACTTCTATCGAGATATTTTTTAAGAAATCACTCATCGAAGCAGTCTTCCAAGATAAACCAAAACAGAAAAAAGCATGCAAATTTGATAAGGCTACTATAGCAGACATCAAGTCTACCTTCGGAAATCTTACTTCCCTATCAAATGTTCCGTTTAAGACTATCAACGACGAAATATCTTCTATTTCCAGTTATCTTCAGTTTTTGGAAACATTTAAAAGTGAATGGATCAAACTGGAATCGGCAACGAAACCAAAACGTGAAGCTGGAATAAAAGGAGAAATGAAGAATGGGACAAGTTATAAATTGAATAGTGGAACCAATGTTCTCATTGGTTTGGATAGAGCTTCACAACAAGAATTCGTAAAGTTTGTCAACGAACTACCGAATATTCAAAATGCAATTTCTAAATCAACGAATTCATATGCGAAGCATAATTTGCAAAAGGAACTGATCCCTGCTTTCAATACGTTCACAGAGGTTTCAAAAGTCGCAATTGATGCACACTATAGGGAAAAATACATCAAAACTGATTCGGGAATTGGTGGTACTTTTCAGCTGAAAATTGAAGACAAAAGCCTCATTGACGTCAATATGGATTTGGTGATGAAGAATCTTCGTTTGATTAAAGCTTCCTACCCGGACGATAATGCTGCAATGGTTCTGAAAAACATTCCAATGCGTTTCTCGAAAGCCGGAGTTGCTTTGAAAGAAGGACAATCTGGTTATCGAGATGCACTTGATTTTTTCAATCCGTTGAGTGGAAGATTGGTGGAAACTTCAAAAAAGAAGGATGAGGAAAAAATATATAAATGGAATTGGTGGTATGCTGTTTATGGTGGACTGTAAGTTTATGAAGGGTTTCTTATGTGTCTCGATATTTGACTTTTCAGGTGTCTTATTTTGTTAGCTATGTTTCCTGTTGCCCTCTGGATTGATAGTTGCCTGTCCAAACCGCATTTGTACCGTTTGTATGCCTATTTGCCATTCAAAAAGATGAAAGAAAAGGGAAGATATCACGTGTTGATAAATAAAATTGCCAAGGAAAAGCGCCCATCAGTTGTAATCGTCACTACAGTAAATGGTAATTTTAAATTTTGATTCTAGTTAATCCCATAGGAAAAAATGTATTAGACTCAGTCATTGACTCGTTGACCAAGCTCTAGAATAATAATTAAATACTTGCTTTTTGCAGCGATTTTTTATATCTTGTAGCAGTTTTCCTCTAAGAGTTCTTGTTGTCACTCTCCCGGCTTTTTTTTTTCAAAGTTTCAACATTTTCAACGAGGAAATTGTTTAGCTAACTTTATAGGAATACGCCCGACATCAACACTTTTACTCACATATTACATTACAGATAAACCAGTTGCTGTGGAAGTACTGACTAAGCAGCAAAACGAGGAGGCCCCTCAAACTGACATTCCGTTCGAAATGTTGAAGGACGATTACGAACCACCAAAACAAAATAATGGCAAGAAAGAGGAGAAAGAGGAGGAGGAAGAGAAGGAGGAGATCAAACACATAATAATGACCGCCGACGAATATAAGAAAATAGCTAGCGAAAAAGATAAAAAGAAGGTGTTTGAACTAGTGAAGAAACAAACGCTATGCCAACAAGTGAGTTGACTCGTTTATATTCAATTGTTGTTAGATCACTAGAAAATAGGGAGAACTATTCTATAAGACAGATTATCGACCTCAAGTTTTAACGTTTCAGCTGATTAATATGAAAGCAGCAGAGTGTCCCAATAAACCGGTGGAGTTTGAAATGAAAGCAATACCGATTGAGATTGTGAGTTATTTCGGCTTACATTTTCAAAATCAGTTTCTTATAGCTCCGGAATCTTCATAATAAAAGATTTGAAAATGTGGAACCGAGCAAAACGCCAATTGAATTTACTGATTGTGCAATAGAATATTTAGTCGGACGGAAACATGAAAGGTACCCGGACAATGTAGGCCAGGCTGATGTGAGGTTACCTGAGGAGGGAGTGAATTTGAGGACTGCAGAGACGCACGACGACATAACAAAAGAGGATATCAATCTCATATCTGGGAAAATTTTGAGAAGCATCGAAAGAAGCAACATGTTATCAATCGAACAAGTAAGTTTCGCGATTGAGGTACATCACTCATCGACATTCTTTGTAGACTCAAGATTCGGATGCTGATAATCGTCATCAGGCCGGTGGTGAAAAAAAGGAAGTTGAAAAAAAGGCTGCTGAAAAAAAGAAAAAGAAACCGTTTTTACCGTTGACTCAAAAAACTAACACACAACTTCTAGGATCTTTTGATGTAACCCTTAGTGAAACTCCTCCTGGATTAATACACGGATGTAACAATGATCACTCCAGTTTGTTCTTTTCTGCTCCCATTCGGACAAATGAAGGCTTGGTATGTCATTTTTCTATGTCATTCTCAAATAATAACATTTTTAGCTTGATTATCCCGTGTTATTGCATGGAATGATCTCTCCAAATATGCTAAAAATTGAGTCATGGCCATACACTGATCGAACTACTGGAGTTGTATGTCCCGTAAGCACAAAATGAAGTATTCTCAACAAAACACCATTATTTCAGTTTCCTTTGCCGTTATCCGTCCTTGTTGAGGTGTTCAATGATGCCAAATCGACAGCCAGCCGCATACCGGCTCTGCTTGAGAAAGATCCAAAAGAAGCGGTCTTTGTTGGCGACATTCATGGGAAACTTCGCGATTTCTTTTACGCTTTGAGCTTGTTTTTGGAAGATGACGAAAAAGTGTATTTCTTTTTGGGAGATTACGTTGATCGTGGAGCACGGTCTATCGATGTGGCACTTTGTGTTGCTTTAACAATGGTATTTATTTTTGATATTTTTATAAATCGAATTTTGCGGTTTTCAGCTCGTCAATCCCGAAAAGGCTTATTTTCTCGCTGGAAATCATGAAATGCCATCTGTCAATCTTGAATACGGTTTTCTGGTAATTAGATACTAGCCATTCTCAATTTACAGAAGTTATCCATTTCAGGACGAATGTATAAAGGTATTTGGTGATATTGGTGGTCCAATTCTCTGGAACGTAGTCAATCAATTCTTTGCTCTTTTACCACAAGTAGCCATTGTAAAAAAGAAAGCCTATTGTGCACATGGTGGACCTTGTAGAGCGATGGAGAAAGGTTATAAATACTTTAAGACAGTGGTAAGTGACAAAATGATACTCTTTTAACGAGAGATTAAAATAATTTCGTACCATGAAATCCAGCCAACACCCTCTTTTATGAAAACAATTTATTTCAGTGTACGAAACAGCCAGTAAACGAAGAACAAGCATCAAACATGTTCACTGTAAAATGGACTGATTTTTCATGGTTTTGCTCCAAAACTGGATGGTGTACTTCCGGAAGAAGAGGCTACTCACAACTTGAAATATTCAACGCAGTTCTTGTAAATAAAGTTCTGTCAAAAATGAAGCTTGAAGTGATTTTCAGAGCTCATCAAGTAAGTTAAACACCACATTAAGTATTCGAATCATTCAATTTAAGGTGATGGCTGATGGCTACTCATATTTCGCTGGAAAAAAATTGGTCTCCCTCTTTGGATCAACTAACAATGAAGACAAGGTGAGTTGCCTATGTTCTATCGTTGGCTTTTCTTATTTCGAATATATTTCAGAACAAATCTGCTCTGGCAGTTATGGATAAGGACAACAAAATCAGTTTCATCCGTTTTAAAAACTCTGATCCTCAACTCGAAAGAGTAGAAACAGCGAAACAGATATATAAAAAAGAATTGATAGAGAAAATGAGAGAGAAAATGAGAAAAGAAGCAAAAGAAAGAGCGGCGGCTGGTGGAGAAGGTGACAATGCGGAGGCCAATGCAGATGTCAACGAGGAGGTCAACGAGGGGGGCAATGCAGAGAACAACGCAGAGGTCAACGAGGAGGTCAATGCGGTTCTCAACATGATTGTCGAAGTGATTGATGAAGAGAACTCTGCTAGTTCGAATTAAATTAGATCAAGAGTTTTTCGATCAAAACACGACATGATCTAACTCAAAAAACTCTCGATCAAATTTGGATTATACTTGACCAAATTCCGAAAGCTCGAGATTTTAGTTCAAATTAGGAAAACTCTTCATTAAATTTGAAAAATTCTTGATCTAATTAAGTTTTGAAAATCATAATTTGATCAAATTCGACCAAATTTTGAAAACTTTTGATCAAACTCGATTTTTTTTCGAAATTTGTTCAAATTTTGATCAAATTAAGAATTTTCTAGGTCAAACTCCGAAAACTCGGGATTTTAGGTCAAATTTGGGAAACTCTTGGTCAAATATGATAATGCTCTGTTTATATTGGAAAACACTTGATCTAATTTAATTCGAACTAGCAGAGAATCCAAATATTGCTTAATGCAGCTGTCCATTGTCTTTCAATTTAAAACAACTCGTGTGATTATTTCATAAATATTATGTTCTATCGATGTTTTTTTATAGAATCAAGAATTATTATCTAGCAGTCAACACCACGCCTCGTTATAAAAAAGCCCCGCCCACTTTTCATGGTCTCTTCTCTCCTCTCTCATTCGTTGATTCATTTCCGTTGGAAATGCTGCCTCAAACCACCTTTCCCGTCTCTCCAATTTCTTTGAATCTTCCAAAAACGATTGGAGGAAGACAATCTAGAAAATCTCGTAAATCAGCATGACTTCAAAGTTTCGGAGATCTCTTCTTTATTTTGATGTTCAGTTTGATCATCTATTCATCAAGTGAACACATTCATGAACATTGGAGGTTTGGTGCCATTCAAATCGGATCCTCCGTGGCTAAGTACTCCAGTCTGATTGCACAAGCTCATGCTTGGAAGAATATCAGGAAAGGGACCTATGAATCTGTCAGTTCTGCATTCGCAATCACTTACTTTGTAACTATCACGAGATCCTATGCGGCAATTATCGACTTCATAATTGTTCTTCTTTTGATGGCTCCGGTCACTCAGATTAATTTGGTCATCGAGAATGTCGGAATCCTCATTCTGATTCATATGGTCTACAGTTTGTGTGAGTTGAATCTACAAAAAGTTAGAAGTTCATCGAGATATTTTCAGTCTGCTGGTGGTTCTCTGGAAAGTTGTTGGATCCATTGGATGAGTTTTTGTGTCAAGTGGAGGCATCGAGATCCACGAATCAGCAACGGCAAGGTGTCAGAAATGATAATTGACTTGTGATTGAAGATTCTTCTGAATGTTAATAAATAATGCATTGTATCATATCAATTTCAAATTTTTGGTCTAGCCCAGGGCAGGGGTAGTTAATCGGCGCAAAGATCAGATGATTCAAGTCTGGCCTGAATCTGAATATTTCTGGCCCAGCTCAGCTATCTGACCTCTTCTTCATTTCTCAGTCAGAAAGTCCAAATATGAATGTTTCCAGTTTAAACAGTAATCCAGTTTACCAGTAAACATCAAAACGTGACGTTTTCTTCCCTTGTTCTCAGCAAGCCTTGTTTACTACATTCCCCCCTCCCCCCCCCCCCCCCACATCAAAATAAAGGAGCTTATTCCAATTAGTCACGAGAAAAGGCTCATGCCCCGCCCCATTAAATCTCCTCATTCGACATTATTCTTCATTTCACAGCAATGGCTACCGTAGTCGATTCAACTCCTCGAAATGGGATTGTGATGGATCAACGATTGACTAGAAGAATTCAACGAAAAATTATCTGGATTTTTAACAATCCATTAATCGGAGATCTCTTCTTTTTCATTTTCTACAGTATCCTCAATTTTTGTTTTTTCAATGATAACATCGAGAAAATAATTTATGTTGGATATGGAATGGTGGCATCTGGAAGAGTTTTTATTTTCTTTTTCCACTTGAAAAGTATCAGATTAATTCGAACTGGAACTCTTCAATCTGTGGACTCTGCTATCGAAATAAACATTTGTCTTATTATCTTTCGACTCATTATTCTCCCAATCGAAGCAATGTTCGTATCTGTCCCAAAATGGTTTGGTGAAATGAAAAAGGAGGATATTTGGATGATTGAGATGATTTTAGTCGGATTTTCGGTAAAAGACCAGAATAGCCCCCCACCCCATTATCGCCCCCCACGGACTGGAACAGCCCCCCACCCAGTACATTTTTGACCCAAAAGTAGGGTGGGGGGCTTTACTGGATGGGGGGCTATTCCGGTCACAGGACATACCAGAATAGCCCCCCCACCCGTTGTAGTGGGGGGCGCTACCTGTCCTCCTGGTAATCGATCAGAAAAGTCCCCCACGCATACCAGTATAGCCCCCCACTGGAAAGGTCGGGTAGATCCCCCCACGCAGCCTCATATCCGCCCAGAAATAGATTTTCAACAGACCAGATAAGCCCCCCACAGGATCAGATCAGCCCCCCACCTAGTTCAGATGGACCCCCCACAGGATCAGATCAACCCCCCACCAGATCAGATGGACCCCCCACCAGATCAGATGAGCCCCCCACAGGATCAGATCAACCCCCCACAGGATCAGATCAGCCCCCCACAGGATCAGATCAACCCCCCACCAGTTCAGATGGACCCCCCACCAGATCAAATGAGCCCCCCACCAGTACAGATAAGCCCCCCACCAGGGACAAGTTATAAATTGAATAGTGGAACCAATGTTCTCATTGGTTTGGATAGAGCTTCACAACAAGAATTCGTAAAGTTTGTCAACGAACTACCGAACATTCAAAATGCAATTTCTAAATCAACGAATTCATATGCGAAGCATAATTTGGAAAAGGAACTGATCCCTGCTTTCAATACGTTCACAGAGGTTTCAAAAACCGCAATTTATGCACACTATAAGAAAAAATACATCAAAACTGATTATGGAATTAGTGCTACTTTTCTAGTAATAATTGAAGACAAAAGCCTCATTGACGTCAATATGGATTTGGTGATGAAGAATCTTCGTTTGATTAAAGCTTCATATCCTGATGATAATGCTGCAATGGTTCTGAAAAACATTCCAATGCGTTATTCGAATGCGAGTGAAGCTTTGAAAGCAGGACGCTATGGTTTTGAAGATGCACTTTCTTTTTTCAAGCCAGTTAAACGGTATCCTATGAGAAGTTCTCGAAATAAAATTGATCGAGATATGCAGATAACGAAGAATGAGATATAAGACGATGGGAATTTCAAAATAATTGAAATTTCGTTGAAAACTTGAGAAAAAGTTGTTTTTTCGTACACTCAGTCCTTTTTTTATTCACCTTGTTCATTATTTAAAAAACAAACGGAATTTTTTCCGAAATCGCATTCAGTTTCTGAATTTTTCAAATTTTACGTTTTTATTGTACACGTTTTTTTATATTTCTGAAATAAGGGGAAATAAGGGGAAAAGTGGGGTACAGAAAATGTGAATTCACAGAAAATGGATCTGATCAATAGAAAATAACTGCGAAATAAATAAATGGAATGTAATATGGAGGAAGTTGCTAACTCGGATTCGAAAATACTGTTGGCTGTTTTGCATATTTCAGTCCAGATGTGGGGATCTACTGAAATAGTTGAGAGAATGTTGAGGTATGTAACTTTTGGAGACAAATAGTTCATTTCAGGCAAGGACATCGGATTTGGGGAAATTTACTGATTCAGGAGTCTAAATAAAAAATTAAATTGAATGGATATTCCTTACATTGTTAAATGCTTCTCGAGCCACTAAAAAAGCTTCTCGAGCCTCTAAAATCTAGATTGAACGAGTTGAATTAAAGAAAAATAAATAAATTGCGTGGATTTTTGAAATTTTTTTCATAAAAAATGTTACACGTAATTTATGATTCCACGACGCAAAGCATATTTTGAAATCTTCCGAAACTGGAACGACGGCTGCTTATCCATCGGAATCGACTCCAAAGAAGACAAATTTCATGAGCTAAGAATATTTTTTCAACACAACCAATCCTATCAAACTTTCAGTTTGATTAGATTCGCAAAAAAGAGTAGAATGGGACAGTTAAAGGATAATATGGCCAGTGATCCTCTCATAGGATCCCTCAACTGCATTTGTACAAGACAAAACATTGCGGGATATTTTCAAATGACGATTAGAATACTCAAGAACTTCTCACATTTTTTGAACTATTCTTATCCGTTTTGTGTGAATTCACACTTTCTGTACTCGAATTTTCACGTGATGTCCATTTTCTGTGAATTCACATTTTTCGGACAAACAAAAATACGATAAAAAATAATATTGCAAATAAATCGGATTTTTTTTCCACATTTTCATCACTATACTGATTTCGCGCTATACTCTGGATTTTTCCGGAAAATGAAAGCATTTTTAAAATAGCACTCGATTTTCAATTATTTTGAAATTCCCATCGTCTTATATGGTATTGGTTGTAAGTTATTATTTTTTTATTTTCTCTACATTTAATTTTCAGTTACGTGATGGGAGTAAACATTTCTGTTAGCATTCTGTGTGTCATTGGTTTTCTCATTTACTGCACAAAGCGCAAACAAAGAAAAAGAAGAACAGATGAAAATATTTAAGAGAAACTCGAGTATACAAAAATAAAATCAAACCATTTTGATTCTTTTAATATCTTACTAATAACAAACGCGGTTTTCTGTGTGTGTGTTTGTCTGTGGATCGCCGATGCTAGCGCCTTTCCCACAGATCCAAATTTTTTGGGACAAAGGCAGGTCGATTCAGAATTCCAGAGCGATGATGCAGGTCTTTTCGCGTTTTTGATTATCATCAGGGAGAAGCTCTGTATACTTATAGCAATTCACAGGAGAAAAGTTGGGATATCCCAAACAGGTGGTTCTCTCTCAATTTCCTCCTGGGAAAGTAGATCAAATGTGGGAGAAGGCGCGAAACGTCGTCAGCAAGCTTGTTTCATATAATGGGTGCCCCAATACTTCTAAGAACTTCTGTGCCTATTCCATCTAGCTCCTCTTCCAAGCTATTTGAAAAAATTGTTCCATTGTGAAAAAATTAAAATTTTTCCTGATAGAGATATTGATCAAATCTTATCAGGAATCAATTGTAAACATTATAAGCACTTCTTGTGTTCAGACAATCCCAACTCCACGTCTTCAGGGAGAAATTTCACAAAATATGCCGATTTTTCTAGTTTTTTTTTGGTTTTGGTATGTGAAGACGACCGAGACACAAAAAGATCTCTTCGGAATATTAATCTCCATCAAATTCTACGTCGAAACCCCCTATTCTGAAGAAAAATCTCGATACCATGTTTTGAGATTTTTTGAGTTTTTTGTATAAACTCACCTATATTCATAGACAAACGAAATAAAAAAATTTGCACATAATGATTTTCTAAGCTGTCTTATATGGAAAGGGTCTATAGAGAATTCCTGATAATTTATGAATCGCATACACATGACATGTACTAATCATAGTTAAAATATAGACTAGATCTGAGACTTTCATTTTTCCTTTCGTTACAACCCATGAATATAGGTGAGTTTATACAAAAAACTCAAAAAATCTCAAAACATGGTATCAAGATTTTTTTTAGAATAGGGGGTTTCGTTAGAATTTAATGTAGAGTGAACACAAAATACCTCACAGAATGATGTCTGCAATTGATTTCCGATGAGATTTGATCAATATCTCTATCAGGAAAAATTTTAATTTTTTCACATTGGAAGAATTTTTGAAATAGCTTGGAAGAGGAGCTAGATGGAATAGGCACCAAAGTTCATAGAATTGTTGGGGCGCCCATTATATGAAATATTAAAAAAATCAAAATGGTTTTATTTTGTGCGGGCGTCAACGCCTCCATACTCGAGTTTTTCCGAGAATGAGTCTTAATTGGCCAGATCCAATTGGTCGATGAAATTCATTATAACAAATCGTAAGCTAAATACAATTGTATCCAATAAACATTTGAAACTTGAAATTTTTCCATTTATCTCGAAACTCATAAAACGCTGCTATTTTTTTTTTCAGGCGTCCAGGATGTCCAAATTTTTTGACAAAAATTTCATTTAGTCAAATTTTCGCACCAGTAAAAATAAACCAAAAATCAAAACGTTTTACATTCTCAAAAACATTTAGAATATAGGCAAGTCAAAATTAAGAAAAATGATAGAACAAGCTCCGCCCCTTTTTAGGGTGCGTGCCTAGATTGTTACAGTTTTTCTAACAACAAAAATTAGCTATTTTAACTAGAAAGTGGTAAAACAAAGCAAGTATGCCCAAAAGTTTCGTGAGTTGATTGTGAAATTATTGACTTCATCGCTCAAAAAAACTACAGTAATCCTGGGTTATTAAGAGCACAATATAGTGACACCCTTTTCGATTCCATATCCTTGTCTGTTTCTGAAAAAAACTCTTTCAACACTGAAATTGGAAGAATTCTTTTCTAACATTTTACTGTTTTAATCAAGGCTTAAACTTTTTTTTAATTTTTCGAATTCTGTTCTAGTAAAGTTTAATGTTGCTATGATAAAATAAAATTAATTTTAAACACTTTGAAACAGTATTTTTTCTATATTTCGGTTTTGTTTACTGTTTCAGCCAATTGAACTGAAATTTTCGAATTTTTGGATTTTTTCACTACTTCAATTTTCAAACCTCCATTTCTCAGTGCCCGTAATGGATATCAAGAAACCGTCAACTAGTGAAATGTTGCTCATGATAAGAGCTACATTTTACTAGTTGACAATTTTTTGATATCTCTTCTAGAAACTGAGATATGGGAGTTTTAAAATTGAAATGTACTTTTTATTTCAAAAAATCCCAATTTCTCACCTTCAATTCCAAATCACAAATTGAATAAACAAATAAATAGATTAGTGAAATTCAGAAAAAAGGCAATAAAAAAGACCGAAATTACGCTCAGCCATTGGGGAAGTTTCTCGAGAAACGAGGAAGAATGTGAATGAAATAGTTCCTTCGATTCGTTAGAGAACAGGGATAACGTGAATTGAGGAGAGCGCAGAGAAAACCTGCTAAAAAGCAGATCGAAATGATTCGAGGTGACACAATTTTATTAGGCGAAAGATCGGGAACTGTAAAATTTTCAATTTGAAATAGTACATTTTGAATTCCAAATAGTAAATAAACCAAAAACCATAACCTCTCACATTCCTAAAACATTTACTGTACTTGTCTAGACAATGATTATTCTGTAGGATACCATGCTGACCTGTAACCTTGCTCAATTATTCTATGAAATAAGCCATCAGAGACTTCGTCTCTTTTTTTCTGTCTCGAAATAATTGTTTTATTATCTTCTAACAACAATGGCTCTTCTGTAATATTAGTATTGTAGTATTTGTAGAAATTGCTTTATAAATTAACATAAAAAGCTGTTTTTTGAAAAAAAGCTTGAAATCAAAACTGATAATTGAAACTGATGAGGAATACTTGCCTGATGATGTCTATTTTAGAATAGTGTTTCAAACAACTGAAGTTGCATGTGAAAAAAAAGAAAACAATTCAGACTTGAATTAAATGTACCCTGAAATTAACAAATTAATGGAACAAATATGATGAACACCCTAAAACCTCTATCGCTCTCAAAATTTTTTTTAATTTTATAGATTTCACATCAATTTTTGTTATTGCTCATCATTTAGTTTTTTTTCTAGAAGATGATTTGGTGGCTTTTGACTACTCTTCAACTGATTTGGTACAGGAAATTTTTAGCAACTTTTCTGTTATCTCAACCAGAAACTGAATTGGTCAAAGAGCACCGTTCTCAATGGGATTAACATTTTGTTTTAAGGGCCACAACTATTTCTTTTTTTCATTAAGTTTAACAAGCTTGCTAACGACGCTTTGCGCCTTCTCCCGCATTTGATCTACTTTCCCAGGAGGTAATCGAGAGACGACCACCTATTTGGGATATCCCAACTTTGCTCCTGTGAATTGCTATAGGTATACAGAGCTTCTCCCTTATCAGAATGGAAAACGAAAAAAACGGGGATTATCCCGGTCAAACTCTGAATCGGCCTGTCTTTGTTTCAAAAAATTTGGATAACGGGGAAAGGCTCTGGAGTCCGCTAACCACAGGCAAACACACACAGAAATCTACATTTGTTATTAGTAAGATGCTTTGGATATCCATTTTGATTTCTGTTTCATGATGTTGATGTTAGTCATGTTCTGCCGTTGGCGCTCGACTCTCGTATTTCAGATTATTGATCGAAAACTTAAGAGTCGAGCGTCAGAAGCCTGGAAATGGTAAAAATGGCCAAGAATCAACTGAAAAACATTCTTTTTTCTATAAACTTTTGAACGTCATTGTAAATAGTTCAGATATTCTATTGAGTGAATAGCAGTTCAACAGTTTTTGTGGGAAACATAATTGTACAAGCTTTCCAGGCTATATACTGAAATACGACTTTTTAATTCTTTTCATGATAAACTACGAATTCAAAAAAATAACTCGACTCTCTTTTCTACGTGAAACGTGATGCTTTAATTTTTGAAATCTATTTTTGAAACTGTTCAATAACTATAAATAGAATACAAGTAAAAAAAAATCCGTGTAACAATTCCAGCCCTGACACTAAAACCCGGTTACCCAGTTTCCATGAATTCTCACGACCACAGGCCCTCCTTGGTTTTTCGTCCATTCCCGTTATCAAATTCGATAACGTTCAGTCGCTGAAGCTTCTCGAACTTCTCAACTGCTCTTCGCCTTTGTGTAAATTACGAACAAGTGAGTTCTTTTTGACCCGAAAAATTTTAAGTTGAAAAATAGTTTTTACAGAGAAACGAATCAATGTCTGAACGCCTTGAACCTGAAACAGGCCAAGGTAAGTATTCATTTGCTTCTTTGTAGAAACTCTTCAATATCCACGTTTCTGCTACATGAAGAATGAACTTTTTCAGAATTGAAGATGTCTGGTGGTGGAACTTCTCGTTCTAAACGTGCAAATAAAAAAGGTGAGTTGAGTTATCGGGGTGTTTTCAAATAATTTTTTTTCGAAAAAAAAACCAAGAATCTTTCAGAACAAGATGTCCTCACTTTTCATCAGAGTGTCAATGAATTATCCTCTTTCGGTAGAATTGTCAACGCCGTCGAACTGGAACAGAAGTTGAAAACTGGTTCGGTTGACTTGAAGACTGTCATTCGTGAGTTGCTCAATTTGAAGACATCGTTTAAGCCGGACGAATTGAATGAGGACAAGTTTTTTGGATTGTCGAATCAATTGGCTGAGTTTGCTGCTGTTGCTGAGAAGAAATGCGGAGATAAAGGAGAAGATTGTGCCAACTTGGATATTATCTCGAAAGGAATCGATCCTACTGAGTCTGTCGGAGAATTGAATATTGGAGACGATATTTTCAAAGAAGGCAGTCCATTGAGCATTCTTCGCTCAGGAAGAAGTCTGGAAGCAATTTCAAAAGACGTTAAATCCCTGTCAATTGACATCGAAAAAATGCTTACTGGCGACTTCGATGGAATAGACGACAAGCATGTTGTCATTGGGACTGTTTATAACAAAACGGAACTGGTCTTCAATTTTCCAATCTATCTCGAGAAGTTGAAAACAATCGATTTGGAGAAACTAAAAAAGGATATTGATTCTTTGCTGATTGTCGATCGAGTAAAATCATCATTCAGTGATAAAAATGTCGATTATACTTTATGGATGAAAACGCTTGAAAATCTTCAAAAAATTCTCAATCTCTTTGGATCTTCCCTTCCGAAGGATGTTCTCAGTGAAATCGAAACAAAGATGAAACTTCTTCTCGATACAATTGACAATTTGCATTTTTCAATGGATGATAAACCGGAGACACTTGCATTTTTCAATGGTGCGAAAGATTTGTCTAAACTCCACGTGGATATGAAATCGGACATTATCATCAAAATTCTCGGTCTAACTGAAGATTTTCTCAAGGATCTCTTTCCAAATGTCCTTCAATTAGAGAACAAGTTTAAGACCATTCTGAAGATTGAACAAGATGTAAACCTTCTGAATGTTTTGAACGCTCTTATCGAAGTCAAATCTACGATTAACTCAACAAAACCCGAGTTGGATGCTCTCAACAAAATCAAGCCACTTTTCGATTGCTTCCTAAAAACTCTGAAAGCTAACTCACGAGAGACAGTTAATTTAAAAGCGCTGAAAGAACACATAGAAAAAGACGAAACTGCCCTGAAAAAGTTCCTTGAAAAGCTGAATGTTCCCTCGCTAACAGTGCTGCCTGAATTATTGAGAGCTCTTAAAGAAGGTGAAACTGATAAACAAAAAGCTGTAAAAAATTTCTCAAAAATCGATGAAGCCAAAACGGAACTGACCAAATTCGGAAGCTTTCTTGAAAATGTTGACCCTACCTATATTGAAACATTTTCAGTAAAATCAAACATAGAAAAAGTCATATCTTTTTCAGAAACAAATAAAAAAGCATGCAGTTTTGATAAAGCTACTCTAGCAGACATCAAGGCTACCTTCGGAAATCTTACTTCCCTATCAAATGTTCCGTTTAAGACTATCAACGACGAAATATCTTCTATTTCCAGTTATCTTCAGTTTTTGGAAACATTTAAAAGTGAGTGGATCAAACTGGAATCGGCAACGAAACCAAAACGTGAAGCTGGAATAAATGGAGAAATGAAGAATGGGACAAGTTATAAATTGAATAGTGGAACCAATGTTCTCATTGGTTTGGATAGAGCTTCACAACAAGAATTCGTAAAGTTTGTCAACGAACTACCGAACATTCAAAATGCAATTTCTAAATCAACGAATTCATATGCAAAGGATAATTTGGAAAAGGAACTGATCCCTGCTTTCAATACGTTCACAGAGGTTTCAAAAGTCGCAATTGATGCGCACTATAAGAAAAAATACATCAAAACTGATTCTGGAATTGGTGGTACTTTTCAGCTGAAAATTGAAGACAAAAGCCTCATTGACGTCAATATGGATTTGGTGATGAAGAATCTTCGTTTGATTAAAGCTTCCTACCCGGACGATAATGCTGCAATGGTTCTGAAAAACATTCCAATGCGTTTCTCGAAAGCCGGAGTTGCTTTGAAAGAAGGACAATCTGGTTATCGAGATGCACTTGATTTTTTCAATCCGTTGAGTGGAAGATTGGTGGAAACTTCAAAAAAGAAGGATGAGGAAAAAATATATAAATGGAATTGGTGGTATGCTGTTTATGGTGGACTGTAAGTTTATGAAGGGTTTCTTATGTGTCTCGATATTTGACTTTTCAGGTGTCTTATTTTGTTAGCTATGTTTCCTGTTGCCCTCTGGATTGATAGTTGCCTGTCCAAACCGCATTTGTACCGTTTGTATGCCTATTTGCCATTCAAAAAGATGAAAGAAAAGGGAAGATATCACGTGTTGATAAATAAAATTGCCAAGGAAAAGCGCCCATCAGTTGTAATCGTCACTACAGTAAATGGTAATTTTAAATTTTGATTCTAGTTAATCCCATAGGAAAAAATGTATTAGACTCAGTCATTGACTCGTTGACCAAGCTCTAGAATAATAATTAAATACTTGCTTTTTGCAGCGATTTTTTATATCTTGTAGCAGTTTTCCTCTAAGAGTTCTTGTTGTCACTCTCCCGGCTTTTTTTTTTCAAAGTTTCAACATTTTCAACGAGGAAATTGTTTAGCTAACTTTATAGGAATACGCCCGACATCAACACTTTTACTCACATATTACATTACAGATAAACCAGTTGCTGTGGAAGTACTGACTAAGCAGCAAAACGAGGAGGCCCCTCAAACTGACATTCCGTTCGAAATGTTGAAGGACGATTACGAACCACCAAAACAAAATAATGGCAAGAAAGAGGAGAAAGAGGAGGAGGAAGAGAAGGAGGAGATCAAACACATAATAATGACCGCCGACGAATATAAGAAAATAGCTAGCGAAAAAGATAAAAAGAAGGTGAAGAAACAAACGCTATGCCAACAAGTGAGTTGACTCGTTTATATTCAATTGTTGTTAGATCACTAGAAAATAGGGAGAACTATTCTATAAGACAGATTATCGACCTCAAGTTTTAACGTTTCAGCTGATTAATATGAAAGCAGCAGAGTGTCCCAATAAACCGGTGGAGTTTGAAATGAAAGCAATACCGATTGAGATTGTGAGTTATTTCGGCTTACATTTTCAAAATCAGTTTCTTATAGCTCCGGAATCTTCATAATAAAAGATTTGAAAATGTGGAACCGAGCAAAACGCCAATTGAATTTACTGATTGTGCAATAGAATATTTAGTCGGACGGAAACATGAAAGGTACCCGGACAATGTAGGCCAGGCTGATGTGAGGTTACCTGAGGAGGGAGTGAATTTGAGGACTGCAGAGACGCACGACGACATAACAAAAGAGGATATCAATCTCATATCTGGGAAAATTTTGAGAAGCATCGAAAGAAGCAACATGTTATCAATCGAACAAGTAAGTTTCGCGATTGAGGTACATCACTCATCGACATTCTTTGTAGACTCAAGATTCGGATGCTGATAATCGTCATCAGGCCGGTGGTGAAAAAAAGGAAGTTGAAAAAAAGGCTGCTGAAAAAAAGAAAAAGAAACCGTTTTTACCGTTGACTCAAAAAACTAACACACAACTTCTAGGATCTTTTGATGTAACCCTTAGTGAAACTCCTCCTGGATTAATACACGGATGTAACAATGATCACTCCAGTTTGTTCTTTTCTGCTCCCATTCGGACAAATGAAGGCTTGGTATGTCATTTTTCTATGTCATTCTCAAATAATAACATTTTTAGCTTGATTATCCCGTGTTATTGCATGGAATGATCTCTCCAAATATGCTAAAAATTGAGTCATGGCCATACACTGATCGAACTACTGGAGTTGTATGTCCCGTAAGCACAAAATGAAGTATTCTCAACAAAACACCATTATTTCAGTTTCCTTTGCCGTTATCCGTCCTTGTTGAGGTGTTCAATGATGCCAAATCGACAGCCAGCCGCATACCGGCTCTGCTTGAGAAAGATCCAAAAGAAGCGGTCTTTGTTGGCGACATTCATGGGAAACTTCGCGATTTCTTTTACGCTTTGAGCTTGTTTTTGGAAGATGACGAAAAAGTGTATTTCTTTTTGGGAGATTACGTTGATCGTGGAGCACGATCTATCGATGTGGCACTTTGTGTTGCTTTAACAATGGTATTTATTTTTGATATTTTTATAAATCGAATTTTGCGGTTTTCAGCTCGTCAATCCCGAAAAGGCTTATTTTCTCGCTGGAAATCATGAAATGCCATCTGTCAATCTTGAATACGGTTTTCTGGTAATTAGATACTAGCCATTCTCAATTTACAGAAGTTATCCATTTCAGGACGAATGTATAAAGGTATTTGGTGATATTGGTGGTCCAATTCTCTGGAACGTAGTCAATCAATTCTTTGCTCTTTTACCACAAGTAGCCATTGTAAAAAAGAAAGCCTATTGTGCACATGGTGGACCTTGTAGAGCGATGGAGAAAGGTTATAAATACTTTAAGACAGTGGTAAGTGACAAAATGATACTCTTTTAACGAGAGATTAAAATAATTTCGTACCATGAAATCCAGCCAACACCCTCTTTTATGAAAACAATTTATTTCAGTGTACGAAACAGCCAGTAAACGAAGAACAAGCATCAAACATGTTCACTGTAAAATGGACTGATTTTTCATGGTTTTGCTCCAAAACTGGATGGTGTACTTCCGGAAGTAGAGGCTACTCACAACTTGAAATATTCAACGCAGTTCTTGTAAATAAAGTTCTGTCAAAAATGAAGCTTGAAGTGATTTTCAGAGCTCATCAAGTAAGTTAAACACCACATTAGGTATTCGAATCATTCAATTTAAGGTGATGGCTGATGGCTACTCATATTTCGCTGTAAAAAAATTGGTCTCCCTCTTTGGATCAACTAACAATGAAGACAATGTGAGTTGCCTATGTTCTATCGTTGGCTTTTCTTATTTCGAATATATTTCAGAACAAATCTGCTCTGGCAGTTATGGATAAGGACAACAAAATCAGTTTCATCCGTTTTCAAAACTCTGATCCTCAACTCGAAAGAGTAGAAACAGCGAAACAGATATATAAAAAAGAATTGAGAGAGAAAATGAGAGAGAAAATGAGAAGAGAAGCAAAAGAAAGAGCGGCGGCTGGTGGAGAAGGTGACAATGCGGAGGCCAATGCAGATGTCAACGAGGAGGTCAACGAGGGGGGCAATGCAGAGAACAACGCAGAGGTCAACGAGGAGGTCAATGCGGTTCTCAACATGATTGTCGAAGTGATTGATGAAGAGAATCCAAATATTGCTTAATGCAGCTGTCCATTGTCTTTCAATTTAAAACAACTCGTGTGATTATTTCATAAATATTATGTTCTATCGATGTTTTTTTATAGAAACAAGAATTATTATCTAGCAGTCAACACCACGCCTCGTTATAAAAAAGCCCCGCCCACTTTTCATGGTCTCTTCTCTCCTCTCTCATTCGTTGATTCATTTCCGTTGGAAATGCTGCCTCAAACCACCTTTCCCGTCTCTCCAATTTCTTTGAATCTTCCAAAAACGATTGGAGGAAGACAATCTAGAAAATCTCGTAAATCAGCATTACTTCAAAGTTTCGGAGATCTCTTCTTTATTTTGATGTTCAGTTTGATCATCTATTCATCAAGTGAACACATTCATGAACATTGGAGGTTTGGTGCCATTCAAATCGGATCCTCCGTGGCTAAGTACTCCAGTCTGATTGCACAAGCTCATGCTTGGAAGAATATCAGGAAAGGGACCTATGAATCTGTCAGTTCTGCATTCGCAATCACTTACTTTGTAACTATCACGAGATCCTATGCGGCAATTATCGACTTCATAATTGTTCTTCTTTTGATGGCTCCGGTCACTCAGATTAATTTGGTCATCGAGAATGTCGGAATCCTCATTCTGATTCATATGGTCTACAGTTTGTGTGAGTTGAATCTACAAAAAGTTAGAAGTTCATCGAGATATTTTCAGTCTGCTGGTGGTTCTCTGGAAAGTTGTTGGATCCATTGGATGAGTTTTTGTGTCAAGTGGAGGCATCGAGATCCACGAATCAGCAACGGCAAGGTGTCAGAAATGATAATTGACTTGTGATTGAAGATTCTTCTGAATGTTAATAAATAATGCAGTGTATCATATCAATTTCAAATTTTTGGTCTAGCCCAGGGCAGGGGTAGTTAATCGGCGCAAAGATCAGATGATTCAAGTCTGGCCTGAATCTGAATATTTCTGGCCCAGCTCAGCTATCTGACCTCTTCTTCATTTCTCAGTCAGAAAGTCCATATATAAAATTTTCCAGTTTAAACAGTAATCCAGTTAACCAGTAAACATCAAAACCCGATGTTTTTTCCCTTGTTCTCAGCAAACCTTACTGACTACATTCCACCCTCCCCCCCCCCCCCCCCACATCAAAATAAAGGAGCTTATTCCAATTAGTCACGAGAGAAGGCTCATGCCCCGCCCCATTAAATCTCCTCATTCGACATTATTCTTCATTTCACAGCAATGGCTACCGTAGTCGATTCAACTCCTCGAAATGTGATTGTGATGGATCAACGATTGACTAGAAGAATTCAACGAAAAATTATCTGGATTTTTAACAATCCATTAATCGGAGATCTCTTCTTTTTCATTTTCTACAGTATCCTCAATTTTTGTTTTTTCAATGATAACATCGAGAAAATAATTTATGTTGGATATGGAATGGTGGCATCTGGAAGAGTTTTTATTTTCTTTTTCCATTTGAAAAGTATCAGATTAATTCGAACTGGAACTCTTCAATCTGTAGACTCTGCTATCGAAATAAACATTTGTCTTATTATCTTTCGACTCATTATTCTCCCAATCGAAGCAATGTTCGTATCTGTCCCAAAATGGTTTGGTGAAATGAAAAAGAAGGATATTTGGATGATCGAGATGATTTTAGTCGGATTTTCTTTTGTTCATATTATAAGTAAGTTAGGAGGATACTGTTTTTTCTTTGGTTAAATATATTTTTCAGTGTTGGTAATCTCTGCTTCAGCCGTTGTTACAATTGTTCTGAATTTAAGTGAGACTCGAGTGAGGATTTTGGCATGGTGAATTCAGCATTTAACACAATTTTTCTCAGTAATTTCTTGCCAATAAATCAGATGAAGGCTTTTTTGGGTACTTGGGATGAATTCCCATAATTTTACAGTGACTGGTCTAGAAGTTCATTTGTACTGAGGTTGCGTCGCGGTTGCATTCCTATCAGATATCATTTGAGCATAGTCTGAGTCGAAAATAGGCGCTTTAGAAGTGTTGATGATACGTACGAAGCATGATCTAAAAGACAGAGAAATCCGGTGAAGGCGCCCTTCAACCTCAATGTATTGTCTGGTTTAAATCGACCCTTTTCGCCGAAAACGGTATTCCTCCAAAAACTATTTTTTCCTTTTTTCCGATTTTCGAAACCTTGACTTCGAGAAAATTCAAAAAATCAAACTCTTTGATATTCTGATTCACTTGACGCCAGGGAATAAGATATCAGGTATACGGTAGAGCTCAAAAAACTAATCATCTGAAGACGTCAACAACAGACATGTTATGAATATGAGCTTGTGATTCACAAAGGGGACGAAATGATATGATGTGATCTTCGTAGCATACGGTACTCCAAGAGACAACTCATTCGGAATCAAGTTTTTCTAAAAGTTGAAAATACCGTTTTATTCAATTCATTTATTGAAATTTCAGAAAAAAAACTGTGGTTGATGGTTCATGAAAAAAAAAACACAGAAAAAGAAATCAGGAAGAGATTCAAAATTGAAGAGCAATGAAAATTAGTTCAGATTGAACAGATTAAAACTTAGTGGAAAGTTGATTGATATTTTCATCTGGAATTGAATCAATTGGTTCTGGTGGATCTAACACATCTCGCAATTCGATACTTATAAAGAAAAACACTAATGCGGATACTGAAAATGTCATGTCTCAAGATGAAAATTCTCTAAAACACTTACGTGTACCGTAACCTGAATCTGTAATCCAAAAGAAGCCACCGTATTCGGGACCAGTTGGATCGAAGCCTCTTGCCAATAATATTCCACAATAAAACGAGTATACGAGAAGAAATTTCGTAAGAACGATCCACGATGCGACGTGAGCCCATTTGATTGCTTTCAAACTTCCAATATTGACTTGACGATGAATATAGATCTCCAATAGAATGATTAGAATTCTGCAGACGATGAAAACAATGATCGGAGGATCCTGAGACAATGGAATGGATTCGAATGGCGGATTTTTGATTGGACTTTCTTTATTTTTATATCGCATTCCTTGAAAATTATCACATGAGCCGACAAGAAAGATCACGTCGAAAACAATAGTCAGCAATAGAATAGTTTTTATCACTTTTTGCTGCTTTTGAGAAATTCGTTTTTTCTCCATGGCGTTCTGGAAAATTAAGACTTCAATGTTTTTTTGCTTAATTATTTTAAAATTATAAAAAAAACAAGTATTCCGAAACTCGCGAAGAAAACAAAAAACTGATTGTATTCAAGCGACGAATTTTCTAGAAGAAAAAAAACGTCGACCTATTCTGATTGGCTCCCGTCGTCCGAAGCAGAGCACGCCTCGATTTATAAGACTACGGTAGTTAAAAATAACAAAATTATACGAATGATTCATTAGAAAAGAAGTGAAAACGTGATAATGATATCAAAGTACTAGATGACGATGACTAAATTTTTCTGAATTTGGATTACGGTAGAATATGACAATTAGTAATCTCAAAAGTTCTAAACTTTTGGACTTCGAAATGTTATGGGGAATTGTCTAAGAAACCACCTGTTTGCTTATGAGAGCCTTGATGAAAAAGTTAAAGTGCATGTGTCCGAGCATAAAAATGAATGATAAAAAGAGCAGAAATCGTGTGAATGAGATTATAAGTGCTTGGTGACAATGATAATATTTCGAATTTGGATTACGGTAGGAGTCTGGCATGAACTGATCTCAAAAGTTCTGAACTTTTGAATTTCGAGATTTTGTGTGGATGAAAAGTTGTTTTTTTCGATGATAGGGGTCGAATGAGCAAAAGGATGTGTTGAGGCACTTTTTCATTGCACGGGGTTACAGTGTTCGTCTTGGGCAAAGAAAAGTATTCGAATGATATATTGAAACTGCGTTGGTCATAAAATCATTTAAATTGATTTGACACTTTGCGAACTTCGAGCAACTAAATTTCTGAAAATGGATCTCGAATGCAAGTTCCTAACAATCCTCAGATCTTTCTCATAAAAATCGAACAAATTTAACATTCAAATCTTTATTGTACACTCGATTAAGATGTATAAAAATAAGTATCATGCGAGTCCAACGCTAGCAAAAATCTCCTCCATCTCTTCTTCGGTTAACTGAGGCTTGTCGCGATCCAATTCGTCGCGAATAGCAAAAATGATTTTACCTAACGAAAAGGCATCTGCAATGATTTAAACTCTGGAGTCGAAACTAAAAGAATAACTTACACAAACATGAGTAAATTAGGTTGATCAAGGAGAGATAAGCCAAAACGATGGCATCATGGCTCACTTTATCCATTGGAGGATGAATACAAGCCATTCCGATGCCGACTGGGAGCCCTAATTTGAATTCATGGAACCATAATATTGGTAAGGCCTTATCAATTGCTTCTAGACTTCCGTTATTGATCAGATGGATCACATACGCAATGGAGATAGATAATAACGCTTCGATTGATATTACAAGGACAACAAAAAAGTCTAGATGTTGAGAGAATGAAGTTACATCTTCATCATTTCCGACGGGTTTCAAATTGGAGAAAAAGACAATATACACGATTAGAAAAAGAAGATTGAAGAATAGAATAGTCTTCAAAGTTCCCTTAAACTGTCTTTTCTGGTATGGAGACAACCCTCTCGGTGGATTGTCCGGAAGAAGATTCTCCAAATCCGTCGCGTATTTCATCTGAAAAATAGAATTTGAGGCCAAAAACATTTTGGGAGAAAAAATGAAAATGATGAAAAGTGGTTAGAGAAACTCTATCGAATGAAATTTGGAGGCTGTAGACGCAGGGACTAATGATAGGGTTTAATCTTAAAAGTATCACGAGATTTCAAATGTTGACATCTTCGAAAGGTTTTTCTCAGAAAGATTTTTATCCGCATATAATTGGGTATCATAATACAAGAGTGTACGTTAGTTGGATTAACTCGGAGCGTTATCCTGTCAAGGTTTGAGTTGGTGGATTTTAATGAGGTGTCCCCTTTAGCTCCCGGCTTTGGGTTCGAATTTCAGGATTAAAACGTAAGAAAGGTGTTGTACGACTTTAATGGGAGAAAAGAGATTGATACATAGGGGTCATTTTGGCAATGTCAACACGATGTATTTATTTTTGAAATGTTGATCCAGTCAGAAAGAAGCCGAAATTCATGTCTTGCCACGTTGAAATTTTTGAGTATTTTCAGCCTCGCCCAACTATTCGGAATTTTTAGTCCAAATTCTCGCCAAGATCTACCAATTCCTTTTACAATTTTCTGATGATTTCAAGATATCCTAGAGGAAAGATAAGACATGTTAACTATGCCAGAGACAAATAGATTTATTATCATGGTAATAAAAAAATATATAAGAAGTATTTCGTTTTTAAAAAAAGATGTATCCAAAGGAAATCTTCATGAGCTTCTATCCTCATCCATTTCTCAAACCTTCCTATTTTCATTGCAGGAAATACACTCATTTTCGAAACGTGAAATAATTGAAATTCCGCTCTGAAAGTATTTATTTAATGGTACATCAGAAATAACATTATTGAGAAGAAAGTCAAATCCGGTTTCAACTGTGCTAGCGTCAAAATCCACAGTTTTTGAAAACTCTCCAATTACAATCCCAACACCAACAAGAACATCACTTACCTCATCTGCCATCAACCGTGCTTTATGACGTTTGGATTCCTCATAAATCTTACAAAACATGTTGCCTAACAGATACACACCTGTAATAATGTGAAATCTGGAGCCGAAAATAAAAAAAAAAACTAACACAAACATGAGTAAATTGAGTCGATGAAGGAGATAAGTGTCAAAACATTGGCATCATGACTCTCTCCATGATGTTTGGTAACCATTACGCCGATGTTCGTTGCGCATAAACATTTGATTAAACTGAACCAGAAAAGTAGTTGAACTTTTCGTAGTGCCTTCAGACTTCCATCATTGATTAGATGGATAGCGTAAACGATGGAAATATTGAAGAACAATTTGACTGACATTATAATAACAACAGTAATCGATAGAGGATTTGAGACAGTGGTTGATCCCTCATTGTTTTCGACGGGTTTCAAATTGGAGAAATAGATAAGATATACCATGAGGAAGACAATGTTGAAGAATACAATTATTTTCAACATTTTTTTGAACCTTTTCAGCTTCTCCGGAGATATTCCTTTCATGGAGTTCCCCGAGAGGTTATGTTTCAAATCTGATGTCTCGACCATCTGAAATTTCTGAAATTAGGCTAAGAACTTTTTAGGAGAAAAAATGAAAAAGATGAAAAGTGGTTAGAGAAACTCTATCGAATGAAATTTGGAGGCTGGAGACGTAGGGACTAATGATAGGGTTTACTCTTAAAAGTATCACGAGATTTCAAATGTTGACATCTTCGAAAGTTTATTCTCAGAAAGATTTTTATCCGCATTTAATTGAGTGTTGCAGTATTGAATCGAAATTGAACCGGATTAACTCGGAGCGTAGTCCTGTGAAGGTTTGAGGTGGTGGATTTCAATGAGGGGCCACCTTTAGCTCCCGGTGTTGGGTTCGAATTTCAGGATTAAAACGAGAGGAAGATGTTGCACGTTGTTAATGGAAGAGGAGAGTTTGAAAGTTGACATATGGGGACCACAGGAGAGAATGTCCTACTCTTACTTTTAGTTGTGCAGCTTGTTTCCGACTGAACTATCAGAACCTAGCAGCAGTCCATCTTGTTTAAATCGTAAAGATCTATTATTTCCTTTTTTCAATATCTGAAAGTTTCAAGTTTCAGGGAATTTGTGTCAAGATTTGGGTTAGTCAATAACGCTTCCGGGGATAAGTATAATAGTTGAGCAATTGATCAGAAGATCGATGCATTTGATCCGCTGTCTGTCCTCTTCCTTGTAGTACCTGAAACCTATTCCTAAAAGCAAGCCCCTGTTGCCGTCAACAGATAAACCGTGAGTCAAGAAGGCGCTCTAAACGGGATCCTCAATAACAAGTAACCCTCAGAGAATTGAGAACTTGTGATCGCTTCTGTAAATATTTTTTGTTTTTCATGTGAAGCTACCGACTAGACATCATCCCTGTGCGTCTTTGGTTTCCATAACAACCATTCACATTTATTCAAAGATCAATATTTTCGGGAATGCAGAAGAGAAAAAGATGGAGAGAAGGAGACAAATTAAGACAGAATTTATTGATCCGGGCAGACGAGAGTGGAGCCTGAAGACTTCTCGACGTCACGTTCCCACATCTCATCCAGAATCCTGTGCTTTGCCAACTCTTCTTTGAAGTGCTCTCCCTCCTCGATCGATTCTTTCAAGATCTTCATGGTGATTGAGTTGATGTAGAATCCCACTGAAAATTGATTCTGTTTCTAAATCATTGAGACAAAGTGCTTACTGTAGTTGAAGGCAGTTTCGGTGACCAGAAAGAGGATGACACAAGTGTAGAAGAGATAGGTGGGATCACCGAGATCTATGAGTCCAACGAGGACCAAAATCCAATCGAAGATCGAGTTGAAGGCACGAAGGATGGAAGCGTCCCCGAAGACGTAGGCGGTTTTGAGTGACTCCAATCTACCATCAGCGATGATACGGTCGTGGAGGAAGATGGAAGATGCGAAGAGGAGCATCTTGGTTCCCAACGAGATTGCCACGAAGAAGAAAGAAGTTGGATGATGCTCCGGTGAAACGATCTTCTGGTCTCCACAGCATCCATGCTTATTGGCATCCATGATGAAGACGCAGGCGAAGGCGACGAAAAAGAAAATATCTCCGGCCATTGGGAAGACGGTGAAACGTCTAAGCTTTTGCTTTTGCCCTGGACAGAGACGAAGTTGATACGGTTGAGGTTCTTGTCTCATCGTTGTTCTGAAAAAATATATAGAATAAGAGGAGCAAGAAAAAGAAGAAATGAGGAGCCGAGGAGGCAAATGAGGCGAATGAGCCGGTATGCACAGCAGACTCTGCTTCTCTGGAAACAGCGTCGTATCGATCCGGTAGAGACGTAGAGGGAAGGGAAGAGATATCGATAAGGGAGTTGTACGTCACTTGTTATTCCTCTCCGAGGCAACGTTAATTAGAGCTCGTGGATAGGGACGAGGAGGCGTCATAACAACTTGTGATTATGTGAATCATCTTGATTTCTTGAGCATTGACATTTGAAGGGTGGCTGGGAAGAGAGCCGAAGAGAACTAGCTCGATAGACTTATGACTAAAAATCTGAATGGGATGGAAACTGAAATTCGTTGAAATGACGGCGGGAGCTTCTCCGGAGCTGACTATATGACTAGGGTTCATGCCACGGTGTCCCACGAGCACCGTACCCCCTTGGAACATATCCATATGGTTTCTAAGGTCCTGTTAGTTCTGGTGTTGTTTTGACTTTATTGATTAAATAAAAGAGATCATAAATGAGGGTACAAAATGGGAGGTCTGGAATAATACAAAATGAGAATTAAAGATGATTGACGGAAAGCTCCTTGATCTCTCCATTGTATGTCGTCTCTCTTCCATTGATTGAGATCAGCTCAATCGTTTCCTCACTCTCCGCCAAGAACTCATCCAGTGGGGCAATGATCCGTTTTGCGACGTAGATTGAAACTGAAATTAGTTCGTTTCGTTTCTTAATCCAATAATCTTGTTTCCATTATAACTTACCTAAACTGCAGATGACTTCCAGGATAATCAGAATTCCACCAAAGAGAAGAAAAGAGGCAGGCGCGTCTTGAAGTATCTCGAAGTTTCCATAGGCGATCATTACATAGTCCAGTTGTCCAGCAAAGACACGAATAACTGTTAGAATTTTAGTGTCTCTTCTAGCTTTCCGAGCAGTCTTGTAGGTGGCTTGATTGATATCAGCCACAATCACAAGATTGAAGATCATGATGCTCATTTTGGTGGTTTCCGAAGCCAGTAGATACTTGGAGACAGTTGCATGTTTAGTTGAGTTGATACGGTCCGGAATGGTTCTCGGTAGATGAGAATCCATGTGGAGGTTTCCCAAATAGACATAGAAGAACACGAAGGCTAGGATGAATAGAATATCAGTAATCCAGATGAGACCCGCGAACTTCGAAGAACTTGTTTCAAGTCGTCGAGATATTCGGATAACTTCTCGAACGGGATTCTGATAAGGCTCCTCGTCAGGCTTCATTTTTCGAAATGTTATGAGGAGGTGTAATGAGTGACTCCTGATAGGGACGCAGAATTTGAGTAGAGAAAGAGAGATGAGTGATGTGGAATGAAAAGAGAGAGCAGAGAAGAAATAAAGATGAATTTTGTGTGGAGAAATGCTTTTTTGTTAAAGGCGTGAAGTGAGTGGAGGGGTCCATTAGAAAGGTGTGTGTTTAAAGGAGGGGAAGATAGCTCACGGATGAAGATGACATTGTCGCAAATAGGGTTGAAATCTCCATCTACAAAAAAGCACACTAGGGTCCGTCTATGGCGGTTACCGTAGTCTTAGGCGCACTTTACAAGACATCGGTGTACTCAACGCTCTTCCTCTGTTCTTCAGGGTTTGAACCTTGTAGCGATGGCAACGGATTATCCTCCTGAGGGCCCCTAAACTAAAATTTGAGAGACCTAGTCGATTTGCCCTGTTACATAAGTATCACTATACAATTTTCCCAGTAGTGAGTTTACTAGAAATAGACTCTTTCTAAGGCGTTGAGAAAGGCAAGAAAGACTTACAAACTTCTACTTCAAAAAAATATTAAAATAGAAGAATTTGAAATCTGAAACCTGAAACCATAACATATTTTAAAAGGCGTTCATTGGCTGACTAACAGGTGTGAATCCGTCAGCTATTTTTTCGGAAAATTTTCAATTGCAAAGTTCTTATTCCAATTTACTTCTCTCGATAAATGTTGTAGACGTGAATAGTTTGGACGTCTCAAGACATCCAAAATTTGTTTATTTCATATCCGGATGCACTTTTCTCGGAACATCTGGTTGAATCGCTCTCACTGAGTCAATGACGCTGACTCAATCTATTTTTCTCTGCAAAAAAAAAAACTAAAGAACACATTTCCAAAAGATCGGCATCAAAATAATTAGCAATTATAATTTGATTCGATTGCAAATAGAAAAAGAATCAACTATTGAACTCATTTTGTATTCAGTCATCATAGAACATCTAGCTACCGTATTCCCAGGTAATAGGATAGATCCTCATTATTTTTTCCTTTGCTATTCTCTTTTTTCTTTCCTTTCCTGCCAAAAAAAGTTCGAAAGGATTATATTTCATCTCTGCTTTTTCGCTCCTTCCCAAATAAAGAAGCCAGCGATGTAATTTTTGGAAATGCTTTTCATTTTTAAAGATTTCTTTTTGCTTTTTTTGTTTTTTTTTGCTGATTTAAAAATCATTTGGAATCATAAAGAAATCTCGATGCTGAGAAAAAAGTGAAAAGAGAAAGATCCGTTTTAAAGCAAATAGAAAGGTGTCAGGACACTTTTCGGACATGCCAAAGGTCTCCACGAGCAAATTCGCTTTATTGATAAAACCATCTAGATCAAAATGACCTACTTCCCTTTTTTCAAGTTTTCAACACTTTCATCATTTCATTGTTTATGAACCAGTTCTTGAATTGATACCACTTCTAGAACAAAACAAAAACAAATGACAATTCCCTTTGGCCCTTTTTTTGAAGTGAAGGTATTTGGTTTCATGCTGAGAGGCAAAAAAAAACTCACTCTCTCCAGGAACCACTTCTTTGATGATGATGATGGGGAGGAGAAAGGGAGAGAAGAAGGAGGAGGAGGAGGAGGACTACTTGGGGTCCCTCTCTTCCGATTCTACTTTTCACCTTTGCCTTTTTGGATGGACTTTACTAAATACCTTTGGGGTTTCATAGGTCAAAGGATTTAGTATCAGAGCCGGTGAAGTTAAAAGTTCGATAAACCGGTCCATTACGTTTACCGCCCCTTTCAAGCTTGTATATCTCAGTTGACAGTGAAGATATCAAAAAGGTGTCAACTAACGAATTGTTGCTCATAACAATCTCTAAATTTTATCGGTTGCCAACTTTTTCGTATCTCTTTAAAGAACTTAGATAACCCGTTTTTACTAAATAGGCCCAACTTTTTTAAACTGACTCATTTTTGACCTATCAAAAACAAAAAGAAGCCCCGAACTAATACGATAACACATTTCTTTCAATCATCGTTGCTCAAAAGTAAAACGCATTTCTGAACTTTCTGTCCTCTGTACTCTGGATTACCATTCCGTTCCAAATTGTGTGTACAAAGAAACTTCAAAGATCGCGTCCTCCTGAACCTGGACAAGTCAATTTCTTTTTCACTTTTCATTGTTTATTCAAAACCTTTCCTCTCGATCACTTCTTTCTTCTTGCAGATGGTGTTTGATCAAAGTTTATTGAAAACTAAATAGTGGTGGCAGAGGAGGATGATGACTAAGACGGTTTTTTGAAGTTTATCTAGTGTCTTTTTTTTCTAAGAATTGTCCAGGTGGATGTTTTGAGCTTTGAAATCATTGTGTATTATTCTTTTTGTGAAGGAATGATTTGATTGACCCAAGAGTACATAATTATGGTTCCCCCTTATTGACCAAAACGGAGTGACCTCAGTTGAACTTATCACATTTTTATGAGTTGTTAGCCTTATTTAGAGTTATGAGATTTATATGAGAACCAGATGTGACACCTGGCTGACCTCTAACAAAAGGTCATCACAATTAAATGTTCATTAAATTAGGATAGATGCTATTAAAACTCTAATAGTACAAGGCAATATATTTTTAAGGACCTAGTTGAATAAGATGCTTTGCTCCTCTTGATTTGGACTAGCTAAAGGCATCTCAACGAAATTTGTGTAAACGGGCCTGACTGAAAATTCACAGGTCCGAGCTGCGGGAAAAGTTATTTGCTGAAAAATCTATAATCCTAGGTTTTCTCGAAAAAATAGAAAATGTTCATCTTTCAAAGGGTTGGATACAATACTTTCGCTTACCGTTTGAAAAAAGTTATCCTTTCCTCGTAACTCAAATAAAAATCCGATCAACTCTTTGACCACTACCCTCTCTTTTTTCTGGCAAATTCGTGTCAAAACGCAAATAGTGTCATATCGAGATCTGAGTTGAAACATTAAAAAAACACTTTCTATTTGTTTTATTTTCTCACTTTTCGCTCATCTTCGCGAGTCTCTTTGAGCACACACCTAATTTCATATCAAGTTTCGTCGTCCAAGATGTTCCAGATTTTTGATGATTTGTGTGTGTGGCGGAAGCCCTTTAGGTGTGCTCTTTGAAGGTTTTTTGTGCTCATTTAGACTCTTCCGAATGCTCATCTTCTCCTCTTTCATCAGAAAATGACAAGGGTGGCATCACTTGTCTAATCAACTCAAATGAAGAAGGAGAAAATGAGGGAGGAGAAGGAAGAGACAGAAGAAGAGAAAGTTTGAATGACAGCCGGATTTCACACTTTCATTTTGCATCTTTTTTCGAGAATCTTGTACTAACTTCCAATTATTATTTATTTCATCCCAAAATTATTTTGAAGTCCCGCCCCTTTTTTTTCAAAATCATTTTTCATCCACCCACATCATAATACAAAAAATTTCCATTTCGACAAACAATATGATCGTTTGGAATTGAGATGATTCTTGTTAATTTATTCAATGATCAACATTATTTATATACGATGTATGTAGATCGTTTTGCATTTTGGAGGAGCTTACCGTAGCCGATTTTGAAGATTTTTTTGTAAAATGATGGTGTATTGTTTCAATTTCGGCTATTGAATTTTCGAACAATTTTTGTTGGTTTCAAGGAAAATACCTCTGCTGAGGATGAGCCCAACAGCCATTACCGTGAGGGGGTAAATGAGATTGATACGTTTAACTCCGCATTCGGATGAGATATTACCAAACTCAAAAAACTGAAATTGTGAATCTAACATTTCGAGTCTATAAACTTCAAGTTGACATAATCTTTGAAATTCTTTTCTTGCCATTTCCTTTGAATAGAAACATCATCTTAATTATATAGATGACTGATTTCTAATCATATGCTCGTTTCCTCTTTCTTCTCCTTCTTCTTCTTCTTCATCTTCAAAAGTTTTCCTTCTAAAAGACAGGTGATATTTTCCTACGCCCTTTAACTTTTGAAAATTCCATTTCTTCTTCGAATGATCAACAATATTCCATAATCCTTTTTCGACCAAAAAACTGAAAATCTTTTATTTTTTTCGATCAAAATGTGTGGAATGGTCTTTTATTGTACTATTAATGTGTGTTGGTGTAGAAGTTTTTGAGGTTTCAATATAAATAGTTGAACTCATTGACCAGTGTTCAGGTTTTAAACGATGAGAGTTACGAGATAGGGGAGAGCGCAGAGAAACGAGACACTCTAGCTTCTCTGTCCCCTCCCTCGGTCAGAGTCCTTCACAACTTGTCAAGTAAACTATAATTCCTTGACTTCCATTTTCTTATCAGCTCCTCTAATCATTGATCATCTATAGTTTCTAAATCAGAATTGAGAAATTCCAAACAAAATTAGAATCTGCGTCATTCGATAAAAATGTATTTCTGTTAATCAAACCACAAACATTTTGGTCGGAAAGGTTTTTGATTCCTATCTGGAATTGAAATGAAGAATTGAGGTTTAGCGCTGCCAAAGAGACTACAAACTATAAGAAATCTAATAGTAAAGTATGGAGGATTACGCTTTCAATTGAAATAGAAAGTTGTCGATGAAACAGTTAAATACGAGTAATCCGTTCCCTTTCATCCCTCCCTTCTCTACTCAAAACCTAAACAAAAAAGAACAAGTTTATCTCTCTCTTTCTCTCTTTCTCTCTTTCTCTCTTAGTCTCGATTCTCAAAAACCCGCTTCTTGTTCATAAATTCATATCCAGACCTCATTATTCTCTCCCTTTTTCTCTCTCAATCTATTCCTTGATAATATGATTTCCATAATTCTAATATCATAATGTTTGATTTTCGAAGAATATGAAAAGTGACGAGAAGGTGAGTGAACAGAGAAAAACTAGTAGAATTCGTTCTTGAATACAAGGTACTTGACTTTTCCTCTTCTCTTCGTTTTTCCGTTTTGTGGCAAAAACTTTGATATGAAGGAAAAACTTTGAATAGTTTTAGAAAATTTGTTGATTTATTTTTTCTTAGAAACGTTTTTTGAGACATCAGGTTCAAATTATTTTATCTCAATTCAGGAAAAAGATAGGAAAGAGTTGTCAACTAATAAAATGAAGAGCTTATTAAGAGCAACATTTTATTAGTTGATACCATTTTTCTATCTCTTCTGGTAGCCGAGATATGATGGTTTGAAGACGCAGGTAGTCAGACGCTCTCCCTTTCTGACTATGTTTTCAAAAGCTTTTTTCTCGGTTCTCGTAAGAGATACAAAAAAGTGGTAAGCTAACAAAATGTTGAGCTCATTAAGTGTAGAATTTCATCAGTTGAACATTTTTTGATATCTTTATTGTGAACTGAGATACAGTTTCTAGAAAAGTTGACATTTAAACTTCTGATAAAACAGGTTACCCAGTTATTTTTTGCAAATGCTCTATTTTCTTTAATCACCTATTTTCTAGAAACTTCTTTTAAAAATTGTTTCGAAACTTTCTATTTTTCTAGTTTTTCTTCCAATTTTCCTCATTTTATCAGTTTCTGCATTATTACTCTTTTCTTCATGTTTATCAATTCTTCCTCTCATTTCAGAAACTCCCACTGACTCCTCCTCTCGTACATGAATTCGAAGAAAGAAAGGAATTGAAAACAGTTGAAACAGAAATCAGTGAGTTATGCTCTTATAATAGAGGGGGAAGATATTTTCCATACTATACAGAATATGTACATAATAGTGATGGTTGGTCTCGAAAAGATTATCGAGTGAGAGAGAATTGACATTCAATAAACGACTCTTTTTCTATTGTACAGGTTGCCTTCCGTTTCGAAAAAAAAGTTTTTTTTTCGTCGGGTTTGAATCGATTCATTCACACTTTTTTCTTTTTTTTTCTATAAATTATAGGCTAAATAATTAACGAAATTAACATAAAAAATTTCTAAAGTTTGCTCAAAAAATAACTTTGTAGATACCCATCACTTTTTGATGATTGAAAACAGGGAGGAGCATCAAAAATAGGTGTGGTTAGGTGTGGAACTCCTTCTGTTATCAGTTACTTTCTCTTTGATATTGAATTAAATTTGACCTATTCATTTACGTCTAGCTCAAAAGAGGATGTTGAACACCAATTTTAGAGGTATTGTGTTTTTTCATTAAAAAATTAATTTTGGTTTGTTAATCAGTTTCTCTGATTAAATTCACAATAGAATAACAAGGTTCCTTTCAAAAAAAAGTTGTTTTCCTTTCTGAAAACACATTCCAAAATTCCCATTATTGCAACATTCGAAAAATGTCCATAAAAGTATGACTAACGCCCACTTAATGGCCATTTTAGACCTCACAATTGTATTCTTATCATCTGACTCTTTTTGTATAGTTTGCCTATTTTAACTCTTTCCTGTTAGGTGTGTTTGAAGATGCTCATTCTTTGAGAGAGTGTATTTGGATTCTCCAGAAATGTTGCTTAGATTAAACTGAGCATTATGTTTACTAATTACCTTCTTAATTTTTTTTATCATAACTGTTTTTGTTTTTGAAAGGGGAAAGAGCAGAGATGCTGAGAAGGCGAGATAGTTTAGCTGTCTGCGCCCTCTTTTTCCTTACATAAACTTTGAACTCGCATAGCTCGGTTGCCATTAGAGATATCGAAAAAGTGTTAACTGACAAATTGTTTCTCATAATAAGTTCTAAATTTTACTAGGTGACAACTTTTTTGAATCTCTTTTGAGAACTGAGATAGCTCAATTCGAAAACACCAATAAACTGATCGTTTTCGTAATTTTCGATTTGATTTCAACCAAATCAATATATTTATTTTCTACATGTTACCTATAATGTCAAAGTTTACAAAACATGACATGATCAAAAAACTCAGCTGACTGATCTAGAAGTATGCTCATCCGTATATTTATCACAGCTCTTATCATTGTCTCATTAATTGTTGCTGAACAGTTAGTGTGTGGGCGAGCGGCTTGTCCATTTCTATTCTAAAATCAAAAATTCTTCATATTTCTCTTCAAAAAGTATGTCAGACGTCAAACGGAACACGATTAAAGGTACATTTCTCGTTTCTTTCATACAAAAAATTTATATAAATCGTATATGAACTCAGCGGGAATCTAAAGAAAGAGAGGATTAAGATAACAAAAGAAACCGGGGCGGAGCTTTGTTTCTTTTATAGAAAGGAGATATCTTATATAGATATTAAAATTTAAGGCTCCGAGTTAGTCCTTCGTCGAAAATGGGAAATCCAAAAAAAAAAATTGTTTTGGAGAGTTCCCCCTTTTGATGCAACAAGTTAGACTTCCTTGTTTTTTTTTCAATCGAACATTTTGAAATCTGGAAAAGGGAAAACAAAGAAACATTTATGAAACGATCACTCATTTCACTTTCTCTCTCTCTTTCTCTCTCTCTTTCTCTTCCATTCAAATCCAATTATCCCCATTTTATACTTGTTCAATCTGTTTTTTTTTGTCAAGTTTTTTTGAAAAAAGTTCAAAAAACTTAAACCGACCAATTTTCGAAATTTTTTTCAAAATACTTCGTTATTCATTGAAGGTGTTGTACTCTGAAAATACTCAATTCGGAATCTGGTCACGAGGTCATTCAGGTTCAAAATGTTGTTTTTTTTTGGGATGGATTAGTTATTGTCGTTCCTTGATTCGAGGTCATCTGTCACTCTTTTATCCAATATTTTCTGTCTCACCTTGACTTTTTTCCGGGAATTTTGTATCCCAACAAGCAGTTTCTTTCTCTTAGTCCGTTATATGGTTTTAAAAAATTGAGAAAAGATTATAAACATGTTACACTTTCGAATGTATAACACCTGCTTTAATAATAGATTAGGTAGTTGTTTGGTTCGTATTTTTTGGAATAGAACTTTCGAATATTGGATTTAACGTCATTTTCTTTCTATCTTTTGTGTTTTGCTAGGAGTTACCGCTGGTGAGATAGAACCCGTTCGGTTCAATTTCAAAGCACTTACCGCCTGAGCCACGTGGTCGGAAAGCCGCAAGCAGTACCAGGGCGTAGACATATGTGTTAATGTGTAAGGATAAAAAAAGAAGCGGGCCTAAAAACATTTGATTCCGCTTCTCAAAATAATTTCCGTTTTGATTATCAAAGCTTCCTAAACCATTTTCAGACGTGCCTATTTACCAACCACACCCAAACTTCACTCCCAAACCCGTATTACTCCTCTCTTCACACGTTTTTCAAAATTTTCATGACTTTTTTCGATTTGAGTCTTCTTTGCTGAAAAGAAGAGTCTTTTTCTTTTTCTCTAAAATTAGGAAATTGCTGGACGTCATTCAAATGTTTATCAGTTTTATATTTCAACAGGAGAATGTTCTTGTTATCAGTGTACTTCCTCCCATACACAAAATGAGTTAGAATCTGAATAATTTCAAGAGGAAGGCAATATTTTGGTTGATTTTCTTGCAGTTTGAATCTCAAGAATTTCATGAAAAGTATCCTGTTAATGACACTATTTACTGTGTCTTTTTACAGCGGATTGAATGAGTAGAGCACAGAAAATCCTAGGTTTTTGTATGAGCTATATCTCTGCTCTCAGAAAATATTCTCAATAAGTCTCAACTAATGAAGTATAGCTCAAAATAAACCTCACGTTTCGTTAGTTGACAACTTTTTTGTATCACTTCCGGAAACCGTGTTACATCGCTTTGCATAATCCTCTTTAAAAAAACATTGTTCTATTTTAACGTGGAATGCCACACTTCTTTTTTCTAAACAAAAATTCCCAGTTCAGTTTATTTCTAAATTTTTGATTTGAAGTCTAGTTTTATGTGAGTTTCTGGATTTATTTTCTTAATTGAACCTTTAAAAAAAGCATATTATGCTGATTGATCTTTAGATTCAAAAAGAACCACTTCAACAAAGATCCATTCCATTTTTTAAAAGTCACATTTTCTTTTCGTAACTCTCTTGACTCCATCTTTTCATTTTTCATTGTTTTCTTCTTTTTTTTTCTTCTTTTCGTCGGAATTCCTTAGCAACTCCGTTTCTGAATAATTCCATTTTTCTCTGTGTTCATGTGCATTGGTGTATGACAAAATGATACATCGGGACCAAAAAATTTAGTCTTTTTCCACTTTTTTTTCTGAATCATGACCTCATTTTTAATTTTTCAGTGTTCGGAGGCAAACTGGAGTCGCAGGCACTTCAAAAAGGGTGTGAGGAGGACATCGAAAAGCATTGTAGACGGTGTATAGGTGAGGATTTGGAAAGGAATTCTGAATGAACTGAAATTGGGTTTTTTTCAGGGAAACCTACAATGCGAACATTGAATAAATTGAGGAAATATGGAATATATGTGCTCTTTTTCATGCTTCTTTTTGCTATGGTTTTTCAGTTCACCGCGGATTTGTGAGTCCTTTTTTTTCTTTTCTTTGAAAACAATTTGATTGAATTGATATATCTCGGCTCACAGAAGAGCTATCAAAAAGTTGTCAACTAATAAAATGTTGAGCAAGTTATGGGCAATATTTCACCAGTTAACAATTTTTTGATAACTTTTCTGAGAAGCCAGATATCAGCATTTAAAGTTTCAAAAAAGAGACAAAGTAAACTAGAGTGCCTAAATCTCTCCATTCTCTAAAGTATCTATAAACAAAAAAAAATTATAAAATTTGAAAATATTTCCAGACGACAACCGACCTATCCAGTATTCAAAATGGCTGAAAATAACGGAACAAATCGAATGATAATCGTAGTAACACCAACATATAAACGAATGACACGAATTCCCGATATGTTACGGTACGTACACATTTTATAGTCTTGTCAACAAACTGTGTTTCTTTTCCAGAATGGCAAACACACTTTCTCATATCAAAGACATTCATTGGATTGTTGTGGAAGACGGAAACAAGACAGTCCCTGCAGTCAGAGATATTCTCGAGAGAACCAGGCTACCGTATACCTACGTTGCTCATAAAACGGCTGTTGGGTATCCGAGAAGAGGATGGTATCAGAGGACAATGGCATTGAAATTTATTCGATCGAATACTTCACAAATTCTGGGAGCAGATCATGATGAAGGTGTCGTCTATTTCGGAGACGATGATAATTCATATGATACTCGACTGTTTACGGAATATATTCGGAATGTGAAGACACTTGGAATATGGGCTGTTGGTCAGTTTTTATTTTGTGAAATTTGAGAAAAAATTGACCATGATATTATTTCCAGGTCTCGTCGGGGGTACTGTAGTTGAAGCTCCAAAAGTAGTCGACGGAAAAGTGACAGCATTCAATGTGAAATGGAATCCAAAACGACGATTCGCAGTTGATATGGCTGGATTTGCTGTGAATCTGAAAGTGGTTCTGAATTCAGATGCAGTCTTTGGAACATCTTGTAAACGAGGAGGAGGTGCTCCAGAGACATGTTTATTAGAGGATATGGGTCTCGAACGAGAAGATATTGAACCTTTTGGACATGAAAAAGAGGTAAGAAACACTGAAATCAAAAGAGCCCTTAACCCTATTTTTATTCCAGAAAGACCGTGAAATCTTCGTTTGGCATACCAAAACAAGTACTCCAAATATAGTTCAACCAAAGAAAAATGCGACGAAACCAGTCCTACCACCAGAAACATTTGGCTATCTTGTCGAAGTATAAAATTCCTCAAATTTCGAGTTCCACAAAAATGCGACGGGTGCAATCGTGTAATTCTCTTCTAGACGCTTCCAAATCATCCTTTTCTCATCGGGTTTAACTTTTGTTTTTTATTAGCTTTTTTCGGTTGTTTTCCTTTTTCTGCAATTGTTTTTCTTTTCAGTTTCATAAACTGTTTTTCTTATTTTTGTGAAGAGACTGCTTAGCACATCCGATCGTTCTATAATTTCAGAAAATAAAAAAAGCAAACAAACAAAAAAAGTTCATCATCTGAAAATAACTAGTTTTGAAAAAACACTGACACCCTCACACAAACAACTCTCCAACCGTTTTTGAAGTGCAGTTTCAACCGGACAGATTAGCGGAAAGACCTAATATATGGTATGACATGCCGGTTACGGGAGGATTACAAAACAAAGCTGAATCGAAAAAAACGAGTTTTTTTAGGAGTGAGAGAGAAGTTTGGTATAAAAGGTGGAAGTATACCGGATATTTGGTTTTGAACTAACTGATTCTAGCTGAATTAACATTATTATTATTAGTATGAACGGCTTTTTATTGTTATTATTGATGGGTGAGTTCTTTGTTGATAGTAAAGTCACGTGTTGTTAATAGGTCTACCCGCCTGTCTTGCGCAATATGGGATGTATGGAGGGTACGGTGGGTACGGTGGCTATGGAGGATACGGTGGATATGGTGGTTATGGAGGATATGGGATGCCTTATGGTGGAAGTCCGTTTATGGGATATGGGTGAGTTAATTTGGTTTATAGTGGAGGTGTGTTAGGTTTAGTTTGAAGTAGTAGTTCTCGTTTTTAGAGTTCAATTCAGTCTTCAACTTTTTGAGATTGTATTTCGATTTCCCTTGAAGATACAAAAAAGTTGTCAAATAATGAAATGTGGAGCTAATTGTGAGCAACATTTCATCAGTTGATCATTTTTTCATATCTCTTCTGGGAGCCGAGTTATACTTGCTCGAAGATTCCCCCACCCATAAGTAGACAGCCCTCTATCCCTAACACACCTCTCCCCTTTCCTTCATTTTTCTTGTTTTGCTTGGGACCTATGTTAACTGGCAGAGATGAACTTCCTAATCCTCCCGTTCTTCCCACCAACCCAGTCTCTCCAACGAATCCGACAGAAAGTCAACGAGACTGTCGTGGACTTCCTTCAATGAGATCCAGAAGTCTTTGCAGATACGGTAATCCGATGGGGATGATGGGTGGATATGGAGGATGTATGGATATGAATCCGCAGTGTTCTGTTTGGGCAAGTACAGGTAATTTACTTCAAAAGAGAGAAAGAGAATTTTAAATTTCAGGACAATGCTCGACCAATGCGATGATGATGAGACAGACTTGCGCGTTGTCTTGTGGAACATGTAAGTGATAGACTACAAACTACAAACTACAAACCACACTTTTCAGGTTCATCTGGTCTTGGAGGTCTCGGTGGAATCGGTGGAATCGGAACATCTTCCATTTATAATCCATTCGGTGTGGGTGGTATTGGAACAACTGGATTAGACCAATACCCTCTTTCACAGTTCATCGGAAGATCAATCTATGAAACTGGTAAGTTTATCAATAGAGCACAAATTCAACATAAAAGATATCAGCTGAAATTATAGGACTTTTGAATCGACAACCGAATCCGAATCCCTCAAAAAATATTGGAATTATTACGAAGGCTAAAAGTGTTCAGTTGCCCAGTCGATGATAATGGAAACAGTGTCTTATTTATTCTTGTTTTGATCTCTGTGTTCATAAATGTTTTGTTGAATAAAAATGTTTCAAAAATGATATTGTTTTTTAGGTGATGGCTGTATGAATGAGGTTAATTCGGTTCCCAGTGGAGATTTCAAATTGTCAACTAATGAAATGTTACCCTTAATCAACTTAATAATTGTTTTTTTTTTTTTGAAAACTGAAAATCAGGATTTTTCGAAATTTATAATTTCCAGTGAACTATTCTGTTCAATCAACTCGTCAACTCTTTATTTGAAAATTCTTTTTTTTTGTCGAATTACTTGTAATTTTCAAAGTTTGACCTACGATCGAACAATCAACGTGAAACGTGAAAAAACGTGGCTGACGTTTTTAACGATTTTTTAAAACGAATTTTCTGCAACTTTTTGAATTTTGTAATCAAAATCAAGCTTTCCACCTACTTTTTTTCTTTTTTTAAAAGTTTTTTGAATGAAAATTTGGTTAAATTTAAATTTTTCACCAAAAAAATTTGCTGTCAAAATTTTTTTTTCAAAACTTTGGCTAAAAGCAGTCGGAGCTCCGATCGGACACAAATTTTGGCGCGTTCGAGCGCTCGAACTTATTTTCCTATGAAAAATTATTCAATTAAACCCGGGTTTTCAATACTTTTCGTTGGAATTTCAGAATTTTCGATTTTCACGGAAAATAATGCAAATTTGCTCCACCGAACAACGACATTTTCAGCTTTTGAGCTTATCATTTTTAATTTTAAAACCTTCCTTTTTTATCCATTTTGCGCTTATATTAGAGGTAAATTCATAAGAGCGGCATGCGCGCGCGTTTGAAATTCGGAATATCAGAAAACTTAATTTTTTCGATTTTGTAATGAAAAAATACAATTTTTATGAATTTTCTGATATTTAGAATTTTGCAATCGCTTTTTCTCAACAAAAATTTCTTTGAAAACTCAAAATTCAAATAAGTTGAAAACTTTTAATTTTTCCATGAATTTTCGAAAAAAAGTGCAAATATCGATTTTCGATAATCTTCCCTTATCATCTTTTTCTCTCAAAATCATCAATTCCCCATCCATCTCAATATCCCCATTTCATTTCCAAAATGTGCACCTAGATTACGGTAACGGTCTCTCACCCAGCGCGACCCCCCACAAACATTTATTTCTTCTTCTTCTTCTTTCCCCATAACAGCCAGCCTACCCTTCTTTTTCTTCTTTCCCTTCACATACACACATACCCTTCTTCTCTCTCATTTTCCCCCTTCTTTTTCTGTCGTATACGCTGCCCCGTCAAACAAAAAGAAGCGAGACGACGAGAGTATTCTCTAAGTCTCTCTCCGTCCAATACTCTCTAATTGGAGGCCTTCGACTGGGTGACTGGCCTCGGTGTGTCCCTTTCTGCGCGTCCATTCAAACCTCCATTCCACCATTTTAAGGGTCTAGATTCTATTTTTCATCATTCTAGGCCGTTCTTCTTCGGCCTTTCGAGCTGTTATCGTGAGTTATGGATTAAGGATATTGTATCCTCATCATGGAACCTTTCTAGATCATCTAGATCTCTCCAAATTCAAATGCAAAGAGAAATAGTGGCGTAGGCCAATATCGATTTTTCTTGGATCTTCCATTTCGGTGATTTTTCGATTTTTTTCTTAAAATTTCGAAGTTTCCTTCGATTCCAAACAGTTTCTAGACTAGATTACAGTACTGGGGTTCCGTCACAAATTTCAAATACGCGCCGAAAAGTTTATTCTTCTTTTCTTCTGTTACCCTCTCTGTTTCGCACGCTCTCTCGCTTTTTGTCTCTAATTCTCCCCCTTTTTCTCGGTGGAGAGAACAATTTTTGCGGTTTTTTTGGAATTGGAACTGAAACGGGAATAGCCTTATACCGTATGCTCGAGTGTTCGGATTTTTGATAAAGCTAAATGGATAGCTGGTTTTCCGTCGATTTCGTAGTTTGTGCTTTGATATCAGCTGGCATTGATTTAGTTCTGTATTAGGTGAAAATAGGCCAGAATTTATTTGTTTTTATTTTCTGAATCAGGGTATTTTTCCATCGAAATTACTGTAATTGATCAATAGGTGTATAATAATGTACACGTCATTGAGGTTAATCCATCTGCAAAGACTCATTGTCTCCTTCACACTGTGAGTGTTAGTCCCTTGCAAGGACTCCCTACACTCTGGCCCCTCTCTATTCAGTTGAAGATTGCAATGGTTTGCTGTCTTCATTTCCGGAGGCTCTTATAAACACGTTTTGTAAGATAAAGCTACCGTAATCATTATCGTTTTTATTCCGTTTCTCTTCCGTCTCTTCTTCTCTTTTCGTCTCTAGTCTTTCTCTTTCCTCTTTCTCTCCTCATTATCAATTTTTCAGGATAACCAACTAATATCTAATCCCCAAACAGCCAAAGTCTTCCCAACGATGAGCGGTCGACCGGCGTTCGAGCAATTCACTGCTCAACCCCCTCAACCCGCCGGCGAAGTCGTCGCCCAACAGGCTGGCGATGGAGCTCAAGGGCAAGAGCTAACCATTTCCAAACTGGAAAATGCGATCAGTTCAATGGAAGATCAGGGTCTTCAGAATGATCATCGACATGCCAAAGCGCTTCTTTTGAAGCAGAAACTTCAAGCTGGAGCTGCAGAAGGATCACCATCGGAGAATGGATCACCAATGAATGGAAATCAAATCACACCTGCTCAATTGTCTCAATTGAAGGCTCAAGTGGCTGCTTATCGTCTCTTGGCTCGAAATGAGCAAGTTCCAGAGAATTTGATCTCTGAAGCAGTTATGCTCCGTCCAAAGGTCACCACTCTGCTACCAGAACCATACGAGTATCCAGGAGAGGCAGAAAATGGAGAGAAGCTTCCATATGATCTAATGAAGGTAAGTAATAAATTATTTTATTTTTTGAAATTATTTTTATGTTTTCAGATCTTCAATCTTCATCAAATTCGTTGTAATCGACCCACAACAATCTCAGTTCCAACGGGAATCGATCCAGTTGGAATGTTGAAGCAACGAGAGAATATGATTCAGAATCGAATTGGTCTCCGAATGAAATTGCTCAACAATTTGCCAGCTGACATTCCAGAACATATGAAAATCAAAGCTGAAATTGAGTTGCGTGCATTGAGAATGGTGAATCTTCAAACACAAGTTCGAAGTGAAGTGATGGCTTGTATGAGAAGAGATACAACTCTGGAAACTGCTTTGAATCCATATGCATATCGTCGTATAAAGAGACAATCTCTTCGTGAAGCACGTGTTACTGAGACACTCGAGAAGCAACAGAAGATGGAACAAGAGAGAAAGAGACGACAGAAGCATACTGATTTGATGCAGGCGATTATTCAACACGGAAAGGACTTCAAGGAGTACCATAGGTGAGGATAAGAGAGTTCTCGGATCACAAAATGAATTCATTTATTTCAGAAACAACTTGATCAAGACGCACAGAGCTAAGAAGGCCGTCTTCACCTACCATCAAAATAATGAACGTGAGCGTAAGAAGGATGAGATCAGAAATGAGAAACTTCGTATGCAACGTCTTATGCAAGAAGACGAAGAAGGATATCGTGCACTTCTTGATGAGAAGAAAGATCAACGTCTCGTGTATCTCCTTCAACAAACTGATGAATACGTGGATTCACTTTGCTCACTTCTTCGTCAACATCAAACTACAGAGAAGAAGAAGAAAAGAGAGGATAAGAGAATTGAAAAAGGACAAATGGATGATGAAGCGAGAGTTCATGTTAGAGAAGTCAGCACTGGAATCATTTTGACCGGAGATCAGGCTCCGAAACCAGAGGAAATTGAAATTTGGTTGGAGACTCATCCGGGATATGTTCTCGTTCCACGTGATCAACTCAGTGATGATGAAGATGATGAAGAGGAAGTTGTCGAGCAACCACAAGAAGATAAAGATGATCAATATGCTGGAATGGATGATGAAATGAAGGCGAAGATGATCATTGAGAAGGCAAGAAATGAGGAGGATGAATATGATCAGAGAACGAAGAAACAGGAGGCTGATTACTATGCGACTGCTCACAAAGTCAAGGAAAAGGTTGTGAAACAACACGAGACGATGGGAGGAGGTGATCCGACTCTTCAATTGAAACCATATCAATTGAAGGGATTAGAATGGATGGTCTCGTTGTATAATAACAATTTGAATGGAATCTTGGCTGATGAAATGGGTCTTGGAAAGACTATTCAGACGATTTCTCTTCTGACTTATTTGATGGAAGTAAAACAGAACAATGGACCATATCTCGTCATTGTTCCTCTCTCAACTCTTTCCAATTGGCAATCTGAATTTGCTAAATGGGCACCAAATGTTAAATCAGTCACTTACAAAGGAACGAAAGATGCCCGTCGTCGTGTGGAAGGACAAATCAGAAAAGTTGATTTCAATGTCTTGATGACCACTTATGAATACGTCATCAAGGAGAAAGCATTACTTGGAAAGATTCGTTGGAAGTACATGATCATTGATGAGGGACATCGTCTCAAGAATCACAACAGTAAGCTGACTTCTATGCTCAATGGATTCTTCCACGCTCAGCATCGCCTTCTTCTGACTGGAACTCCACTTCAGAATAAACTTCCCGAATTGTGGGCTCTTTTGAATTTCCTCCTCCCGTCAATCTTCTCATCTTGTGATACTTTCGAACAATGGTTCAATGCTCCATTTGCAACTACTGGAGAGAAAGTGGAATTGAATCAGGAAGAGACTATGTTGATCATCAGAAGATTGCACAAAGTTCTTCGTCCATTCCTTCTGCGTCGTCTCAAGAAAGAAGTCGAATCTGAATTACCGGATAAGACTGAATATGTCATTAAATGTGATATGTCTGCTCTTCAAAAGGTTATCTATCGTCACATGAAAAAGGGAATTCTGCTCGATGGAACTGCTTCTGCCGGTGCTCGTTCTCTCTCAAACACCATTGTTCACCTTCGCAAACTCTGTAATCACCCGTTCCTCTTCCAAAATATCGAAGATTCATGCCGTGCTCACTGGAAGGTTAATGAGGTCAACGGAAAGGAATTGATGCGGGTCGCTGGAAAATTAGAACTTCTCGATCGTATCCTTCCGAAACTCAAAGCCACGGGACATCGTGTTCTGATGTTTTTCCAGATGACAAAAATGATGGATATCTTTGAAGATTTCCTTCATTATCGTGAATATTCATATCTGAGATTGGATGGATCCACGAAACCAGATGAACGTGGAGAGCTTCTTTCCCTTTATAATGCTCCAAACAGTGACATTTTCCTGTTCATGCTCTCAACAAGAGCCGGAGGTCTTGGATTGAATCTTCAAACTGCTGACACTGTCATTATCTTCGATTCGGATTGGAATCCTCATCAGGATATGCAAGCACAGGATCGTGCTCATCGTATCGGACAAAAGAAAGAAGTCAGAGTTCTTCGTTTGATTACTGCTAATTCAGTGGAAGAGAAGATGTTGGCTGTCGCTCGTTATAAGTTGAACGTCGACGAGAAGGTTATTCAAGCCGGAAAGTTCGATCAAAGATCCACTGGAGCCGAGAGAAAATTGATGCTCGAAAGGATTATTCAAGCAGATGAGGAGGAAGACGAAGAAGAAGTTGTGCCGGATGATGAGACTGTTAATCAAATGGTTGCTCGCTCTGAAGAAGAATTCAATACATTCCAATCAATGGATATTGATCGTCGTCGTGAAGAAGCGAATCAATTGCATCGGAAGCCACGTCTTCTTGAAGAACAAGAGATTCCGGAGGATATTGTCAAGTTGTCATTTGATTTTGAAGAGATTGAGAAGGCGAAGGAGGAGGGAAGAGAGATTGTCAATGAGACGCCAAATCAAAGAAGACGTAGAAAGGAGGTAAGGAAATGAATCGTGTTTATCTTATTAATTTTGAAAATTCTTCAGGTTGACTACTCTTCTGATCTCATGAGTGATGAACAATTCATGCAACAAGTCGAAGAAGTTGAAGATGAGCATGAGAGAACAATTGCCGAGAAGAAAAAGCAACGGAAGAGAAAGATGGCTGGATTGGATGAGAATGATGATTCCATGGATGATGTCGTCTTGCAACATAAGAAGAAAAAGACGGATCCAGAATTGGCTGAGAAGATCAATGAGATGTTGGCAGTGATTCTTGAATACAAGGATGAGGATGGAGATTTGATTTCTGAGATCTTCCAAACTCTGCCAACAAGGAAGGAGCTTCCAGAATACTATCAAATCATTTCGAAGCCAATGGATTTCGATCGGATTAATAAGAAGATTGAGACTGGAAGATATACAACAATGGAAGAATTGAATGATGATATGACTCTTCTCGTCAACAACGCTCAGACTTTCAATGAAGAGGACAGTCCGATCGTCGATAGCTCCAAAATTATTGATAAGCTGTGGAAGGAGCAATATGAGAAATTCAAGAATCCACCAAAACCAGCTGAGCCAATTGCAACTCCGAAGAAGGAGGCACCGACTCCATCCACTTCATCCCGCCCATCAACAAGTGCCAATCCAGGAATTCCAGAACGGCAACGACAGCAAGCAATTTATCTGGCACAACAGCAACAATTCATTGCTGAGATCGCCAAACTCCCACCAGCACAGCAACAACTGGCACTTCAAATGATGGGAGGAGCTGCTGCTGCTGGAAATCCTGCACAAGCTCAGGCGCTCATGATGCAGATGCAACAAATGCAGCAAATGCAGCAGATTGCTCAGATGCAGGCTCTTCAAGCGGCAATGCTCGGAACACAGTCAACTCCGAAAAAAGAAGCGAAAAAAGAGGAAGTGAAGAAGGAAGAGGTGAAGAAGGATGATAAACCAACAAGCTCTGCGGCTTCTGATCCGAAGAAAAAGAAGGAGGTGGAGAAGGATGAGCCAATGGAAGAGGATGATGAGGATGAGGAAGAGGAGATCATTATCAAGAGAAAGGTAAAAATTGATAGGAAAAAACTTCATAAACTAATTATTTATTTTCCAGGAACCAACATCCGGCCGCCGAAAGTCCCGCCCAACTCGTCGTTATTCGAATGAAGATTACGACGAGGAAGATGATGATGAAGAATAATTCTTCCCCCTTCCAAAAACAACTTTAAAATCTCTCTCCCTGTTTTCTCTCTGCTCTCACATGATCTTTTCTCTATAATACATGCAGTTTTCTCAATCTTTTCTCAATTTATTTATTCTTTCCCATTTGAATATTCCCTCAAAACGTTTTAATCAAACTATTTATTACACTGGCAACACACTTTAAGCTGTCTCTATATTATCTTTTCCATATTTATTGTGTCTTGGTTTTGAACTTTTATGAGTAAAAAATAAATTTGTGAGAAAATTAAGTTGTCGTTCTTTCTTTTTGGTTAAGAAATTTGGGGATTTTTTGTGTTTTTCCTGATTTCAGGGTCTGCTCTTGAACAAATCTGTAAAATTGATGAATTTTATGTTTAAAAAACAAAAATGTTTATTTTAAAGATTTCCCTGTGAAAAAACAAGCTGTCTCAATACCAAACAACCCCCCTATCGGCCGAAAACGCGCAGAAAATTTGAATCGAAAAATGGGAGAGCAAGTGCGCTCTGCCGCACACAATAAACACGCCGCGTAACAAATACATTTGAATTGTGACGCTCGACCTAAAAACTTATAATTTAATAAGAATGCGTTGCGTTCGAGAACCAGCGAAACGAAAAAGCAATGATCTTGTCAGGGACAATGCGAACTATAAGGTTAGTCTTGATTATTTTCAAAAAATTGGTTATTTTGCTGGGAATATCGATTTTTAATGAATTTTTGGGTTTTCAGAGACAAAAATCAATGTCAAAAGAAGGATCGCCAATTATGGAGGAGAATTTGACTCCAGATGCGGTTATAAGCAACGTATGTATTTGATTGAATTCGATTTTCCCCTGAAAACCCAGAAATCGATCATAAATCTGAAATTTTCAGCTTCAAGACATCGTAAACAACGCTCTTTTGAATAAGGAACTTCCAAAAGCAGCTGTCATCGAACTGAAAGGATTCGATGCTTCAGCTACTACGATGGAAGAATATATGCAGAAACGAGAGGAAATTCGACGAATGGTCGGCGATTCCGAGTTTTTCGACAGAAAAACTGAATTGAATCTTGGAGTTGTGAGTTATTTTTAGTATAATAATTATTATCTTCTTCTTATTAGGCTTCACTTGCTGGTGCTCAACTTGAAATCGACAAACGAATTACCACGAGAAGAATGAGCCGTAAATTGCATGATGAGTGTGGAATAAATGAGAGAGACATACTCTACAAAGGACTCGATTATCACGGAACGGAAACTCAAGCCAGCAAAGACCTCAGATCGTAAGTTGAATTCACAGCTGTTTTCTTTAATTATCATCTCTTTCAGTTCTCGTCAAGCATCGATTATCGAGTCATGCGTCGATTTCCAAAAACAAATGCAATGGAAAATCGGAATTATGGATCAGGTGAAGGCGAAAGCAAATCCACTTGGGAAGACTTATCCGATGTCTGATGGACCCAGTATCAGAACTCGTGGTGGACAGGACAAGCTGAGAGAGGAGATGAAACGACAGAAGAAAGAGTTGGAGAAGAATCGAAAGAGAACCGAGGACAATCCATTCCAGACGCCACAAAAGAAGTTGGAGTTCAATGCGTTGGATGAGAGAAGAGTGAGTTGATTAGAAAAAACTGCCTATTAAGTCTTTCCTTTTGCAGATCATCGAGAACTATCAACTAGAAGTCGCTTCAGAAGTTCGTACTCATCGTCCAACAGTCTTCCGTTCCATCGCTCCGATTCCATACAATATCAACATTCTCGACGATGAGAACAGCGATGAAGAGATGGAATTTTGAATTATCCATTCTCACAACACCCGCTTTATTATTATTTTTTAATCATTCTCCATCCTTAAACGGAATTGTTTACTGTCATTTCTTCTCTCCCAAAAATCATCTAGAAACGGAACCTTCGCCGTACTGAATTCCATCGATTCCGGTATTGTCAATAGCATGTATTTTCTTTATTTACTCGGGTGTTCTGAAAGAAAAGTAGTTGTACACACTCATAAACGTCGTAAAAATTATTTGTTTTTCTAATAATTAATGTTTTTATCGTGAACTCTAAATTGTTTCACGTTGAACGCGTTGGCAAATGGGAAGAAATCCACGAGAAGTTGTTTATTACCGTATTAGAAGAAGAAGAAAATAAGGGGGATGTCCGAGGATACTCCTCCGTCCACCCGCACTGCCATAGTTCAATCAGGGTTTTCGAATGCGAAACCCGCTTCAAAGACCGCTCCCAACAACACGTAAGTTGAAATTTCAGATTTTCGGATTATTTGGAAAGCGGGCGGTTCAATTCAAATCGTTTCCAGAATCCCGTTCACCGCATCGTTTTTCACAATCCTGTCCATCGTCGGAGCTCTTCAAGTCTCGGCGATTTCCCCGAATATCGGCTCGATTCTCTCTTTAATCGTATCACTGTTCACCTATGAAGTTAGCTTTAAACCCCTTTCCATTGGAAACCAATCCATTTTCAGTGGCTCGGACTTCATTTCGCGTCGATGACGAGAAGTCGTCGTGCGTGTTTCGACGTCGCAAATGTGTTGGAGACGTATCAGCCGAGAGCCAGAACACATGGGCATCTTTTTGTGGTAGGGAAAGACTTCCTTCTATTGAAAGATAGGGTTTCTGTTTCAGCCGGATCCACCGACTCCATGCGTGAAAATCGCTGAAGAGGGAAGTCAGCACAACATGCCAAAAGAAAAGTCTGCTTTTACGAATGCCAGAGATTCTGTAACCATCTCAATTGATCCATCAACTTATTCTATGATTTCAGCACTATGAAAATATGTATCAAAAAGCCCAGCAAATGGCGAAAGAAATGGAACAAATGGAAAAATTCGCGGCGAGTCCGAGTCTCGACGCATCTCAAAACGTCGAATTGAAGCCAGCAGATCCTGAGAAAGACAAGAAAGAAAGTGAAGAGAAGGCGAAGGCAGCGAGGAAGAAATATGATGAGGATATGGCGAAACCGTTTAGCTGTTAAAGCGAACATGAATATAAATCGAGCACAATGGTCAATTAGTTGAAATAAATATTTTTATTTATTTATTTAATTTGTTCTTTTTTGCCCTTTTGAATTTTCAACTTCTGATCTTTCCCTGATTTCCTGTTTATACCTTCATCGGTTCAAAAATGACGGTGCAGAAAAGAGAAGAATATATCCGGAAACCTCCTACTCCACTTGACGAACATGAGCAATAAAATGAGATTCAATCAACTGTGAAAAGTTCAGAGCACAAAAATCTAAAGGTGTTTTTAGGTTTCTTCCGTGTTTATTTTCGAATTTTCTGCTAACTTTTTTTGAAATAATAGTTTTTTTCGAATAGAACGCGTGGGTGGTGTCATTCAAAACGTCATTTGAAGTGGTGCAGTGAGAGAGGGTGGCAATTACGGATTGAATGGATATTTTGGATTGGAACGATGAAGAAATGACCGTGCACTTCTTTTAATTCAGCTTTCAGAATTCGGACTGAAATTTGTCCACTTGAAATCTCTAAACTGCGTCAAAGTCGATGTTCTTTTTATCAAATCAAAGCAAACAGACTGATTAAACAATAAAGTTTATTTCCTTGTGTTTAAAAAAATTCGCTGCAGAAGATCAAAGTAGAATGAACGGACCAATTTCGTCCTCTTTGCAGCTCATCCGAAATTCCGTTTTTCGAACTTTCCATCTCACTAACGAAGCGAAAAATATCATAGTTTCAGTATGAAGAAAAAAAGAGTTTCAAAGACTAAAATTTCTAAACTCACGCTCTAATGATTTCAGAAGAAAGAAGTATCTAGATCGAACTTTTTTTCTGTTCATTACTTTCTTTTTTCTTCTTCTTCCGGTTCCCCTTATTTTGAGTTTTAAGCTCGAAAACTCGAAAAACCTGTTTACATTCAAGAATACAGATTTGTGTCGTGGTGGTCGGGGGAGCAAGAAAACGGCGCTCGTTAACTTTATGACCCCGAGGCGATTCGCCTAACACGGAGAGAAAGAAAAAAGAGAGAGAGAGAGAGAGAGAGAGAGAGAGAGAGAGAGAGAGAGAGAGAGAGAGAGAGAGAGAGAGAGAGAGAGGATTCTCTTGTTTTCGAGTTCAATTTGAATTTCTTTTTTCTCTTTTCCAACCAGAGAGCCTTTCCCAGTTTCCGGGTCAGTTTAAAGAGAATCTTCCTTTTTCTCTCTTTCAAGAAAATTCGTTTTGTTTTGTTCTTTGGGCAAACATCTTCTTAGATGATGTCTTTTCGGGGTGTCTAGTCAGTTTTTTTTGTGTTCCACGATGCAAAGAATCATGATGTTTGGACAAGGATTCCAGGAGGATTTGGAATTTTTACTGTCGGGAGGTGGTACCTACTGTAGAATGTGGTCGTTTTGTTAAAAAGGCTATATCTCAATTCTCATAAGAGATACGGAAAAGTTGTCAACTCAGAAAATGTTCAGCTTGTTATAAGCAATATTTCATCAGTTGACAGTTTCTTGATATCACTAATGGTACGCGAGATATAACTGTGTTTATAAAGAGCGCAGACAATCAGAGATTCTAGCTTCCTCTACAACTCTCATTTTCAGTTGATCTTATCTCGGTTTCCAGAAGTCATACAGAAAATTTGTCAAATAAGAAAACGTTCTGCTTGTTATGATAAATACTTTATTATTTGACAGTTTTTTTATATCTTTATTGGGAACCGAGATATAGATCTGCTAACTGCCCTATAGATCAAAGGACTCTCTCATCAACTTCACAAAGAATTAAAAATTCTCTTCTGACCGACTCTCTCAAGGTACATTTTCAGAACATACAAAAAGAAAAAAAAAGATTTTTGACTCCCTTGTGACCTCTACTAACTACTTGTTTTCTCTTTTTCTGCCCAAAAAAATATTCTCACTACTTCATAAAAAATGAGTTATTTTGCTGGTGAAAAGTAAAAAAAACGAATAAATTGTTTTCCACAAAAAAAGAAATCCAGACTCATTTTCACCTTCAGTCCTTTTCAGTTCCATTTACCTCTTTTTCTGATAATTTTAAACGAAAAAAGAGAAAAAGAGGGGGCGTGGCTTGCTAAGTACTTTACCTATTTTGACTCTCTTTTTTACTACAATCCAGTTTCTTCGTATAATAATAATAATTGTGTTATCGTGGTCTGTGAAATGAAGAGAAGAAAAAAGAATGAGGAGGAGTGTCTGGAGTTGAATTCGTTTAGCATTTCATTCTCTTTTTGAAACACTTTTCTTCTTCCTGTTTTTGTTTTTTTTCTCATTGGTCTTTGTCGTTTTTGAAACCGTCGATTTCCCATTGAGTGACCTTTAGACTAAAGTTCGGAGCATTTTTTTTTAACTGATGTTAAAACCAGAGGCTGCAAATGCGCTCTATTGAAAATTTGGTCGAAAATTCAAACTTTTGATAAAAGTTCAGCTATAGAACTACTAGAAGAAAAAAGAAAAAAAAAGAGCAAAAGAGGATTTAGATGGATTACCTCCCTAACTCTTGAGATCAATTCCTTGAAACACGGGACACATAGATTAGGCTTATCTCCTTCCATTCGAGGTAATTCAGGTCAAATCCACCCCAATTTCCCTAGATTCAGAATCCATGGAATTTCGAAATCTTCTAGAATCCAATTCATTATTCTTGAAGAACATTGTGACTCTTCTCCCCATTTTTCCCCCGATTTCATTCGTCTCAACTCACACGAAAAAAGAGAAAGAACAAGTCAGAATACATATTCTGAGTCATTCGTTTTTTTCGGATTCTGTTCCGAATTGTCTCTTATTTTGATGATTTCTGATTTTTGATTGGAGTTGAGTTCTAACCAAATCATAAAAACTTTGATTGCTCGAGGGAGAGAATCTTTCGATTTCATTCTCGAAAGCCTTTGTTATTCTGTTTTCGTTCAATTTTTCTTCCGGCTTTGCCCATTTTCAGCAACATTTCCTTTACTCTTCGCCTACCACGTTCACACCTTTTTATGGATGATGAAGAAATGGGGGTTAGTTGGGGTTGACCGAATAGGTTGGTCTTACGAGGTCCTTTGCCGGACAAGGGCAACGAGGTCTCCGCCTACTATTTTCGTCGGATAAGAAACTACAGACTTCTAGTTCAAGCCCAACTAAGCCTACTATTCGGATGAGTTTCAAAGCAGACAAACTTGTTCTCTTCTGATGGTAGCTCCACACGATCGTTCGAGAAATCGTCAGACCGTGGACAGCAGGTGGTCCTACCGGATCGGATTTCGATCCGAATAGAAGCTGAACCTAGTTATCAGATTTTGTTGACAAATCCCAGTTTTAACGGAAAAAATAATTTGATCGAAGTTTTACTAACCCAATAGCTAGTTCCAGACCCCTTTTAGGTCTAACTCCGACATTGCACTATTATCTGGTTGTGGTTCGTCAACAGATACCCTTTCTCTGGACAAACCAAAGCCACAACTTCCAAAACCTGTATTTCAACACCTTTTCCTCAATTGTCCTCATCCTCTTAAAAAAAATAAGATTCTTCCTCTCTTCCTTCATCTCCAGCTCGTCTCCACCCCCATTTCATCCACAATAAACATGTATTGGCACACGAAGTGTATAAAGAAAACAGCTGTGTCTATCTGTGTTTTTATCTGGAAAATTGTCTCGGTCCATTTGCTTCCCCCGACGTTCGTCCCCGTTCCTCACCGTTGAATTATGTACTTCCAGGAAATAAATGGAATATTCATGAATATTTCACCTGTTTTCTTTTCTTTTTGTTGTTCAAATGGTGGGACTCTTTTTTGGATGCAACCGAAATCTTTTTTTCTGTGATGTTTGGTTGAATGGACCATATGGAATTCTGTTTTTCCTGCAAAATCCTGAGACAAAAATCCATCCTCTAATATAACGGCATTGTATTTTGATCTCTTGTCAACTAATAGTTCATATTCCTTTGCTTCACTGATTCTGAACCTTCTGAATTCTAAGAAATCCAATTTCACCTGCATCTTTGACCTATTTTTTGATTATTGAAAAAGTAATCATTCAAAAAAAAATATAATTTTTTGACTAATTTATGAGTTTGCGTGTCACTTTATAATCATTTTCCCAATTGATCTAGCTATCCGAGTCATCATTTATATTTTTTGTAGTTTGTGTCCACCCCCCAATTTCCGTTTTATCTCTATTTCGAGTTGAAATTCCCCGTATTCTGGAAAAAGGAGTTTATCATGACTTTTCAACTTTTTCTTTTCGTTATTTATCTTTTCCCATCTGAAAGTGACGTTTTTGCAAAATGAGAAGTGTCCATCATTCCTTTTTTTTTCCAGAGAGATAAATTGACTTCAAGTCAAATTAGTCACCATTCAGGATAGAATAAAAAATAAAGGTGTTTGATCAGTTTTTATCAAAAAGTTATATTTTTTATTTAGAAAACTGTTCATTGAAAGGAGTTCGAAAATCCCGATTTATTTCAATAGGTGGCTCCCAAACGGTATAACTTTGTTGAGAATCAAGATAGAAGAAAATTTTCAACTACTGAAATGTTCAGCTTAACGTGGCCTATATAATATATAATATCTCATTAATTGACACCTTCCCGATATCTCTTAAAATGAGCGAGATATAACAGTTACCGTATAGAGCCCAGACAGCTAGACACTCTTGCCTTCTCTGTACTCGCGCCTGATAACTCGGATATCTCTGCTCCCATTGGAGATACAGAAAAACTGTCAACTAATAAATTGTTAAGCTTCCCATAAGTTACAATTAATCAGTCGACACCTTCTTGAAATGCTCACTACGAATCTAGTTACGCTTCCCCTAAAAGACCTTTATTTCCAGTATAAAAGTATCTGAACCTGTGTTTCCTTCTAGACACTTCTCATTCCCAGAACCTATTTTTGTTTTCCAGAAATAGTATGATGAGAAAGCAAAAAAAAGAACTGCTCTTTTTTTCTATTTTTTGTTGTCTGATTCTTCGTTTGTCATGTCCACCTTCTTCTTCTCATCGAACACTTCCTTTTCCCCTCTTCTCCTTTTTTTTCAACTTCTCACTCCATCATTCCCATTTCGGGAAGTCCTTTTTTCTTCTTTTTTCTTTTCAACAAAATCGTATCCTCATTTCCCACCCATTTATATATCTCTCTCGGAACCCAATTCAAACATTTTCTTAAGAGATTCTTTTAAAGAAGTCGGAATGTGTAAAGAGCAATTGGTTTTTCTTTTTGATAGATATCTTCTTCTTTTTCTTCTTTTCTCTTTTTTCTCTGATGTTCTCTTCGATTATTTATGATCGTGTTTTGTAGAGAATTGAGGTCCATCACTTTTTCAAAAATTTCTCGATTTGTTTTTTAGAAAAAAAAGGTCGGGTAGAGTTGAAAACAAGTACATTGTGATGAGTCAAATAACAAAAGATTTTGAAATTTTAAGATCTTCATGGTTCGTAGCTTGGAGCACCTTGGTGCTGCAACCCTCTACCTTCAAAACTACCTAGATCTCCCCTATCGATAACTCAACCCAAGAACGTCACTTTTTACTTTTCAACCACAAAATATATCATTTTTAATAGGTCCTCAGGTCCCATTCCTTCTTTTTTCCTTCTTCCATTAGTTCTCATGACACCATTCCACCCACATTTTCAAATAATAAATTCTGTGAAACCTGGAACTCACTAACTCAAAGAAATACCACCAGACACTAAAACAACCCAATTCCAGTAATTCAAACCCGAAAATCAAATTACTAAACCCAAAGTAATTCTCCAATCATGGCCCTGAATTCGCTGTCAATACACCATAAACGAATGATCATTAGTCGTTTTTCTGGTGAGGGTGGATGAAAGAAAAAGGAAAATAAACAGGTGGAAAAAAAAGGAAAAATCTAATTATTCTTATTCGGCTACACACACTTTTTGACCATTGATGCATCGAAAAAATGTTTTTTTCATTTTTCGAAAAAAAAACATCATCAGAATTTTGACCCTTTCCAGTCCGTTTTCTCCATTTGAAAAATGATTCAAAAACAGTAATCCTCGTGCTCTTTTTTCATGTTTCTTCTTTTCTTTTTCGTGTCTCCTTTCCAGTTGTTTTCAACATCCATCATTTACTCGGCTTGTTTCTTTTTTGTGTCTACTCTATTCCTCACAAGAAAGTGGGCGGAGCTTGAAGTGCTTGCCAAGTTCATGCTCTGTTGCATTCCTTTACTTTTTCTTGTGCAAAATATGGTTCCATTTCTTCAGATGGAAATGGAAGAACCGATAAGCTGTTTGACGTCGCCAGAGCAACGACTTCTAGAGGAGAGGTAAGATTAGATGTCACTAGAGATATCTCCTGTTCAAGTGAGTGTATCTCGGTTCTCAGTGAAAATTTTGAAAAGTTGTCAATTGATGAAATGTTGTGCTTAATAAGATGAACATTTTATTAGTTGATAACTATTTTGTATCTCTTCTGGGAACCGAGATATACCGCTTTTAAAGAGACGCATAGAAAGCAAGTCTGCCTGCGCTCTATCTGTGGTCATGACTCGCTTACCATAAGAGATATCAAAAAGATGTCAACTAATAAATTGTTGCCCTTAATAAACTATACATTTCATTAGTTGACAACTTTTTTGTATCTCTTCTAGAAACCAAGTTATCCCATTTTTATTAAACCCTCCAATATTCAGATTCTACATAAATGGAGTCTTCGGCACAGTGATCGCCGTATTCGGTGTAATTGCAAATGGATTTCTTGCAACTCTATTCTTAACAAGAACAATTTATAGGTGAGGTTTTTAATGTCGAAACATGTTTTATATCCGTATAGTCGAAGGTCATGACACCTGGTCCCTTTTTCTTTCTCTCTCAATTTTTGTGATTGGAAAGTGGGGGACGGATGAAGTGTGCAAAAATGAGTCTCAAGGTTTTTGGGAGGGTGCTAGTCTGAGTGACAAATCGGTTGGATACTATTGGAAGAGAAGAAGAAAGAGGGTCAAAGAATGTTCTTTTTTTGCAACTGTTTTGAAAAAGAAAAAGATGAACAGAAAAAAAAGACGATTTTTGAAGAATATACGAAGAATCATAAACTATTACACTGAGTCAAATAGACTTGTGACGTAGTTTTATGGCGGTTCCGTTGATATGAAGGATCAGAATTCTTTTGGAAGGAAAAACTGACTTCCTGGGCTGAAAGGAAAAGAATAAGCATATTTCCCACTCAAATTACGTAGAATTACTCAATTTCCAAAAATACCTCGATAGAATCCCACGGGTTTTTCCGATTCTAAACTACGTTTTTTTCCAGGAATTCTCCATTCTTTTTTCTCGGGTTCGTTGCACTTTTTGATACACTGGTTGATGCAACATTCCTGCTTTTGTTGGTAAGTTTTTGCTTTGGGTTTAAAATGTGGGTTTGTCTGGGTACACCTTTCAAAATATTTCTGTTGGACTGTCGATACGCTCAAAATTGTTTGAGTAAAACCAAATTTCAGCTTAGAGGTCCGCTTAGATTACTCTGCAACCCCTTATTCCAACACCAATTTCTTGTATTTCTGATGTTTGACTCTTCCCTCCTTTTTCTGATTTCACCCCAATTTCCGTTTTTTGCTCCTTTACTCCTTTTCTTCTCCTTCTTCAAAACGCCCAAAAAAGGCATTAGTGGGGTGAGAAAATGATCAAAAGAATGTCTTGAGGGGTTGGATTTAAAACGCATAAAAATTGGGGTCGAAACAGAAGAAAGAGGAGGAGAAGAAGAAGAAAAAAGAAGAAGTGGTCACGAAATCGGCGGTTTCCGGATGGAAAAAGAAATGGAAAAGGGACCTTTCCGGTGGGAAAAAGGGACTGTCTATCGGAGAAAAAATCTTCGATCCGGAAGGAAATTGACCAATTATTAGCGAAAAGAGGGTGCGAAGTTGATGGATAGGTGCCGGGTATCTCTTAAAAGTTTTTGGAATCAAATCCCGCTATCAATTCATTGTTTAGAACTCCCTTATAAGCTTCATTTTGTCTGAAAATGCGAAGTTTTAAGAAACATCCAACTTCGCCACAGTTTCGCCACAGTTTCGGCGCAACGTAACCCACACCTGTCCCATGCGCTTCCCAACTATCCGAGAGAACCTTTTAGAACTGCATTTCTCTCAAATATCGGTATTTCTTTTTCCTCTGTTTTTTTTTGCCCACTGATGGCGTGTCAAGGAGTGAGAGGGCGTCCATCATTTCTCCGTAAAAAGAGGATTTTTCCTCTAATCCTTGGTGCACCAATACTTGTATGGCGGGAAGGGATTTTAGGAGAGAGCACGTGAATCTAAAAAAAAAAAAATAATTTTCAGCCTCTTGAAGTGAGTTCTGTCTATTACGAAGAAAGTGTCGCCTATCAAATATGGTTGAAATATGTAAGACACGTGTATTTATTCGCTCAAATCGTCAAGATCTCTTCCGTTTTTTCGTTGATTATGGCTAGTATTGAAAGGTAATGCTCTTTTATTAAAGGGATTTTAGACTAATTACAGTAACCTTTTTTCTAGATACTGTATGACAAAACACTGGACATTCGTTGGATTCGAGATGCGTACTCGATGGATGGTCCTTTTCTTTTTAGTTTGTGCAGCAGTTTTCATCAAATACATGTCAGAAGAAGCTGTCGTTGTGACAAGAGAAAACTGTTTTGGATTCAGAAGATGGGCGGTGAAGATACAAAGAGGAGAATTAGGACATATGGGATGGCTTCATTCACTTGCAATCTTTCTTCCATTCTTCACTTTAATATTTTTAAACGGAGGAATTGTTCGAATGTTAAGAAAACAAAATGTTCAACAGCTGAGATCACTGATTGCTGAATTAACATTAGGACATGATTTATCAAAGATTCGAAGAAAGAATTTGAGAAGTGCCACGAGAACTCTCATCGTTATCATTTCTGCATACCTCATTTCAAATCTTCTCAGTTTGATTCTCATTATTACCGAGTATTTTAATCCAGGTACGGTACCTTTTTTGGAATTCTCATCTCAATGTCTTCTAGATTATCTTCATGTCCATCATCCTGATCTAAATCGATTGGCAACTGATTCAGCTGCTCTTCTAACTGTCGTCGGAAATGCTATTCGTTGTCCTGCTCATATATTCAGTAATTCCGAAATTCGAACACAATTCCGGATTATGTTATGCGGGGAAAGAGAGAAGAAAGTGAGTGAATTCTGATTTAATTCTTCCATTTCTCTTATTTTTTAGGAAGTGAAACAACTAACAGAACGTCGTCGAACACAAGAGAAACTTGATAATCCATGGATGGCATTGATGTGGGTGTCAGCCAATAATCAGACTTCAGACGATGATCGAGCCGCTTTTATGCCACGAGCATTCATAAAAAGACATTCTGCAATTGCTATTGTCTAATAATTTGTTGTGAAATCCATAGAATCTAGTCTCATAATAATGCGGGTAACTTGAAATACGAGGTCAATTTTTTATAGTCATAATTTGATAAATAAATTTTCCAGAAACAAACGTTATTTTTTTGAATTTTGATAACTATGAAATGAATTTTAACAGAAAAAGAAACAAAAACAATAATAATCTATTCAGCTTTTCTCTCATTCTCCTCTTCTTTCTCAGCCAACCGTCTTCTATAACACTTTTTGGTGATTCCATTGAAATATCCGAGATAAACCAAAGTGATTGCACGGAAAATTCCAGCAAGAGCACCTTGAGTCAGAGCACGGAATAGAGATTTTTCTGGGGATGCTCCAGCAGTCAATGTTCCAAGCATCCATCCATCGAGCCCAATGGTTGTAGCGTAGTTTCCATCGGCAATGTCCTTCAGATGAGCTTCGGCGACGAATTTTGGAGTAAAGAGGCCTGCAGCATCACTCATCAATTTAGTTTCTTCTGGCATTGTTTCTTGTTCCAACTGCAAATAATTTGTTTCAATGAATTCAGTTTACGAATCTTTTTACCTTGAATCCTTCAGTATCCGTATTCGGTGGATAAAGAACTCCAACATTAACCTTATACGGAAGAAGTTCCATATGAAGAGTGTCAGCGAATCCACGAAGAGCAAATTTAGTTGGAGAATACGCAGAATATCCAAAGATGGCGAATTGTCCAGCAGCCGATGAAACAAACGAGATATGTCCAGTTTTTCTTGCTTTCATATCATCAACGACAGCTCGAGTAGCATAGACAGCACTCAGATAATTCACTTTCATTTGTTTCTCGAAATCGGTGACTGGAAGATCACAGAATGGAGCTTGAACACTGTGACCGGCATTGTTGATGAGGATGTCAATTGGTCCGAGTTCTTTGGCACATTCATCAAATGCTGCTTTGATAACCTCGTATTCAGCTGTCATATCAATCGATTTCCATTGAACTTTCTGGCATTGTCCACGTTGATCGGCAAGTGTTTGGAGATCTCCACAGGCTCTCTGAAATCGTTCATTATGTTATATCACCAATTATAATACTGACCTTGAGATCATTAACATTCCTAGCAATAATAGTGACATTGCATCCTCTCTCAATCAATCCAGCAGCAAGTTGATATCCGATTCCCTTAGATCCACCGGTAACAATTGCGTGTCGACGGAAGAAATGGAAATCACGACGAGAAGGCATCGAGAAGAAAATGAATAGAGAAGCAATTAGAAAAAGAATAAATCCAGTGACTGGAATAAGGACAAGCCAAACCAGCGACATCTTAGATTATTGCGTCGGCTGTGGTTTCGGTTAGCTGAAAAATAAGAATTTTCTTGAGATCAATCGAGAAAAAACGAACAGTATGAAGATGAGCGGCGATTCGTTGCCCTTGGAAGAATCCTTTCGCCGAGAGAGCTGCCCAGACTTGTTGAATTTCGTTGCCAGGAGCGACTACTGAGCCACGACGCGAATCACTGTCGTATTCGGAAATCTGCAAAATAAAAGTTCACGGGAAAATTAAAGCTGCGAAATTTCAAAGCAAAAGTTGAATTTATTGGAGAAAATGCATAAAATGTTCTTGAAAAATAGTCGATTGAAGAGTCGAACGACTCAAAGTACGAGAAACTAAATATTGACTTTCGCCTCAAGTCGGTACTTTGATCAGCGGTCAGAGAGAACGGAAAAAGTAATAAATAATGAGTGTTTTCCTTCGAAAATCTCTATTAAATAAAATAAAAGAATTTTACCTTTACAATCGGTCCACAACTCCCAAAAATCTCTCGAATCGCCTCGTGGACGAACAATTCGAATTGATCGATCGAAAATGTTCTCTTATCAGGTAATTCACTGCAAATTGATTGACTACACATAGGGACCGCAACATTTTTTTTTAAAATTATTTTTTCCTGAAAATTTTGATTTCAATGTGTTCTCCTCTCTTGTAATAGGCCAATTCCAAAATTTTAGAGAAAACTGATGAACCATTCTCGAGTTTCAGATGTTTTTGTACGTTACCCCAATGTACTGATTTTCTCCTCATGAAATTGCGGTGCGCAGAAAAATGGGCGGGGCTTGGCGACGCAACCCTGCGGCGCGGTTATTTTTTCTTTTATTGCGAGACCCAAATTTCAGCTGTTATTGGATGAAACCACAAGGAAAATAGTTTTTTTTTCGGTAAAAAAATATGAATTCGATTTGCAAAAGAAAAAAAACATTTTGACCGACCTGGGGTCGAACTCGATACCAATTTTACAAAAAACAAACGCGCTACCCACTAGGCCACGGACGAAACTGCCGGCGCGCGCAAGAGCAAGTAGAAGAAAGGGGGTCGGCTGCGCTAATTTTTTCTATCAATTAATCACAATAATGAGGAATAAAAGGAGATAAAACTTTTTTCGGCTACAGTCAAATTTATTTTTTCCAAAAGGATTTTGTCGGAAATTTTGCGTTGAATCCAATGGTGAAGAGAAAACAAGCGACACGGCCCTGCATTACCGTCAAAAATAGAAAAAACTGTGATTTTGGATAATTTGTGATTTTCAGATGAGTACGAAAATTACTTAAAAGGCTCCAATCTTTCTGAAACTTTGTTTCTGTATAGATTAGGACTTGTTCTATAAGAATCAGTCAAAAAAAGTAGGGGTCATCGCTGAAAATTTTTTTCTATTTTTGATGGCAGTTTGGCTGAAAATACTGGAATTCGGCTACAATAAAAATTGAATCTGAGTCGAAAAACGGATTTCCCGTATCAAAAACTGCCAGAATCCATTAAAAAATGTAGCGACACGAACTTTTGTGAACTATTTTTAGCCGACTTTGTTGAAGCAATCCCTATTTTTCACCACTTTCCTACGTTTTTCTTTGAGATTTTTCATGATATCAAAAAACTAATTATTCCATTGAATTCTACGTAGTCGATTACATAAGGACTGGTCGAATGTGTCTCAATATTTTTTTCCAAGCTCTTCATATAGTACTTCAAAGTTGGCGAGATGCCGCGTGTGAGGAAAATTCGGTCGCCCCGCCCCCTTTCATTGCGGTCCCTAACTACACACGTTTATATGGCCTCCAACTTACATTCTGACTCCTAAACGAGCAAAATCAGCCTCGATTTGATTTCCTGTCTTGTTATTTCCCATAAAATTATTCTGAATTTTTTTGATTTGCTGAAAATTTTTTAAGACTTGAAATAATATAATCTGGAAAAATCAACAAAAAATTTAACAATCGATTATAAAAGAATATTACGAGGATGAAATTATTCATTCAGGTGTTAGTGATTTTATCAAGTGTGCAGTAGTGGTTCTTCGATTTGATTCTATTTTCCTTAGGAACAGTTCAAGATCAAGTGGTTCAGATAAATAATTTTGTACAGATAATGAAGGGAACATGAAAGGAGATAAAATACAATTTACAGGCGTTTATCAACGAGCATTCGCAGTTCCTGGCGATTCGAATTTCTTGCGGAGAGTGATGGATCCACGATGACGACGAACAACTTCCAGATGGTATTTGTACAGATATCGTTGAAGAAGAGAACTCGATGCACGATCACGGAAACGAGTTTCGAGGACGAGCTCACCGCGTCCTCCTTCACGAGCGAATCTGAAACATTGCACTCATTGGGAAACTTCTGGCAGAGAATTTATTTCACTTCTCGATTTTCTTCTGCATGCTGGACGTCTGATGAACATTTGGTTGAGATCTTCTGATATGAACTCGTCGATCGAACGGAGTCTCGAATGGATTACGAGTTGGAGTGGTATCACCGACCCAATCACTTTGCTCATCATCAGCTTCACGTCCTCTATTGTCCTCGGATACTGATTCGTCGCTGGAGGAGATGTGCGATTCAAAACCGTCACAATCCATGTATTTGCCTGGAAACAAAATGATAAAAAAATAATTCAAAAAGTTAGACATACTTTCAGCTTTAGCTCTCGGCGTCGGATCAACATCCATTTGTTGTCCCTTTCTCTTTGTTCTCTTCTTACGACGAACTGCTCGTTCTTCACCATTTTGAGACGATTCTGGCAACGAATCCGATTCGAGAGTTACGTTTGCAATCTTCTTCGACACTTTCTGAAACTATCCGTTTATTAGCAAAAACTATTCAGTAGACTTTGAAAAACTAACGCGACACTCAATGTCCTCCTCATCGGGATCGCTAGTTTGGTCTTCACGTTCGCTGAGATCCATCTGAAAAAAGAATACAACTAAAAAATGATGAGAAGAAGCCAACAAATCAAAAAACACGAAAAGCATTAGAGACACTTAAAATCAATAGATTGTCGCTTGTTTTGAGAGCGAGGATAGAAAAAGAAACCACGAGACGTTCCTCCGCGACGAAGAGAGAATGCCGCCCAGGGAGAAAAATAGAAACAATAACAAAACAAACGAAGGAAAACGACGTTTATATTTTTCGAAATGATGCATAGCCGAAAAGTTTATTGATGACTTGTTTTTCAACAATTGCGGCGAGAGAAAAAAGATGCCAAAAAGGGGATGAAACGAGGAGCGACGCGTGAATATTTCGAAATCCGACTAGTCTGCACCGAAAAGAACATGCATGTTAACATGTATACAAATGCACTCGTGTTTTTGTGGGTCTTCCTCTTTTCAAACACTGTTTTTGGGATAAATTGAAAATAAATTCGTCTAGAAACAACGTTCCGAAAGCTTAAACTAAGGATTACACAAAAATGTGGGCAGCGAAACAAAAAATTACAAAAACGGGTTTTCCGGGAAAGCTATCAGATGGATATCTGCAGATTAACTTTTTGCGAATAAATTGATCGAATTGCGATCTCTTGTAACTTTTCAACTACGCTCTATCAATTAATTAGTTAATTTTGAATTGAAAAATTAAAAAACAAACGGAAAAACAACGGAAATAAACATTGTAAACGAAATTAAAGAAAACAAGGAAACTGTTTTGGAAAACTCGATAGTCCGCAATATCGCGTGACGGTGTTTGCGGACATTGTTTCGCTTCAATTCCAAACATTTTTCTTCGAAATTCAGAAGCGATTTTCAGCTGGAAGAATGTATTCATTGACGCAAGATGAATATGAAAAACATCGAGGAGCTCTCTTCAGACATTTTCTACCAGATGAGCCAGGAACCAGTAAAGATGGTTAGGGAATTCGAACACAGAAACTTTAACATGTATTTAATCATTCAGGAAATCGTCGTGGTGAGAAATCAGCAGCCCAAGAGTTGATAGAAACAAAACGAAAGTCAATTCAAAGCTATTTTAATCGATTCTTCAGGTGATTATTTCATAATTTTGCAAAATCAATAAAGTTTATAATTAGAGAACGAAAAGGAGAGACGAACGACCACTTCGACTTGAATCGAGTGAAATATGATGAATTGGGAATTCCACAAGACACCGGCGGTTTAAATAGAATTCGATTCAAAGGAGAGAATCTCGGAATAATACCAACTCAGCTGAATCATGTTCCACCGTGGCTCTATCGACATTTCGAATATGCTCATCACGTGGCTCTTCAATTCAATCAACATCAAAAATTCCAGAAGCTTCAGAAGTTACGGAAACTGCAAAAGGAGTTACCAATTGCAGAAAGAGCAACTGAGATTGTTGAGTTACTCAAGACAAATCAAGTTTTGATCGTTGCTGGAGACACTGGATGCGGTAAATCGACACAAGTTCCTCAATATCTTCTGAAAGCAGGTTATACTGGAGTGGCTTGTACACAGCCTCGAAGAATTGCTTGTACTGCATTGGCTCGTCGTGTTGCATTCGAGACGCTGAACCAATATGGAAGTGAAGTCGCTTTTCAAATTAGGTATTCCAAAAGGTTTTTTTAAAGCTTTCAATTAAAATTTATTTAGGTTTGAAACAACAAAATCACAAAGAACAAAACTTCTTTTCCTAACCGAAGGTCTTCTTCTCCGTCAAATGGAGAAAGATTCTCTTTTGGAAAAGTACAATGTAATCATTCTGGATGAAGTGCATGAGAGACATCTGACTTCTGACCTCCTAATCGGTCTTCTAAGAGATTTATGTTCAAAACGAGACGATCTCAAATTGATTCTGATGTCTGCCACAATTAATTTAGATTTATTCAAAGGATATTTCGAAGGAGCTCCAGTTGTTCAAGTTCCCGGAAGACTGTTTCCAATTGATGTTCGATGGCATCCAATCAAACAATTCATTGATCAATCCGAGAAGAAAACATACAAAATTGATCCAGAACCATATCTTCGAATTTTGGAGTTGATTGATAAACAATTTCCAAGTACTCAACGAGGAGACGCTTTGGTTTTTTTGAATGGTGTTGCCGAGATTTCAATGGTTGCTGAGCATTTAAAAGTGAGTTATTCGGTTTGATAATACTCGCTAATAGATGATTTTCAGAATTATGCTGAGCAAACTAAAGGATGGATTATTCTAATGCTTCACAGCACATTATCAGTTGAAGAACAGGATAAAGTATTCGATCAAGCTCCACAGGGAGTTCGAAAGTGTATTTTATCTACAAATGTAGCTGAAACATCCGTAACAATTGATGGAATTCGATTTGTGATTGACAGTGGAAAAGTGAATTTGATCAAACACGAACCAGGAACTGGAACTCAGAAATTAACAGAATTCTGGGTTAGTAAAGCGTCTGCAAATCAGAGGAAAGGAAGAGCAGGACGAACTGGACCAGGAATCTGTTATCGATTGTATTCCCAGGAACAATTTGAGAAAATGGAAGACTTCACGCAATCAGAAATCAATCGAGTATCACTTCAAGAAATGTCTCTTAAAATGATCAGTTTGAATTTGGGATTAGATCCACGCACGTTTCCATTCATTGAAAAACCATCAGAAGATGTGCTAAATGAGGGATTGGAGACTCTGAAATTCCAGAGAGTTTTACGATCAGATAGAGAGATTTTAACATTGACGGCTTTTGGAAATATGGTTTCAAAACTGCCTGTAGATGTTCCAATTGCTAAGATGTTGGTCTATGGATGCGTTGTTGATGAATTGGAAGTGATGCTTACTGTAGCTGCTGGTCTCTCAGTACAATCTCCATTCACAAATCGATCATATCGAGAATTGGAAATTGTCGAGAGAAGAGCCTCTTTGACTTCTTCAATGGGCGATCCATTCACTTTAATTGCCGTGTTTCGAGAATGGGTTCTTCAGAAAGCATTCGAAGGAACAGCGAGAAGATGGACAATGGAAAATGGAATTGATGAGCATCGACTCTATGAGATTAGTAAGCTGAGAAATCAATATCGACAGATTCTAGAAGATGCTGGATTAGTTGAAAAGGCCTCGGCAGCTGAGACAGGAGAAGATGATTCAAGACAAAGAAGGATCGATCAAGGAGAGAAACGGAAACTATTTGATTTGAAACGATCTCAGAGAAACAATGATCGCCGTCAGAAAGTTCTCAACGCCAACAAACATTTTGATAAAATTCTAGAAGACAAAGAGGAAGAAGACCTGGAAGCAGAAAAGGATCCATTGAAAGCTGATGTGAAAACAGTGGAATTCTTGTTGAGTCATAAGCAACGTGACGTGGAAAACATCAGAAAAACTCATAAATTATCAAGAAGAGCAGCTGAAGTCATTCGAGTTATCATTGCAGCTGGTCTATATCCGAATTTTTCGATTCTGGATCCAGTTAATAAATATGGAGTAAGCAATATTAAAAAAAATACTTTTCAAAATTAAATTTTCGTTTTCAGTACGGCCAAGAAATGTTCACTCACACCCGCCTCAAACCATTCACCCAAATCCATCCGAACTCTTCAATTGCTCAATATCATCCGGAAAGTATTGATCCCCGTCAGTCATCCGATGGATTCTCACGTCTTCATCAAATTCCATTTTACGGACTTCTTCTGGAGACAACAAAGCCATATGTCTGTAATGTGATGCCTGTTCCAGCTGTATATTCTCTTTTGGTGGCACAGAAAATTGTGATTGAAGACTGGAAAGAGCTGATTATCGATGACTTTTTGGAATTGAAATTCAAGAATTCTGAGGATTGTAGAAGTATTATTTTGGATGTGAAAGAGATTCGATACGAATTGACGAAAGGACTCGCATCGAAATTAGTTGGAGAAGAAGGATTCAGTAGCCGGAGATTGACTAAATATATCGATTTACTGAATCAGTCGATTGTGGAAAAAGGGATTGAGTTGGCCATTAAAAGAAATGTGCATCCACCAAAAGTTCTGACTGGAATCGGAATTCATTCTCCGGATGGTGGAATTGATAAAGAAGAAGACGTTGATGATCTGGTTCAGAGATACGAGAAGAATGACAATGATAATAGAGATGAGGAGGAAGAGGAAGATCAGAAAGTGATGGAAGAATTGAGATCAGATGTAATGTGCCCTCCAACTCGGGATATGGTAGAAGAAGCTGAAAAGGTGGAGAAAAAGAAGAAAGAAGTTCCGAAAGAATCGTATTATGAGAAATTGTTGAAAAGACAAAAAGAGAAAGAAGATCGAGGAGAAGTGAAGAAACCGAAACTAGAATTAGAAGATGTCAAAGAAGAAGTTTAATATTAAAATATTTATAATTTTGTGTTCATTTCTGCCAAATAATATAATTTATCATTATAAAGCATTCAATTCTTATCGGGGGCCTCCCAAATCCGTCCCATTTCGATTGTGACAAAACTGGTATTCTTGAGATCTTCTCGAGAATCCATAATCTCTTTTATCTTATCTCTTGGCTCCAAATAATATTCATATGATCCCATATGATATGTTCCCCAATGAATTCCAATACTATTCTTTGCACGAATCAATTCATGAACTCCAATTGCCTCTTCTGGATTAATATGTTGAGATTTCATAAACCATCTTGGTTCATAAGCTCCAATTGGGATAGCTGCCAAATCAAATGGACCAAGTTTCTCTCCGAATTTCTTGAATTCACTATCACAATTTCCAGTGTCTCCAGAATAATAGAATCGTCGATTTTTTCCAATCACAGCCCATCCAGACCAGAGACGTCGATTCCGATCAAATGCTCCTCGTTGTCCCCAATGTTGAGCCGGAAGACACCAAATTTGGAATTTCTTTCCGTCTTTCTCGAATTCCGTGGATTCACCCCATGATAATTCAGTGACAGTGGATGATCCATCGATTCCGATTCCATTTGATTCCATCCAACTTTTCATTCCCATTGGGACGAACCATTTGATTTGAGGATTTAGACTGAAAATTAAAATATATTTTCTTTTAGTCCTCTGAATCCACTCACTCTGTAATCTTCTTGACAGCTTCCGCATCCAAATGATCATAATGATCATGTGAAACCACAGCAAAATCCATTTGTGGCAGATCCTTAATTTTCATCGGTGGAGGTCGATATCTCTTTGGTCCAACAAGACTCGTAAACGATGCTCTATCAGCCCATACTGGATCCGTGAGGAATGTGGCTCCTTCTAAGTTCACTAATACTGTAGCATGTCCTAACCATGTGGCGAATAGATCCGAATCACTTTTGAAATCGTCTGATGTGATATTGTGAACCGGGATCTCGACATCGAGAATCTTCTTATCCGATGGCACATTCTCATTGTCCGTTTCCTTGAATCGAAATTTGAATATCGAGGAGAAACTGGGTAATCCATGCCAATTTGTGAATGATTTTGGATTTTCGTATCTGCAAAAAATATCCTATTTTCAAAAAGCTTCTTCGATAATTCTAGGCCATCTAATTGTTTACTCGTTATAAAATCCCATAATTACAAGCTTTTTCATCCGAATTGAAACCATATCCAGGTGGACCACCTGCCCCTAGTCTTTCCGGTTCTCCATAATAATAACCTACGTTTTTCCATTCTTCACCGGCTTCGCGAATTTATCCTCCTGTTCGGTGGTCAATGAGGTTGTCGGTACACTCATCGTCACCTACAAATACACAATATGTCTCTTTGTAATTACAACTTTCTATTATTATTCTTATGGGTCAAAGTAGGTGGAATTGAGTTTTGATACGTACATCTCCGAGAATAAGAAGTCCTAATATTAGGTGAATACGAGGAATCATTTTTAAGAGAGATAGAATGGAATGATTCATTTTTTCTATCGGGGGGTTGGGCTTAGTGAAGAGGTGAAAAGTCATGGAACTAAACAACAACTGTCGCCGTTTTCTTGATGTTAAGAGAATGTTTCATAGAACAAAAATTACAATTTTAATGAAGAGACCCTAATATAAATGCAACCTGAGACATTTTAAAACAAGACAGAAATTGTGAAATATTGAATTCTAGAATAATTAAAATTCAGTCAAAAAAGGTGTTTCCAGCTGACCACGAGTCATTCTTTAGCTCACAATAGAGCACATTTCCCACTATTTTTTATTTCTAGATTTGCATGTTTTCACTTTTTTCTCAAAAAGGCTCATTTTGAACTTACTCCACCACAAGCCATACATGCAACTAATCGACAAAACTCTTTCCGGAATCGTGTCTTCATTTTCATCTTAAACGCTTTTTCATTCTCTTTTTCCGCGTGCTCTCCGCTCCTCTCTCCGCCAATATATTATATTCACTCACCGAAACAATATATCCAATAGAAACTCGTCCCCGAAAGACAACACAAATAGAAGAGACGCAGAGATAAAAGACGAAGAATCTGCTGTGCAAACCCCGAACCGGCGTTAAATGCACCGCCCGTATTTCTCGTTTTCCACGATGAATAGGCTTTTCCGCTCGGCTCGCCACGTGTAAATTTTACGTGGAAAGTTGTCCAGGAATCTTCCTTGAAATATGCTTTTAGTAAAGTTTCTTGAATTATTTGTATCCGTGTCTCACAACAAATATGACCACAAAAAAGCACAGAAAAGTGTGTCAAGTCACAAAATGTGACTCAGTCGGATATCTTCTGATGAAATTACTTCTTTTTTTTGTGATGTGGTTGATTCGGAAAGATTGGGGAACAACAGAAAATTGAAATTTTTTGACCAAAAACAAAAAAGGAGTTTTAGTTTTTCATTGTAACTTGTTCCTAATGTTTTATCAAATGTCGACATTAAACTGTCATTTCCAACATCATTAACAGACTCCAGAATGTCTCAATTTTCTCCAGAGTCAGATTCTGAAATATTGGTTTCATTGCAATCCTCCTAAAAACCAATATATTTCGATGATTCAAGTTTCTTTTCTCTCCCTTTTTTTACTTTTCCCGATTGTTTTAACAATTGTATAAAACATATATTTGTGTCTACATCCACATTGTTCTCTTCCTTTTTCTCTTTTTTCAATCGTTTTTCCAATCACCAAAACCGGTTTTTATTGGTTTTTTTTTTCATCCGACTTTCCAATTACTTCGTTTAAAATTTAACTTACAAGGTCTTCAAATGTTTTTTCACTGTCCTCAATGAGCACCTGACACTTCATTGAACAGCTGATACTTTTTTGAAACTCGTGATCCTTGATTCCCGAGTGCATGATCATCACATTTTTTGTGGAAATTATTTGATGTCATGAGGTAACTGGTACTACTTAATTGACTCTTTAGATAACAGTCTAGACCTTTTTCCTTCAATTAAATTTTCCTAACTTTTTCTCTTGAAAATTCTACCTTCAAACCCCAGAAGATTTATGATTACCATATGTATCCTTCTAATCTCATTTAATCAATCTATCTCTTTTCGGTAACTAAATACATCCTCTCTCCTTCAAAACGTTCAATCGATTTGATTCTTTTCTTTTTCTTCTTTTTCTCCTTCCTCTCCGGTGGTCGTCATGTCAGCTGGGGACAGTGGAATACTCTCTTCCTCTCATACTATTTCTTCCGTTTCACTCTTTTCCGACTCCTTCTTCTCCATTCTCTATCGTTTTGAAACCCAGTCATTCGTTGTTAAAGGCGACGAGACAACCCGCTTTTTCTCTATTTCTCTCCACATCAAAACGCGTTTTATTTTCATATTTCTTTCCTCTCTTCTCAACTTTTCATTCTTCTTTTTGTCTATTTATGCAAATTAGTCTCTTGAGAAGACTTGAAAGAAAAAACTTTATATATTTTTTGTTTTTTTTTTGTTGTTTTTAACTAAAAGAAGAAAAAAGATGGATAACAAGGAAGAAGATAGATTGAAAAGTAGTGTAATATGTCGTTTGAGATCACTTCAACCGGATGAATCGATGATATCACATGAATTGTTACTTTATTTTTTAGTTTCAAGTTACGAAAGAATCTTTTATTTCTTTTAAGAATTGTTGAAATTTTCTTGAATAATTTCTTTTCAATCTTCATTTTTCTCTTATTTTATTTTTTATCTTTGAAACTTTTTAAAATTTGGATTGAAAATTCTGAAATTGATTATTAATTTGCTCCCATCATGACCTTACTCCTCGAGGAGCTCCTCCTACCCATTCATTAAATATTTGTCAACAACTCTAATGGTCTCTTACCCTCAGTAAACAATTGTTGACCATCTGATAACTGTGATAAGACGGTCTTTTATTGTTTACTCCACATCATTAAAATTCGTCTATTTTAGAGTCTTCTTCCCGTTTTCCTTCCAATCGAATCGTGCCATTTTCTTCCCGGCACGTTGCCAAAACGATGACTTTCTTTTTTATCATCCTAACTTGTAAACTTTTGAATAATGCGCTTTTTGCATTCTTCTTACTCTGAATTTCTTACAACCAATTCATTATTTTCAGAGACGACGGGCAGACGGCGGCATCCGGAGACAACGAACCATCCACCACCACCGTCGTTGTCGTCCTCGTCGTCGCTGATGAGTAATCGGAACGGAGGAGGAGGTGGAGGCGGTGATTATCACGAAGTCATCGAATCACTTCGACGCACTCAACTCATATTCGAAGAGGACGATAGCGCGTCGGAATCCACTCCAGTGGTGAGCACACCGGCTTCCTCAACTACCAATTCAACTTCTTCTCAACAACGTCATCGTTCGGCACAGAGTAATAATTGTGTGGCAGGAGGAGGAGGAGGAGAGGAGATGGTGAACAATAATCATAATGCTGTCGGTGAGTACTACCTTAAGAAGTGCATAGATAATAAGGGAAAGGGGGGAGGAGGGAAGTGGTCACTATAATTGGAGTCGTTTAGTCAGTCATGTGTTCCGGAAAAGAGAAAAGGGATAGAGAAAGAGAAAGCAAGAATTGTTAATGACCATAAAACACGAGAGAGCCAAAACTGAATAGGATTATGTGGTTGCACCTGGTGGAACCGTTCCAAAAAAGGATACGGAGTAGAAGGAAGTATAGCTGTCCAGATAGCTTTGCTCAAACCTTCCCGTGTTTTTTTCTTTTTCATAATCGACATATGTATCGTAAAGTTTTGAATGACTCCATCGTTTCTCTCTCACCACTTTTCGAACGCATCATGTTTTTTTTTCGTTCTTCTTTTCATGAGTCGTCTTCGTTTCTTTTCTTTTCCATCATGATTATAAAACATATATATCTCTTCTTATTTTTCTTCTCCGTCTCCCCCTCAAAACGCCAAAACGTTTTTAAAAATGCGTTATGAATGCTGTGAAATTGACCTACCCGCCTATTTTTTTCGCTTTATAGAATCCATTATCGAGTGGGGTCAGCAGTGGTTTTTGGGTACAACAAAGCTTTTTAGAATTTGTAATAAAATAATAATTTTTAGGTAATCCACCACCTGTTCCACCAGGAATTGCACAGTGTCAAATCAACATGACACAACGAATGCCATCACCGCCATCAGTGATGACTCCAGCGCCTACAGTAACCTCGGGGACGGTACAACAAGGAAAGACGGTCGGAAGAATCCAAGGATCATCTCCTGGAAGTGAGTATCTTTTAGAGAATAAGATAATAATTCATCTATTATATTTTCAGTTACCCACACAGCTCCAACAGCTCAAGCAATGCAAAGTGTCTCCCCACACATTCCAATTGTTGGAGCAGGAGCAGATGATAGTAGTGCAGAGATTTTATCGGTATTCGAGTGTCCAGTTTGTCTGGAATACATGCTTCCACCATATATGCAATGTCCTTCTGGACATCTTGTATGCTCGAATTGTCGACCAAAATTGCAATGTTGCCCGACTTGCAGAGGACCTACTCGTGAGTTTTTTTTTTGTCGAATTACGAAATATTTTTTGTGAGAGTCTCTTACTTTCAGAGAAGAACAAAGACTCGTTGTCAAAGATTAATGAAAAATGATCTTTTTAATTTTATTTTTATTAATATTAGTCTGCTCAATTGTCCCTTTCTAGTTCGAAAAAAAAAAATCAAAACCTCCTCTTTTCCAGCATCCGTCCGAAATCTGGGCCTCGAAAAGATTGCCAACACAGTTCGTTTCCCATGTAAATTCTCAAGTTCTGGATGTCTTTTGAATTTCCATCATATCGATAAAATGGAACACGAGGAACTCTGCGAGTGTCGCCCATATTCATGTCCATGTCCTGGAGCAAGTTGTAAATGGCAAGGAGCTCTCTGTGATGTGATGGATCATTTGAAGAAAGTTCACAAGAGTATTACGACACTTCAAGGAGAAGATATTGTCTTCTTGGCGACAGATATCAATTTGCCAGGAGCTGTTGATTGGGTTATGATGCAAAGTTGTTTTGAATATAATTTCATGTTGGTATTGGAGAAACAAGAGAAATATGATCCGGCTCAGTCGACACAGATGTTCTATGCAGTTGTTCAATTGATTGGATCAAAGAAAGAAGCAGATAACTTTGTATATCGTCTGGAATTGTCTGCAAACCGAAGGAGAATGTCATGGGAGGCTACACCGAGATCTATTCATGAAGGAGTCGCGTTTGCGATTCAACAATCAGATTGTTTAGCTTTTGATACAAGTGCAGCTCAGCTTTTTGCAGGTAACTTCCTTTTTTGAAAGCTTGTGAACCTTAATGTCTCAATTTTTCAGAAAATGGAAATCTCGGAATCAATGTGACAATCAGCAGAATAGATACTCCACCAAGACGTCAACCAAACGAAATGGATCCAGCTGACGTGGAATACGACTGAATCCGAATATACCATTCCTAAAATCAGTTTTGTCAAAAAAACAACACGGCTCCTTTCTAGGTCTATTTTGATTCTTTCTATTAGTATAGGCTCTGAACCACTTTTGATGAACCAAAAAAACGCATCATTTTGTCTGTATAGCATATCCTTCCATGACTTTTCACTCTCAATCTTATTGGAATGGATTTAAAACATTTGACACTACGGCTTCCCTTTTTCCAACCCCATTTTTCAAAACAGTTTCTTTCCTTTATCTTTGATTTCTTAATGTATTCTAATCATTTGTGTAATATACATAATACGAGCTTTCCAGTGTTGTTTCATGTTTTCTTTTCTCTCTCTCACTCTCTAGAATTATTCGTTGTATTTTCTCTATTGCTTGATGATAGCCACGTTCGATTTGTTCCATACCAACAAAAAAAAAATTAAAAAAAAAAAATTGTATTAAATTTTTCACGTTGAACCTTGAAAAAAATTCAATAAAAAATTGATTCATTTCTCGTTCTTCCATTGGCAAAATAAATATGCAAGAGGTAATCAATGGTTTCATAGAATTCAGAAGACACGGAATTTTCAGGGACAAGTGAATTCAAGAGATTTAATGAAAGCATTAAATGATGTAAAAATGAATGGTCATAATACAAGTGGAAGCAGTGTTCGATTCTATGTTTTTATCGCTTTTCTTATTGCAATTGTGGCTTATTCGGTGGCACTTTTCAATCGAGAATACGTCTGTAATCTGTTGAAAACGAATCAAAATGAATATTTTGTTCATAATTGAAATTGAACTTTTTTATAGTGAAAAGAAAGAGGAAATGAAGGATTTTTTTTTGGTTTTTATTTTGTTTTTGAAGAAAAATAATTTTTGAAAACAAACTAACGAAGCGGCTTGTCGAGAATGCTTCGTAATAGTTTAGTTTTGAATCCGTTTCAATTCGAAGGTTTTGTTAAGCTTCAGTTTATCGCTCTAATTAGGGCGTCAAGCCCTCGAACACTCAAATTACAATTTGCCGGTTGACCTCGAAACTATCGATATTTATTTTAAAAGAGGTATTTGTATCTCAGTTCCTATTGGAGATATCGAAAAGTTGTCAACTAATGAAATGTTGCCCATAATAAACCAAACGTTTCATTAGTTGGCATCTTTTGTGTCCCTCTATTAATAACTGAGATAGATTCCCTCGAATGCCAATATACCCAAGATTAACCGTATTAACGACCTTTCCTCCACGACGAGTATTCCCAGGAACCGAATGTGTCTTACCACGTCATCTGTATATTTTGGCTCAATGCCAAGTCTCTGTAATTCTCTCTCCTCTCTCTCTCTCCTCCACACCTTCATTTTCCACAGCACCTCTTGATTCAGTTGGTTTTCTGCCCCATCCCTATTTCCTATTTCCATTAAAAATGAATTTTATTTCCTATGATGGTCTAAAAATCGTGTTACAGTATCTCGAAGGGAACAAAAGGTAAGTTCTGAAATAACTTTTCCACCCAAATACGTATATTTCTAGATTTCAACTAGTTAATCGATGTCCTTCACTGAGAAAAGTGGACAAATTGGTTCCTCTGACGCTCGATTATCTCGATATAAGCAACAATTATTCGATAAGTGTAAACCATACAGAGTACTGTATTGGAATAAGTCAACATTGGAAATATGGAGAAACTTGTAAAAGAATCAAGAAAATCAATGAGAACGGAGGACTGAAATATGATTTGAATGAGCATGGATTTCCAATGTTAAACAAACGATTTGAGATATTACCTGGAGATTTGATAATGTGTATGAGAGGAAAACAATGGGATCATTATAGAGATCAAGATTCATATTTTAATGAAGAGGAACTGGTTCATGCTGAGGAAGATCTCGCTCAACATTATCAATATGCAATTGATGCAAAAATGAAAGGATATTATGATGGACCGAAATATTGGTCTTCTGGATACAAGAATTTCGGAGAGGCATTGGAAGAATGGATTGAGGAAAAGGAATATAAAGTTCTTCCTTATAGATGTGTTGTCAAATTCTATGATTATCCATTTGAGAATTCAATTCAATTAACTACCAATAGTCCAGATCCCACTGATAATAAAAAGACAATCAAGAAGTATGAAACAGTGAAATACACAAAGAATATTCATCATGCAATGAAATATTTTCTGAACAAGTTGTTAGGAGGTCGACGTCATCCAATTTATGTCAAAACTCTGGATCTTTTCTACGATGAAAGTATCATTCGACTACCCGAAAACATCAAATTTCATGTACGAAAACTCAAAACTTGGGCGTTCTTTCCATTTGTTTATGAGACATTCCTCCCTTATTTCGATGAATCATGTCTTCCAATCAAGCACATGGATATTTGGGATGGAGATGCATTGGATCATCCCGTATTCCAGAAAACAAAGAATCTTACTGTATCCAGATGTATGTCTCATCTTTCAGCAATTGAAGTTCTGAGAAAAATTTATAACGGGAAGGTGAATTCATTGACATTGGTTGATCAAGTCTCTGGAGAAGATCAATTTTCATTGATTGAAAGTTGGATTAAGAATGGGAAAAAAGTGGGAACTTGCTTTCAAATTGGATTAATGGATGAGAGTACTGTCATAGATGCATTGGAACTTATTCAGAAGAATTTGAGTGATAAAATTCGATTTGATCAAAAGTGAGTTTTTCTTTTCTTTTTTCTTTTCTTTAGTTAATTTTTTTTCAGAAATTTGATTTTTGAGTTGGAAGACGATGCAGAACTCGTCATATCCTATCGAAGATTGTGTAGAAAGAATTCACTTAATTGGTTTTTGAAAATGTCGGTTGTTCCACGGGAAGAATCACATAACCTCGATTTGTCTTTATGCGAGCCCTTTTAAAAATGTCATGTTTTCTATCTTGTATTTGTTTTTTGTTTTTTTTTTTCTTGATAATAAAGTTTTCATTTGAATAATCGGACAGTGTATTTAAGAAAAATGACCAAAAATATTACGAGATCATTAAAAAAACAAACAAAAAACGATCATTTACAAGATGTGAAGTCCTCCACCTCTTCCCAAAACTCTGGCGATCAACGGTCTTCTTCTCAATGGAACACCTTGTGCGTCGAGAATTTGACGACGGATTGGCTCGTTTTCTTTCCAGCGGCGAGCTACTAACTGAAATAAAATTAAAAGTTGAGGCTTGATAGAAGTTCGTTCGTCCAGTTTTCGTCTGCCCATAAAAACAACGTTTTTGTGAATGGACCATTCGGGCAGAAAGTGGACAGGGAAGGCCTCCGCAGACCTATTTGTTCACTTTTTGAACTGAATAGATAATACTTACATCTCTTCCTGCCACTGTTCCAATTGCTTTAGCATATGTTGGCGGCTCATTTGGATTCCTAGCCGGTGGAAGATCATCTTCTTCTGGGAAATACGGAGGATCTTCTTTCGAACTTCCTATTCGAGTTCCCCGTTCAAGACCCAACATTGTTAGGGAAACTGATGCTGAAATATTTATTTTTAATTGCATCATACTATTATTAGCTTCAAATTTATTGAGGAACTAAGAACACTATTCTAAAAACTATAAAAAAATGGGCTCACCTTCCACAAAGACAAGTAATAAAATAAAAGTAAACAACTTCATCTCTGATTTCAAAAAACAGAAACTGTTTATTGTAAAGAAATCTTCTAAAAACCGTTAGTTTATATATGTGTCTCACAAGGGAGGTTGATGACGTGACTTTAAAGAAAATGAAGAGAAAGAAGGAAAGATGATGACGATTGAAAAGTAAGAATCTTATCTTTTTTTTGTGGGTACAGTAAACATCATCCAATCAAAGATTCTACTACGCCTTCTTGTCTAGAATGGGAAGAAGATGAGTGAGATGGAAATGATTAATTTGTTTTCGGGAGGTAAAAAGATCAAATTTATAAAGGATGAACTGCCAGTTTCTTTTTGGTTTTTTATTTTTAGATTTTCAAAGTTGAATGATTGAAAATATTATTCTGGAATATAATTTGTTTATTAAACGAAAAATTGAAAACAATAATAAAATTGTCAGTGAAAAACCAGAGGGTTCGTGGAAATTTAAAACTCTCTGAAAATACTGTAACTCATGAGATTGAAGGAGATTCTACTTATAACAAACTGAACAATTCAGTAGTTCGCAAATTGTAGTTTCACTGGGAACTGAGATACGGTATTCATTTTATAAACGACCCGCAGTCTCACTCTTCGTGCAGTTATATCTCAGCTCAGGTTTCTGAGAATTTTCAAACAACAAAATATGCCAACGTTTGAAAGCAAAGGCTGGCCTGAGATGTATATGTATACACAAATGCCGACATTTTTGTAAATTATATGAGTTGAGAAAATGTGGTTCTACAGGATTCTCGTTCCACGCTACATGATGAGGTGCGACAAGCTGTTGAACTTTCATATCTGCTCTACTCGTGGAATAACCATAACTTGCAAAATTACATACAGCTTGGTCGGGAAAGTCTGCAAAGACTTAATATTTTTACGATCATACTCATTATAAAATAAATAAGCCTCTGACAATACAAGCTTTTCAAAATCATTTAATCGATCAATGTTCGCTCAAACGTTCTATTTTCGTTCGTCTCCCCCCAAAAAACTACAGTAACCCACTGATCTTGTGATTCCCTTTCCTACAAAACACATTACTATCTTTTTCTATTTTCAAAAAAGAAATATCGTGAGAATAATGAGAAAGTTCAGAGAAAAAAGGATGCGAAGATGACAGTTCAATAGTCGACGGTCGTCATCAAACATGTTGGTCTTTGAAAGATAACGGTGTACGGGTTATACACCCATTTAGATGAAGTCGAGATGAAGAAGAAGACCCTTTCGCTTTTCTTTTTCAATTCGATTGATCTAGGTGATCGGAATGAGAATCTGGACAAAATGATGACAATGAACATTAGAATCCCAGATTTTTATTTCGAAAAAACAGAAAAGACAATAAATTGATTCATATAAAAAAAAACAAGGAAAGACCTACAAAAGACAATTACAAAATACAAAAAAATGAAGAAGAATCGAGAAAAAATGTACATTGTTCATACAAAGAATCACTCCTTATTTTAGAAGCAAACAGTATGAGTCGAGTGTCTGATATGAAGGTCCTTAGCAATCATTTCAGCAGTAATTGGATGCATTTGTCCACGTCCCTTCAAGTAGACGTCACGAGCCTTCTTATTGGCAACTGGCCATTGCGCAAGATCTCTGGAAACTCATTCTTAAAAAGAGCTCTTATAATAGAGGGATACCTGTAAATAGGTCTGCAAAACTTAAGACGTCCTTGGGAGTTGACAAAGTCCAATGCCTTTGGAATACAAGCTTCCCATTTAGATTTGATGCAGAGACGGAGCCAGCTGAAATTAATATGGTTATTGTAATGTTACTTAGAAGAAAAACTCACTTTAAAAGCAATTCGGAATTTTGGGAGTCGTTCAACTTGTACAACTTATTCAACGCGTCAAGTTTATAATGTTCAATTGGAGGATTATGTTGCCACAATTGAGATAACAATTCAATTTGTTGAAGTGGTTGCATTGAGAAATAGTCTTCTCCAGTGATATTTCCAACTGTATTCTCATCTGCATCTAACCATTTCTTCAAAAGAACTTCACATGCTTCAACCATTGATTGTCCATAATTTGGTTTCTCTGGTGGCATTCCAACTCCATTAAACCAGACGTCGAAGTTAATTGTATCAAGAACTTCTTTCTGATCAGCGAAATATTTATACAAATGATCCTTCCACTGCCAACTATCAATTGCTTGATGAGCAAAAGTCTTCAAGTAATCCTTAAGATACGCTTCGAAGACTTCACTTCCACCCAATTTCTGTTCCAAAAAGAACAAGAGAGCGGATCCTTTTTCATATGGAACACAAGAGAAAGCGACATCTGGATCCACGTTTGTATGATCTTGAATCAATTTCGTGAATTGATGAGTGGGAGTGAATTGTTCGTAGACCTGCAGAAAATGAACTTTGTAACGTCATGATTCCAGAAAATGTGTGATAAGCTGCTTATCAGATGTCATTTTCCAGAGGTTCAAAATCCAAATTTATGATGGTGTGATTCGGACAAATTGAACACAAAAGATACAAAAAAGTCTAGACTAGAAGAATCAGAAAATCAAAAAAAGAAAGAACTTACAGCTGGAATTAAAGAGTTAGTCCATCCATTAAAAGCCATAAATTGACGATAATCCTCATTAACCAATCTTCCACAAATCTTTCTCTCAATGAACATTGTGAATCCCTCATTCAACCAGAAGTGTTCCCAACTTGAATTTGTCACCAGATTTCCAGACCAACTATGAGCGATTTCATGAGCAATCACACTGACCAACGATCTGTCTCCAGCGATGAGAGTCGGTGTGAGGAATGTCAGACATGGGTTTTCCATTCCTCCGAATGGGAATGAAGGTGGCAAACAGACCATGTCATATCTTCCCCAAATATATTTTCCAGCGATTTCTTCAGCCGATGCAAGGATATCCTCAGTTTCAGCGAATTCCCAATGAGCCTTATCAACTACGGATGGCTCAGCCCAAACAGCACATCTATCACTGATATCTCTTTTCTCCAAACATCCAACTACGATGGCAATCAGATAAGATGGAATTGCAACTGGTTGTTTATAGAAGAAAGTAGTCGTCTCATCGTCTCCTTTTGATCCTTGTCCAATGGCAGACATCAAACAAGTCATTCCAGTTGGGACAGTTACCTCTGCTTCATAGGTACTTTTAACCGATGGAGTATCCATACAAGGGACAATCGAACGAGCATGGATAGCTTGGCATTGAGAGAACAAATATGGCATCTGAAAGAGCCATTTGATATTGGAACCCTTCTATCTAGTCACTTACTCTTTGGTCAGCAGTCTGCTCCTTTTTCATCCATTGAAGTGCCGTGGCATCTGGAGATGTTCCATAAGCAACAGTGACTTGCCTGAAAACCCCAAATAAGATCCGAATATTACGCTAGATTTTTACAAAATAGTTCCAGCTTTTTGGAATTGTGGTGGCAGATAGATGCTCATTTTAGATCCGAAGAAAGTGTAAACATTGGGAGCAATTCTGAAATCACAATCGACTCCATTGATCGAAACGGATCGAATCGAGAGATCACGCACATCGAGAACCTGAAAACACTTTGTTATCTTTTGTACTTCTCATGAACTTTTTTTGAACTTTTTATCAGAATCCTTATCAAATCGTGTACTTTTCGTAAAGCTTTTCATCGGATAATCTGTACGCTAAAAGTCTTGTGTGCCTGGTACGGTCTGTTAAAGTATACTTTACTAAACCATGTTCCCTTATGTTCTTCTAAACTCAGCAAAGAAATCAAATTCCAATTTTCTCTTCCCCAACTAAATACTTATCAGCTTATGACTGGAAAAAACTGGGTATTGAAATGAGAACAAAGAGAAAACTGATAAGCGATTCTCACACACGTGACACCGATAAATCTCTCGTCTCTCTCTCTCTTATTCTCACCAGCTTTGTGGCGTCGGTGAGGCATCTGCAGCGGAGTGTCGCCTGTCCGATTATCATTTTCAGCTGGAATGAGACGGTCCATTTGATTGCTGTATGCTCGACAGTGATCTGGAAGAATTTGGGAATAGTGTATTTTGTATAGAAGGCGGAAGAGAGGGGACACGAGATAAGACCGTATCATATGATTTGGTGTTCGGGAACAATGGAAAGGAAGATTGAGTTTTGAATGTTTGAATTTTGTGTCAAACGTAAATAAAGCGTGATTTAATCTCCAATTGTTTTATTGTGTACATAAGAATCATACTGAACAGGCATGATACAATTCTCGGGATTTCAAATACAAATATTAGAGTTAACGGCTGCCCAAGAGCTTACAGGAGGATACACCGGTTTAATTTTTACATTTTAGAATTTACATTTTAGATTACAAGCCTACTTTTTTCGGTCTTGTATAGGTCTTATTTGAAGAGCTATGGAGGCTCAACACCCTTTTTTAACGGGGCACTCGAAATCGTTTCCTTATAAAACGATGACCAATATCCTATTTGTAGGTCAAATCGGACATTTAGGTTTCAAGTTTTGGTAATACATTTCTCACTACAATTTTATCATTAGTAAGCTAAAAAGAATAGCACAAATTATCTCAGCCCAAAAAGCCTATTCGAACCCTCTTACGGTATGAATCTTACCTCATTATTGTTAGCTGCCGAACACGGATCTCTCTTTGGTCGATTATGATGATGTTGACACATTTTCCTTCTTTTTTCTGAAATCAACAATTTAAAAAATGAACCGATGAAGCGGAGACACGAGAAGTGTGAAATAATAAATTCGGAATATAAAAATGAGAGGGCGGAATGGTCACAAATGATAAGAGAGAGAGAGAAGGGTTGAAATGTCCGTCATCGGTCACTTTTTGCCTATTTCAGCAAAATTCTTATCAATGTTCATTTCAAACTTCTCGAAAAATTTGGAATCTGATCGAAGAAGAGAGAGAGAAGGTGAGAGAGAAGTGTGCATAAATCAAAAATGATTGGGGGGGTTTCAACATTTTTTGAAAATGAAACTCCTCTTAAACCACCCACTTTTTATCAGCGGAGTCGGCTTGAAACACTCGACGATAAGCTGATTGAAGGTGCTCTAAAAGACGTTTTTAGCTGACGTAACGTGTCGAAAAAAGCATCACGTTGCACATTTGGAGACGAGAATCAAGAGAGAAGAAGGGGGCGGAGTCAAGGTATTTCAGGTGTGTGTGCAAAGAGTGTATGATGACGTGGCAGAATAAAGGGGAGACAGAGACCAATAAATCATGACGACATGAAGAAAGAATTGATGATTCTAGAAACACGGAAATGACATCCGGTAGGTTCTAGAAGAATTTTTCAACTTGATCATGATGTTTCAATATTGGGAAATCTGTCTATTCAGAAAATGGTTCTCTGTCGTTTCGAGAAAGAGGAATTGGAATAGATTACTGTATGAGGGGTACTATAAGTGCAGTACCCCGTGTCCTGAAAAGTGGGCTCGGATATTTTTAGCATGAAACTTACGGGCCAGATTTTTTCTAAGTAGGAGTTTTTTTTAATTCTTCACCATAACCTTGGAAGTTTGGCTAGTCTACTGTGTCGTTACGGTAGCTACAGTAATACAAACTTCATTTCCAGCTAGACTATAAACCATCACACACACTCTTCTGTAAACTCAAAAAATGACAAATGCACTTTGCGTCTTATTCTGATTGACATGTCTAGAAAAATATCGAAAATTCACATTTATACATTTCCAAATAAATACTCTATAAACTATTGTTTTTACAATTAAATCCAAAATAAATCCAAAATAAATAATTAGAGATCATCATTTCAAAATAAAAAGAATTCTACAAGTGTCCTATTAGTCGTTATTGCAAAGAAAAATACAAGAAAGAAAAAAAATAAATATTAATTAGTCAAAAGATGTTTAACATCTCTCATTGCATCTCCCAAGCTCTTCTTAAAATGAGATAAATCAGTTCGTCGATCACTTCGGAATGCAGTTGGAGCGAAGATGACACGATCTGGTTGGATGTTATACGGACATCCATACCCATCTCTGACCACTGCTCCATAGGTCAAATAGCAATCCGGAATGTCGAGAGAAGTGGTTACTTGACTAGTCGAAAGAGGGAATCGCATGACTTCACCCCAAAGAGGATCCATGAAAAGAGATGGGATCTCTTCTCCAGTCACTTCTTCTCTTTCACGAGCAAGGCAAAAGAGAGCGCAGAGATGATTGTCAATACCGTAACCAGTGATGTTCTGGAATAATTTAGATGTGTTGAGGATTACTGTAACTAGTCTTACCTCTAGAGTAACTTTCACTTGTTTCAAAACAGCTTTCTTAAACAATTCCAGTTTTCTTTCCTTTGTCTCTTTCTTATTTGTCATCGCAGTAACCCATTCCAATGCTTCCTGAGTATTGGCTCTGATATTGTCAACTCTTCCAGCACCAAATCGACGAACGGACGCAGATTCATAGGTTGAGACCAGGTGACCATGAGTTCTATAAAATACCGTATACTGTAGTATTTCAAAGCTAAAAAATTACTTATAATGTGCCAATTGCATGATTAATTGAATGAATCCATCCGGACTAACTCCCCATTTCTTAATCGAATCCTTTCCGAATTCATCGAAAATCAATACTTCCAACTCTAATTCATTTGCCAACTCATCAAAAACTTCTGCTTGTTTCTTGAGAATTTGTCTAGAATTCTCACTGAAATGCCACGTCAAAGACTTCGGGTGTACATTTCTGACGTCGTTCCAGACCTGGAGTTAAGAATATTCTCAATGAATTCTAATTTCTGATTATACCATTTTGCTTTTAAAATATTTCTGAGCATATCTGATTGCACTTTCAGCCATATTTATAATAACAATTCCCTCAGCTGTCGAGTGCTCGATACATAATCCATTGACTCCACTGGAAGAGACCACCAATTGGATAGTAGCATCATACCAACGATTAAGACCAAAAACTGAAGACCCATGACCTGTTAGCGTTGAATATCCACGTGCAATGAACTCTTTTTCTTTTTCCTCCTTGCTCAATGCATCTGAAATATAATAGATCCTCCTTAATCCCTACAATCCGAGTGCCGCCTACCATTTTTTCCATAATCCACAGTATCTTCCATATCCAAGCAAACCACAAAAAGTGCCGATTTAACCCATTCATAAGATTTTGAGTTTTGTTCAACTGTCAACATTTCGTGCCAGAAATGTGCCGCCTCGTCGCGTGGACCAACTCCAGATGCACCGATCTTTGTGGTATTCTTAAAAACATGAAATTGGGGATTCTACGAATATCAAGGGTTCCTTACATTCTGATTGATTTTCGAAATCTCCTCTATTTTTGTCAATTGATGCTCCACGTCGGCATATGAAACTAATGCTCCATTAATTCTTGTATGAAGAACAAATGTTTGGTTACGACACATCACGAGAATATGTTCATTTCCATTATTTGTTTTTTGTTTTCTAATCTGAGTATCCTCCCCGACACCCGGCTCCCGATAACAACTAAGAACACGATCATACTGTTCCATACACATTTGAAGTTTCTGGGCACCGGTTGATTTCTCGCGACATACTTGCTTTCTGAAAATGAATTTTTCTACAAAAGAAATGAAATTGCTACTCACGTATCAATCAAATTTTTGTATTCAAGAAGTCCTCTGGTGAGTAATGCCGTATATTTAATATGATCTTCTTGTGATTCGAATTTTACTTTGGGAAAGATATAACCTGGATTCGAATTGACTGGAGTCGGAATTCGAACTCTCATGTACATTTCAGGCAGCCAGAATTTTGTGGCCTACAATTCCACGTTATGAAGACAATTAATCTTAATCCCTACCCAATTCGGTGATTTCTCTGCAATTTCTAGAAGTTGCTCTTGGATTGGGGTTGCTTGACGAATGAATTTCTGTGCTGCATCGTGTGTAGTAGCTAGGGAAGCTCGCTGACCACATGCTACGACTGCAGCATATTCCAGATATCTGTCAAGGGTTGCCTCCAAAGTCGGGACTGGCGGTTTTGGTAGAGCTGTCTAAAAGTGTTGGACTTTTATAAAAGTATAATTTTTAACTTTACAAGACGTTCGCTGGACTTAGTTTCAAAGCTGACTAAGATATGTACGTTGCGGTCTTCGATCCGTTCAGTCAAATTGAACCTTCGGATTTGTTTGATTTATGTCACAAAAATGAAACTTCATCGAATATTCAGCCTGCTCATCCAAATCTTTAAGAAATTTGACAGAAAACGACTAACTTTAACATCGTCTAAATTTTTCAAGCGGACGAAAAAAAGACGGATAAATTTCGGCCCTACCGAAATCATTATAACTTTCAAATTCCTGTAAAAATCTTACCTTAACCGTCTTCCGATTACGGTATGCAATCTGGCTAGACAAAAATTGTTTCTTTAAGAATAATGACACAATTCTCATACTCTTGAAGAGGGCGCAAATTCAAAAGGGAATAGAAATAGATAGGACCAACCAACAACACAAAAAAAGTGTTTCGAACTAATTAGTTCTTTCTTTTTCTTCTTCTTCTTCTCTTGCCGAGTTCTCTTTTTTGAATGAAATGAGGAAAAGAGAAAAGACGTTGTTAATGGTCGAAAGAGAGAGAGAGAGAGAGTCTTCTATTCTTTTTCTAGAAATAAGATGCACTCACTAGATACTATATTTTTTGCTCTTCCTTTCTCCTTCCGATTGAAAATCTTTCGAAATCTAATTAAATCGAAAAGGTTTTTTTCCCAAGGGACACAGGAAGAGGTGGAAAAAGCAGAGAAAATGGAACTAAAAGCAGGAAATCAGAAAGAGAGAAAATGATTTTGTACGAAAAAGTTCAAGAGAAGGTTTTTCGAGAAGTTTAATTTTGTTAGAGTGTCTTTGAACTTTTATAGTTTCATGGCCAGCTGGGGGCTTGACCTTTTTTCAATTTTCAATTTCGTGTTTACTGTATTTGGATTACTGTAGATTATTTTCAAAGAGTAGGTTCATCTGGCATAGGAAGTCAGTTCCAATTCAGCGATGACCTTAGCCATCGCCTCCAATCCACCTTACCTCATACCAATCCTCCGAAATGTTTTGACATTTCTCCTCTTTTTTCTCTTCCATCTGAAATCATGTTCAATTTTTGATTTTCCCAACCCAATAATTTCCAAACCACCAACAAACTCCTTGATCATCATCTGTGTTTTATCATCAGCAATAATAAATTAGAGAATAGATACATTTCAATAAATACTAGACAAAAACGAACTTTTGGGAGAAAAAATGGAAGTGAAGAATGGAAAAAAAGAAAAAGGAAAACATGAGAATTGGAGAAATGAAAAGTAGGAGAAGCGATCTAGGCTAGTCATTTTTGGCCTTTGTAATCTTGGTTATTTTGGCATAATTAGTTTTTTTTTTTGAGAGAAGAATGAGAAGAGAATGGGAAAAAGAGATCACAGAAGGAAAGAGTTCATTTGAGAAGAAAGTGTTGGAATATGAGTAAGAATATCAGAGAGAACTTGATTTTTTTGTATTACTTTTGGATTCTGGTCTATAATTCTGATCTCGTGAGAGATACCAAAAAATTGTCAGCCGATAAAATGTTAAGCTTGGGCATAAGATATGGACATAAGTTTTATCAGCTGACAATTTTTTGATATCTGTTACGGAACATGATATATAAACGACAGTTTTTGAGATAGTTTTGTCTTCTCTCTTCAAACCCTCATATCTCCGTTCCCATTTGAGATACAAGAAAGTTGTCAACTAATGAAATGTTTAATATATCATTTTCTATATTTCATCAGTTGACAGTTTTTTGATATCTCAAATGAGAACCGAGATACACTTCCTCCAAACTCGCATATCAGTTTTTTTTTCTAATTCAGGCTTTCCAAAATTGAGGAAACGCACTTCCAACACTTTTTTCTGGAATAAACTCTCTTAACGTTAAGGAATAAAAATGAAGATAACGTATTTAAATCTAAAATCAATTTCTACCACTGCGGATTCAATGGATCATATCCAGCAGGGAATTCGGCTTGAGGCTTAGAATCTTGGAACGAGACAGCGTGATTCGGGATATTTGCTTGATTTTGATAAGATTGTTGATCATCCCATCCTTGATACGAATCATTGAAAACGGTAGTTTCAGTCTTTCCTCCAACTTGTCCATATCCTCCTTGTCCATTATTCAATTGGGCCATTTCTCCGTTTTGTGTGGCTGGTGCTCCGTTCAGTGTATCATAAGAATGAACTTTTCTCAAAAGGAAAAGAACTGGTGCGTATCCGACATTGGTGACAAAGATGATGATGTTGAGAGCTTTGAATCCCCAGTTAGTGACAATCCATCCGGCGATAATTGGTCCGAAAGCATAGGCAAGAGAGTAGGAGATATCAGCAATGGCATAGACAGATCCATAGACAGAAACGTGACGAGTATCGACAAGATGACCCAACATTGGAAGAAGAGAAGTATCAATCAAAGCGATTCCGAAGCAGACGAAAGAGAGTGGAAGAACCAATTGCATCACTGAATTGGTATAAGGGATAGCGAAACAAGCGATTCCTTCCATCGAGAGACCAATCATTGCAATAGCCCAAGTGTGTCCAGGGAATGATTTGAGAAGTTTGACAGTTACGTAGACTCCAAGAACATGAGGGAAGAATGGAGGGAGCCAGATAACACCGACAAGCCATCCGGGGGTTTCTGGCATTACTTCAGACATCCAGGTGGTGATTGTTGGTTCAAGGAAAGCGAGAGAGACGTTGGCCATGATAAGGGCACCGGAACAGCAGGCAATGAATGGGTCCATGAAGAGACGCCACATTGGGGTTCCTGGAAAATATAATGATTAGGACCTGAGAGAAGTTAGAAAGTAACAGCTCAAATTATGCAATTTTTCAAAACGGTATACCTCGGTTCCCAAAAGAGTTACGAAAAAGTTGTCAACTATTGAAATGTTCCCCTTATTATAAGCAATATTTTATCAGTTGACACCTTTTTTATACCTCTAGCAGCTAGCAAGATATAGCTGTTTGAAATACACTGTCAGACTGTTTAGTTGTCTCGGTATCTGATTGTTCTTAAAAACAATATACCTCAGTTCACAGATTAAATACAAATAAATGATCAAATAATGAATTTTTTATGATGTTATAAGTAATATTTCACCTGTTGACACTTTTTTGATATCTCAATCGAGAACCGAGATATACTGTATTGAAAACCTCTTTCAACAAATTCATGAAAATGAACCCACCTTGAACTTTCTCTCCATGCGAATCTGTTCCACGACGATGCGGATTGATGACCATGAAAACAGCGAGTGCATCGGCCAAACAAACAAAAGACAGAATTAAGAATGGGACGGGTTTTCCGGCGATTGAATAGAGAACCGAACCGAATGGTGGAGCAACGAGACATCCGAATGAAATGAATGCGAGAGCGATTCCTAATGCAGCAGATCTTTCGTTTTCTTCAGTGAAACGATCGGCGATCATGGCGAGGCCAGAGGTGTCGGCGAAGGCGGATCCGAATCCCTGGAATCATTATTTTTGAGTATTTTTGAGTCTTTGTCCCGATATTTAGGTTATCTTTTTAGAATCTTAGTTCCTTCTCCCTAGTGTCTTCTTCTTCTTCCACTTTTCTTCTTCTTCTTTTTCTAAAAGTGAAGAAGAAAAAGAAGAAAGAAGAAGAAGAAGAACAATTCGATTTGGTTTCTTTTCCTCCTCCCCTTCTTCTATTCTTCACTTCTACTCAATTCCGCCAAATTGGACCGCCGGTGTGGTCCATCTGATGATTTCAAAAAAAGACATCAAAATTAGAAATCGTATTGAAACGGAAAGAAAAAGGAGAAAAAGGGTTTTGTCTGAAATTTCGATTCCTTTTTCTCCTTCTATTTTCTTGTTTCAGTACACATATACACGCCATCGTGCTAATTAACTAGAAGAGATGCTTCCCGCAGTATATGTGTGTATGTTGAAAGGCAGAAAAAGACGTTGAAACAGAAAAATAGATGGTCTAAGGGTGATAAGTGGGTATGTCCCATGGGTCGTAACGGGGTCAAAAGAGGGGGAAAATGACAAATTGAGGGGGAAGTTTTCGAAATATATATGAGTTTTTGCAGAAAAATGAAATGATCAGAATTCAAGGTGGTCTCGAGTTTTAAGAGAAGCTAGTCTTCAATCAGTATTTATAACCTAGTATTTTTGAATTTTTTGTTAGGCGCCAAGCAGCCTCAAACAGCTACAAGCCGCACCGAGCTGCGCTACTATTAATTTTAAATCTCGCGTATCTCGCTTCCCGTCACAGATACAAAAAAGTTGTCAACTAAGAAAATGTTAATTATGTTCAGATCTATATTTTATCAGTTGACACTTTCTTCTTACCTTCATTGGGAACCGAGATATGCCCGCTCAAACATAAACCCCATTTTTAATTTAAAAATTAAAACTAACCTGTAGAGATCTGGCGAAGAGCAATACTCCATAACTCTTTCCAAGAGCAAAAATAGCAGTTGAGAAGAACATTGTGCATAATCCCAAAATCATTGGAATCTCGTATCCGACTCGATCAATAATATATCCAGAGAAGGGGTTGACGAAGATTTGAAGAAGAGCTTTGGAGGCGAATAGCCATCCCAATTCCAATTCTTCATCCAAATATTCAATTCTTCCACCAACTTCTCGAACCAGATAAGTTCCGTTTTCCAATCGATGAGTTTCATTGTGATATCCTTCGAATGTGACTTGATAATTATGAATATCTCGGAGATATTTTGGGATAATTGGTACGATGACCATATAAAGCATATTATCCAGAAGGAGAGCAATCGATACAATTACAAGGACACATTTCTTTTGATTGTCTTGTTGTTCCAACCATTTCTTTGCTTCTTGTTTCAATAATTCCGAATCTCGATTGATGACGGGCACGTTGAAGCCCATGGCGTGTCTGCGTCTCTCTCCCTACCCTGTAACATTTCTTCTATTTTTTTTGTATTTTCCTATATTTTTTTCAGAGAAAAAATGAAAAAATCTAGAACAAAAGGAAAGAATCAAAGTGACGTGGTCCTTCGTCTGGACCTGCCCCGCCCATATCATAGACCTCACGGGAGAGAGACGCAGAGAAGAAGAGGGAACGGAGCAGACACCGAGACCACGCCCCCTTTTTCCTTTTTTTGTATTGTTTTTTATTTAGTTCTTTTATGGAACACATTATATCAGATGAAGGAGAAAAAGAAGAGAGAAATTGAGAAAACATAAGATGTTGATGATAGATTTTGTTGGTGGTTTGGAAGAGTGATTTCATATAGACACACACACGCACACAGATAAAAGGTTGAATAGGTAAAAAAAGAATAGGATAATTTCAGAACTTTGATGAAGGAGGATTTTGAAAGTTTATAATTTATGTTAGAGCTGATACAACAGTAGCGACTTCTAGAACACCAAAGCAGCACCAATTCAGGTGTCGCTTGCTAAACACTAGATTTTTTGGTTCCTAGCAAAGATACAACAAAGTTGTCAACTAATGAAATTTTGAGCCTAACGTGAGAAGTATTTCATCAGTTGACATATTTTTGATAACTTCATTGAGAATAGAGATACACTCTGCTAAATAAATAGCTACCTTTTTTGCCATTGTTAATAGTAATACAGAAAGCTCTGCGTCTTCAAAAATAACGCTACGTTCTAAATGTTACAGACTCTAACTTCCTAAATCTTGAATTAGTTTCATTATTTTTTAGATAATGTAGCCTGTATAATCTAACAGTTATCCTCATCTGGCAGACTTTGCTAGAGTGGAGCTGAATTTCAGTTGCAGTTTGAAAGATGCTCGTGATTCAAAGGCTATTTAGGAGTAAACATATTTACCAATTTCTCAAAAAAGTTATTATTCAAAAACCTAATTGATGTTTACTACGATAACTTAAATGCAAGTCACATCTCAGTATCTAGAACTACTTAATTGGTTGCTCAGTATACTCCCCCATTATAGTTTGATCAACTCTCATCATAATTCTTATCTCCTATCTCTATTCTGAACTCATCCAAATCCTTTTCCTACCGATTCAACCATCACAACTCCATAATAAAAGAAGACTCACCTTGAGATCACAATGACTTTTCACCAAATAACCAATTTTATCAGAACATTCCAGAAATTACCTGAAACCAAAAAATCAATATACTTGAAGATTTTCAAAAAAAGAAAAGAATGACATGTGTATTTGAGAAAGTGGTGGGTTTCCGAAATTCAAAGCGAAGAGGACTTTTTTGTCTATTGTTATTTTTGAGGATCGCCTTGGCGCCAATTCAAAATGCGCATGATTGATTGGTAGAGGCGGAAGAGAGGGAGGAAGGATGCAGATTTTGGAAAAAAGAACTAGAACAAAACAAATAAAATGTACAAATCAAAAAAAAATTGAGTTCAAAAGAGAGAAAACAGATTCTGAAGACTTCAAGAAGAAGAAATGAATATACACCTTCTCTCGAGAAAGAATAAAATGAAACCAATTAGAATATCTATTCATCTTTTTCTCAATCATTGATGGATTGGCTCAATTGTGCAAAAAGCGGGGATTGATGAAGGAGGAGAATAAAAAAGAAACGTCTTCTCTCATCCTTATTTTCCGAAAGCAACCGGAATTCAATATAAGAAATATGAGATCGAGGAGGGGAAGAAAGAATTTTTCGAGTTCCCACGGTATCCACACAGTGGAATCCCACGTCGACACGTCATCAGAATACTAAAGGAGGAGGATGTGGGCGCTGCTAAAATAGCAAAAAGAAAGGAGCTGCTTCAGAATTCAGAATCCAAAAGACCATGAGGAATCAGAATCCGTAAAGAAGAAAAAAGAAAATCTTTATTCTGTTTCGAAGTTTATTTTTCTCCCCGTTAGAAGAAGGCGACGTCCCTCCTCCCTCCTCCAGAAGAAGAAGAAGACGTTGTCGAAAAGAAGGCACTGATTGGGATTGTTCGCGGAAACTGAGTTAACGTCTCCACCTCCTCAATTCCTATTCTCTCTTTCTTCAAGATTTCGGAGGACGTCGTCGTCGTCATCGGGGTTTAGAAGAAGAAGAAGAAGACGTCGAGACTTCCAGAGTGCGACTTCCCACCACCTCGTTTTTTTTTCGACGAATTTCTAAGTTGGAAAAGAGAGAGAGAGGAATATTTAAGTAAGTGCAGTAGCAGAAAAAACCGACTATCGGAGAAAAATGGGTGGATGAAGAAGAGCTTAAGAAGGAAAAAAAAAAGACTATACAGATTTCGAAATGGGAGATTCTGGATTAGGATTGAAAAGTGGCGGCAAGTAATTTCAATGCAGCCCAAACGTACAGTGGCTATGCGCGTACCAAAAGCAGCTCCAAGCAGCTCCAAATGCAGCACCAATTGCCGTACCATGCAGCTCGAACCAGCCTCATTCAAAAATTCCCATGATCATACGAAGCACTGAGTGCAGACCTTTGCAAATATCAAGAAACCAAAATCCATTTCTACCAATAAATGTGAGAAATTCCAAAAAAGTTTTGAATTCAAAGGAATAAATGTGTGGGGGTAGACGACTAAGGAAGAGAAGAAGAAGAAGAAAGTGATAGCTGAGGATGAGTCGCTTCTATCTCTTCCTTCCCTTTCCTTTCGCCCAAAAGTCTATGTATAAATGTAATACTCCCCGGGGACCGTTTCGATCCAACAACCAGCCTGGAGCAGAAAAACTACAACCAAAACTTGTGAAAAAGATGGAATCCTCCCTCTACACGTCACTTTTTTTTCTTTGAGGGGAGGGGTCTCTAACGTTTAGAACGAAAGGCGTGGCATCGTAAGGGGCTACCGTATCCCGGGATAAAAACGAATTTGTCATGACGACTACATAGATGGACGAACAAATGGATGAGATGTCGTTTTGGGAATGGATGGATGGAAGGAAATGAATGGAGTCCCGTTATGAATCAAAACGAGATTTTTATTTTTTTCTTGGGAGAAATTGGAAAAATCAATGTGCTTTGATTTTTCACTGAAGTTTGGTTTCTAGAAGTACCAATCGAAGAATAAGAATAAGCTCCTTCAGAATATGTGATAACCTTTTTTCTTGAAAGGACACCTAGACATATGTCGTATAGTGATTATGAATTCCTCGTGTTATTTTCAACTTCTACTCCTAGTTGAGTAACTAACGAAATCCAGAAAAACGATCGAGAAGGGAGGGAATAAATCATGAGAAAGATATCATTTGGGTGGTTTTTCACACACTCTTTGCTTCTTCTTTTTCTTTTTCTCAATCTACAAAATCATGATGAAAAACGGAAAAATATATGAAAATAAGAAGGAAAGAAGAAGGAGGAGGAGATTCGTATTCTCCTAATAATTGGTTAGGAAAGGAGAAAAGAAAAAGAGCCAACGGAGATTCAGAAGGAGAAGAATAAGAAGGCCTGTAATTAGGAGTTCTAGTAGAAGAAGAAGGAGCTCGAAATTCGACTCTCCGCTTCACACCCACACCAAAATCAGACGATGTGGAAAAACAGATGACAGGAGTGAGAAGAAGAGGAGGAGAAGAAGGAGATTGAGGGGTAGAAGCGAAAAGTTTTCACGGCTAGATTTGAAATTGAATGGAGAGGGATTTGAATATTTTGGGTTTGGGTGGGACTTTGGGTTCGGGGACGTTAAAAGGGATCCTACAGCTAAATACGGATGATGGCCTAGGCGAATACAAAGTACCCCTGTGTGCATGGTGCCTAACACGTCAGGCGGTGCGGTCGGTGGATCTCGGTAAGTTCGGGACCTGTCTGGATAAGCTATCCGGGATGAATAAAACCGAGTCTAAATACTTCTAGTGCTACTACAGAGTCCGAGGAGATTGGACTAAATGAATTTTACTAGTTCCCATGCTATGCGATCTAAACACGGCAGTACTGACCAAGTACCTAGCCGGCACTCTCACACGACCAATCGGGACCGTGACTCATCCAAACAAATCTTCACACCATTCTCACATCATCACGACATCCCAAAACCAAAAAAAGAGCTGACAGGTTCATCCAATTCTTCTTTCCCATTTCACTTCACTCCTCTCACCGAAGATTGACAGCTAAATTGGGAGCACGAACAAAAATGGGAGAACCATGGAATTTGAAGAATTGGCAGAAGAGAAAGAGAAACGGATGGAGATTTTAAAAAAGTACGAGAATTGAGCCAGAAGAAGACGAAAAAAGAGGAATGGAGCAATTGAGCATTCGAAATTGAGCCGAAAAGCTGAGACGGAAACAAACGAAAAATGCGGGGAAACAAAGAAAAAAAATGAAAATTTCATCTTTCTCTCTCTCGAAAGTTCATTTTGGTGGAATCTCTGGAATTCCACGAATTCTAAGAAATGAGGGGCGGAGGAGATTCATCTGAATTCATTCCATCGTCATCTTCTACAAATTTTCTTAGACAATCCCTCTGCGTCATTCAACATGCTTCATGAAATCAGACAATTATAGCAGCTACATATTTATTTTTGGGTGGAGAGGATACAAATTTGCAATGAATTGGGACTTATGACACCACTTTTTGATCTCTTTTGGGAGAACATGAATCAGAGATTGATAGAGACTACAATTGAGACTAAGAATTAGAAAATAGGAGGCTTCAAGCCATTAGCTACCCCACAATGGCAACGGATACAGAATAGACTGGGTTAGTGCGGGCCGATAGAAGTCAGGAGAAGAATTATGCTTAAACACTAGAAACTGTAAATAGGTTTAACAAGGTGTTGATCAGGGAGTTAAAAATATTTCTCAAAAATAATAAAACATTTGAGATTCATACTACAGTCGCCAATTCAACGAAGCTTTAATGTATTGGGGATGCATGGCGCGCTTGTCGCTGCTGACCTCCAGATAACAAAGTACATGTTATTGAACTTTTTTCGAAATTCAAATGTAGCTAAGCATTAAACTAACTGCCTACGTGCCATTTCCAACCCAAAACAAAACAAAAAGATATGATTTCGGGTGAGAAAATGTTTTCCCCCTTATCATTTGCATTATTTTTTTCTTACTTATTGCTTCTGTTCATAAATGATATCATGGGAATTCAAATGCTTTCGGAATAAAAAAAACGGAAAAAAATAGAAATAGTGTCTCGGCTTTTCCTTCTTTTTTTCCTGTGATGACGGGGTTGCGGATTGAAAAATGATGCGCGCACCGCCGTTTCGGGGCGTTAAGTGAATTTCGAATTTTTAGGGAAAAAGGGAGAGAGGAAGAGATTTTGGTTTCGAATTTCAATTTAAGAATTATTGGGGATAGATGAGGGATTCAGCTTTAATAGAAGGGCACTTTTAAAATGAGCAAGAGAACTATTTTGAGGAGAAAAGAGAACGAAAAGAAATAAAGAAGCTTTTGGAATCCAGATTATCCTATTCTTAGTCACAGATCTTCTAAATTGATTTTCTCTCTTCAACTCTTTTATTCCTTTCATTTTGTTCTTGTTTCCATGACGTCTTCTTCTTTTTTCTCCGTCCGTTTTTCCCCCGTTTTTCAATTTTATTCCCCATCCCGAATTATGACCTTTTCATAGAAAATAGTATTTAAAAGAAGGAGAGAGCAGGTGTTGTTGAGCTCTTTTTATTGGAAAAACACACGTTACTATTCGTTACGACAAGAAACGGAGATTTGTCTCCGAAACGGATTCATTCAAAAAAAAAATGGGAAGAGGGGGATGGATACGAATTTGAATTTGAATTTAGATTTGAATTCGAAGAAAAAATTGGGGAAGATTTGGTTTTTTCTAGATTTTAAAATTTTGATTCTTAGAAATTAGCTTCGCAGAGGAGAATTTTCTGACACAGTGTCGCGGTAAGTAGAATACCGTTCATTTGAGCCAGTTTATCTCGGTTCCCAGCAGAGATTTTGAAAAGTTGTCAACAGATGAAATGTTGGTCATAATAAGATCTTTATTTTTTTAGTTGACAACTTTTTTGTAGCTCTTTTGAGAATCGAGATATTTTTATTTCAAAAATTAAGTGACAAAGTAGCTGATGCTGTCGTGCTGAGTTGGTGCTGCTTGGAGCTGCAGGCCCCGTATCGAGTTTTAACTATTTTATTAAAAATTACATGTTCTTCAACCTTTTGAAAAATCTAATGTTGCTCAGCATTAAATTAACTGCATAAATGTAATTTTTACAAAAAACGGAAATTTTTGATTTCTTTAATGAAAACATGACTGGAAAATTGAAGCTTCTTGTTGAATAACTTTTTTTGTATCTTGTCTTATATTTCAATTTTTGTAGTTGTATAGTATATACACATTGTGGTCAGAATGGGTGTTTTCGGATTTTGGATAAGAACACGGAGATTTTCAGCGTATCGGTATCAGAATTCAAAACTCAAAACACAAAGTACAAAAATCGAGAATTTCTATGAAACTAAAATATACCTACCATTCTAACAGGGGTGTTCGATAATCGGAAACCAGAAACTTTTAATTTTCATGTTTTGATATTTTTTTAATCTGTGCCTTCAGAAAAAATTATGTTTTCAAAATGTATACTTTCTCTATTCAACAGTAACGTATTCCCAGTTCATTTTTCAAATTCTTCTGACCCTCATTCAATTTCCCATCGATTCAGTTCAAATCCTCTCACCTGACCATCGTTCTATTCTTTTCTCCATTATTTCAAAATTACTAGGGCGTAACCCTTTTTCTTTTATTCTTTTCTTTGAATCTCTCTCTTTCTTTTGAATAACATGACTCATCATCTCCATTTTTTTTCTTCTCATTTCTTTTTCATTTCTATTTCAAAACCTTCCCATTCCGTTTCTTTCATTATTCTCGGACAGCGATTTCTGTGTGTACTCCGTTTTTTTTCCTTCGTTTACTAAAATAGTAAATTCGAATTTTTTGAATGAATAGAACAGTTTTAATTCGAATTAGCCATTTCATTTAATTTTTGAAAGAATCCCCTCAAATCAGTTGTTTGGTCGTAGTGGTCCCTCTCTCTGCTCCTTTCTCTCTATCCGCCTCGAATTTCGCAATTCTATCCTTCTTCTCTCTTTTTTTTTACTTATTTTTCTTCTCTTTTACTGTAAAACGAGTGGTATTTTGAGCTGATTTTGTGCTTTGTGATTTGGCAAACTTACTTCTTACAAGCTTTTTCTTAACAATTTTCATTTTACCAGTTCTTCGCTCTTCGCCTGGTACTATTTATTTGGATGATTGGTTTTAACATGGTTTTTACACTGTATTTCGTAATTTAGATATTTTTTAAAGACGACAACTGATTTTTGAATAAAAAATGCTTTGAATTCATAAAAATGTTCTACAGAACTAATTTTTTCATTTGAAACATGCCATGGCACCGTGCCGGCTTATATTTTACGAACAAAGAGCATCGTGGTTTTTATACAAATTTCAATTTGATTTTTTTCTACTTCTCACTCATTAAAAATAACGTAGTTTGTCATATATTCTGAAAATCTACTACTACGAAGCTAAATTTTTCAATACCGCTGTTCTTCACAATTTCTCCCGTTCCTTCCCTTTTCCTTATCATTTCTGTTTTCCAACTTCTTCCATCTTTTTTACAGTTTTTACAGTCAAAACAGCCACCTGCGCACTTCTTTTTGTCTCTCGATCTCTTGACTCTCTCCCCTTCAGTTTTACCTTTCAACCCACTTTCTTTCTCTCTTTCATCTCTTTATTTATTCTTTTCTCTCTCTTGGTTTTCTGTTACATTCATATTTTTTCTTTTTTTTTTTACTTCTTTGCACTTTTTCATTTTCTAGGCCACTAGAGATGTCCGGAGCACCACCGCCATATACTACTCAACCTCAGCCATATGGAAATGTAAGTTTTTTTTTCTTCTTATACCGGTTCTAATTTAGGATCTTGCGGATTGTTTTTATCTCAAATAAATCAGAAAATAGAAGAAAAAAAATAAAGAAAAAATAAATAAATTTCAGGCTGGATATACACCACAAGGACATAATCCATATCCACCACAGGGACCGTACCCACAAGGATACTACAATCCAAATCAGCCACAAGTCATGTAAGTTTTGTCGGAATTCCGTTTTCCTGTTTTTTTGTTTCCGTTCTGATTTCCGCTTCCCCGTTTCTGATTTTATATTTTAAATTTCTTCTTTCCGCTTTAAAATCGAATTCGTGCCTAAAATCAGGTTTATCTGAAAATCTGAGAATATAAATTTCCACATTTATCCTTGAGACTACCACAAATACTGAAAATCTTCCCTTTTATTTACCAAATTTAGATAATTTTAATATTACTGTAGCCCACTGTAACTACAACATAGCTACCCACTCATTTTTTTCCCACAGAAGCCGCCCCCTCCTTTTCTCTCGAATTCAAAAAAACCTGTGAACTCGTTTGCAATGAGCCTACAAACCACATTTACCTCTTCTGTTTTTTTCTCCCATCTCGTTTCTATTTGCACAGTGTTCATTTTCCGGGGCGGCAGTTGAGGTCTATTTGCGAGTTACTCTTCCCCCCTTCCAGCAGAAATATTGGGGTGAAAAAGAGGGGGAGAGATGGCAAATATGTATGAAATCGAAATTTGGAACTGAAAAATTTTTACATGACTTCTAGATGACTAGGGAGGCCTTAGATCCTAGGATCATTTACAGTAATCCATTAGATAATTTCAGATATGTCCAACAGCCGGCACCTCAGCAAAGACAATCCGATGATAATTGTTGGTTGACTTCAATTCTTGCTCTCTGTTGTGGATGTTTAATCGGAGAAGTTTGTTGTGACAGTCCGATGCTCTGTTGTGTTATTCCTTGCCCAATTCGTCTGCCAAGATTCCGTTAATCTCCTTTTTTCTTCTTCTAAACGGGTACTTTTTCATAATTGTTTCAAATAAACTCGTATTCCATTTTACCATCTCTTTACATGACATCGATGCGCACACGAGAACCGAAAAAAAACTTGTTCATCATTCTCCTCTCGGAGGGCAACCTAGACAGTAGAGAGACAATTTTAACTGCCCCGACGATTGCGAGAAAGTTTTTTATGCGTAGGAAATTTATGACTTGAGAGGGAAAGTTGATTGTTTGGGAGGAGGAGAGGGGATTGAAAGTTCAATCGGGTGGATTTTTGGGAAAATGATGCACTTTTGATTTTGAAAGAGAGGCAGAAAGGAAGAAGCTGCAAGAACTACAAACTACAATATTTGCAGATACCCTACAATGTAGTTGCTTTGGTGCGGCATGGCACTGCATCGGCACTTAACGGCGCGGCTTTCGCACGGCAATCACGCTGCATCTGGCGCTACTGCCTAATCCAGACCAACCGGCTACAACCGCGAACATTTATTATCAGGTCACTCAAAAAAATCAGCTGATAAAAACTTTTCTTCCTTCCCCTCTGAAAAAAGCACATACAAAGTAGTATTATTATTATCGCGGCATCATCAAAATTACTTCTTTCTCTCTTTTTTTACTCAACGAAAAATATATATGTATATATGTTTCTGCCCCGTTTTTGCCAATTTCTTTTTTCTCTCTCCGCGTGACAGCATTTTGTCTCATTTTTCCGCATCGCACTCCTTTTTCGCTCCTTATTCTCCTCCTCCTCTTTTTTTGCTTTCTTCGCTCTTTTTTCAGTTCTTCTTGCCGTGTCCAACCTATTTGAAGTGATGTTTTTTTGGCCTGGGGAAAGGAAGGAGTACTTCTACTTCTAATCGTCCATTTGGGGTTGGAGACGGTCTTTGTTCGAAAGAGAGAATGGGGAAGGGAGACAACTTTTCAGATGGCCTTCTAGAATGAAATGAGAATGGAATCGATGTCAAGGCCTGCGGAACCTGAAGAACTAACGTGACCTATCGAAAAATATAGGTTTCAGAACACAGGTCCTTTTTCCTGAAAGTCTTCGAACACGGACTCTTAACCGATTACTGTAGAATCCTTCAAACTTCGAATCCCTTCCCGTTTAAACCCCAACAACCTCCGACCTTTGCGAATCGGGAGAAAGAGAGCGCGCGCGGATTAGTTCGCCATCTTATTACTTGTTTAGTTTGCCTCGGCGCCGCGCTCCAACCAACTGCAGCAAGCAAAAAAAAGCGTTTCAACAGTACGCTCTCCTCACCAGCAGACACTCTTCTCAACAGACATCACAATTGCGCAATACGAGACAGAGAAAGAGAAACGAGAGGACCGCGCGGCGAGGAGGGACGCTGCGGAGACGATGCCAAAGGTTAAAGGGCGGAAGACACAGAGAGACGAAGCAAAAAGAAGAAGAAGGGGGAGCTGAATAGAGAAGATACGCGGGGCCGCTCCGCCCGCTCCCCTTCCCCGCGGCGACTCTGCACATGTTTGTCCGCTGCTCTCTTCCGCTCCACACACTCTCTCATCCGCCTTTTCACGTCTGGCACCTCTCGACGGCGCCCTACTGTTTTTGACGCGTGTGTCGCGCGCCCTCCTCCGCACACGTCTTTTCTTCTCTCAATTCTCTTCCGTATCTCTATCGCCTTTTTCTTTCTTTTTTTTCTTCTTTTTCTGGGCCCCCTTCTCTTTCTGTGTATATTTTGTTACTTGCCGCCTCCCAACCGCACACACATACTACCAACACAACCCGATGCCCCCCCCCCCCCTTTCGCCAGTTTTTTTCTATTTTTTCCCACACTCAATGCGGTGTGTGTGCCTATATGCTGCTACCTTTCACCCCTTTTTTGTTCTTTTTTGGGCAGTTCATCTCTTATCATTGAGCATTTTTGTAGAGTTGAGGATCCAAGAATTTAGGTCATCTGAGTTAGGTCATCTGAATTTTGGAACAGTAGCAAGGGTTTCCACATGTTCTTTTCTTTGCACCTGCTTCCTAATTTTTAATCCGCGTGCATTTTTTATGAAGGTTTTTTGTAACTTCTACTTCCAGTTAGGGTTTTGGCACTGCTTAACGCTTCAAAAATTCTATTTATGAACTCTACTTCCAATTCTTTTCATTTCTCAATGTCCTCACCCATATCCTTTCTTTTCAGAATGTCAGAACAATCAGAAGACGCGGAGGATATTAAACCAACAATTTCCACAGCGCCAGATGATTGTATGGAGTCGGACCCGATAAAGGAAGTGAGTATATCCAAATATTCTTTTATGATGAATATCCGATCACATTTCCTTATACAGTAATTGACCCATTTCTTCTGTCTGACTTATTTCGTAAAGCCAGTACAAAAATCCAGACATCTGTTTTTTACAACGTCACAAATGTCGATTTTACAGATAAATTTCCTGCTGGCAAGTAGTAAAAACATGAAAATCGAGGAGACGCCCGTCTTCAATATCCGACTAATTGCCGAAGTAAAATCTCGTCCATTTCTATATGATCAGTCAGATGAAGGATATAATCTTTTATCATGGAGAAACTCGGCGTGGAATGAGATTGCCGAGAATTTGGAGACGACTTGTAAGAAGAAGAGTGCATGGGATAAGCCTAATGAAAAATGATTTCAGCTGAACATGTGAAAACGAGGTGGAAGACTCTACGAGATCGGTATAAAAAGGAAGAGAAGAAGGAGAGATTATCCAAGAAACCATCGAGTTGGGTGTTTCAGAGACCATTGAAATTCATTCAGGCTCATCTGAAAGATCGACAGTAAGTTCTTAATCAATTGATTCTTAAGTAAAGTATTCTTTCAGCACCGATGAAACTGATTCGAATCCTTCATCTGATCACTCGTCAAAAACAGAATCCAGTGGTGCTGGTCACGTATCCCCAATGGAAGCAGCAATGTCGTTTATAGAGAATGAACTAATCAGAACTCAAGAGACACATTCATCCAAATCATCAACTGATGTGGATTCAAGTTCAGCTTCCACTGCATCAAGTTCAAGTTCAAAGAATAATGGAACTGTACAGGAAAGGACAGAAGGACCAGTTATAACACCTCCTCCTCTTCCTATTCCAATGGCTGTGACACCTTCTCCATCTGCTACGTCATCAGCATCAAATAATGGAATCAATGGACCACCGATGAAAAGAACAAGAGTCTCGTTGACCGAAGGAATTCCTCCGATGTAAGTTCTGATCATTGAGATCTACAGTAATCAACTTGTTTTTGTTTTCGGAGCTTCTGACCCGATTTGGGAAAAGTTTCAAAGTAAACACAAAGAAAAAACCGTTCTGAACTTTTGACTGACGGAAAAAAAAACATATATGACAGGAAGAACGAGAGAATAAGAAAAAGTAAACAAGATCGGTCATGCCTATTCCTCTTTTTTCTCTCACCTTCGGGGAATTCCGAATGTTGACTATAAACACCCAGAAATATCGGGGAAGAGGTGTTATTTTAGTCTGGATGGCTAGAAATAGAAGTTTGATTTAAAAGTAGGACGTAAATATAACAAATTTTGTTTGAACCAGTATAACTCCGCTCCTGATAGAGATACAAAAAAGTTATCGGTAAAAGACCAGAATAGCCCCCCACCCCATTATCGCCCCCCACGGACTGGAACAGCCCCCCACCCAGTACATTTTTAACCCAAAAGTAGGGTGGGGGGCTTTACTGGATGGGGGGCTATTCTGGTCACAGGACGTACCAGAATAGCCCCCCACCCGTTGTAGTGGGGGGCGATACCTGTCCTCCTGGTAAACGATCAGAAAAGTCCCCCACGCATACCAGTATAGCCCCCCACTGGAAAAGTCCGGAACAGCCCCCCACACAGCCTCATATCCGCTCAGAAATAGATTTTTAACAGACCAGATAAGCCCCCCACCAGTTCAGATCAGCCCCCCACCTAGTTCAGATAAGCCCCCCACTCAGATCAGATCAGCCCTCCACCCGGTTCAGATGGACCCCCCACCAGATCAGATGGACCCCCCACCAGATCAGATCAGCTCCCCACCAGATCAGATCAGCCCCCCCACCTAGTTCAGATAAGCCCCCCACTCAGACCAGATCAGCTTCCCACCCGGTTCAAATGGACCCCCCACCAGATCAGATCAGCCCCCTACCAGATCAGATCAACCCCCCACCAGATCAGATGAGCTTCCCAGGATCAGATCAACCCCCCACCGGGTACAGATCAACCCCCCACTAACTGAGCTCCATGCGTCTAGGGCATTTTGAGGGGCTCGGCTGCGCCTCGCCAGACCCTAAGCCTTTTTTTTAGTTGAATATGTGTTAAATTAAATTTATAAGGCGAAAAACAACTAAAAATTGAAAAAAATTGAGAAAAATCAAGGAAAATTGAACAAAATCGATAAAAAAAGAGGGTAAAAATATTTTTTGAGTTCTCCAAAAGGACTACACCACGAGTTCAATCGAGCGCATTTGCATCATTGGTGGGGGGCTTTTCTGGTCCTCCATGCAGAGGGGGTGGGGGGCTCTCCCGACTTTTCCAGTGGGGGGCTATACTGGTCTGGGGTGGGGGGCTTTCCTGATCTTATACCAAGTTATCAACTAGTGAAATGATATGCGTCTTATTCGCAACATTTTATTAGTTGAAACTTTTTCGCTATCTTCAATGGCAGGAGAGATATGATATTTTAAAGTTACGCAGAGAGGTAGAGAACACGCAGGCAGTCATCTACTCTTGTCTTCTCTGCGTTTCTCATTACTAAAAATAGTGATCTATAATTATAAAATGAGTCCATGAACCTGAAACTACCAAACCTACAGTATCCCATTTGCAGGTCCTCCCGAAATGCTGCCGTCGCCGCTGCCACCAGTCTAGGCCTCTCATTTTTCCCCGGCTTATCCCAATGGGCAACCACACGAGAAGAAGAGGAAGATGAGATCTTCGCGAGAATGATTTCAATAAAACTGAGTAAACTGGACGCACGAACCAAAGAAATCGCGAAATTACAAGTGTTGAAAGCGATTTTCGATGCTCAGTTCACCCCTCCACCGGCAACTTGAGAAATCGTTTCTTTTTCTGAAAATATCTGATTCTAACCGTGTCTGATGCTCATAATCCATCTCTCTCTTTTCATCTAAAAATGTCTGATTCACTTCAAAATCAAGTACTTTACCAAAAAATATCTGTGACAATATACCAGTTTCTCTCAAATCACTAATGGCCAATTTATGAATCGTTCTCTCCCATTTTCTTCTTCAAAAAATGATTTCTTTTCGTATCCGAGTGCTAGCTTTTCTTCCCTCTTAAACCCGATTTAGTCTTGCTTTTCTTTGTTCTTTGTTATCTGTTCTACTGGTGGCCTAAGATTTTCCTAGGCCACCTTCTTCAAAATGTGTACACTCTTTTCTCCCCGTTTAGACATTCCCGTTTAGCCCCCGCCCCCCATTTTTCCCCATCATGTTTTTTGTACCTTGTTGTGAATAGATTCGTGATATATACATATAAAAATGTTTTTATCTTAATCGAAAACTGAGCAACAGAGTTCTGCCCAACAAGTGAGAAGATAACTACATGCACAACACATTAGACAGCATTGACAACAAGCGCAGCAATCACAACAGTTCGAGTTCTGGCGTTGTTGTTGTTGGTATCCAGGTTGTTGTTGATAACTGAAAATAAAGATGGTCATAAAGACAGATGGATTAAAAAAAGTACATCCTCGGATCAGGAACTAACCATACAGAACCATTTTGGTACCTTTCAGCCAAAACGTTCATACAAAAAATTAGTATAAAACTGAAGTTAGCAAAACTCCTCCCATTATTTTTAACGAAATTTTAGGTTGGGGCCATAAAGTAATATTTTCAAAAATAAAGAGTACCAATTCATTTATCTCACTGCTTCAGTTTTAGTTACTGTTTTAAACATACATAACAATCGGCTGTTGATTCGGATACGGTTGTTGAGTAAAAACCTGACCGCCGTGTCCTCCGTAAGACGGACCATAAGCAGGATGAACAGGAAACGACATCACAAAAAAGAGAAAACTACTGGAAAGAATGAAAAAAAGGAGAAAAGAGAAGCCAAGTGCGCGGAATGGTCACCGGTGGCAACCATTGCCCTTAGTTTCATCTCCTCCGTTTTCAACTCGTGGTCCCGTTTGACTTTTGCTTTGATGATGATCTTTGACAGAAGGATATGAAAATGTAAAGGAATTTATTTTTGTTCAAAAAATAAAAAATAAAAAAGATTAAACCAAAAAAACCGGATTACGAAGACGTTGTTTCATTATTTATTTCAACGGGTGAAGTTCTGCTCTCAGAAGCTGGCTCTTCAGGAGGGACGTCATCCTCCTTCTCATGAATCCCTGTAGACTCCTGATCCTCGTGTCCACTTGGTCTCCTCTGAGGTGCCCATAACTCTGAATTTAAATCTGGATTTTCCAGAGAAGGAATCGAGTCGCCATCGACTTGTGGATTCTGAAGATGTCTCTGGATTTCATCATACTCCGGATTGCCACGTGTCGGTAGAATTGTGCTCAGTCGATCTTGCTCTATCGGGTGATCGGGTGCAGCTTGTAGCTGAAAGTGGCCCAGTTAAAACAATTAGATCACTTAAAGCTTACCTGCTCAGGATTGATCGTATTTTGAACGCCGCAAAAGCTTCTGACCCAATTCTGGAACTTAACGGTCACCGATTGCCTTGGAAGAGCTTCTTGATTGCCTACGTTACCCGGATTATTCATGGCAATTTCAAAGTTCAACGGATCAACGAGCCGCCATCTGAAGTTCAAAAATGAAATCTCAAAATCAATCAAGATTGAAAAAATATATTGAAAAAAAAAACTCTCAGATAATTATCCTTTAATTTATAAAATTTCATTCCCAAAAAAGGTCTTTATATGAGAAAAGAGAGGCTCAAAAACTCAAAGTTCTCATCTGAAAATGACAAAAAGTTGATATAATCGAAAGGCGGTTTACCTTATTTCCGGTACTAATTTCCGTTTTTTTTACTGAAAAATTATGTGGGTGAAATTGTCGTTTATTCGGTTGAAAAGGGCTGATAAAGTACATGAAAGTGGGTTCAAAATCAAAAAAAAATTATTAAATCGATCCATTATTCCATGAAAAAAAGGTGAAACTCTGCTCATTGTTTTGAGGAACATGATAGACAGTTGGGGTAATTGTTGCAATTGTTCCATCGTTTCGTTTTATGTCGAATCCGCCATTCACTTTAACAATTTTACCTCCACTACTGAAAATAATTTTAGATATTATACTTTATAGTTGGGTCGAAAACAGGTCGAGCACTTACCATAAATAGCTTCTCACAACCGACTCATCTCGTTCCACAAATTCGATTCCATCCAAAACATTTTGAATATTATAATTGGGAAGTGTCAAAGTCATAAAATTCAATTCAAAGTTCGATCCATTAATCCATGATTTCAGAAATCGATTCAAATCATTATCATTAAATGAACATTGGCCCATTATAATTTGTTGACATTCAAATTTCATCACCTCATCCATTGTAATCCAATTTTTCCCAACTGGTCCATCTCGAAATTCAAATAAAAAATTGCGAACCGTGAATTTGAAATTGAATGGTTTGGTTCCATTTTCTTTGCTTGGAAAGATAAGCAAAACATCAGTAATGTTACAACTTTCAAAGAATGAAAAATATTCATCAGTATCCGAAAATATCCCTTTCAATTCAACTATTTTGATAGATGGCTGATGAAAATTCAAAAACCTTGAGATTTCAGATAGTCTTCCTTCGTAAACACCAACATCAATAGTAAGATAGTCGATATCACAATTGAGAACATCACAAAGATATTCTGTCCATATTTTAATCCATTTGAAACTCATTGACTCATTCTTCATCTGATCCTCTTCTTCATTTTCTTTAATTTCATGTTTCAGATATTTTCTTTTTTCCATCAAATCTACATTTTTGATTGTCGTGAAACAACATTCACTTTTTCCACGACATCCACATTTCTCTGTTTGAACCTCAATCTCAGAATTATTTGAGAATGGAACAAGAACTTTGAGTTGGTCATTTGGAATTGATGATTTCACTTTATTTTTACTTCTTTTTGAAGTTAAAGACAAATCGATTCTGAAATTTTTGAAAATAATTTAAGATATTTTTCTTAGGAAAAAAAACTTACACTTCAGGAATTTCCATTATTTTAATTGCATTTTTCAAAGCAACAAAAGGGAGTTTGAAGAGAGGGAATCGATCGTTCATTGCGAATAGGTTTTGAATACAAGAATGAGAGTAGACTGCACACAACGCACCTGTATACTAATTATGGAGGCGATTCATAGATATAATCTCTGGAATCGTGGACCATCTGGAGCACATCTGCTCCAACAAGTGGATAATGGGTTAGATTTCTTTGATCTTCAAGATGGAATGGGTCCGATGACGTGACGTATCGTTCAGAAAGGTACTGTAGTGAAGACCAATTAATTGGCAGAATAGTGAGGTCCGGCTAACGTGATTCATAGCACGGGCTACCTTTGTTGTCAATTTGGAACTCGAAAAATAGTGTATTTTTATCCTATTTTCAGGCTAAATTGAACTAGTCTAACCTTAATCGTCTCGAAATTTCATTTTAAAAATAAATCCGACCCGCGTTGGTCGTTTTCCTACTTTGACGGGACCATATGCAACTTTGACGGGACCATATGCAATCCATCCTAATTTTGCACCCGGATAGCCTTTTCTATTTTTATTTTTCTTTCAAATCCATCTGAAAATATGTCCTTCCTTCTTAAAACAAAACAAAAAATTGTCGTCAAAATCTTTATTTCCAAATCAAGACGAGAAGAAGAAACATGCAATAAACGACATTTTTCCTCATTTTCTTTCTCTCAAAAAAACAATTATTTTTATATCCTAAACACATGCAAAATAGTCAAAAAGGATGAGAGAGAAATTGAGAGATATCCGAGAGAATATCAATATGATATTTAACAGAAAAAAGAACATTTGACATTGAGAGAAGGAGGCGATCGAACCCGTAAATTTTCGAAAAAGAAAATGTGTTTTGTTTCAGGCGATTTGAGCGATTTTTACCCGGAAATTTAGACAAAAAAAGGGAAAAAGAAATGGGTGAAAATGAATAAAACCGGATTAGAGATGGAACAAATCAACGGGCGGCATGGCGGATTGGGGGGACCTGTATAATCATTTTTAGAGGTTTCAGAGAAGTGGGCGGAGCCCGGATGCAATGGTCGAGGATGTGAGGCAAGTCATGGGAAAAGAAGATGAAATTAAGAGAAAATAGTGTGGTACAAGAGAACAAATTAGATTATAATGACAAGAAGAGATATATATGATGATGCAAATAAAGAAAATATGAGGAATATATATTCTAATGGAAATTCAATCGTCTCGATGGAACATAAGCTGTCTCTTTCTCTTCATCTGATTCTTCAACAGATCGTCCCCAACGACGTTGTTGCTGACGACGAGAAGCAGCAGAGAATCCACGTGGGACTGGTTGAGAGGCTCCCGGCACGGTGCCGTATCGAGATGGAGATGAGGATGGAGAGGAGGATTTAAGGGAGACGTTTACAATATAGTTTTGACCGTTGTTGTTATCCCAAAATTCTTCGCCAGCCACCTGGTATTGCACACAGAATTCACATTTTCCTTCCTGTAAGAAAATAGAGATGATGCAAGTTCTCTCTAAACGGAATAACTTACAGTAAGCTTAACCGGAATAGCAATAGTGAAATTGAATGCATCGATGTCTTCAGTTGCAAACACTCGATGACTATAATTGGCAATGATTTCATCCTGAGTCTTCCATCCATTCGTCGTGTATCGTACCATCACAATTTTATCGAATGCAACATTCAAAAGGTTGACTTGTCCGACAATTGAACTTCCAGATGCACGAAGAGCCGACACACAGACTCTTGATTCTCTCGTTTTCAATGCGTATTCATGTTCAGATCGATATGGGAAATTGTGGAGAACGAGACGGGGAGCCGGTTGATTGATCAGAGTTTTTGGGATATTTGGAAGTTGTGGAGGAGATGAAGACGATGGAATTGATGAGAAGTGAATTGAGAATTGTTGAGAAAGATCTTCTTTCACAAAATATTTAAGATTCTCCAGATCCAATCCAAGAGAATCCGCGAATCGAACTCTCTTTTTCACGCATTGTTTGGATCGACTGCGGCGGAGAGCTGATGGAAGAGTTTTCGATCGGGTACTGAAAAAAAGAAAAATGAGAACTTGAGAAATAAAGAAATAAAGACCATCTTAAAGCGGGAATTTCTAAATCTTCATCTTCTCCTTCACTGGCCACCCAAATAGGTTCAGTACTAGTAGGACGATAGAATTGAACTAGAGTCTTATCAATAGGTTTCGTCTTCATCTCAATGAATTATCTTCATGATCTATTGGACCACCTTTAAATAATACGAGAAAAAGCACGTGTGTGTCTGTCTTCTTTTTGTTACTTGAAGATTCGCGAAAGGTGAATGTACTATGATAAGAATGAAGAAGATAGCTGAGAAGAGTCTTTGCATGTCTCACGTATCTCTTCCTACTTCTACTTTCTTCTATTTTTCCAGATAAGCAAGAGAGTGGAGCAAGAATCAACTATAATGGTGGCAACTGACGTCAGGTCTTGTTTATCTTTAAAAGTGGTAAACCAAAACAATTCTCTCCGGTGCTTCTCTGATAACTTTTTTGGTGTAAAAGGAGGAGGAACGAGTAGAAGAAATGATAATAAATCATATGGTTTCCGATTCTTTTTTCTCTATCTTAGGTTAGGTAAACATCATATGACTAGATATTTCGAGATTTCAAAACTTACAGTCGTTCAGTAAAAGAGACATCAGAAGCAATGCTGTCATCTGAAGAGAATCCGGAATCCGGTGAATTCGGTTCGGAGCAACACGAATCGTCGAAATATGATGATGAGTTGGGAGAGCACACTGGCTCGAGAAGAAGTTTCATATTCATTCGGCAACCATTTGTAGTTGATGGTTGGAAACTGAGCATTTCTTGTAGGAGCTGAAAATGAGAAAAGTCACGTACACGTGGACGTAAAGAAAAGAAAGAAGAAGAAGAAGAAGAGAGAAGAGTGATAGAGATATCAACGGTTGTCTTTGAAAGAATATGAAACAAGAAGAAAAAGAAGAAATCTACAGTATCTTTTGCGCAGAGAAGAGAACATCACCTTCCTCTCCACCGTCTCCTGATAAAAATGAAGACGGTGTGTTTATACAGGAGGCATTAAAAGAGAAGGAGGAGGGGCATTTGCACCCAAAAATTGGGAGAGAATTGTTTTTGATTGCAAACCATCCACTTCTCTCTGTCTCCACGTGTTGCGCGCTGCCGATTAAAGGTTGTTTTTCAAAAGAGAGGAGGCGGTAGATCAGAAACTAAAAAGGTGGGTCTACAAAAAGGGGTGGAGCTTTTTTGAATGATAAGACCGCTCTTTGAAGTTGGATTTGGAGGGAGATCAATCTTTTTAATGATTCAATAGAAATGGACACAAGAAAAAGAAAGAAAAAACAAAGATTTTGCATGGTGGGAGAGGATGGACATAAAGTTTATGGCTCTCGGCGAATCAAGATATTTCAAGGCCGGAAATTTGGATTTATGAGGGTTTTCTGATAGAATCCATTAGCGAGAATGACATCAATGAGAATGTTAGCCTAGTTTGAAGACCACCAAAACAGTTTTATTCAGATGGGAATCTGAAATTCATAATTATTCAGGTACACATAATCTAAACGAGTATAACTTTGTTTGCAATAAAGATATAGGAAAAGTGTCAACTACTGATTTATTGTACATACTAAGCTAAATATTTTGTTAATTGACAACTTTTTTGTATCTCTACTGAGAGCTGAGATATACCCTTTTCAAGTTATCAACAGAGAGCCGAAGAAGCTCGGCTCTCTGCGCTCTCTCTTTGAGCCTTCATATTTCGCTAACCTTTAGAGATGTCAAAAAGATACCAACTAGTGAAACATTGCTTGTAACAAACTTATCTTTTGATTAGTTAATGACTTTTTCGTATCTCTCACCGGAACCGAGATACATCGCTTCTAACCTCTTCTACAGTAATACGGTAATTTGAAACACGGCGATTAGAAGTAATCCACTCAGCAAAATCTATCAAACTTGTTATTCTCTACCTATTCCGGAACACACCACGTGGTGTCTAACAGAACAAGAAAACTCGCTGAATGGACAAGAAAAATGGTAAACAAGAACATTTTGGAGAGAAAAAAGAGCAGAGATGGAGGGAGGAGAGGGGTCATCGATAATCAAAGGACACGTAATCGAGTGCGCAATCCTTCCTTCATCGGTTCAGTTGTCCTCGTGTATTGTAAACTATTGAATGAACGTAAAGGAAAGAAGAGAGAGAGTAGAGATGAATGAATATATTATCTATTTGTGAGAAACAATACGAGAATGAAGAAAAGAGATTAGAATCAAGACCCGAATAGCCGATCAATTCATTATTATTTATAGATTTTTAAATTTTATATTCTCTAGGTGTTTCAATGTAGGTTGTATTGGCTTCAAAATACGCCTATTGTCTGATAATTTTAAGCCGCGGAAAGAGAAAGCATGTCAAATTTTAAAGATCGTAATAGTTTGTGACGACTGCGAAGGGCAGTTTTCTTCAAACCAGTTTATCTCATTAGCCATCAGAGCTATCGAAAAGTTGTCAACTACGAAAATGTAGAGCACTGTTTGTTCTACATTTTTGTAGTTGGTCACTTTTCTCTAGAAGTTCTAGTTATCGAGATAAACCCATTTGAAACACTCACCTCGAAAAATTGCAACCGAATGACTTTCAAAAGTCTCAATTTCAAATTGAAGTACTCTGTGTCAAAAAGAAAAAAAGTGACAAGAGGCTCCACCCTCTTTCTGCCAAACAGCTGATACTTGATACGAATGCCCTCACAGTCGAGCAGTGAGAAAAGATTGCATCAGATACAGTAGTTTCACGTGTCGACCATGTGAAAAGGAAGCTTTGACATCATGTGAAATGCCGGAGACCGTTTTTTGTGTTAAGTTTTTTTTCAAATGTATCGGGGGAAACCCTTTTTTCATCGGTTTCTTCAATTTAATTGATTGTGACGGGGGTATCAATGCCGACAAAGGGAATTGAACAAAAAAAAATGATTAGAGATGAAGGGATTAATTGGAGACGAGAAGACGACAATTCGGACAAATAGAAGAGGAGGAGGAGGGAAAGGATAATATAAACATGGTGTGATTTGGAAGCGAAAGCCTTTTTATCCGAATAGATGACGGAAGATGATGATTGGAGATGATGGTCTTTTTGAAGAAGAAGATAAGGGTATTCTGGTGATGGAAAAGAGGAGAACTATGAAATCATTAATTATGAATCAGAGATACCGTAACCCAACTATTCCTTATACTGTTTGTTTAAACGAGTATATCTCGGTTGGCATTGAAGATGTCGAAAAGGTGTCAACTAACGAAACATTGCTTGTGCTAAGCAGTATTTTTTGTTAGTTGACACCTTTTTTGTATCTCTTCAAGGAACTGAGATATACCGTTTGTAAGGGTACCGTAGCCTACTGAATATTCCTGTTGCATTTTTTTTAGATGAATATATCTCGGTTACGGTAAGAGATAGAAGAAAGTGTTCAACTAATTAACTGTTGCCTACATTAAGCTAAACATTTTATTAGTTGACAACTTCTTAGTATCTCTACTAGGAAGTGAGATATACCATCGCAAAGAAACGTGATGGGTTTTCACTAAAAGCATGAGATACTCAAAGGACCCAATTTTTAAATCGGCTACCGTAACCCAGAACCCTCGTAGATGTCTATTTCCAATTCTATCGGGCACCATTTGAACTCATATGACCTAGAAGATCCTTCCAAAAACTTAGTCCATTTCAATTCCGGGTACTCAAGAACCAGGACTATAGTATCCTTCAACTCTCAAATTCTAAAAATAAAATCAAAATCTCATAAACAAGCCGACTAATCTTGAACCCATTCAATCTCAACTTTGATCCGAAAATATTTTCTCTTACAAAAAAATGCAACAACTGTCATTGAACCGAGTCGTCGGAACACCTGACCCCCGGGTCCAGAAGATTCTGAAAAATGGTGCCACACTGAAAATGAATTGTCGGCTCATCCGGATTTCACGGGGATTTCTTATTTTTCAGAGATCTGGAAGCGGAGTGGCTCCTAGTTCCTGGCTCAATGATAAATGATATCACCAAGGAAACCCGTTTCTCTCTCAAAAAAAAAAGAAGAAAGGGGTTTTCATCAATGACCAATTGCGAAAAAGAAGAAAAAGTTCAGAAAATGATCCGATCATTCTACAACAAAAAAGGGATACGGTATGATGAGAAAACTCAGAAAACTATCAGAATTCATACACGTTTTCACGTGAAACCCTCATCATTTCCTCTCCGTTACAAGAATACGGTGGACAATAAAAAAGGGTCATTGAAGAAAATGAGACGCCTTTGGTAGCAGCCACTATCAAAACATTGTCCGAACTGTTTGTATTGATAGGGAAAAGATAATAGTGGAGGATCAGAAGAGACGCAGACAGTCCCTGCGTCTCCTCACTAGCCACAATATTTTCCATGATTCAATTTGTCTTCTTCAACCGTATCAAATAATAATGTGTTGTTCACACTCTTTTTCAACACTCTATTGATATGTTGATAGTGACGATGAATACGATGCGTGTTCAGGGCGCAGACCAAGAGTTAAGTGAGAGAGAGAGAGAGAGCGCAGAGAAGCAAGAGTGTCTAGCTTCACTGCGCCCTCTCATTATCTCACTAGGGCGGCAACGATCATATAATCTAGAAATTGAAAAAGCAAACGTAATCTCTGAACCTTTTCGAAAAACTTCGAGAAGATTTTCTTATCTCAAAAGAAAGAGAAAAAAGAACTGTAAACAACTCGACAACACAATCACCGAAAAAAGAATCAGCTGGCGCCATGGGGTTGATTGTTTGGGTAGGTTAACGGGTGGGTATCAAAAGAAAAAGTTGAAGAACAAAGAGAAAAAATGAGACAAACACAGCCCCCTTTCCTCAGAAATTTGAAGAAGAAGAAGAAGCTATCTTTTTCTCTCTTATTGAAACACATGAAAATCTCCGTTGATTTTCACGTGAAACACTCAAGGTGACAGAGGATTTCCCCTCCGGTTTGTTTGAAACAAGAATCGGGTGAGAAGTGAGTGAATGGTCAGAAATGAGTGGGGCGAGTTATCAGTTTTTATAGTAGTTGTTAACTTTTTTATCAGAAAAGACGATTGGGTCATAGAGCAGAGCACTTGCAAACAGTTTTTGAATGTCAGGAGAGATGTCATATTGAACGTTTTTTTTCGAAATTTTTAAAATGACGTAGTTTCATCTCCTTTGTTTTAGGATCTCGTAGTTCAATAAGAGGGAAGTACCCGAATCAACCATGGTTCAACCTATTCAATAACAGTTAGCTGCTAGATAAAGTACATTACATCTCTGATGATGATTCAAGTTACGCTAAAGCTAGATCATCTATAAATATCTCTTCTTCTTTTTCTTCTTTTTCTCCAAAAGAACATAATCACAAAAAAGAAGAAAAGAAGGACGCGTGACTCCAAATTTGGCACCCAAAGCACCCAAAAAATTCAAAAAACGACACGTCCTCCTAATCCAATCAGGGCAACAATTTTGCTCGTCAACACGTGTGTTTAGAAGAGAGAGCTCTGATCAGAGAAGACCTCAATTGCGTTGGCTGAATGGGGAGAAGAGAGAAGGGGAATGGGGTGATAGATGGGACCAACTGTTATCCCAGAGAGACTGGACACTGATGGACACACAAAACTGATTATCTTCTTTCGAGAAAAAGAGAGCATCGAGCACCCATATTTCTTTGCAAAGTGGAAAAGAGAAAAAAACATGTTCTGTTTGCTGAATGGCACAAGTTTTGAAGAGGCAAAACCGAGGTGATTTTTTGAAACTTTTCCTCTAGTTTTCTTTTTAAAAGAGCAAAGTTTTTTGGAGGGGAAGAAGAAATGTGTAGATGATAGCTAGAGGGAATACCTCAGAGGAGAAGCTAAAAATCAAGGAATTGCAGACCTTCAAGAAACTGCGATCATTTTAAAGAGTGGGGAGACACAGAGGAGTCAGACAGTCTCGTTTCTCTGCGTTCTCTCATTCTCTACATTTCAATGGGTAAATGAATACAACTGTAGAATTGAAAAATATATATTTATATTCATAAGAGCTCACCAGATTATCACCAGACTTAGAATTCTCGAACCTCTGGCATTGTGGGACACCTAGCGTCTGCTAAAAAATAAATAAAGTCTAGATGACTCTAGTTAGAGTTAGAGAAAAACTATTTTCAGCCAACTGAAATCTCAAAATAGACTTGCCCTGCCTTCCAAGTCCTTATGGATGATGTCAGATGAAAAGAACCTGCAGAGATGTTATTCATGAACATTGAACATGAATATCACAAGGATTACCTGTAAATATTTGTAGAGAGGGAGGGAAAACCCTTTAAAAACAGACAGTGATTATGGAAGAGAGAATCTTCCAGTTGTTTCATTTCTGGTTGTCTAAAATGATGATTTTTGAGAATACTTCTAGAATTCTCTTTGTTATTCTGCTACCAGGGAACATACTGTTGACTCAAGACTCGGTTTAGAACTAGCCTTGCCAGGCAAGATTATTCTGGACCCTGTGAGCCTACACGAGGCCTATGTCTGACCTAAAATCTACCTAGGCCATCAACCTCAGTCAAAAGTGGTCGTTTCTTGCTCAAGTTTTGCACTGCTGCAGTCTCCTCATTTCATCAATTTCTGATTTTCAAAGAGCTGCACTTTTGATCTCATTTTTCAACTTTCCTCGTTTCAAACTCTTTGAAAATGTCTCTTCTGTCAGTTGTCTCATAAGAGCCAACTGTCTTTTTTCTCTCGAAAAAGAAGTGACATTTGAGGTCGTTATGCACCCAAACACCATTCTCCCTTAATACAAAAACAACAAGACCTTCTCTTATCAATCTCCTCTTTTCCGTGATCATCTATGATATTGTTTTCCATCTTTCTCTTTTTGTCGATCACTGATCATTGGTGCACTGTGAATGGAAATGGGGGAGTCGTACTGTACACGACGATCTTCGATAGAATCGAAAAGTGAGTGTAGTTGATCAAATCAATCAAAACAACTAGAAGAAGAAGAAGCGCAAAACTGACTTGTTTGTCTTGTACAGAAAAAAAGAAATTGAGAGAGAAAAGAGATACTTTTTGTTTGAAGCTCATCAGAGATTGAAATTGAACAACAGCTGGGAGAATTGTTTGGTAGAAGAGAGAGATCTAAGAGATCAGGATGAAACATCACTATTATTTCTTTTGGGTGCAGGTTTAACGAGCGCTAAATCACAAACACCGTGGTTCTAGGGAACAAGGGGTCGCAGCAATTCACGAAAATATGTACTAGAATGAAGTTGATGTAAAAGATTGTGACAAGCAGCTACAGTAATCCTGACAAGAAGTGGTGTTGCAAAGAAGGAACAAACACTTCATAAAAATCTGCAGATATTAAATTTCTAGTCTGATCAGATAATTTTGATTCTTTTCAAACCCAAGATCATATCCAAGATACTGTAGATTGAAAACTTTTCGAAAACATTTCCGGTGGATCTTCGATTCGATGGCCACCAAGTTTGATTTATAGCTGCTGGCGATAATGAGTAGGATCAATGTGACTACGGTAACTAACTTGTATGAGTAAGACTTCAGCAATTGGGAGATAGTCACGCCCCCTTTTTTGCATTAGAATAGGATGTCATGCAGATTTAGATATCTTTTAATGTATTCCTGACTTGATCCAAACTAATTTTGTAATCTTCAGAATTCAAGATCCTCATTGAAGCTATCAAACCGATTATCATGGATTTCTGAAACTGAAGCAATTTTAGTTTGCAGATTGAATTCAGGAATGTACTTCTCTATCTTAATGATCAAATTTCATGACCTACAATGTATTTGACAAGGTACTGTATCACTTGAAATAACAATCTTGTCAATTGGTCGTCTTTCAGAGAATACCGTACTCTTGATAACGTTGGAATGCCATTGAACACTACCAAGCTATGTAGGGAAGCCAGCTTGCCGGTTTAGCGACTTTGACGGAGCTTTGTCAGCATGCCGTTGTTGTCTTAGTCCTAACTGTAAATTCCTGATATATTTCTTTTTTAATTTTCACAGTACGGATCGGTATGAGCCGGTAATTGGCTCATCGGACAAATTAGCGAAGGTTGATTCACAAAGACATCCTCCGTTGAGATTGTGCATTATCTGTAACTCACTAAACTTCTTCGAGGAATAAACTTCATATCAGTTGGTCATAAGTAAGCTCTACCACCCAAAATAACACAGTTCTTACAATAGAAAAACCCTAAAAATCCAAAAAATGATAAGCAATTCTAGAACGTTCTAGATTATCAAATACAAAAATAACCAAAAAAAAAGAAAATCAAACAATCATCTTCTACCAATAAACAAAAAAATCTTGCAAAAATTACACATTTTCCAGTCCAAATATTTTTCGATGGAGTCTTTTTCTCTCTGCAAATCGAAAAAAAAAACGACTACTAGTATACTCGGCATATCTCCACAAGTTTAGGACAAACTTCAGGGGTTCCACAAGTCTAGAACATGCTAGCCACAAGTTTAGGAGCACATTTCACAGCAGATCGGCGACGCGCTTTGTTTATTTTTTATTTTCGTTGTTTTTCTCTTCCGATTTTAATTTTCTTTATTGAATTAATAGTTTTTATTAAATTAATAATGATTTTTTCGAATTCTATTGCATTTTTTACTTTAATTTTTCGAAATTCATAGAAAACTATCGATGACACGGTGTCGCTGTTGATTTTCGATTAGAATAACTTGAAAATCTAAAAAAAAACCATTTTAGCGAAAATTTTTTTTTTAAAAATACCGTCTCGAAAAGGCAAAATTTCTAAACTTCACACTTTAAATCTTTTTCGAACCATAAATTCATGTTTAACAGTTTTTACAGGTAACTCCACTGAAAGTGCTGATGAACAGTGATTGCACAAGTTCCAGTTTAACCATCAAAAAAAGAAAAACAAAAAGAAATGCCCGCAAGTAATTCTCAATAAAATCGTAATATTGTTTATATTTTTACAACTAATATTACCAACTTATTTTTTTCAGAAAAGGAAGCAATGTGTCACTCATTACAGATGGGACGATGTAAAAAGTTTTCGACAGAGAAGAAGAGAAGCCGGTATGAACGTCGAAAATTATACCCCCGAAGAAGTGATGAGAACGTGAGCTTATACCGAACAAATATAAAAAATAACCTTAAATATTTAGGCGTAACAGATCCTGCACGGAAACTCCATACGAAATGGAACAGGAGGAGGGAGTCAACCAAAACGATGTAATTGATGAATATTTCCAATAATTATTTCATCGGCTTTTTTTTGTTTTCGAATTTCCTGTTATGTCTTTGTTTTTGTTGATTTGATTTAAAAACATGAATACTTTTTGTAATAATTGTTTTTAAGTTAGCGGCGTAACATAAAATTTAGATTTCACAAGTGTAGGCACAATTATTTACAAGCTTAGGACAAACGGGCCACAAGTTTAGCAGAAGGTTTGCCACAAGTTTAGTAGCAGGTTTGCCACAAGTTTAGCAGAAGGTTTGCCACAAGTCTTGCACAACACACAGCCCAAAGTTGTGGTAGATATGCGCCTAGACTTGTGGAGATATGCCGAGTATATTCAATGTCATCTTATCAATCAATCAAAAAAGTTCTTCTTCTTCTTCTTCTTCTTCTCGGGGGTGTTTATTCAATTCCAGCCTGTTTTCATATACTTTCTTGTTCTTCTTCTCCTTCTTCTTCACACCTTTTCTACCGTAATCTTATTTGATATACTCAACACATTTTCTTCACGTGAAATCACTAATTTTGTGCCCGGACAGAGAGGTACTTATCATCATCTGGAAGCAAAAGTTCACTAAAATCAGTATGTGTTATCAGATTGATTGTTGATGATTATGACTGTTTATATACGTGTATATGTACATGTGTTTGCAAAATTAATACGATAGAAAAAGCAAAATTTATTAATGAAAAAATAATATTTAGGGTCTCGATGGGAACAAATAATACCGAGACAAAACACAAAAAAAGATACCGGTATAAAAAGAGGAATGAGGTTGATGACATGATGACGGAAGAAATGAAAGAACGGAAAATTGAGATTTCAGATTTTGAGATGAATTCAGACTATGCTAACCATTGGAGCACGCTCAAAAATATTTTGATGAAGTGCCAAATATCGATTATTATTATCAATGTGAGTCATTGATCCAGGTGGAATATATTCTGACGGGGAGTATTGATAATGAGCTGCGGGAGTGAAACCAGCTTCAGTGAATCCTCCATCGATGACGACTCTATCCGAAGCGATGTCACTTTTAGTGTCGACGTGTTCAAGGAGAGCACGGGAGATGTCACGTTTACGTTCGAGAGAGTCAGTCGAATCGTTGCTGTCGAATCCGCGTTGAAGGAGGAAGCGGAGTCTGGAATATCATTATTTTAGTTTGAGAAATAATTATGTCTAAGTAGTCGGCACTTACAGGCCCGATACCGGCACATCTAGAAAATCTTACAAAGAAGATCATTTCTAAATTCTAACTATGACTCGCTGCTACAGTACCCCAAACTGTTCTTTACCGCCTTCCCTCCTAATATTTTCACGTGAACCCCTTTGATTTAGGTGTAAATGCCGGTAGAAGGTTCGATTCAAAAATAATAAGGCCATATATGTTTTTGAAAAACAAACCAATTAAATAAAATTTGATAAGGATTTGTTTTTAATTCAAAGTATAAGTGTTCCTTGTCAGGGACCTACCTGAATAAGTAGGAAGCGAAAAAGAATGCAGTGACGACGTGGAAGAATTGGAACATGCAGAAGAAGAAAATTGCCATTGGGGAGTGTTCACGGAAGAAGAAAAGGAGAAGGGCTGAGCAGAAGAAGAAAACCTGGAAATTAAGAGAATAGTTTCGGATTCTGGATTCAGATGACCGTACCATAAAGAGCGAAGTGACCGAAGCACTGATAGCTGGTCCCAAAGCAAGAAGTCTCTCGGATGAACATCTCCGATTCGTTCGTGTTCCACTTGCAATATATACATTCCATACTGCATAAACTATCGAAATTGAGAATAAAACTGCAGTTGGCAATAGATAATTTGAGATGAAAAGCCAATCAGTTCTCTCGAAAAGTCTTCCGATATCCAAATCTCTTCCATCCAAAAAGTAGTAAGTTGTGAATGTGAAAATCGAGGGAGTCACTGAAATAACAAAGATTACTGTAGTTTCAACAAAACAAACTTACAAATTCCCATTCCAAAAACATGAAAAGGTTTTGAGAAACATCCCTGAGGTTCTTCTTCTTTTATATCATAACTGATAATTGTTGTGTGGATTGAGTAAAGAACAAGACACAGTAATCCCGAGGAAGCAATCACACAGAACTGGAGAACAAAGTGGAGAAGAGTGGAGAAAGTGAATGGTTCTCCGACTTGTGGAGCAAGGAAAAGGAGTAAATGAGATAAGTGAATCATGAAGACAAAGAAGAGATAGAAGAGGAATGCACAGTCGATTGGTTGATTTCTGGAAAACATTTCTATAGCTACTGTAATCCTTGAGCAACTTACTTTTGAACCGCAGCCATAAAAAGAAGGAGTACTGTACATATTAGAGTAACAAATGAAGTGACAGTTGGCATATGTGATGCTAAATCTTTCCAGAAAGACTCCGAATTGTAGAATAGCCGATCCTATAAAAACAATTTTCTTATGAAACATTTGTTTCTTAAACTAACCGGTAACAAGGAGAAAACTCCGAAATGATTAGTCTCGCACTTCACATATCCATGATAATTATACTCAATTCTTCTGATTCCTTTCGTCGACCACGCCTTCTCTTCCTCATCATAATAAACACATGTATAGTTATCCAAAGTATCCGGATATCTCATATAAATTGACATTCGAGTTGATCCAAATGGTTCTTGACTATCAGGTTTTACAGATAATACTGGACTCTTTGGTTCGAGTAACTCAAATAACGTGGCATTGGAAGTACAAACGACTCGGATGACATGGTTCTCATCAGTCGATGGAAGTTGTAATCGACATTTCTTTCCGATCAGATTATCATTTGGTTCAGCGTGTTTAACCCATTCAATTGATTTCATATGAAGTCCATTATCCGGTGATGATAAGGAATATGGAACAGGGAGAGTGGAAGCAAAGGATTCAATTGTTCTCCATGTATCCGCTCTTATCATTGATGTGTTTCCAGGGATTCTATCTAGATCTGCTTGAATGACTGAATCAAGGATCAGTGCTGTCATCTCAGCGATTTTCTGATCGAAATGAGCATGTTTAGATATTTCTCTGGAGAACGACGGATAGGAGAGAAGGTCTCTTACAAACCTGAAATTAATTTCTTAAATTCTCAACCCCTTTCAAAAAACTCTCGTACCTCGTCACCGTATTAATCGCCGAGATCGTAAACGCCTTCGCCGAATAGGCCCCAACCTGGCCCAAGTGTACTAAAACAGATGTTTGCGACTGGCAAGAGTTCCGATCCTGCGGTCGTTCCCACACGGCTCTTCCCGCTTCCGAATCCCATGAACAGCGTCGTTCGAGGAATTTATTCTCGGTGACTGGGTTGTAAGGGCCTGCAAAAAGAGTGGAATGGGGTGAAGTTCCGATTGTTATGTTGTAATTTTTCATGCTATTTTTTCAAATTAGTATGTCTCGGCTAACGTTAGAAATATCATTACGACACTGATCCCTTTTTCATTCTAAAAACTCACATGGAACCAACAAAGAAATATTGGTATTGACCTCTGTCCAATCAACCCCTCCCCATACGTCGACGGTTCTCTCTGGACCACATCGATCTAAAATTGAGATATATTAAAGACACATATAAATAATAATTAAGTATTTAATCGCGGAAGTAAGGCTCTCTCTCTCCCTCTAAGAACGCGATTTCCGGTTAAATGCGAACACGAATTATGATTGGCTAAATCAAGCATGCTCTCTCTCTCCCTCCCTCCCTTTAAGCGGCATCTGTTTGACGGCTTTCCCTTCTCCGGATGTACCAGATGTGCACCTTTTGCCGCAAAAAGGGAGGGTAAGAGAAGAAATGTTGCGTAATTCATCATACCGATCGTTTCACACGAGACACCCATAAATCCAGGGAAGCAGAGGCAATGTGCGCCACGCGAGTCAACGAATTGTTCCACTCGATTGAAAGCGCCAACGTAGCAGAGAGGAGTTCCGCCACGAGAACATTCTCCTTTGCATATTACATCTGAAAATGGGAATTTTAAGATTTAGAAGGATGCTTTTATTATTACCTCGGTCAATCGGACCAATTTGTGTCCATTCACTAGACGTCTCCCCATTCTCATCGATAGCAGTCACTTGAAAACTGACATTCATCGCATTGGATAAAGTGATCTAGATTTTTTCAAGTAATTTTAGAAAAGCATAGTTTCTAGACAAACCTTAGTCAACGCCAATGTCTTAGCTGCTTCCAATTCCTCCTCGTAAACCACTTGATCATCTCTTCGAATACTCAACCGATACTTATCAACAATTCCATATTCTGGATGTTCCCATTCAAATATTTGATATTCCTCTGTGGCTACATTCACGTGTAACTCTCTGACCATTGATACAGTAACCGGGATCAATGTGATATTTGCAATTGTAAAAAGCTGTGGACTTCCGTAATCAATAGCCAAAATTTGCATTCTTTGTGGAGTGAAAGGAGTGAGAACACTCAAATCAGACTTCAATTTTAGTGTTCCATCTTGTTGAATATCAACGAGAGTCTCGTCTTTTGTAAAAGCCAGCTTTCTCTCCGAATTGTAGATAACTGGATCTTGATCCTTCACTTCCAAAATTCCAATTGTGGCACCAATTGGGAGAGTTGTCGGCACATAAAATTTATAAGAATTTCTTGAAAAAGTCGGTGGATGATGGTTTCGATGAGTTATATGAACACGGAATGGGAATGTATGCATCTGATTTCCAGCGCAAAGCCTAGAGAAAATAGGATTTGCCAAAGTTATGAAATAAAAAAACGAAACTTACAAATGAAGAGTTCCCACTAGATTATTTGAATTCTTGGTAGCTGAAAGAGGCATTTGAGCAGAAGTATAAAAAGCGCTTCGACTAGATTTCCATTCAATCCAATCCACATCAGTCTCCAATTGTCCGAAACAATGACCCAATGGTTCTGTTGATTTTTGAAGTTCTTGACTCATTGTCAACCGGCTTCCCTTATCGGCTCCTTCATGAATTCGAACATCGAATACATCTGAAAAAGAAATACTTTTGAAGGTAAGAAACAAAAGAGTTTTTGCGTGCATGGTAGAAGCCAATCAGATTGTCCTAATTTTATAATTTAAAGGTGACAAATCCACAAATCTAATGGGGAGGAAATGGTGAGTAAATTGGGAAAGAAATCTATTTTCGGATATTGAAATCAAACCTTCAAACATTGGAGCATGAATCGTTTCGATTGGAACCCCATCTGTAAATTCCTTTTTCTTTTTTGACCTCTTTTCTTCTCTTTTCTTTCAAAAAGATGAAGCCCATGACTCTTTCCTCAACACAATAGAATAATGTCTACTCCCGGCGAAATAGCATACGAGATCTAGAAACGCAGACACAAATCTGGTTTTCTTTCTTTAAACCGAAACTTGTAACCTTTTTCTTCTTCTCAAGAATGCCACGTGTATGTATAATGAGGATTCAAGGATTCAGGAATTCAGAAGACGTCTCAAAAACAAGAAATCGTACATTTGCTCTCCTCTCCCGACCGAATCAACAAACTATTAGAAGTCGTAGTTAGCTTCTTCTTCATCTTCTTTTTCTTGTCTCATGAATTATTCTGAGCATCTGATGAAGAAGAAGAAGAAGTCTTCGAACAAGATGCAATGGATTTTTTTATATTTTATAGACCCTTTTCCCTCTCATTTTTTGAATTCCCTCGAGACAGACACCTGGTCTTGCCTCTCCAAAAAATGGAAAAGAGGGTAATTCAATTTGGAGTCGAGATTTTAGGAGAGAGAAAAAACAAACATTGAATTTGATTTTACCTTCTGATGACCACACTGAGTGGATTAAGTTGAGGAATAGAAGAAGGGGAAGAACTACTGATGGACGACAACACGAATACATTTCTTTTTGAGCATTGAGTGATGAAAAGACGCGAGAAAGGGGGAGGTGGATCTGAAAGAATGATTAGTTGGAGGCACGGAATGATAAAAATGGAAGGAACGAGAAGCAAAAAACGGAAAAAAATCTAGAAGTCATGAAGGAAATAAGGATTACTGTAAGAAGGATTTTTCAAGTTAATATGCCTCAGTTCTTAAAAGAGCTATCAAAACGTGTTCAACTATTGAAATGTGCCTTTTACTATAAGCAACAATTCATCAGTTGACATCATTTTGATATCTTTATTGGTAGGCAAGATATAGCTGTTTGAAGAGAGGGTGCAGACAAACAGACTCTCTAGTCTTCTCTGCGTCTCTCTAACTAACATTGAGACAATATTTTCTCAGCTCCCGGTTGAAATACAAAAAAGTTATCAACTAATGAAATGTTCAGCTTATCATGAGAAAAATTTCATCAGTTTAGAAGTTTTTCATATTCGAGCTGAAGGCCGAGATACAATCGCCTAAACTAAAGACACGCTTTTACATTGAATAAGTTTTTGATGAAGCTACAAAATGGATTAAAGCGGATCTTCAAAATTCCTGGCTTCTCAATGCAAAAAGAGTGTTTCAAGTCCGAAAAATTCCAAAAAAATCATATTTTCAGAGTCAAAAGTCAAATTTCAGCCAAAATTGAATTGCAGATCGGGCGGGAAGAACAACAAACTTGGAGAGTTTGGAAAGATAGAGATTTATGGATATTCAGAAAAAAAACGGAGATTTTTTCAAGAGGAGAAAAGGGACACATGGAAAATGTAGTTTTTTTTCATCGTCTCTCTCCCGAAAAAAGTGAGAAAGATGGAAGCAGGTGAGAATAGAAAAAAAAAGAGAAAAAAGAGAAAGAAAGTAAGATATGAGTAGTGTTTTTGCACTCGGAGGGAGCTATAAAAAAAGAAGAAGGACACACAACTTATATTCGAATGGATACTTATAGAAAAAGGTCCTCGGGACCTTCCTAATGTGAGCATGTTATGTGTAGAAGAAGAAGAAGAAGGAGGAGAAGGAGGAGGAGGAGAAGAAGAGGGAGGACATGAAGCTGAGGTTGTTTCCGTATGTGAGAAGAACAAATAGGCCACGCCCACTTTGACCTTGTTTTCAATGATGGAACCTATCTTTAGATTGTAGTTTCAAGATTCAAAACTCAAAAAAAGGAGTATCTAGAATTCTTGCTCATCATAAAATAGAAAAGGATACTCCTTTTCAAATCAAAACTCCTCCCCATTTCCTATTTCCTGTCTTGTTTACGACAGAGAGATCAGTAATGATCCTGACGTCTTTTTTCCTCCTTTTCTCCGTGTCACTACATTCCTTTTTTGTTGTTCAAAGCGGCGGCGAAACCAATCAAAATTCGAAGAAACAACTCTCTTTTTTTGCATTTCAAGGCGGCACATGTGCCGTTGAGGTCTTTTTGATTATTATGAGAAATTCGATCGGAAATGGGAAGGAGGAGGAGAACAGCAGGAGGAGGAGTAAGATTAGTGTGTTTTTTTCTGTTGGACTCCAGATGCGCTTTGAGCACTTAAGTGAGGTGATAGAGAGAGGAAGGAAAAGCCTTCTTTAAGACGTCTTGCCCGACTAAAAGGAACATATGCACAAGTCATTAGGAGAGGAGGAGGAGGGGTGAGAAGATTGTTTGAAGACGTAACATTTGGAAACATTTGGAGAGATAGAGAGAGAGAGAGCAAATACAGAGACTGGAAACCTTGAAAAACAAAGAAACAGATTTACAATCTTCTCTCATCTCTTCATCTCCCCTTGAAAAGCCATTTCCATATGCAAAACCAGTTACAGTAATCCGGGCAGATTAGAAAAAGAGAGACGATTTGAGGAAATGATGAGCGACGGATTGAAATAGAGACAAAAAAGGGGGTAAACGGGGAGGAGAAGGATATGAAGAGAGAAGAGTATAATGGAATGAAAGGTTGTTGAAAGAAGAAGAAGAGAACACGAGGTGTCACATCGAATTAAAAGTTGGATAACAGGAAGAGCAGTTAGTCTATATTGTTCGGAATTCAAAAAAAACTTAGTATAGTGTTCTATTTAGTGTCCATTAGAAGAACTTTTTAAAACTAGCGTCGTGAAATCTAGAATATTCAAATTTTGACATCGATTCCCAGAAATATGGCATTGAGAAATCCGACTTTTTTCAAAACGGTATATCTCAATTGCCATTGAAGATAGGGAAAAACTGTCAACAGATAAAATGTTTATCGTATAATGCTCTATATTTTATTAGTTGACACCATTTTGATATCTCTGATAGGAACCGAGATATGAGTACTCAAAGTGAGGGCATTGACAGCCAGAATGTCTAGGCTTCTCCGCGTCTCACTGTTCATAACGGTATATCTAAGTTTTCATTAGAGATACAAAAAAGTTTTCAACTAATAAAATATTCAGTAAAATAAGAACAACAATTCATTAGTTGACATCTATTCGTTATGTTCTTTTCTAACTGAGATAAACGACTTCAAACAGTGTTATAGTGAGAAAAGCCAAAACTGACAATAAGGATCTCTTGGCACGCAAATAAAAACATCAAAAAGGAAACAATAACCCTGTAATTAAAACCGCTACTCCTCTAATTCATATCGGAATATAAATATGCATTAACACGGATCGCTTCTCTTTTTCTCTTTCTCTCTTTATTAGATGTAATGGAATCGGCTAGTCCGGTAAAGTGACCACCTTCTCCTTCATCTCCCCTCTCTTTGCCTCCAGGAAATTTCGAATCAGCTGTCTCTTCATTCCCTTTTTGATACAGAAATTGAGAATGAGGAGGGGGCCAGAATGAGAATTTGTCACGGTCAATTAGGAACGAAAGGTATATGCGGAAAGCAAGGGAGAGAGAGAGAGAGAGGTGGTCAAAAAGAGGAAGAAATGATTTGAATTATGATGGGAAGGCGGGAGGAAGAGGAAGGACAACTGAAAAAAAGTGAACGCAAATAATATTACTTTTGATAGGTGCCGACAAATATTGAATCGACGGGGGCTATCCAGAGAATACGGCAGAGGGCCTAAGTCGGGCCTGGCTAACTTTCTTTGAGCTTGAAAATGTTAATACAGTATAAGAAAAACTGAGTCATAGACTATTCCTTGAATCTCATAATTCAGTAAGAATTATATGTCAATGAAGTGGCTTTGGAGATACTTTGGCGCTGCATTTGAGCGCCGCACTTGGCAACGGCGATCCAGACCATCAATAGAAAGAACAATAGCCCAATGCTCATTCTCATTCCCCCAATAGACCGTACCAGGTGAAAAACAATTAAAAAAGAGTGCAATGAACTCTCTTTATGATGCCATTAACAGCTCAATGATTAGCCAACGATGAATACGGTAGACAAAAGACTAAAACTAATATGAGCATGGTCCGAACAAAAAACTAGTCGAACATGTCATTTGCATGAACGTCTTCTTCTTCTTCTTCTTCTCCTCCCCATTTCTCATTCCACGTCATAAATTTATGACCCGAAGAAAACAGAGAAGGGAAAGAAAAAAGGCGTTGAAACTTTCTTCTGGGGCTGGTGTCTCTTCATCCACTTTTTCGATTTGTCAGAAAATGGAAGGTGGTTCCCCGGGGGATCATGGGAACAAAATCTGAGCAAAAAAAAGTGAGAGAAGAAGGAAAGTGGGAAGAAGAGCTTCTGAGCAAAAAGGACAATGAAATATGTGTTAGAAAGAAGAAGAAGAAAAGGGGAAGAAGAGAAGAATGATGGTTGGGTCCAAAAAATAAAGGAAAACGAGGGCGAGATGAATTTTTAAGTGCTTAAGAATAGGAAGACCCTCTTATATCAAAAGGAAACTTTCTCTTCTTTATCCCAGAGTGGGACCTTCTTGTACTATTAACGGTCACTTATTCCTGTATTAAAGGTTCCATGTTCAGAGTGCACAGCACTTTTGAATCACATTCAAAATAGGTCATACAATCTAAAAAAAAGACGATCGAAATGAAATGTAAATAATAGTAAATGATCCATAACCAACCCAATATTCGTTTCAAAAATAGACAAAAAATGGGATGATGATGACAAATATTTCCGACATAAATACTAAAACTGACTCTAAGGGGCCATAGACAAAAAATGGGGAATCAGAAATGCATGAAGCTTCGGAAAACGGGGAGACAAGAGACCAGATGTTTCTTTTGAGAATGAGCAGAAGGGCGGTGGACTGTTTTTGGAAAGAGAGACAATAATTATTGGTTCAAATTCACAAAAAAAGGAAAAAGGAGGAGGAGAAGAAGGAGAAGATACAAGACATGAGAAAAATGGTCTTTAATTAAATAGGTGTCAAACGCTTGTTGGTTGGGATGATTCGTGAGGGAAAAGGTTACAAAATGGAAGGGATTGGAGCAGCTGGGTAGGATTACTGAAGGCTTACGTGTTTTCGAAAAGTTATGGAAAAATCTGACTCGTCGACTCGTGTGGTCTAAAGAATCCACGATTTAAGATACATCCTGTTCAAGCAACTGTATCTCGGCTCCCAGTGGAATGATAAGAAAAGTGTCAACTGATGAAATTTTGTTCATAATAAGCTAAACATTATGAACAAATTTTATTAATTGACAACTTTTTTGTATCTTCACGGAGAAATAGAGAGTATCAAAAAGAGAAGCAGAGAAATCAAGACTGTCAGATTGTATGCGTCCTCTGTTTGAAAGGTTAAAACTCTATAACCAGTAGAGCTAGAAGAATGGTGTCAACTAGTGAATTGTTGCTTATGATTAATTGAACATTTAATTAGTTGACAAGTTTTATGTAGCTCTTTTAGTAACAGAGATAAATCGCTTTGAAAAAAGTTACTTTTCAAACTGTACTTTCGAATGGTCCTTTCCCAAAACCTAGACTTTAAATCTCTCTACTAGGAACAATTTCTTTTCCAAAAGATAGAAAATGAAGAGTAGTATGAAGACGTCTCATCTAAAGTGAGAGAAGAGGCACCCGAAAAGAATCATTGAAATCCGAGACTGTCCTCTTCCTCCTCCTCCTCCTTCTCCCCCTTTTCTCTGTTTTTGTCGTTTATTCAATTAACATTTCATCTCTTTTTCTCCGCCTACTCTTCACTCTAAAAAGAGATGTATCCACGTACTGTTTATTTAAGTCAAAGGCAGAAACGATACCTTGTTCTCTCTCTCTTTTCGACATATTTGTTCTCTTTTTATACATGGAAAAGATTAATTAGAATGTCGACGAACAGACCAAAATGCTTTTCCGATTGCTTCGAATTTCGAAAAGGACAAGTGGTTTCTCTCTTTTGGCTCAAGGGACCAAATTGAAGGGTAAAAATGGGGAGGAGAGTATGAGAAAATTGGAAGATGAATGAAGATGAAAGGGTTCTTTTAGAATTAAAAAGGGTTTCGAATTGAAAGAGGAGACTAGACACTACAGTAAGATTCAGAAATTGTAAAGTTATCGAAGAAATGAGGAATGAAGAATCTCTCACTCAAGATGGATTTATTCGTATCAAAAGAAGGATTATCAAAGATGGATAAGCTATTTTGAGAGAATGGATTTTGGATAGTTGGTCTTCGTGTTTTTTTGGATTTTTTTTTTGGACAAGACCAAGTTTTTTGGTTCGAATCGCATTATAATTAACAAGGAAGTGGAATTTTTTGAAATCCTTGAAAAAAATGAATGAAAAAGGAACGGCTACGCAACACCTGCGCAATATGAGAATGGGAAACTTCCTTTTTCGATCGGGATTTTCACTATGACAGGATTACTGTAAATATTTTCTGGGGAAAACTATTCAGAGGATTACTGTAGCTTATCTTTAAAAAAACGGAAACTCAATACAAAAAACGCCACGTGTCTCTCCCTCCGCAAAAAAGATTAACAATAACCGATTGAAGCGAAAAACAAACGACGGCTGGCTACCATATTAAGAGTGCACATGGAAAGGAAAACAATACAGTAATTATAAGAAGATTATCTTCGGAGAGAGAGCAACCTCTCACCTGCTGCCCTTATTCTAACAAATACCAAATGTTTTTATTTTGATTAGCACTAAACGACCAAGTAATCCCCTCTATATTCTATTAAGAGAATATATGGGGATAAGTAAGGATAGAGGACAGACAGGGAAAAAAATAAATCTTCTCCAGGAAAAGGGAAAAAAGTCAAAGTCGAAGAAACATGACGGATTTATGGGGGTTTCCAAAAAAAGAAAAATGGGAAGAGAGAGAGAGAAAAAAGGAGAGATTTCAATCCAACTCGATTAGTGAGATGATCAAAAAAATTGATGGAAAGGTAGTACGATTCTTTTTCTCAATTTGGTAGAGCGCACCAAACGAAACTCTAAAAAACCTAGACCTTTGCAGAAAAATATTGTTTAAAAATGCACTTTCTTTCTCCTTTTTTTCATATTCGTCATCTAAACAGACTCATTTCAAGGTCACCTTCAGCAGAAAAAACGCCCGAAAAGTTCGGAAAAAACAAAAGGAAATGTTGCAAATTTGGTCAGAGAGAAACAAAGAAAAGAAAAGTTGAAGTCCAAGATGAAAACAAACGATAAAAAAGAGACATCGTTTTTGACAAAAAGCAAACCCCGGAAAAAATAAAGAGGGTTTTTTGATGGGAGATAATGATAGAATTTTGGTGAGCGGGGAGTCTCTAGTACTACTCAATCTCTTTTCGAAACAAGAAATTCCAAAAGCAACTTTTGTTGTGTGTGTCCCCCCACTTCATTTCCCTTTTCAGTCTATTATGTCGAGCTCTTTTAGTCAGAGGAAGGCGGAAAACGAACAATGCTTCGACTCAAAAAGGGCAAGTGACCCATTAAATGATGGAAGAGACTGTCCTCTATGGGAATTTCGACACTCTAAATAAAGAGAGAGAGAGCACATTACTTTTTCCAAAAAAGTTTTGAATTGAATGAAGGTGTTGAAGAAGAGAAAGAGAGGAGTGACCAGTGACCCTTTTGTGAAAGTATTGAAATGAGAGGGTGTCGAAGAGAAGAAGAACAATAGAATCTTTGAGTCTAAAGTTTTCGAAAAGGTACTGAACTGGATCTTGAAAAGAAAGAAGCTTCCGGATACTATATATAGATTATGGGTTGCTGTCTGCTGGTCGGAAGCTGTTTATTGGCAATTATGCAATTGCGTAAGTCTTTTGCATCGTTTAGATTTTCAAATGATGCAACTCTAAACTTTCGAAGATTTTTCATCTGAAAATTGAACAAAAAAAAACAAAATCATTTGACCACTGAGCGGATCGAACGCCCAACCTTTCGATCTGGAGTCGAACGCGCTACCATTGCGTCAAGCAGTCACGAAAACTAGGTCTGATACAAGAAATCGAGAAACAGTTTTAAACCGCAAAAACCGAAATGTTGCGTCTCCTTCGTTTCACTTCACCTGTGGGCACATTTGTCACAGTGTGTCTGCGTCTCTTCTTCTCTTATGATCTCTCTCATAATGAAAGCGAAGGGCTCATGAATTAGAAATCAGTGGGTGTTACGTAAAAAGGTAGTGAAAAGAGTGAGAGGAAAGGGCGCAGTAACTCATTTGCACCTACTTCATGTTTCTGCATAATTATAGCAATAGAGGAGAGTTCAACGGGAAAAGAAAAAGAAGAAAAAGCAAATGTTCAAATGAAAGATTCAATAAACATTCACTCTTATTAAGAGACAATTCAAAAAGAGAATGAAATGATAGCAATCAATTATGTCAACCGAGTTCTCTAGTAATTCTTCTCAATTTGATCCATAAACCATGGGCGATTTCCTTCTCTGGCCGTCAAAATCTCACATCCCGTGTCAGTGACCAGAAGGGTTTGTTCGAATTGTGCCGAGCGTTTTCCGTCTCTCTGAAAACTTTTATCATGAGAAATATGAAAAGAAAAAGAAGAATTCTACCGTAACAGCAGTCCAATCATCAGGCCATTTATCATCATGGAATGTTCCGACATTGATCATCGGTTCAATGGTGAACGAGTTGCCAGCCTTCATGATTCCAGTCGCATTATTCTTTGCATAATGTGGAACATTTGGAGCAGTGTGGAAGAGACGATGAATTCCATGTCCACAATATCCTTTGACAACAGAGAATCCATTTGCATTCGCGTGTTTCTGAATCACGTTACCGATTTCACGGAATTTCACGCCGGGTTTCACTGGAAAAAGGGATTGTATCGAAGAGAATAGGATAAGGGGATAAATACCGATGGCGATTGCCTGTTGAAGACATTCAAAGGTCACTTGGACAAGCTTTCGGGATTCCGCGTCGACTTTATCTCCAACGAGGAATGTCTCGTTCAAATCTCCATGGAATCCACGATGATAGACGGTGACGTCAACTGAAGAAGAGGGATTTCTAAAGAGAAAAAGGATTCATTGATTACCATTGCAAAGATCTCCATTTTCCAACTTCCGAAGATCCGGGATACCGTGACAGATGACTTCATTCACAGAAGTACAACAACTCTTTGGGAATTTATAGTATCCCAATGGGCTCGGATAACAATCTCTCTCGATTGCAGCTTCATGAACAACACGATCCAATTCATCCGTTGTGATTCCTGGTTCACAAGCACGTCCAGCCTCATTCAGACATTCTCTTCCAAGTTTGCATGCCACTTTCAATCCTTCTTTCTCTTCATCAGTCAAAACTTTAATGATACGCTCATTCTTTGCTTGACGTTCTTCAAGAGATACTCCTTCCGGATGAAGTGCATAATCTGGACGTGGAATGTGATCAGGAACCGGGCGACGATCCGAAACACGAGCTGGACGGAGAGGTCCCGTGAACTAAATATTTCGGATTTTAATTCGACTAGACTTATTCTCCACTTACAGAATAACACGGCCACGGATTATAGGGACCAGTTGGGTCGGTGTGCGATAATTTGTGAATCGGCCAGAACGATTTGAAGCATGACTGGAGAAAAAACTTGTTGAAATGAGTTATTTTTCTCAAATTTTAAATACCTGATCACAGAAAAACGAATCCGGCAACGACATTTTGATGCATGTCGGACACCGAAGACTGGCCGGTTTTTGGCACCCAATACACTTTTTACCCTCCATGTCAACCATCTGAATCACATTAAAAATTAAGATAAATCTGAAAAAAAAAGAAACAAAAAATAAGATTTGATAATCAACAAATCGATTAATCGATTAGGAATAAAAATCGAAAATAAGTATTAAAAGGCATTTAAATTTATCACATTTCTTTTTCATATTTAGAACTTTTTGTGCAGAAAACCTGTTTTTGTTTTTTTGTTAATATGAAATTTGAATATTTGTAATAATAATAAAAAATAGAATTAAGATAATATTAACAACGAAAAAAAAAGAAGAAAAGAAAAACTGTTTTGAGCAGAAAAATGATTTTGAGGAAAAGAGTAGATGAGGTTTTTTCGTCGGCTAAAATGGCATAAAAATTGATATTTTGAAATATAAAAGAGATCGATTTTGGCATGGGGATGAGGGGGGAAGAGGTTGGAAAAAAGATCAGGGAGTAACAAATAAAAAGGAAAACAAAGAAAGAAAAGGTGAGAGAAAATACTAAAAACTTTAAGGGAAGAGTTTTTCTTTTTCCGTTTCGAAATCTCCAAAACCGATGGCCTAAGTTCCAAAAACCTAGTCCTCTAGATGGAATTGCACATTAAAAAAGGTGGGAAAATTCGGAATTCAAAATTTCAAACACTCTTCCCTGGATGCAAATTTTGTATTATAAAAAATAATTATTAAGAATTATGAAGAGTCTGTGGTCGAGTCAGAAATCTTCCTCGACTCATTTCATCTTTTTTTCCAGCTGTTCGATTGAAAACAACTGGATTTCTTAGCTGTATAGTAGATAATTGTGTCGTGGCACGAGCAATTTCTTCATCTAATTTAGCTCTTCCACTTTCAGACATCATCATATTCCTTCCGTAAATGATGGCGCCAGATTGATCATCAGGTCGATTGACGAATCTTCTGAGAATTTCATCCGTTTCTTCTGGATTTTTCATTGATTCTGATGCTCGTGATGCGTAGATTGATTGTCCAAGAATAGATTCTCTTGCTATCGTCTCACGATTCGATGATTCCACGTGTTTTCGAGAATGTTTCGATGTTGGAAGAGTCGGCATATATCCATATTCCAATGGACGGATAAACGAAGCAATCAGTTTTCCATTCGCAGATTTCTCTTTTCGAACTAAAAACAATTTGGGTTTTCTGAAGAATGTCTCTTTTTCATGGGAATTCAATGAAGATTGTTCCATTTCTTCCACTTGAGATATAGCTTTCGCCCATGGACGATTGGAATCATCTAGAAGATCATCCAACATTGATTCATCCGCAATCAATCCATTCTGCTTCGAATGATGATTATTATGATTTGAAATCATCGGCTTTTTCACTTTTTTCGTCTTTTCCATTTCAAATTTAAACGCGTCTGATTTCAAAAGGAGAGACGGGCGGTTGATTTTCAAATGTCCCGTATTCTCATTCACCATTTCTGTATTCAATGCATAACTGAAAAATGAATCTGTTTTTTCAGAATCTCTATGATAACTTACTCATAAAAAAGCGCTCCAAATTCCGCGTACAAAGCCACATATACATCTCGATCGGCCAGTTTTCTATCATTGAAAATTTCATTTTCAAAGATAATTTTCTAAAAAAAAGCACTTTTTATAAATATTTTTTCCAAAAACCTACCATAATCAGCTCGATCGTTCGATTCTGTACAACTTCCATTCGTTGCGCCTCCGTTTCCACAATCAATTTTCGAAATCTTGTCATCGTTGGCTTCACAATTGGAACTTCGGATCGAGATATTTGTAACGAGCAGAAAATATCGTGCATTTTGGGAAGAACAACCGAATTTATCGTCTGAAATTAATTTATCCTTGTTGTTGAAAACTCTTCTCTAAAAAAAAGTAACTAACCAAATTTCCAAAAGCGAAAAAAGTGCAAAGAACACCATAAATAGCTGAAGGATCCTTGTTTCCAATGAGTACTTTTCGAAGAGTTTGAATAATTCGAACACTCAAATTTTGATTTTGATATTGCTCCGAGAGTTCTGCGAGTAATTTTCCAGCTGCTTCTCGTAATTTGAATTCGAATTCCAGATCTCGAATAATTCGTTCATGATCTTCTTTTGTTAATTCTGGGGTTCCAATCTGGGGTGCTGAAGTTTTGGTTTTTTGGATAATTCGAGATGCATCCACTAATGGAATCAATGATTTACTGACAACACATGATATCAGAGACGGAACCAGGACGTACAGCTGAAAATGGAAGACTACACTAATCTGAATACAGTCTATCCCAAATCTTACATATTTTTCTAACCGAATCGTCGAATTCTTCATCAAACTCCATGTCAATTTTATTAGATTAGCCAATCCACGTGTATTCCTTGTTCCAATATGTAATCGAACACCTTCAGCTATCAAAATCACGAATCGTCCAGCTAGAAACTGAAGTCCCGTGTCATTTTCAATGGTTTCAAGAACTTTCTGCCGTTCCAAAGCACTTCCATTTGTGAAGATTTTCGTGACTTCTGTGTAAAGTACTTGATGTTCCTGAATCTCGATGAAATGATAAATAATATGTTCTTTCAGCTATAGAAATGTTCTAGAAATGAATAACTTACTATTGAAAACGTCTGCGTCGACATCCGTTTCTCTGGCATCGGTTCTCGTTTGATTCCAGGTACTCCGTATCCATAAACTCGTTGAGTTTCTTCTTGTTGCTCTCGAAATTTCTGTTTTACATCAGATGGTATCACATTTTCAGGTACACATGGTTGGATTCCTTCTACTACTAACCAATGGTCTTTAATCATTATTGAATCACAAAACCGTTCGTGTGATACGATATCTTGGGATGTGGCGTCTGAAAAAGGGAAGATTTAGAAGAAAATGAATGCTTTTTTGTTTTTTTTTTTTCTTAATTTTTTTTTATCTAAAAATAAAGTCTTACCAATAATATTCCTAGGTCTCGTCGATTTTCTTCCCCAATACATCCTATCCGTCGATGGAGTTGGCTTCAATAGAGGACACGTCAAGTCATAGTTAATCTGTGCAGTACTTATCGCCAAATCAACATCAGAAGGAATTATTCGTTTCCGATTCTCTTGACAAGCAGTCTTTTTTGCATTTTCAATAATAGTTCGAAGAATTAATCGAGTACATCCTCCAATTGCATTTGCAGCGTCTTGTGTCAACATCCTGCCGAGATTTGATAAATCGGGAGTTTGAGAAAGAGATGCGATGACTTCATCTAATGAAGGCGTAGGACGAGGTTCGGATACATTTATTCCGGATGGTGATTGTTTTTCAATGCATTTTCGTTTTGATTTTGAAATGTCTTCTGTTTGTGATCCTTCTTCTTTCATTTCTGTAAATCAAGAAGTTGAAAAACTAAAACAAGAATATTCTTATTCGGGTCAAATTGATTTTTAAATGAACAAAATATATCATGCTCAAGAAATTATAATTTTTCACGTTTTTTGCGTATTCTTTGTTTTGAAGTAATAAAATTTCAGAAAATTCGAAAACTCACCTCGTTTCAACACTGGAATCAATTGTTTCGGCACACATTTCTCTCCAATTTGTTTTATTAACCCGTTTTTATCCTGCTCACTTTTCGATAAAGTATCTTTGATTTTTACGAGTCTGAATAAGAAATTGTTTCAACGCTTAACAAATTTTCCGACGGAAAATACCTTGAATTTTTAATCATATAGTTTCCTATATGATTTTTATCAATTTTCATCTCCATTTCAGCCTGGTGTTTGAGGTAAAACCTAAAATTGCAGAATTTATGGGGTGTAGACGATGAGGAAGGGCGAATTTAACGAGTTTCGGAACAGAACAAATTTATAAGAATGTATTCCAACCATAAATATGATGTTTCAAATTTAAAAATTATTTAAAATCTTTAAAAAGCCACTAAAACATTGTTTTTCCACTTCAAAATTCAAATTCGCTGACTGAAATGTCTGTAAAGTTCGATGTTTTCGAGATAATGCGAATGCGCTCCATCGCAGCCCCAAAAGAGTGTGTGCAGAGAAGAGACACAGGCATAATGTTAGTCAACAGCGACGGCGGTTTTCTCAATTTTACGATTTTTAAAGCCATTTTTTAGCCACGATAATGGGAAGAAGCAAGAAAGGAAACAAAAAAGAAAATAAAGGAAAGAAAAATGTAAAAAATAAATTAGGATATGCTAGAGCCGAACACCTTCATCGTTGTGCAATTTTCCTATCAAAACTCGGTATGTTTCTTGCTCTTTCTTAATTTATCACCGTTTTAATTATACTGTCAGGTTCTAAGAACAACGACGGATTTTCTAAAACGAGTAGACACATTTCAAAATTATGTCGACAAGTAATGGACACGGAAATGGTTCATTTGGACAGAGAACAAAAACAACAATTCTGCAAAAATTGTCGGGAAGTTTTGGTTGGAAAAGTAAGTCATTAAAAAAACTAAAATCAATAATTTGAATTTTTCAAGTACGAAAAAACAGAAATCAAAGTGAAACAACGTGGATCAATCACAGAAAAATGTGGAAATTGCCACAAGGAGAGGAATTATATGACAAAAGACGGGTATGGAAAGGAGCTCAAAGATCGAATGGATAATAATGTTTCTACGAGTGGAATTAGATTTTTTAATAAAAAATTTTGAATAATTTTTTGTTGTTCAATTTGAAAGGATGTTATTATTCGTTATAATATATCTATGCTTGTAAATTATTAAAACATTTGTTAATGAATTCGAAATTAGGTTTCAACAGGCAGAAATGACTGCAGAAACTGAGGAACTGGTTCAAGATTCTCGAGATGCAAACGTGGCACCGATCAAAGAAGAATTCGTTCTTCCGGTACGTAATTTCTAAAAAAAAAGTTTATAAGCTGATTTTCAGAAAGAAGACCATGAACTGCCAGCTGAAGTTCAAGCGTTACCGAAAAGAGAACGACGTGGAATGAATAAAACGAGAAGGAAGGATATGAAACATGCTGAAACACGTATCCGTGCAGCAGCTGTTCGACTCTGTCCATCGGTTATTCAACCAGTGGCTTGCAAGTGAGTATTTCTTTTATTTAAAAAAGATGATAAATATTCAATCAGATTCGGTGAAAAATGCAACTGTGAACACGATATCTCAGCATTTCTCGAAAAGAAACCAGCTGATATTTCATCTGAATGCCCACTTTATGATGCACGTGGCACTTGTCCATTCAGTTATGCTTGTCGATTCGGTTCTGCTCATCTCGATGAAAATGGAAAACAATCTGAGAAATCACCGGAGAAACCATATGAAGCAACAACGAATTGCCATTCGATGAAGATTCAAGTGGCACTGAGAAAACATGAATATGATTTTGGAAAAAGTGAGAAAGCATTAGAAGGAATCAAGAATGAGACAGTTGGAGCAATGTGGCAAGAACCAAAACCGAAATTAGATATGAAGAAACTCGACGGAAAGAAGTATTTGGCTCCTTTGACAACAGTTGGAAATCTTCCATTCCGAAGAATTTGTGTTGATTATGGAGCAGATATCACTTGTGGAGAAATGGCTCTGGCTACAAGTATTCTATCTGGAGCTGCATCTGAATACTCACTTCTTAAACGACATCCATCTGAGAAGATTTTTGGAGTTCAGTTGGCTGGAGGATTTGCGGATACAATGGCTAAAGCAGCTCAGATTGTAGTAGAGAATTTCGATGTAGACTTTGTGGATATCAATATGGGATGTCCAATTGATGTAGTGAATCAGAAGGGTGGAGGTTGTGCTCTTCCAAGTCGACAGAATAAACTTTATGAAGTTCTTTCTGCTACTAAAAGTGTTCTTGGAGATTGTCCGATGACTGTTAAGGTATCCTTCTTTTCATAAATGTCTTCTAAAAGTTTCATATTCAGATTCGAACAGGACAAAAGGAAGGGATCTTAAAAGCCCCTGAAACCGTGGAATTCATGAAAAAGAATCCATGGCATCTTCCAGATCTGATCACTTTCCATCCAAGATCCAAAGAGCAAAGATACACGAAATTAGCCAATTGGGACTACTGTAATCCGGTTTTTGAAGCGGCTAAACCAGTTCCTTTATGGGTTTGTGGAGATGTTTTAAGTTGGGAGGATTATTATGAGAGACTCGAGAATTATCCAGTAAATGGAATAATGATTGGAAGAGGAGCATTGATCAAGCCATGGATTTTCACAGAAATTGATGAGAGAAGAACATGGGATATTACGGCGACAGAGAGATTTGATTTATTGAAAAAGTGAGTTTTCTTTTTATGAAATTAATTGAAAGAGAGGAAAAAATAACGAAAAAAAATTCACTCATAAATTATGATGCATAATGAAGCAAATTGGGTTTAAGACAGTAAACTTGTTACTGTAGGAGTATTTTCAATTATAGTATGGCGTATATAGTATATAGTCGAAATAGGCTCACAAAAGGATATTGATTGCTGTGTTTATGTTCCATTATTACCCCGTCATCCCATTCTCACACTCATCATAAAAGTCTCCACATCTATCGATTGTTCCAGATTCGTCGGCTACGGTCTTGACCATTGGGGCTCAGATGACGCAGGTGTAGAGCGTACACGTCGTTTCCTCCTCGAGTTCCTCTCATTCCAATGTCGTTATATCCCAGTGGGCATACTCGAACGTCTTCCACAAAAAATCAATGATCGACCACCAAGATATCAGGGAAGAAACGAATTGGAGACTCTTCTCTCATCTCAAAGAGCGGATGATTGGATTGAGATTTCAAAGAGATTATTGGGCCCCACTCCGGAAGGATTCACGTTTATTCCGAAGCATAAAGCAAGCTCCTACTAGTCATTTTTCTGTTTTTTTTTCTTATTTCATCTCATCGATAGCCTTAAATTTCGTGTTTTCTCCCCTGTTGTTTTGTTTTCTTCTTGTTGCTTCTTTCGTATTTGATAAACTTTTTTTTGTTTTTTTTACCGTGATTTTTTTTGAAGGTTCTTTCCCTTTTCAATCTCTTAACCTTGTTTTCTCTAATCTCTAATCTCATTTTTCGCCTCTTCCAGATAGTATGGATGGATCGGATAACGGAACACGTGTCAATGGATTCGCCAAACCATTCCCTCCGAAACCAAGAGAAGCCGTTGCATCTACATCCGGTACGGTAGCAATAGCTGCGACAGCTTCTGGTTCAACTCCTTCTGTAGCTCAACCTCCTCCTGTTGTAGATGCACCTGAGAAGTATTATGTACCAGGAGTCAAAGAGAAAGCACAGTTTCGAGTTCTTTCACAGCAGGTTTGTTTTTTTTAAACAAAATTACGAAATGATGAGTTTCTTCAGGTTGAAATTTCAAATCTGTCATTAGAAACTCGAAGTTTTGATGTTCGAACAGAGATTGTCCTTCTTCCACTCGAAAAATCATTACACACATTGGATCTACACATTGGAAAATGCGCATTATTACCCAATGAAATCCCAGGATCCACGAGTAAAATCACTCTGAATGGAGTCGAATGTGAATATATTCGAAGGAGTCATTTAGAAGATGTTATGCAGAATCCATCCACAGAGAAATGTATTTTGAATTTGGAATCAAAAATGAATGAGAAATTACATGAGAATGATTATGATCTTCAAATAACTATTCCAAAAGATTTGAGAAAGAAAGTGAAACATCGAAAAGCTGTTAGATTACGAGTGGATACCGTCGTTCGAAATCCGACACGTGGAATTCAATTTGTTGATTTCACAGGTGGAAAAAACGAGGATATTCATCTATTCACATATCATACTCCATATATTTCTGGTGCAAGAGAATGGACAGTTTGTTTAGATGAACCAGATCAATTATCACTTTGGGAATTATCATTCGAGTTGGATCCCCAATTAGTTCCAGTTACTTCTGCAGAATTGACAGAGAAACGGCTACGAAATGGAAAGATGCGATACAAATTTCATCAGACAGTTCCGACGAATGCGTGTAATATTGGATGGGCGATTGGACGGTTTAAGATGATTCCACATCCTGAATCACCAACTGTAAGACTTTAATCAGATAGAAAATTAAAAAAGAATCATATTTCCAGATCTACACATTCTCTCTCCCCGGACTGGAACGATTTGTGTTACACACCACAATGTATCTCGATAAAATGGTGGAATTTCTCGAAGAAAAACTGTCATGTCGCTTCCCGTATCCCACTATGAAAGTGGTTTTCGTGGACGATGCTCCAGAAGAAATTCAAGTGTACAGTTCACTTCTCATCATCCCAACCACCCTTTTATATCACAAAAAGATCATTGACGTTGTCCAGGAGGCGAGACAGAAGTTGATATTCGCAATTGCTCAGCAATTCTTTGGATGCCTGATCTCTCCGGGTCACTGGTATCATTGGTGGATTCCGATGTCTGTCGCGAGATTTTTGACCAGTTTGTATGTGGAAACGAAGTTAGGAACAGCTGAAGCAAGATGGCAATTGAAGAGAGTAATGGATGATGTATGTGATTATGAACATCAATGGGGAAGGATTATTCTGTCACCGGATCAAATTGAGAATAAGAAATTGCCCCTTCATCTGGATCCACGACATGAATATACTGCTTCTCCTGTTTTTGTTGATGCAATGCTCAAAAAGGGATTCCTTATGATGAGAATGCTTCAGAAGAGAATCGGATTAGAACCTTTTATGAGAGTACTTCATAGAGTTTTGACAGTTGGATTAGATATGAGTGAGAAAAGAGCGACACCGGCAGCATGGAGACATTTGTTGACAACTACAGAATCATTCTTTCAAAGTGTTGGTTCAGTTACTGGAAAAGAGATTCCAACATTCCTCGATCAATGGGTACGAGGTGGAGGACATGCTGCGTTCGCTGTGAAATTCGATTTCAATCGGAAACGAAATATTGTTGAAATTGAAGTGAAACAGGATGATTCGGAAGGAAATGGAAGAACACAATACACAGGTCCATTATCTGTAGTTGTACAAGAAGTCGATGGAGCATTCACTCATACAATTCAAATTGATGGAGCCCTTTCGCATGCTGAGATATCGTGTCATTCGAAAGGAAGAAAACAGAAAAAGAAGAAAGTTCCAGTTTTGAATGGAGAGGAAATTGAAATTGATCTGACGAATATGGATGCAGAATCACCGATTCTTTGGCTTCGAATTGATCATGATTATCTTCTGATCCGAGAGATTTCAATCAGTCAACCAATGTTTCATTGGGAATACATGTTGAAATATGAAAAAGATGTGATTGCTCAAATGGAAGCATTGGAGAGGATTCAGGTGTTACCATCGGCTCATAGTAGAAGTGTGATTGTTGATGCTGTGTCGAATGAGAAATTCTTTTATAGGTAGTTACAGTAATCCTTTATGAATATTCTCAATTCCATCTTTTTTCAGAATCCGATGCCGTTCCGCCTTCGTTCTCACCTCCGTTCAGAATCGGAAATCAGAAGCGATAGCAGCTGGAACACCTGTTCTCATAAACATGTTCAGAGAAAACTATGGATCAAAAGCGGCGACCAATATTCCCCGATCCAACAATTTCGTAGTGACAGCTCAAATGCTTCAACAATATTTTGTGATGCAAGCACTTCCACAAGCCATTTCACGTCTTCGAAAACAAACTGGAGAATGTTTTGAAGACGTTCAATCATTTCTACTCGATCTAATCAAATTTAATGATAATACAACGAATCGTTATTCTGATGATTTCTATCGTGCCGCCCTTTTCAATTCTCTTGCTGCGAGTATATACCCATCTGAATTCCTTCCGAATCGAGTTGATCTTCCCGAGAATCTGAGCCATGAAATTCGGGTACTAATCAAAGAATTCACGTATGCATTGAATATGGATACAGTCAATCCATCGTATGGAAGAGTCGTTGGAATCGCTGCTCTCAGTGGAATTTATCAACTTCAGAAGTGTGGATATCTTCCACTCGACTCACAAATCCTCTGGACATTTGCTGATCGAAATGCTTGTATTCAAATGCGTCGATCTGCAATCACTTTGATAATTGATCGAATTGTGAATGATCCAAATGCCAATGAGACGAAAATGAATGATCTATCGAGACTTTTGGATCTGGTTGAATTAGAAGAAGATCCATCAATTCGAATGATGATTCCAAGGTTATTGGCTCAAACACCGCCATTTGCAACTTATAATAAGTGAGTTTTTGAAAGATGAGCAGTTTCTTAAATTGTCTATTTTCTATACGTTTCAGCACAACTTTCGGAGCGGAAAACCCGTGTAATACTCAAGAAACAGCTGAAAAACTGTGGTCACTGTGCACGAATCCAAGAATTGATAGCTGTATTCGAACCGGTTTTGTGGATGTCTTCTACTCTTTATATGCTCTCGGAGTGCCACCTGCATTGAATGGACCAAATGAAGCCATTGGAATCCATCGTGCCTACGTGACAGTACCCAATGCGGCGAGCACTCTTGCCACGTCACAATGGCATAATAGTGGATACGAAGCGGCGAGACGATCACCGCCGCGAAGAGATTTTGGCGATGAAATGATGAATTTGATGCATTGATTCTATCTTTTTTATGAATTTTTCTTGTTTTTTTTCTTTTTTGTTGCATTGCTTTTTTTATTAAAGTCTAATCTCGGGTACTATGCACTTATTTTTTTGTCTTTACTGCTTCCTTTAATTATCATCAAACTACTTTCTTTCTTCTTGTTTCTCATCATCATTTCTTTTACGGTTTCTTCTCATTTTCAATGCTCTGATAAATAAATACATTATTTTTTTAATTGATTGATATTTTGAAATTATTTTTTTTTGTTTTAACCGTTTTTGATCGGTTTGTCGAATACTTTTTGGAAGAAGAATATACCATATTCACTCTAATTGTACGGCAGCCCATAATTATTCAGCAAGTAGAATATAACTACCGTAATCACTAAACTACAGTGACCCTTCCAGATGTCGACCTCTACTGAGAGCCCTGATACCCCGACGACATCTTCCAATCAACCACTTCTTCCTCCAAAACAAACCACATACATTGTCGATGATCTCGAAGAACGAATCCGTGAAAGTGCAAGAATCGGAAGCCCGAATCGAGGGATCCAACAATCCCTTCCGGATCCAAAAATACTCGGAGACTTGGAATCACATACAAAAGAAATCGTATCTAATCTGGATTTAATGCTACGTGATATGCGAGGATCACTTCATGGAATGTCTGATTTGACATTGGAATCACTTCAATGCTATAATTCTGGAGTGGAAAAAGCATGCGATGCGGCTGATTCGAATGTTAAATCGACGTATGCAATGCTTGCAAAGGTGGAAGAGGTCAATCAATCGATGGGAAATGTTCAGAAGTTGGCTGGGCAAATGTAAATTTGTTTTCAGAAATAGAAATATTATAAAGTATGTTTCAGAAAAGAAATGCGACGACTCGTTGAACTCTTCGAGACGCTCTTCCATGGAAGTCTCAAGTAATGAAGTTATTTAAATTATTTTGTAAAAAATTGTCCTAAATTGCATAATTTTGATTAAATGTATTTTATATCTAAATATTACGTTGCACTTGGAGGGTTTATCGACAGTAAGAATGACAGTAATGAGTGTCCTGGATGTGATCAAATCTCCATTTTTAGAAAAAAAAACTGATTTATATCTAAACCCGTAATTATAAAATTAAACAAAATTATTAAAATGTGACATTTTCTTCAAATATTAATCGGAGTCGCTGTTGACGTCGCAGAATTATGTACCAAATGAGTTTTAGCTGCATAGACATTCTTCCAAATTTCCGCGAAACAAACAGAACTGTGAAATCGATAGAATATTGTCAATGGAGAGAAACTTCTAACTAGAAATACCCATGATCGTTTTCCATAATATTCTGAAAAAATTCAAAATTCTGGAAAATCCAATGAATTCTAAACTGACCTATGATAATCTCAGAGACACCAGCCTTCTCACTTTCGAATAAATTCATAAAGAAAATAGCGAGATTTGCTGTCAGAAGAAAAGTAATCGCTTGTTTCCCTGGTTGAGCTTCTCGATCTTCGCATCCCATTCTAACACTTCGTGCCACGTGGAGGAGGAATGTTTGAGTGCCAACCTGGAAATATTGAATTACAGGGTTTTCGTTTCGAGAATTCTTACCTGAATCAATCGGAAGATATGAACGAAAAGTAGAATGAATGAGAAATTAGTCCATTGTTTCTCTCCGGTTAAACCAACTAATCCAGCAACTGAATAGATCAATTCTCCAACTAATCCAATCGATAAAAGAATTTGATCCAATAATTCTTGATCCGAATTTTGAATTTTTGTCTTTTTGTTGAAATATTTCAATGCACGCATTTGATAAATTGCAAGCAAAACTCCAATTGTCGAAAGGACATACTGAAGAAAAAACTTTTTGATAGAAAAGAAAACTGAAAATCTCACTTGAAACATATCTGTAAATGCATAAACATTTGCAGCACTTTGCGACTTTCCCATCATTGTAAATCCATAATAAACGACCATTGAAGTGAATGTGACTGCTAAGAAGGCGAGTCCGAGAAACAGTCCTGTGGTGGTTTTGGAACAGTCTACACGTATTTGATGTTTTCTTTTCACATATGTTGATCCATGATCTTGTCGTCCTGAATACGGGTTACTGTAGTTATACTGTAGCTTACACTAACCAATGTTCCTCCACACAATGTACATAACAGCAGCGGCAATAAGTGAATACTCTACTATTGAAGTGAACATAATCTCAGATAGACTTCCTATAAAACTGATATGAATGGGGCTATCAATGATTAACAAACCAAGAATGCATTCAACTGCTTGACAACTCCCAGGCATTATTTTCTTCTCATGTTCCATCTCTCTTGATTCATCTAGAAACCGTTCCATTGATGACTCAGCTGATGATTCAGATGAACTGTTGTTTCTCATGTAACTGTGACCAAATGGGCGGTGCTTGAATACTTCTCTGAAATTATTCGTGTTGGATACTGTAGCTACTGTGTAACATACCTAATCTCTTTCTCCATAACCCCTTCTTCCATCAAAACATATCGAATCCATGTCCATAAATTAGCCGCCACTAAATGCATCGTCCCGATTCTCGCCACCATATGAGACCCGGTAATCGACAATTTCCAGTTACAGAAAATGAAATGCATTTGGATGAAAATGAAGAAAATTGCACAGACATCAAGGGAGGTTGAGAGGGCATGACAATTGGTATCCAATGTGCAAAGGAAGACGAGGAAAGCGTAGTAGACAACACCAGTCACTCCGAATACTAAGGAACTGTTCATGATTAAAGAACACTTTTTAGTAACTCACCAACAGAACCCAATCTCAAAAAGAGACTCCCTGCCGATGGACTACTGTGGGTCACTTTTCTTACTGTAGCTGCCGCAGAACTCAATGAATCCGATGACGGACTCACTTTTGGTTTTGTCAAACAAATCCCAAACATCTTCTGAAAATTTTGCTATTTTTATCTGAATTAATTTTCTAGGATACCCTTAGATAATCCATTGTCGAGTACCATCTTGGATTTAAAAGTAGGACGATGTACATATAAAAGAAGAATAATAATGAGCCACCGTACATATAGAGACCAAATATCTAAAAATAACAGGTATGAATTGGAAAGTAAAGAAAGACTTACAATATCTTTATTATTAACATTCCTCGATTCTTCATCATTCAAAAGATGAGCTAATTCCAAAACCAATGAGAAAATGGTGAGGAAAAGTGCATAGAATACTGTACAAGCTGTCAGAAGAGACGTTCTGAAATAGAAGTTAATTGATAATGGAATAGCACGAGTCTGATGTTTCCGAGAGTTTATACCTAGCACTTGGCCCGTTGGAATTCTCATCGACGGACAATAATCTCAACATGATCGTCTGAATAAATGAACATCTTATTCCCCTACTTCTGCTTCTCTCCGATGGAGAAGCCGCTTTCACTGCAGGATTGCGTCTAGTTTTGATGATTGAGAATAGAACATCGAGGTGTGGCATTTTGGTAAATACATACACACGGAGGAATACTATTCAGATGAAAGAGTAAGAAAAAACGGAGAATGAATGAGGAGAAAGAATGATCAAAGTGACAATCGGAACACATTTCAAATGTTCTTCGCTCTCCTTTTTTTCGAAATAATTATAAGATTTAGGGTAGGATTACTGTAGAAACAGAAGAAGAAAATTGTATTTTGGGAATGAATAACTGAGAATTTTTGATCGGAACTAAGATGTTTGAACTCGGAAATGAACTTTAGAGGCTACTGGATTACTGTAGTTCCAATTTCCAAGAAACAGTTCTTGACATGATCCCTCCCCCATCTGTATTTTGGTTTTTCATTGAACTCACTTTGCTTTTTTATCTCTCATCCAAGTTGTCTCTGCCGATTCGGGTGTCTTGTCAATTTCGGTTGTCGATCCGTCGTTTTCACTGTCGTTCTCTTCACTTCTTATCGAATAGTTCGAATCGATTCGTGTTAGCTGCAAAAAGCAAATAATAATTGACCGAAAAGAGTGTCTCACTTGAACCGGTCGTTCCTTTCGTTCAGATGCGAAACGAACATGGTCCAGATTGTCGCTTCTCTGAAAACTTCAAATGAATTTTCAGTTATTAATTTTAAGCTTACCGTTGGAATTCCCATTGTCTGCTGATCTCCTTCCTCTATTCCAGCTTCTCGTAAACTGGAAATATCTCATTCTACAGTAACCCTTCATTCCAAACTCACTCAAAATTTGAAGTCTTCAACCAGGCAGATGTAAAATCACAAGACGCTCTTCTATCTTTTGATTGACGTGACGGTGGACGTTGGAAGAGAGAAAAGCGACGAGCCGGTGGTGGATGAGGATTCGGCAACGGAGCCGGACGGATCTCCGAAAGACACCGACTTAGAGGACGATCTGGTTCTCCGCCTGCAATATTCTGGGTATTTCAGAGAGCTTCAGTTTTGAAAACAAGAAATTGAATGTTCGATATTTCAAAATAATACGAGATGACAAGTTTGAACAGCTGCGGGAAGTTGTTCAACTGCACAGTTTTCAAAACGCTCTATCTCAGTTCCTAAAAGAGATGACTGAAGTTGTCAACTAACAAAATATTCATCTTTTTAAGAGTGAAAATTCATCAGTTGACACATTTCTGATACCTCTAATGATTGACGAGATATGGCTGCTCAAAGAGAGGAATCAGACAGTTCGAAAATTTAGCCTTATCTGCGCACCTCATATTTCGAAATCGTATATCTCAGTTCCCAAAAAAGATACAAAAAGTTTTCAACTAATGAAGTGTAGAGCTTATAATGGGCAACATTTCATTAGTTGGCACATTTTCAATATCTCCTCTAGAAATCGAGATAAACTCCTTTTTAAAAAGTTGACTTTAACCTAAAAGTAACTAAAGAAATACAAAATGGAGAAACCTGGTAACCCGATAGAGAAGAAAAAACCTTCTAAATTTCAAAAAAAAAATCTCAAAAGCGTAAAAATTTTGACAGGACTCGATCGTCGGAACTCCTCTCCGGTTTGTTCTCAATTTGAACTCGAAAGCCTATGGAAAAAAGAGAGAATTCAACTGATCTCATGCTCTTTCTTTTTCTTTTTCTCTTTTCGGCAGCCAAAAATGTTTTCGTTTCGACAGAAAACCGTGAAATGGGAATTACCACGGGGAGGTAGGAGGGCTCTATTGAGAAAAAAGAAAGAGAGAGGGGTCAGTTTGTTTGGTCAAACTCAGACGAAAAGAAGAGAGCAGGAAGGGAAGGGTCTGTCCACTGTTAACTAATAAAGAATCGGTGAGTCGGCTTAGAGAATGGAAAAAAGAAATGAGACAATAGGAGAACATGACACAGAACCTGGAGATGGTACGATTTATTAGTCGGCAGGGTATAACTTTGTTCAAACTTAATATTTTTTGAGAATCAAAAATAGCAAATTATTGATTTTGACAAGCTTTTTCAGTGGGTATACAGTGCGCGTCATTAACTTAGGACACCCCCCTATTCTGCGCATCCGGCTTGAACTAAAAATGTTATCAAAAATCTGTGAATGTAGTTCGATTCAGAATCAAAAATAACCCTCGGGTGCAAATATCCATCCCAATCGGTTGTTTTTCACACCGCTGGGACATGTATGTCGAAAAAAAGGCCGCGTCATTAACTTAGGACACCCTCCCCATTTTTGGGTTTTCACCCGGAATTTATCAAAATTTCATTGATAATTCAACTGAAATATGTTTTGAATTATCTTCAAACATTGGAACAAAGCGTTTGATGAAGTTTAATTTTCGAATCAATGTCAATGTTTTATCATAACATGACTAATATTGACTTTTTGGGATGTTCCTAAAATTTCTTGAATTTTCTTGAAATACCTTCGAAAAACTTGAGTCACTTTGACTAATTGTGATTGAATTTGATAGTTTACAAATGATTTTGACAAATTGTGTGACTTCCTGTTTCAAATTGTTCCAGTTTTTTGAATATTTTAAAGCATTTTAAGAAGAACAGCTCCTGTAACCTTAAAAAATGTCTTTTTTCAAAAACATACTGGTACGATCAGAGCTAATTCATATGAAGGGATGTAAAACAAAGTAGAATTTATGCTTTGAGCCATCTGGAATGGTCTCCCCAGTCCAGGGAACCTGTTAATCAGTCATAATACTGCTTCAGTTCGAAGTGTTTTGATAGACAATCTATACCCCTAGCATGAAACCAAATAAAAGTTGAACTGAGCTTCAGATTCATAAGAAAACATATTGAAAACTCATCTTGTGAAATAATACCCCTTACTTTCCGAGTTTGTCCAATATGAAAATAGTTTATGAATTTACTCTGAACTGAAGCAGCATTATGACTGATTAACAGGTTCCCTGGACTGGGGAGACCATTCCAGATGGCTCAAAGCATAAATTTTATTGTGTTTCACATCCCTTCATATGAATTAGCTCTGATCGTACCAGTATGTTTTTGAAAAAAGACATTTTTTAAGGTTACAGGAGCTGTTCTTCTGAAAATGCTTAAAAATATTCAAAAAACTGGAACAATTTGAAACAGGAAGTCACACAATTTGTCAAAATCATTTGTAAACTTTCAAATTCAATCACAATTAGTCAAAGTGACTCAAGTTTTTCGAAGGTATTTCAAGAAAATTCCAGAAATTTTAGGAACATCCCAAAAAGCCAATATTGGTCATGTTATGATAAAACATTGACATTGATTCGAAAATTAAACTTCATCAAACGCTTTGTTCCAATGTTTGAAGATAATTCAAAACATATTTCAGTTGAATTATCAATGAAATTTTGATAAATTCCGGGTGAAAACCCAAAAATGGGGAGGGTGTCCTAAGTTAATGACGCGGCCTTTTTTTCGACATGCATGTCCCAGCGGTGTGAAAAACAACCGATTGGGATGGATATTTGCACCCGAGGGTTATTTTTGATTCTGAATCGAACTACATTCACAGATTTTTGATAACATTTTTAGTTCAAGCCGGATGCGCAGAATAGGGGGGTGTCCTAAGTTAATGACGCGCACTGTATTCACAAATTTAGAATGTAAGCCTTAAGGAAGTTATAGAGTTGAATTAACTAGCTAGGAAGTTGAAGGACGGTGTCTGTACTTTCCTTCAGATTTGATCATTTCCCTAGAGCCTTGTTTCACGGTATAGACCTTGTCAAGCCCAATAATTTTGCTTTTGACTCTCAAAAATATATAGTTCGGAAAAAGTTTGAGTCTGTCTACATGACCATTATCGTTCCGAGTTCTCTGAGACTGAACAGTTCAAAAGTGAAGCAGAATGACGTATTGATTCAGACAGGTAACTGAGCATATTCCATCTTTTGGCAAGAAGCCGAAAGATCGGAAGGAAATGGGTGGCAAAAACCTGTTCCACGGTCAACAACACAACAAATATCATGTACAACATATATATCGTGTGCTCATGAAGAGAAAACGTCCGACTAACCGACTAACTTGAAACACGGATACGACGTTCTCTGAACTTTGCCGAAGAGTTTTTTGAACATTCATATTCGGAATTCAATGAGACTTACCGTAAGAATGCTCCTCTGCAATAATAGGGCATGTCATCTGACTGGTCATTCTCTCGAATCTCGTTGGAAATTGTCTTGTTGGAGTGGATGCCTGACTAGCGAATGAAGTTGTTTCAGTGTGTGCAAGTATTTCCTGAAAATATGTTTTTGAGGAGAATCAAATGAAGGAAATAACAGATGACAAATTGAAAAATAAACAATACATTCGGGAGAAAACTAAAGAATTCTTTATTAGAAAAAAAGATTCAGAATTCCAGAATGAAATCATAAAAATTGAACATTAAAGTTCAAAAGGAAACATACCCTTAAACCATCAATCGACTCTTGACTTTCATGAATACTTGCCAGTTCAATTGTGCTTTGTCTTTTCATTATTTCTGAAAAAAAAGAATTTTTCTGAGGAAAAAAGAGGAAATGAACACTGATTGTGCAATGAATGAAGTATCTTTCTATCTCTTTTTCATTTTCATTTCGATCAAAGAAGTGCCAATAAGTAACAATATTGACCCGATTGTTTGCTCAATGCCAATTGGGTTTGTCTAAAATCAAAGACTTACTTTTTTTATTTTATAAAAAACAAATTATGAAATTTCTTCCCTAATGATATTTTACAAAACACTCGATTTTGGAAAACAATTTAATTTGTATAATTTTTTTTCTAGAGGAACCTCCCAGTTTTTAATGATTAATCAGTGAGTAATCCGTTACTCAATATTGACTCAAAGCGATATTTATAAAATAAGAGAAATCTGTGAAATATTGCAACTGGTTTCACAGATAACACAGAGTGAAAGATCCCTGATAGATTAGCGGAACACGTGAACTCTGAAAATATTATAGAAGGACTGTAAAAGTACAGGTAGCAATTCAATCCAGAAGATGATGTTCTGAAGATTAAGAATATCTTTACAGTTGTTTGTATGTGTTGTTTCAATAACTCTTCGAAATTAAGGCTGTTGAATATTTGAAGAACGGTACAGTACCGTTCAAAAGTATATAGAAAAACACTTTTTTGAATTACCTCAATTTCAACTTATCCGATCAATCCAACATTTTTTCCCAGTTTTTACCATACACTCACTCATTCCCATAAAAATTTTCAGCCATTTATGTCGAAAAAATTCTGAAAAATCTCGAAAAAACGACATAATTAGACAACTTTTATTAAAATAACAAACAACATTGAAAAACATATAGAAAACAACGGAAAATGGTTCAAAATTATTGATAAACTTAATACCGAATCGCCATACCATTAGCTGCAATGACAGCTTGACATCTGCGATTCATGGAATCAATAAGGTTCACTAGAACCGAATTATCAATTTGAATCCATTCCTTCTTCAATTGTTCGAACTTCTGAGCACAATTTCCTGTCGTTTTTCCCTTCAAACGTCGTCCCAACTCTTCCCACAAGTGCTCAATTGGATTCAAGTCAGGGGACTGACTTGTCCAATCCATCAGTGGCACTCGACGGCTCACAAACCAGTCCTTCAGGAATCGAGAAGTATGCTTCGGATCGTTGTCCTGCTGTAAAAGATAGCTTCGATGGTTTGTAGAGCGTGCGAATGGAAGCGTATGGGTCTCTAAAATGTCCTTGTACTTGAATCTGTCCATTATGACATTTTGCCCACAGGTCGTCTCACAAATGATATTCCATCCGTACCTATCATCAAAAATTTCGATTCATCGCTCCAAATAACGTCTGACCACTGCTGTGGAGTCCAATGGAGACGCCCATTTCAATCAAATTGCTCTGTTCTTCTTAGAAATCATTGACTTCTTTACAGGGCGACGTCCCAAAAGTCCAGCAACACAGAGACGACGTTTGACTGTACTGTCACTGATCTAGAAACAAAAATATAAATTTAAGAGTCGAAAAAGTGCAAGTTTCCGACCTTCAGATCGTAGAATTGCTTGATTTCTCGATTGATACCGGTCCTGGGTCGGTTCTCCCGCTGTAGACTTGCCCAAATTGTGCCAATTGGCCGATTGAACTGGGAGGTTAGGTTCTTCAGCTTCATTCCGTAATTCCAACCATTTCTGATGGCAATTCTTTCCGCTGGAGGCAAACTAGACGCTTCTCGTGTCCTACCCATTCTAAAAAAGCAAAAAAACTGGATGAAAACCGAAAAAATAATGAAAAAATAATGAAATAGAAAAAATTTGTGAAATCGCGGAAATGCGCATTTTGACGAAAACGTACCGCCAGCGCCATCCTGATAACCTTTGATCATTTTTAATGTTGGAATATGAGTCTAAGCCTCTCAGAAATATCCACCAAAATTGTTGGATCGATCGGATAAGTTGAAATTGAGATAATTCAAAAAAGTGTTGTTTTATATACTTTTGAACGGTACTGTGTATGCCGCAAGCGTGCCAACATCCGCAAACGGTCGAATTTCTTTTCTGTCTTGCCCAAATTCTCTGAGAATGTAAAAACTGAATTCTTTTCAGGTTTCTAACAATTACTTTTTTAGTACGAACATGTTTCTTCAGTATTTATCAAAACAATTCAATTCAAGTCAATTCATTCAACCAATTTCATCCAATTTCATAAAATACAACATTGACGAGAACATTGAACCCGGTGTCCAAATACATCACTCCCTCAATACGTAGGTACGGATTATCTTTGAATAAAAAAAGAGAAAGAGATAGTCTCTTTTGAAAACCTTTTTTGCCCATTTTCCCTTCTCTTGTTTCCTGGTCGGGTTAAATCGAATAGATCTCGACGAGAAAAGAATAGAGAGAAGAGAGTCGGATGAGGGGAAACTCCAGGACAATCATCCATTTTCTTGTTTTTATCCAATTAATGTGTTGTTTTTATTATGCTACTAATATGGTTTGTCTTTCTTTTATTTTTAATTTTTAACAAAATATAGTTTCAGATTCGTCGTCGACAAGGAACTGTTCTCGAATATTCCGATGTTCCAAATAGAAAATATGAAGGAGAATTTATAAAATACGAAACGAAGAAATATGGTTCTGATTTCTGTGTTGCTTATAATGTGACCAGATCAACTGGTGACTTTCGAGATGATGGACTGGAACCAATTTCCCTTGTTCTTCATGCAACTTCACATTATATGAGAGAGATTGAGGGACAGGTATCTACAGATTATGTACTTTTGAAAATTCCCTTTTTTTGTCAATTTTTCATATATTGAAAATAGATGGATGCCCTTCAAATAAAGGTCTCCAGGTGATTTGTAAATTTCCCAAAATGGAAAATGATGTCATGTTCCCTTTCAAAAAAGACTATAGGTCAGATCAAACTAAATATTCAATTTTAATCCGGGAATCTTTGAACGAAAGGTCTGATCTCGAAAAAAAACTATATTTCAGTGTTCTTCTCGTAATTGGAATGGTCCAATATCTGTTTCTCTTTTCGTTGATCGAACGTCGAGTGAAGCAGTGGAATATCTTCATGAAGTTCATAGATGTTCGTCTAAAGTTAATCAGAAGGTATTCAAAAAAGAATTGAATAGGATAACATAATATTTTTATAGTTAAGCCTTCATGTCGTCTATAGAATGTCTCCGTTCCAGAAGGTTTGTGATCCCATATTTGTGAAGAAGTCTTTGAGGAAATGTAACACTTTCAATGCAACTATTCGTAAGTTTCCTTTTAATTTTTCATCCGGCACTAGTGCCGCCAAGTATCTGAGAAAGAAAATTCAGGATCTCGAGAACGTGGCCGAGTGATTCCTCCATTCCAAATCTATCCGATCAACGTAATGAGAAATGTGGCACGGAAAGGAGCATTATCCTATATTCATATGACTGCTGACGTCGAAATGGTGTTTAGTGAAGGATTTGCAGTGAAGATGAAAGCATTGGCTAATAAATATATCAATGGGAAAGATAAGAAATTGTTGGTGATACGGTAAGTGCACTATAGCTGTTTGAATAAATTAGCTTTTGGGATTTCAGACGATTCGAAGTGGATAACAAAGCGCACGTTCCAGTAGATCATAAAGAACTTTTCGTGATGATCAAGGCATTTCGGTGAGTATCTATTCTTGAGGGTGATATAAATTATTGTTTCAGAGCTTTCGAATTCCATCACAAATATTTCCCAGCCGGTCACACAATTGAATCTCTATGGCAATGGTTTAGAATGAGCAAGAATCAAACTGAAGCATATGCATGGCAAATTGATTATAAGTTCGTCTTGCTCTTATTTCCAGCTCACTAACAAAACAGTTTCCAGAAGCAGTTCGTGGGAAGCGCAGCTGATACTCCACCGAAAGGATCCTTATAATCCGGAATACATTCCGACGAGAATTCGTGATCAACAAAGTTTGGTTTACGAGTTGTGTCGTGCTAATTACACATTTCACCTGGCATCACACGTATTCAATGTTCATCGAGGTGTCAAAACTCAGGAGACGAATTTGTCATCGGCCGTATTGACGCATCAGAAGAGGTTGAGGACGAGGTAATGTTTCAGCTATTGTATCTGGCTTGGGAGGAGAGAAAACAGAAAAGTGTCAACTAGTGAAATATTGTTGATGATAAGAGGAGCATTTTGTTAGTTGACAACTTTTCTGTATCTCTTCTGGGAACTGAGATACATCGTCTTGAAGCAATTAATTTAAAAGTTCACACTGTTTGCGTCTTCTCTCACGCCATATCTCTTTAACCATCAGAGATTGAAAAAAATTGTCAACTAACAAAATGTTACTCATAACCAGCTCTACATTTTATTAGTTGACAACTTTTTGCTGCCTCTTCAATGAACTGAGATATATTTCAGAACCTACAAACGCTTCATGCATTATATCAACAGTACATATCCGGATACATTCAATCAATGCGGAAAATTCGTCATGTAACACCAGATCTCGTTTTTCTTTTTGTTTTTGTATTCCACCAATCGGGTTCTAGTTCAAAAATATTATGAAAACTATTCGTACCTTTATTTTGGGCACGTCTGAAAGAGAAAAGAACTAACAACAACAAGTTAAATTGATTCATTTTCTCTTTTTGCCTCAAAAAAGGATCAATTTGTGTCAATATACAATTAGATGTTACAATGAGAGAGTGAGAGAGAGAGAGAGATTTTGGAATTGTGGACAACCGGGGCGATATAAATTAAAACTTCTTGTTGAATGTGTAAAAATGAGATGCGATGTGGTTTGAAAACGGGGGTGTTTTTTGACGGTGGTGGAAGAGGAAATTGATGACTCGTTTATGATGTTAAAAGAAGAAAAAATAGTTTAACGACGATGGGTGATCTCATTGACAAGTTCAGCGATTTGTTCTTGCTCATTCTCTGATGGTTGCTCAACAGATGGTGAGAGAGCAAAGTTAACAATAAGAGCCGAATCACGGACCTTATTCTCAATGGTAACATTCTTGGCGGCGATTTCATATCCTTCGGCGGCAACGATGACTTCGTATTGTCCAGCTGGAAGGATACGGTAGTAGTCTCCTTCGGACCATGTGGTGACAGGATGCTTGATTGGAACGGATTCAGTTCCATTACGGATCCAGACGACGGCACGGTTGATTGGTTCTCCGGTGGTTGCATCAACAACTAATCCCTTGATTCCAGAGTGAGATTTCCAGACGTACTCAAAGATTGATTTCTTGTTGTCCTCCCAGAATTGTGGAAGTTGAGATCCAGCTGGCATCTTTTCACAACTCAATTCCAAAGTGATTTCCATTGCATTGGTAGCCAAATAATTGAAATCTTGCATTCCTCCGGCAACTGAATACCATTTAGCTCCATTGGTGATTCCTCCTTGACGAGCGAAAGCATCTTGGCTGCTTCCGTCACATGGAGCATGATCGTTCTTCGACATATGAGCATGATTATCAGCGTATGACTTAGCCAACCAACGGAAGGTTCCATCATCTGGAGAAGCAGAGTAGTCAGTCTTTTGAGAGTTCTCATCAATTGCAGCATCAAATGGATAATTGGCAACAAGATCTCCTTCATGGAAATTGGCAGAGAGAACGAATGGAAGTGAAAGAGTCCATTGTCCGACAGCAATGGTTTCTGGTTGACGATCAACATTATCATCGAACAAAGAGAGAAGATGATCGAATTTTGGGACTTGAATCTTCTGAAGTTCATAGAAGATGCTATCCAAATCTGGGAAATCTCTGTTGAGATCGACTCCATTGATATTGGTACGTCCAGTGAGCCATTGGCGTTGAACTGGTTCAGTGGTGAGAGCAAGTTCAAATCCATCTGGATTCATTGATGGAAGAATGTGGATGGAAGTAGAATTGAGAAGTTGGATCACTTCCTGAAAAGAATAAAAAAATAGAAAAGGTCATTCTTGAAAGGTCAAACCTTATCATTATTGATAGCTCCATCACAGAGATTTTCAGCGAAACGAAGAAGAAGTTCTCTTCCAATTGGCTCATTTCCATGCATATTTCCGATAAGTTTGACTTCCGGTTTAGTTGGGACATGCTCTCCGGGTGTAGTCGAGAAATGAATCACGACCAATGAACGTCCTTCAACAGATTTTCCGATTTCATAGAGTGTCGAGATCTGAAATTATTCTTTTCGGATGACTAAGCATGAGAACTAATGAGGTCAGTCTCAAGAGAAAAGAAGAAGGAAGTGAGAAAGAAAGCGTTGGCGGGGGAAAGAGAGAAACACCTCATTCAAAAAACAATTCTTCGAAAGGACCTATTCGAAATTGTATCAGAATGCGTGGGCTCAATTCCCAAATCCCTTCTGAAGAATTATAGTTTTGAAAAGGTTGTTCTCGGGATTTATAGACAGACGTCATTTCTCTTAGTCATGACGCTATTCAATGGCTTAGTAAACATGAATGCTCAATTAAGATGTCAGAAAAGTGACAGTTGAGTCCCTAGTAACTTCTTCTACTTTTGAAATTGAATCCATTCAAAAAGTGTCAAAAAATCAAGAGTTCGTTTCCCACAACTTTTGACGTCAACGTCTCTCTCGTGTTCTCTGTTTTTGAAGTTGTTTTTGAACGAAGACAGACACCAAAAAATGAAATAATCTGTCTAGAAAAGTGGGTGGTGTCCTTTTTGACTGGGGACATTTAATATCTGGTATTGGTTTCATTCTGACTTAAAATCAGCTATTTATGCTTAGCTTATTTGAGTGATGACGTCATCGTCAACACCTACCGTAATCCAAAAGTTTTCATTAAAAAAAGATTAGCTTCTTTTATGAACTAACAAGATGGAAAATGAGAGAAAAAGCGGGAATTTAATTAAGAGAAATGGACTCAATGAGTCATTTTTCTTTTCAATTCTGAATAGAAAATGGCTTCTAAGAAATCCGGAACAATAACAAGTTCCTTGGATTTATTTTATAATCAGAAAGGTATGAGACACGCAACCTTTTTTCTATGTTTTTAACTCTCTCGAGTAGAAAGCCAAAAACATGCGAAAAACAGAACCCGGAACTCAAAAAAAGAAAAAACTAACCTCTGGACATTTCTCATTGATCTCATTCAACTTGGTCTCCAATTGTTCCTGATTGTGATAGTGTCCCCATTTTTCGTCGTCGGCCTTGTTGCGTGCGGATCCGCTTCCGAATCCCAAGAAGGCGTGGGCGGTGACGGCGAAAAGAGCCGTCGCCAGAAGAACCGGCCGCATCGCGTGCAGCATGTTAGGAATGAAGAAGAGCGACGGCGCCGAAGCCGTTGGAGGGAGGAGGCGGAGAGGAAGAAGAAGAGAGAGAGCTCTCTCTGCTTGTCTGTGTTTCTGAAAAAGAGCACAACTTCAAATCGATTCAGAAGAGTGAGTCAGAAGAAGAGGTGGAAAAGAGAAGAGAAACACACACACACACACTCGTGAGGGCCCTTCTTCTTCTTCTTTTCTCTTTTTTTCAGATGACGTCGGTCTTATTCAAGAGCCCTTTTTCTCCTCCCCAATTTTCTGCGTCTCTGCGCGAAAGGCTCTCGGAGCTCGAAGAGAGCCATAAAACCTTCTGGAAAAAGTAAATGAAAAAGAGGGGAAAAGCGAGATGGGATATGTTAATTTCCTGCTTTTCAATCGCCTCCAAACCGGAAAAAATTGGATGACGTATCATCTTTCTGACACCATTTTTGCGGAAAAGATGTTTGGTCTATTTCTGATTGAATGAATAGAGTTCAATGAGCAATTGGAATTGACAAGAGATATTGTTCAAATTTTAAATTAATAAATCCAGAATACACTTGGTTTCGCCGGAGGCTGTTTACCAACTGCAGTAAAATAATGTAACTAATTAAACATTCATCAAAAAAAGAGAGAAATACACAGGAAAGGAAAGAGTGCGAACAGAAAATGACAAAAAGCAGAGATAAAACAATCATTTTAGTTTCAGATGATGAGTATCGATTTTTCAGGAATTGCATGAGAGAGTGTGCTCGTTGAGTTTGTAGCCTGAAACTGATAAGGGTCTTAGATGACTCATTCAAAAATTACCTTTGTTTTGAGCACATGGATAATGTACGAACGTGTTTTTCTTATTTTGAACACAAATCGACGCTCCATTTTTGCGGCAAATTGAGCAGTTTTGTGTCCAGAATAAATCAATTTGTTGCTCCAAATTTGTCAGTTGACTTCCGTGAAGATGCACGTTTGGAGCCCAGAGAATACATGATCCGTGGAACCATAACTCGATTTTTGCCTCTTTTTTAGCATTCTGAAATCATGAATTGAAGTGAAATGATTAATTTCAGGGTCTTACAGGTTTTTTAGCTAGAAAAGTTGGCCAATGTTTGATGGAAGTAGTCGTAATGTAATACGGTCCGAATAGTTCTCTTTTCTTTCCAGTTTCATGACACAACGCACAGATATATGTTGACTCAATTGCATCCGCTTCTTCTTCCCACTATAAATATTCTCATTTTTTGAAAGCATTTGCTTTTTTGTTTGTTACCTGAAAAAGTTTATTCATATGAACTTCCAGGGTTCGATTGACAGTCTGACGATGATTTCCAGAGTTCTTAATCGACGCTTTTCCATTTCTGACTTCGAAAATCGGTGTTTCGTCTTTCTGTTTTGAGCCTTTTGAAGAACCAAACTTCTGGTTTATTTGATTTGCGAACACTTTGTTTTCTGCATCTGAAAATGATGGAAAATGAAATCTAAATGTAGGCATTTTAGATGGAAAAATTTATGTCTTTTTCTAATTAATTTTTAGCTTTCAAAATCCAACTTATCTAAAACTTACATTCTTCCTCATCTTCATTATTCTTTCTTTTTCTCTGACGCTTTTTCTTTTTTATCGGCTGTTTCACCGGCGAGGTTGACGTTGATGGCTCTTCATCTACTGCCATTCTGCGAAACAATGTCAGATTTTATATTTCTGTGTAGAAAATGAGAAAGATATTACAAAAAGAGTTGGAAAAATTCAGTTTATAATTGGAATAGAAGTAGTTTTTACTAGAAAGATTCTGTTAATGTGAAAATGAACGCCAGAAGCTCATTTCCTTTAGACTCCAATCAATCAAAGTTCAATATATTTTTAATTTTAATTCGTTTTACAAATCTAAAGTGAAGCAAACTGTAGAAAAAGTTTGACTTTTCCCTCCAAAATTCGTGATTTTTTGAAATGGCCGAACATTTTTCCACTGCGAAACGTCGGCCAGACGTCGTGTACTCCTCTCGGACAAACAGTTACTCATCAAAAATAAACAATTCTCGTGATTTTTTCAACGATTATTTATAGAAAGTCGTGATTTATTTTTATAACTTGCTTCTAGAAAAGCTTAAGCGCCGTTTACATGTTTTGACAGAAGTATATCACCTCTAACTTATCTAAAAAGTTCATACAGGCAGGAAACATGTAGAAATTTTTTCAAAGACTGTTCTTTTAATTAAAAAAACTAGTTTTCCTTACTTATTTTTATACCATCTTTGTGAAATTTCTTTCGTAATACTGTCTTCGATCATTCTCTAATTGTCTATAATCCTAAAATTTCTAAAACTTCTTCTAATCTGAATTTTACAGATAGATGCGTTCATAATGACTACAACGGGTCTACGATACGCGATCGGTAAGCTCTTTCTCTTTTTTTTCTCAAAAATAATTAACTTTTTCAGCACAACACACATTCGATGAACCTCTCAGTGATAATTTGCCACGGTTAGAACTATTTATTGGTGACCGAATATGCGTTTACGGGCAGCATGGAGACTGGGGTTACGGACGAAAGTTCGATGAGAAGAACGGAAAGTGTGGATTGTTTCCAATGTCTTATGTACAAATTGTTCAAAAGTCAATGTTTGTTTCGACAAGCGATGGATATTTGGTTGTGGATGAGATTTCAAGAATAATAAATGAGTGGTGGACGAAGATAAAAGAGTTGATGCAAGTGAGTACAAAGATTGGATCATTTGAAGATTTAATGGAATCATTTAACGAATTACTAATTATCAAAACCAAAATTGAAAGTGGCGGAATCCCGATTGAAGAATTGAATAAACTGAGGTTGCGAGTGTCAAAAATAGTCGATCGAGGTAATACAATACTTCATTTGGACGTGTTAATCAGAGACGATGAAGGTGTTCCATTGGATGTTGAATCTTTGTCTCTTTTGAGAACTTATGAAGCACACATCTCATCACAAAGACGAATTGGAAATTTATTGGTTTGTTTCAGCATTGAAATTTTTTTCTCTGATTTTAAGATTTCAGCGAGAGAAACCAGAAAACGTTACCCTCAATGACAGTTTCTCTCTACTTTTATGTATCAAATCTGTCGAACTTCATTGCAAATATTCATGTGAAATAAGTATTGCACTTTATGATTTAGAAAAGAAAATTTTTACAACGTAAGAGAATTTTCTTTTTTTCCGATAAAATTCTCTTCGGTTTAGTGACTGTTACACATTTTTATGGAATGCTGGAAGCGGGAAACATGCAGATTTGAATCTGAAAGCATTGTTCACCGATTTCGCGAAAGAAGATGTTCGAAGGAAATACCTAATGGTTACTCGTGTTGTTCATGTTTCTCCAATTGAATCTTCGAATGCGACAATGAAAAAGCATGGACATGAGACAGTAGTTCCCAAGAATTTCTATTGTCGACAATGTAATTTCACAAAGTTTCCAAAAAATGTTTATTCAATAATTTTCAGCCTATGCCTCTGATATAATGGAAATGTCGAGTATCTTTCTGGCTGGTCCAGCTCACGATGCAAAGGAGCGTGTAATCTTTCTGAATCGTGAAACAGAACTTCCAATATCCCTCAAATCATACCACGCGACAAATCGAATTCCAAAGAATTTAAGTAACGATATGGATACTAAACTTCTAATCAGTACCCAGCTCGTCCCTGGAAACGTGGCTCAAATCAAGGCCCGTCATCCACATTTATTCAGTAGATGTCCTGCAGCAATCCTTCGAAGAGCAGATAGAAGTGCCGTTTCGATTGAAGACACTCGAAATGAAATGTATATTACTTTAATGCAAGCAGAATTGTCTGGAAAATCATCGGATCGAAATATCGAGGCACGTCTTCATGTCGTTGAATCGAATGGAAATGTAATGGAGAATGTATTCGAGACGATTTCAGTGACTGGTTCACAACTATCAACTGTATATAAAAGTATTGTCGTGTATCATACAGATCGGCCGATGTGGTGTGAACCTATCAAAGTGGTTCTGCCGGCAAGTGCTTCTCATGATGTTTATCTTCGGATACTCTTCTATTCGAAGAAGTCTTATGATAAACCTAAACTAGAGAAGGGACCATTTGCAATTGCACATATTCAGTTAATAAGAAATGCTGGATTGATTTGTGATGGAGAACATGATCTTGCTGTGTATAAGATTGATAATCCAGGATCACAATTCGATGATTCCAACGTCTCTTATATGGGTCTCCCGGCAACAAGAAGAACTGTCAAAGAATCAATTGGAAGCTCAAAACCACACGCTCATGGATTCTCGTTGAGCGAGAAAAGTTTCGCATTGATCTCCACTCATTCCTGTTCATCTATGCTGACTCAAAACGAACATCTTCTGAATGTTCTTCGATGGAGAATGAATTGTGTCAATCTGACGCCTTCTCTGATAGCTTTATCACAACCGATTGGAGATACTGAACACGAAATGATACGATTTATCTCGCATCTTTTGGATGCTCTTTTCGAGATTTGGCATGATCGGGAGACTTCTGAAAAGATTGTTTTCGATGTTATTGTAGCAGTTTTGAAACTTTGCGGTTAGTTTTTTAGAATTTGGTTTTTTCCATCTGTTCTATTTTCAGAAGAACCACGACACTATCCACAAGCAGCAAAGATCTTTGAAGCCTATCTCAAGCGATTCTCATTCACTTCAGCGGCATTGTAAGATTTCATAGAATAGACCGCTTCTAGAAAAAAAAGGAATTTCAGGAAAATCTTGAATTGTCTGAATCACTACGTCATCACAGAAGCAGAAGATTCAAATGAGAAAGCTCGAAACGCCTTCAAAGTAATGGGATCCTTATTCAAAGTCGTCGTTGTCTCGAAAAAGTGTGGAATTCGATTTGAAGAATTCGAGGATTTCGAGAAGACTTACAAGCAGAATCTTCGAGAATTCATGAAATCTCTTGTGATGTTAATGTCGGAAAAGAAGGGAAAAATGACTGTTCAGAATACTGCATTAAAGAATATTCCAACAATAATTGATCTTCTCTATGAATCTGATTCAGTTTCGGCAGAGAATTTATGTGGATTCATTGTGGATTTAATGAACAATTTCGGAAGTAATATTGTCACAAGAGAACGGCTCAATTTCATTGCCCAAATCGTCGAGACCAGATTTTTCTCGGTAAGAAATGAATTCCGTTGGTAACCATGGCACTATTTCATTTTTTGCATTCTCATTTCAAAACCTACCCCCTCCGGCCCTTGTGTTCTCTCCAACCAGCTTCTCAATCAGTTTCCCTAATTCCATTTTTCCCTTGTTTCAGCTCTCAATATGTCGAGATCAACTCCTTTCTCCCTGCCTTCAAAATGCTCTTCACATCATTCAACTGGATAATATGGCAATCGAAAAAGGAGAATTTGCGGATAGAGCGGCCGAGTGTGCCAGTATTATTGCAGCGATTTTAGAGAGACTTTTTGCTGATGCGGTATGGCAGTAATTTGCATTTTTGGGGGAGAAACTGGTTTCAAATGTGAAAACATACGTATTCATTACTCATTCTTTTTTCAACAGTTTTTCGAAATTCTCTGAAAATTATTAATGCAGTCTAATCAAGATGAGGTCAACTAAAACTCTTTTTCTATTCAATTCCAGAATTCCATTTTTATTCCAGAAAAGCGGAGGAGAAAGTGGTGATCGTGAACTAACATCATTCATATTGATGGTCTACCGTCCATTGGTTCAAGCGATGATTCGTGTGATTCACGATGATAAACACACAGATGACGATGCACGTGGACACTTTTTCTCAGTGATCCTGGCCCTTCTGGATAAAATGTCAGCACAAATGTTCAGTGAATACGTCGAGGAGAGACCATCCGATATTGATAAACGTGATTTTCTGATGGAAATGGTTCAGATGATTCGAGATCTGTTGAATCGAAATGCGTTTCCACCCACGTGGAAGGATATGATCATGCTTCAGAATAAGTAAGAGAAAAATAACTGTTGGCATTCCTTTCTCGCAGTTTTTTGTCAATGTTCATAGAGTGCAAACACTTCTCTTTTCTATCCATTTTCTCTCTTTTTCCCTTTTTCCTCTCGCCGCTTTATCCGTACTGTTCTTCATTTTGTTTGGCATTTGAGAGAGAGAGAGAGAGGGAAAGAGAATTAGAAATAGAAAGAAAAACAATATATGAGAATTTCAGAGTTATCCACAAATCTCTTCGATTCGTCATGTCTGCCGTTCAAACATTCTTCTCCAATGATAAGTTTTGTGCGGAGGTAGGTTCAAGATTTTTCGATTTTTCAGAACTATTTTCTATTTAACCGAAAAATTGTTTCCAGATGTGGCGAGAATACATGGTTACGGTAGTCTCGTTCGTCACTCAAGAAGGTCTCAATTCGAAACATGAATGGATGAAAAACGAGGATGAAGATGTGAGAATTCAGTTAAGAAAAGCAGCTGCCAAAGATCTTCGAAGCATGTGGTTCCGATTGAGTCGTGAGTCAATCATCTAGCTTTTTTTATTTAACAACCTATAATTTTCAGCATCCCAAAAACTCAATTACATTCCGAGTATGATCGGTTCATTTCTCAAAGTCTCTCTAGTTGATGACGATGAAACTCGTGAAGCCACTATCCCGATATTCTTCGATATGATGCAGACAGAATATAATACAAGTGCAAGTCGATCATTCAAAGAATTCGCATCTGAATTAGTATCTCAATTGGATACAAACGTTGATCAACAGAGTGCAACTACCGGATTCAAACAACATTTCCGTCAATTATCGATAACTTTATGTCAATCGGATAAAGAATTAATGGGAAATGGAGGAGAGGAGTTAATAGAAAGGATTGATCGTCTTCTGACTGCTCTCATTGAATATCATGAAGTGGCATCAAAGAGTTTGGTAGAATGTGCGGATAGTTTGATGAGTAGAACAGTTCAGTTGATGGTAACAGAATCATCTAGGCTCGATCACGAATTATTGGGTTTCAGAGATACTACAACCAGTATAATCACGAAGAGCTATACGTTAAATACATCTACAAATTATACGATTTACATGTTTCATACGGAAATAAGATTGAGGCGGCAAAAACGTTACTTCGACATGCTGATATGCTTACGGTAAGGATCTACAATAAATCACACTGACTTAAAATAATTACAGTTCGAAGATGAAGCTCTTCCAGCGTGGCTCATCGCTCGATCCCTTAACAGACACTGTCAAACTCATCGTCAGTTGAAAGAAGATTTGATGCAAGAAGCAGGAGGACTCTTCGCAAAAGGAGAAGATTGGGAAGATGCTCTTATTGTATACAACCAATTGATTCCGGTTTATCAGAATATTATCATCGATTACCATAAGCTTTCGCAGTTATTAGTAAGAAATTAAGAAATTACTGTAATGATTTTTTAATTCTCAGACAAAAATCGCCCAGCTTTACACTTCGATTGATCGAACAGATCGTGCCTACTTCTATTACTATCTAGTCGCTTTCTACGGTCAAGGATTCCCCGCTTATCTTAACGGACACAAATTTGTTTTCCGAAGTGAACAACTCGAAATGCACGGAGAATTCATGCAACGGATTATGAAAATGTACGATAATCCGGAGAAAATTATGAAGACTGATCCATGTCCACATTTGGTCAATTCTCCGGGAAGACATATTCAGATTTTTAATATTGAACCAATTGCAACTGGATGCTCTTTTGATGGTAATCCGTCGGTTAATCCAGCGATCAAAAAGTATTATAGGCATTATAATGTGCGTTTTATTCTAGAAAGATGATCGCTTGAACTTTTATTTACAGATTGAAACATTTGAATATTCTCGAATAGAAGATCGAAAAGAAACGAAATGGACATCAATCGATCCATCATCTGAATTCATGAGGAATTGGTTGGTTCGATGGAGAATCAAGACATCCGACAAACTACCGACTGATCTTCGGTTCACTGAAATCCTGGAAATCTCTGAACCCATTTATGTCAGTCCTCTCCAGAATGCCGTTGAACAAATGAGAAAAAAGAACAAGGAATTGAATGAAACTGCCGCCAATGCAGTCTATAATCCGAAATTCGATTTGAAAGTTCTCTCCGGTGAGGTTATTGGAGTTGTGAATGCAGCTGTAATGGGCGGAGTCAAGAATTATGAAGTGTTCTTTACGGAAGCGTGTAGGAATATTTGTGAATGTGGAGAACAATCAATTATCATGGAATTGAGTTCATTGATTATTGAACAAGTCGAGATCCTAGAATACTGTTGTTATGTTCACGCAAGTCGTTGTGAAGGAGAAGCACGTGCAATTAATGATCGATTGGCAGATGCATTCGAAGGACATCGACGATATGTGGAAGAGAATTTCGGAAAGACAAGATCACGTCTTCCATCGAATGCCACTATCAGATTATCCTCCTTCGATTCCACAGAAGGATCCCTTGCTGATATGAGTGGAATGGCAACGTTGAAATCTACGAAAGCAGCTGCATTGGGAAGTGCTGTGGCCAATTTATTATCATCGAATAAGAGAACAAGTGGACCAGCTACTCCTGTTAATTTGGCGTGAGTTCCTAATAAATTGATTCTTCCATTCGAATTATATTTTCAGAAGTCGATCAGCTCCATCATTTGACAATCTCTCTTCAAAACTCCGATCCTCTCTAGCTATATCGAAATTAGCTCCGCCTCCAAGACCTCCGAACCCTACAGTATCCCCAGCTCGTCGTGGACCATCTCCACCTGCGAATGAAGGAATACGAATGCGTGCTCACTACCCGCATCAAGCGTCTACCGTATCACTCAATCAGAATCTTCCTGCTCCACCGCTTCCACCTCGACCAGATTTGGATCCGAATCGAACATTGAAACGAAAGAATTGAATGTATTTATCTGTTTTATCACCTCCTTCATGTCATAATTCAAAGAATTGCAAATTACTATCCGATCCTCTTGAACCTCATTTCTCGTCTGGTTTTATTCTTTCTTTTCTACTAGTCACTTACTTTTTTGAGACGTTTTATTTTCTTTTTTTCCAAATGTTTTTAGCCCCCATTTTTATAATTGAAATTTCCTGTGAAAATTGTATTAAAAGTCATTATTTTCAGAGCTTCATTTTCCATATAAAAGAAATCTCCAAAAAAGAAGAAAAAGAAAAGGAAATTATTCCGAAAGATTAGTGAAAAAAGAAAGAGATATAAAATATATATATATATAGTTTTTTGCAGAGCGAAAAATGGAAGAAACGGATGAGAGAGAGAGAGGAAGAAAAGGAAAAAGAGAACAAGAAAAAGGGTTTTTTGGGGGGAGGAAACATTTTTAAATTAGGAATTTTATAGACAAAAAAACATTATATTTATATATATTTATGTATAAAAAGGAATAAGAGAAATCGAAGAAAAAAGGAAAAAAACGAGATGATGGATCTGGAAAAATGGGATATTTGATGAAGGAAAAAAAGGATTTTTTGAGGGGGAGAAAATGGCAAAAATCGGAGAGAGAAAGAAAGATTTTTGTAGAAAAAAGAGAGAGTGGGTCTCAATTGGAAGGTAACTCTAATAAAAGGGCACACAGAGAGAAAGGGGGCGGGGACTAAAAAAAGACACGCAACGAGACTGAGAACGGATCCAATCACAAATCGATAATTTATATTTTTAAAAGGTGTGCATTTTTTGTTGGAGGGTTTCTTTTGAGTGAATGAATGAATGAAAAAAGAAAGAAAAAAGAGGAGAAAGAATTTGAAAAAGGGGAGGACCGGGGAGAGAGAGAGGAATATATAGTGATTGGGGGGAAGGGAGAAAAGAAATTTGCATCTAGCTTTTTAAGAAGAAAATGCGCTCCATTGCTAAAGAGACATTCAAAATAATACACTAATTTAATAATTATTTTCTTTAAGAAGAATAGCAAAGCTTTTTTTGTTAGTTGTTATTGAATTGTCGCTCACTTTTTGTTTTGAATTGATATGTCGAGACGACTTTTTTTTGAAAATTCTAAAATCAACTATTCGATGGACCATTTTGTGGTGGTTGTGGAGTCGTTTGTCGTGATGGAATTGGGGATTGAGATGGTGATTGAGCCGGCGGTGTTGCCATTGTTGGCGGCATTCTTTCGTTAATCTTATCCAAACGACGGGCTTCTTCGAATGTTTGAATTGTGTGACCTTGATCCACTCCGGAGACGGCGGCCACTGGAAATTGAGAAAAGGATTAGATAAGGAGGATTAGAAAGAGTCTAGTCAGATTCAGTAATCTCGAAAGTTCTAGTAGTACTTTAGTCTACTCCTAATGAAATAATGTTTGAGGAGATACCGTAATTTCTGCAGTAGAACTACACGAGTGTTCCAAAACGGTGTATCTCAGTTCTTGTAGGAGTTATCAAAAAGTTGTCAACTAATATAATGTAGATCAAAACAGGCTGAACATTTTCTTTGTGGGTGATTTTTTAGCATTTCTAACAAGAGCTGCGATATAAGGTTTTTTATAAAAAAGTTGTTAAATGAGCATCTATTATAGATTTTTTGATTTATCTCGATTTGGAAGTTTCCATTTCTGCAAAACTTCTTTTCTTCTCTCAAATTTTATCAGACCTGCTTGTTCCAATCGAAAAGCATCAAGATGTCCATCAGCTAATGCCCCTTGTGGAAGTTTTCCACCCGGATTCAATCCTTTCAATTGCACCACTGACTCGCTCTCATGTCTGTCAAATAATGGGCGAAATATTCTCTTTTTTCAGTTTTTTTTCTTCCAAAAATGTATTATTTGAAGTGAGTGAGTTAGAGAAAGAGAACAATCCACACATATATTTGACAGACGAGATGATTCAGGGGGACAATTTTCAGGACTTTCAGAATCGAATCGAATTGAAAAAAAAGTAAAACAAACCTTCTCTAATTCCACGTGAACCACTTGAAAGTGTTCCAGCTGGAAGTGCTCCAGTTGGTGTAAGACCCTTCAATGCGAGAACACTTTCGCTTTCCTCTCTGAAAAATAAAATCCAACATAGATTTTGTTATTATCGAGTTATTGAATTATTTGTCATTTCGATCGATATCATGCTTTTAGACTTTTCCCAAAATTAGTTGACGAGAATTGGAAAAGCATGCTTTTTTTGGGTGGAAAATGGTGATGGTTTTGGTTTTTTGAAGGAGATTTGGAACTAGCCTACAGTATGATTTGTTCAAAATGGTTTATCTCGGCTGCTGTTGGAGATATCAATAAGTTGTCAACTAACGAAATATAGAGCTTACAAAGAGCAATGTTTCCTTAGTTAAAACTGTTTTGATAGCTCTAACCGCGTTTGAGATATGATTGAAAACGGTACGAAATTTTCAAAGAGCTATAACTCAGTTCCTAGAACAGATACAAAAAAGTTGTCAACTATTAAAATGCTCATTTTTCTATGAGCAAAATTTCATTAGTTGACACTTTTTTTTATATACTCCATGGGAGCTGAGTTATACACGCTCGAATACAAAGTTCTTTTTTTTATTTCCAAATCTCCATTCCAATTTTCCACCAATTCCATCTTCTTTAATTTCCATTTTCTTACCTAAGAACAGAGAATGCTCGTGCCATCTTTCCAATTGCACGAATCTTGTGTCGAATGACTTCTTTTCTTGCCGATGGAACACCACCTGAAATTAGCTCATTTTAAAGAAAATCTCATTTCTCAAATCAAAAAAACAGGGAAATTCACTGGCAACCACATTACCAATCAAAAAAATATAGAGAGAGAATACCCCCGAAAAGGATTTAAAAATAAGAAAAGCCAGTCAATGGATTTTGCTTCTAAAAAGGTTTGGGGGAGTCTATTAGAGAGGGGATTAGGGAGAATTTTAGTGTTTTTTTTTAGAAACCGCCACCGAAATAAGGGATAGTGGGAAAAAAGAAAAAAAGAAAAAGGATAAGAAAGGGAAAAGGTTTCTAAAGTTAGGAGAACGCTATTAGTTATACTATAAAAATGGTAATTGGAAAATCAGGCTTGTAAGCTCCTTTTCCAAAAGAAAACGCCCATTTCGTATAACGCCTTCAGTTGGATTTAAACGGTGATCGGAGTGGTTCAGTTGGTCGCGGTCTTGTTTTTGCTCCAACTCAAGTTCGATCCCACCAGAGGCAGGTTCTTGGAAAAATGGTTTTTCTGATTTTCTACAACCTTTGATAAAAATACAAAACCTAAAAAATCCCTTAGTTCCCTATTTTCTTATCCTTTTTCTTCTTTTTCTTTTCTTAAAAATCCTAAATTTTCTCATCCTAAACCATATTTTAAACCAAATCTGGGGGGCAAAATAAAATTTAAGCAACCCGACATAAAATCATGCAAACAAAAAGCGTTAAAAGTCCATTTCAGCCACCGAAAAAAAAGAAAGCAGGTTAGAAAACTCTACGAAAAAAAGCAAACCAAAAAATGAAGAAAAAAGGTGTCAGCCACATTGAGTTTCGAATGAAAAAGCGGTTTCAGTAAAAATAGAGATATAAAGAGAAAATAAACTAAATATGGTAAGTGTGAAATAAAGCGCGTAGCAGTTGATCCCATAAAAAAGGATTAGAGAGAGAAAGGGGGAAGTGATTGTGTGTGTTGTGTGATATATAAAATGGGAAGTGGGATTTGTCTAAATTGAAAAAAAGAAATGAAATGAAAACTAAGAGAAATATATGGATCAAACATACGGTCACCAATGGCGGTGGTATCCACTTACCATCTGCTCCTTAAAGTTTTATTATATATTTGGTTTTTTTCGTTTGTTCGGGGGGACTTTTTTTCAGAATTTTGGTTTTCTCTAAAGGCGCGTGCTGTTAAGATATTTAAAAAACGGACGGCTCAGTCAATTCAAAACTTTTTTCTTTTTTGGTTCTTTTTCTCAATGGACACATATTTAAAAATGGAAATGATTCTCGTGCAGGCTTTCTGCAACACTTGGGGGGAAAAATGGAATATCTGTACAAAGACAATGATTCGAACAGGGGAATATAGATGACGAAAGACATCGATATATATCAGGGAAATAAATGACTTTCAGGCTCTCTTATTTGATCAAATACATGCGTTTTTTTCAGGAATTCTCTAATCGTTTCAGAGATCAAATCAAAAAAAGAACGAAAAGTTATCAGTCAGTTGAGAATATGAATTCACACTCACACACATACCCATGCCATTCACCTAATTTCTCTTTTTTTTTCTTCTTCTCTTATTTCTCTATTTTAATTCCAATTCCTCTTTTTTCTCGAAGTTTTCGTTTCTTTTGTGAGCCTCCTAATACACAAAAAATGAATATATAGAGAAACACAACATTCAAAATAAAGAAACAATATTTAAGAAAACAGGGAGAGAAAGAAGAAAAAAAGAAATAGAGAGAGAGAGAGAGAGAGAGAGAGAGAGAGAAGAGAGAAATAGAGAAAAAGAGAAGAAGAAGAAGAGAGCGGTAATGGACACACAACACCAAGACTCGCATTCTCCGGATATATCAGTTATCAGATTGTTTTTTGAGAAGAGGAAGAGAGAGGAAGTTATAAGGAATGGGATCTACAGGTAAGCCAAGTCTTAGCTAGGACTTTTCTTCCACATAGAGCGGTTTGCCTAGATCCTAAGTCAGGTACTAACCCTTAGACTCATGTTTGCGCTTTAGTATTAGTTCCAGTTTTCTAATCTTAAGCTTAAGGTTTAAAAAGGCCTATAAGTTTGAGAGTAAGTCTCTAGAGTCGCTAAGTCATACTTGTCTGGTAGCATAATCTAGACTAAAAGCGAGATACTCCTAACCTAACTAGTTTGAGCCTATTCTAAAAACTATGAAATCGACTCCTAAACCTAACCTATGAGTTATCCCATTCCTCATAATCCCATCTCTTCTCCTCATCACAAAAAATCCGAAACTTCAATATCCAAAACTTTTCAATCTCTTTTCTCCTTCTCCATATTCATTTTTTCACCTGTGACTACATCTCTTTTTCTAAATTGTTTTTTTTTTCTAATTCAGGAGAAAAAAGTTTGAAATTCTAACGAATCTTTTTCTTTTTAGTATTCCTAACATAAAGGAAACATCAAAACGAGTAGTCGCATCATTTCGAGCAGAAAAAAAAACACATGTATTATCTCACAAAAAGGGGGCGTTTTGATTTCCCGCCCTCTTTTTTTTCATTATTTGGAAAAATTGAGCCGAGCACAAGACAAAATCATTGAAAGTTGATATCAAATACACAGAAGTGACGGGTTGATTTTTTTTTGGTTTTATTTGGGTAATTCTTAGAGTTTACTAAGGAATATCTATTCTCAAAAAATAGAAACTATCAATTGGAACTTACCTTCAAAAGTGTCATCACATTCAGCCATCAGCTCATCGTCCGAGCAGATATTCAGAATGTGAACCAGCATCTCCGTTACTGAAAAATTGACTTCCTAAGCTATGAAAACTACAGTAATCCCGTACCTTTTTCTCCGACAAATGGCAATGACCAAGTGAAAACATCCATGAAATTTGGCAACCAATATGGATGTGGACTACAATTGAATTGACGAATATTCATTACGTTATTCTCGTATTTCAGAATGGCAGCTGAAAATTTAATTGTTTATTTTTCAGATTTTCTCATTTCTCTCTTACCCTTATTATTATAAACATCCAAATAATTTGGAGCACTGAAAATAGTGATAAGCGATGGGAAGCCAGTGGCTTGAGATTTACGATACATGCGGTATCTGGAATATAAAGATTAAGACCAAATCCCTTCCTTCCTCTTCATACCCGGCATCTTGAGCCTCATGAGCACGAATGATTGAGAGCAAATTGTTATGTTGCAAGAAGTCGCAACAAGCCGCGTAGCTGTAGAAATACGAGCATCCTCTAACCGAATTGTGACTAAATTGTTCGGAATTCCGTTCATTTCCGAAATCTTCGAGTGGATCCGACCACAGAAGGTCGCACATTGGACCGAATGCCGGTGGCTCCTTGAATCTGTCTATCTGAAATTAAGAATGATTATTTTTTTTTCAAGTTAAAATAAAAACGAACCCTCCTGATATCCTCCAAAGTATGAATTTCAGGTGAAAGACCACCATGAACACAAAGAAATTGTTGATTCATGAGAGCAGCCAACGGGAGTGCATCGAACGACTCCATACAAACGTCGTAAACCCGTTCGGAATACTTGATTTTGCATTCTTGTTTGAACGTGAAATACTCAGTCAAATGGCGACATTCGTGATTTCCTCTCAACAAGAACAGAGTGCTTGGATAGCAGATTTTGAGTGCCCACAGATAGAGGACACACTCGATTGAGAAGTATCCTCGATCAACGTAGTCACCAAGGAAGAGGTATTTCGTTGTGGCCGGAGAACCGCCCACTTCGAACAACTTCATGAGATCATAGAATTGACCGTGAATGTCACCGCAGACGGTCACCGGCGCCTCGATTTCAAGCATTGTCTTTTCGTTTCGAAATAGACTTGAGCATTCTTGGATTACTCGAATCGCCGCCTCCTCTTCTATCCGTCCCTCCTGCAATACCAATATTATAATTTCTCTTTAGTCCCTGGCACACGTTTGGCACGACTACAGTGAAAAGAGAAAAAGGAAGCCAATGTTTTTCGTACATTTTCGATGACGCATTTTTTTGTTTTAAACGTACCTTAATAAAATGATCACGAAGCACTTCATGTCGTGGTTTTCCAGTCCGCCGATCGTAGACTTGATCGACGGTTAGCCGCTCCGAAACCGGAAATTGGACGGCTGAAAAATGATAAATCCCTTTTGATTCAGACCTCCCTTTTCTTTTTTATTTTAATTTACCTCTTCCACCGGATGCTCTCATTTTCCCAAAAAGCTCATCTCTCTCTCTCTCTCTCTCTCTCTCTCTCTTTTTTTCACTCGATCGCATTCAAATTACTATGGGAACCCTCTCAAGCGTTTCGATCCAAACTGAGCTCTCTCTTCTTCTTTTTTCTTTTTTTTTCCGAAGAAGAAAAAAGAAGGAGAGAGAGAGAAGGATTAATTTTCGATTTCAAGCTACAAGCCAGCCTCCAGAGTCACCCCCTTTTCCCTTTTTTTTCTTCTTTCTTTCTTCAACACGACGACGCCAATGACGACGTTGTCGTCAGAATCCAGATAGAGAGTAGAGAAAATGAGAGTGAGCTCTCTCTCTCTCTCTATCTCTTTCTCTCTCTCTCTCTTTTAGAGCTTGTGAGTCAGTAAGAGAGAAAGAGAGAGCTCAGCACAAAAAATGCTCGTATAATTTCTGGCTTCTTCTCTTCTCTTTTTTCTGCTCCATGTTGATGTGAGGGTGGATGTGAGGGTGGAGTATTTGGACGTTGCTCTTTCTCTCTCTCTCTCTCCCCGCAAAAAAGGGGCGGAGCCAGTTTCAAATGAATTTCTTTTTCTTTTTTCGAAACTCACTTTTGACGAATCGTTCGGTGAACTGCTTCAAATCACGTTCACGTTCCCGATTGTTGTTCGAAGCGGCGGTGGTAGTGTCGGCTGAAATAATGGAAAATGATGAGGAGAAAATCTCATTCATGCATTCCAGATGAGACAGATTCTGAAGAGAGACACCTTCAATAGAAGACGTTGTGTGTGTGTGTGTTGACAGACAACAAAAACACTACAAATTTGATTTGTGTCTGTCTATTGGCTTCAGAACCATTCGTTTCTTTTTTTTTTGTTTTTCAAGGAGAAAAAGATGTTGGATGGAAATAAAAATAAGGAACGTTTAAAGATGAAATGGAATTTTTCAGAGGAATACAGTAATCCTGAAAAGTACAGTAATCCTTATCTACCGAAATTGATGGAATTTCCTAAGAGTTTCAAAATTCCAGAAGCCAAATTTCAGGTATTTTCAGAGAAGGTTATCAATGTAAAATCTGGTTTGCAGCTGGTTTTTTTTCAGGTTACAAAGATTATCTACAATATTTCCCCTGGGCTCTTGGACTAGCAGCGCCAAGCCACTCCAAGCCTCCCCAATCAAAAAAATTTAAATGAAACTCACTTTTAGCATTCGAATTCTGTCCAGCCGATGTGGAGGCCATTTTGTGTGTGATTGCGCCTTTAATCTCTTTTACTTTCTTCAGATATTATGAGATTTCACCTGCAATTTTTCTTTTTCTTGACACACCTGCTCTTTTTAGCCTCTTGTCGGTGGGCTACAATTCAAAACAAAAACTCACCGTTTTAGTTTCTCCGTCGTTTTTGGAACGGTGAAATGATGTTGTTTTCTTTTTATTTTTCTTGTTGACGGTTGGTAAGGAAACCCGTAGATGAAGCGATCGGCGGGTTCTCTTTATTCGGGTGTGTGAAGGCGGGGGATATTTGGTTCACTAAACCCTCCTCCGATTCCGGCTACTATTCCACGTCACTCTCACTCTCACCGGACGAAGATCTTGCACGGCCTGAAAATGAGAGACGCTTTTTAAAGAAAAGAAGAAAAAGCAAAGAATGAAATCATATATATAAAATGAAGGAGTTTTTGGTTGGAAGAAAAGGCGAAAAAAGGGAAGAAGAAGGAGAACCAGTTTGTGCCAGAAAAGGCGACAACAATGGGCGGACCTCTCTTATTTGGTGGAAGAAAAATATATAGAAAAAGGCGGAGAAGAAATAAAAATGAAGGCTTTTTTTGCAGGAGACAAAAATCAGAAACGCATTTTTGATTTGAATTACAATTTGAACGACTCATTTCAGTTTTGTTGGAGCTCTGTGTTCAAAATCGTGAAAAAATTAGGTACTGTCTTTTCCAGAAAACCGAAAAAACAGTTTGAAAATTCAAAATGCTTTGTACCGGAGATGCACTCTGTTTAACAGAGTTTATCTTTATTGTCATTGAAGATGTTAAAAAGGTGTCAACTGATAAAATGTTGCTAATAATAATCTTAACACTTTGTTAGTCAACAACTTTTTCGTATCTTTCATAGAAACAAAGATACGGGGTTCAGAATGGGGTGTGCATAAAAAAGCGTATGTGATTGGGTGCGCAATTTCAAGCAGTCATATCTGGCGAACGGATAAAGATATCAAAAAAAGTTTCAGTAGATGAAATGTTGCTTATAAAGTGTTGAAGATTTTATTAATTGATAATTTTTTTGTTGCTATACTAACAGCCGAGATATAACAATTTTAAGAACGATCATATTCCTTACACAGAGCAACTTTTCTGGATCGGTAATAAAATGACCGAGGAAAAAAATTGAATTTTTTCTGACAATATGAAAATCGTCTTCTCAAACAACGCTTTTCTATAATTCTAGTCAAAGCTTTTATTCTTAAATCTAGAGAGAAAATATCAACAGCTATCTCATTTTTGACATCTGAAGACCGCGAAACTAAGATTTCAAAGATCGAGAGAAATCGAAACCTAGAATAATTGAGTTTCAAAAGTTATTGATTAAATAAATAAAAAAAAATAGAATAGAAACTGATTTGCCACATGACTCTCTCTCTCTCATTACCTCTCTCTCCCTCATTCTCTCCGGAGAGAGAGAGAAAGATCAAAAGTAAATGGGCGGTGTGTGTTATCGATAAAAAAGTTTTTCTCGGGGTCTCTCTCTTCTCTCTCTCTCTCTCTCTCTCTCTCTCTCTCTCTCTCTCTCTCTCTTTCTTTCTTTCTGTGTGCTTGTGGTGGTGAAGCGACTGGTGCACATCCCGATAACACAAAAAGAAAAACGAGAAACGACACAGTGAGAGAGCAATAAGTAACGAAAAAATGATTTTTCTTTCGGGAAGAAACATGTGTTAAAATTTGGAGAAACATGGGAAAAATATATTATCATGCATATTTGAAAAGAGGAGAAAAGGGATCCAACGAATCGAAAAGCATAGATCCAAATGGAAGGAAAAAGGGGAAGAGAGAGGAGGAGAAGGTGACGTGGATTTTATTCAGAAGAGCGCGAAGAAGGCGTAGAAGAAGCTAGAGAAGAAGAAAAAAGAAGAGGACGTTGTGGGTGGGATCAGCCTTCGGCAGAGGCTCTGAGAAGCTTAGCCTTGAAACGAGAAAGAGAAGGAAAGCGAGAAGGGGAGGAGGAAGGGAAAACGAGAGCTTTCTGCTCGATCGACGACACCAAAAAGAAGCTGCTTCTTCTTCTTCTTCTTCAAGGCTACTACTCCTTCTCTCTCTCCCTCTCTCTCTCTCTTCCTTTTCCTCTCCTATCGGTGTCTGTTGCGGGCTGTTGTGGGACCCGAGAGCCCGTCAAGAAAGTGTGATCATTGAAGAGAGTTGAGCAGAGAAAAAAGACGAAGATATAGAGAAAAACGATGAGAGAGTAGAGACAAGTGGGGCGCTGGCTCGCTGAATCGATTTCGAGCTCTCTTCTTCTTTCTCTCTCGTTTCCAACACACACACACAGAAACGAGGACAACATACAACACACCGAGAGTCAAATGAATATATACACTAGGAGACCGATTCTGTGCTCTCTCTTTCTCTTTCTCTCTCTCTCTATCTCTTTTGGCTCCTTTGGCGGGTTTCTCATTGCTGCTGGCTGACGGGCTGTTGCTGATAAAAATATCAAGGATTTGATCTAAAAGGGGAGGAGAGAGAAAACGGAAGGAATGAAAGAAGTTTGAGAGAGAGAGAGAGAGAGAAGGGGGTCACACTCTTTCTCAGACATCAAAAGAAAACATGACGTAGAAAAGTGTGTCACCTCCTCTAAAACATTTTATAACGGGGCAATTGTTCCCCCGGTGAGCCACGTGTTGCCGACGGACCGAGGGGCTATTTTTGTGAAATTTTGAAATTATTTTGAGAGAGAAAAGAAAATTGAAATAGAAATTGCTTTTGAATTTTCGAATAAATGTAGATCATTGAATCAACTCTTAGTTAAGTTCTCGCGGAATCAAAGTACTCGATTTTTTAAACAGAATTAAAGAATCCGTACTAGAAAGTCCAATAGGGCGCGCTTTCCTCCTCTTCCTCTTAAAGGAAGCTAGACATAAATATCAAGAGCATCATCACAAACAAGAAAGCAAGAGAAAGAAAAAGAAGAAGGGGTGCATTTAAAATGAGCCACACACACGCAACGAGGCACCTCTCCTCCCTGCTAAACCCTTGCTAATTGAGGGATGTAGGTCAACCGGAAGGTGACTTTAAATCAAGTGCATCATCAGAAAGAAGAAGAAGGAAATGAGAAGAAATGTTTCTTGGTTTTGAGTAGTCTCTCTTCTCGACGACGGTTCGACGGCGTCGTCACTCAACGAGAGCTTGAGCCCATTCAGAAGACTCATCTCTCTTTTTTTTTTCTTCCTCTCGGTCGGTCGCTCGTCCCCCCTTTAGATGGCTATACCCTTTAGAAAATAATTAAATGTGAAAAGAGGTCTGAAGAGATAGTATGGATTTCGATGAGAGTTTTTAGTCAGACACCTAGAAAAGGAAAGGGAGGAAGGGGGGAGGACTCGAACAAAAAAAGTCGTTTGCTTGTGTGTGTGTGTGTGTGTGTGTGTGTGTGTGTGTGTGTGTGTGTGTGTGTGTGTGTGTGTGTGTGTGTGTGTGTGTGTGTGTGTGTGTGTGTGTGTGTGTGTGTGTGTGTGTGTGTGTTGCTCCTTTTTCCTCTTCTCCTTTTTTTTCATTTCGGATTCAAAGCAAGCCAGGAAATAGTCTATGATAAGAGAAGGTGGAAAAGGGGGCGGAGTCTCCGAGAAGAAGCCGTCGGCCGAGGCTCTCAGTGGAGCTCTCTCTTGGCAGGAGGAGAAGAAGAAGAAGAAGATGAAGATGAAATTAAAAGTCGATTCTGCAGGTGGTCGAGGGGAGAAAGCGACCGCAACGCCGACACGCATCGCGAATGATAATGTGATAAATGTGAGAAAAAGAAGGGGGACACACCTAATCCGATTATTTGTATGCTTTTCAGAGGAGGAAAACGAAAAAAGAGCGAAAGATATTATGAATGTTCTATGTTTTTATATATGTGTGTATTTACTGGGAAAAGATTGAGATACGACGAAAAGGGCAGAATTTGAGATGAGGTATCTTCTAGACTCGAAAGCAAAAAAATAAAAAGGTTTTTGGATGAGGAGAGATGAAATAGTGGTCTAGAAACCTTTTCGAAATGGAAAGTTCTAGAAGAAGGATCACAGAGAACAAGATTCTCACTTTCAGGCTAATCTTTAGAATATCTCTTTCTAGTGTTCTTTGAAATATCAATTTTTGAGGCGCGTATCCGAAAATAATAAAAATAAAAATAATAATAAAATAATCATCTAAAAAACGAAATTGAATGATCACAGAAAAAATGATTTTGAATGATCAAAGTTGTTTTAGGAATTGGCTTCTCTTGAAGTTTTCGATGACAAATTGAATTAGACCACAAAAAATTGAGATTTTCAGATCAATGAGCATGTTAACTAGACTGAGAATATCAATTGTTTCTGCTTGACTAAGTGTTGAAAATGTGCAAAAAAGGGAACTTTTTTCGGAAGTTATTTTAGGAATTCTTTTTTTTTTTTTGGATTTTTTCAAGACAGACTATTTTTCGAATTTTTCGGATAAATGGTTGGTTTTTAAAAAGTATACTTAAACCGTACTCTGATAGAACTACCAATCAAAAATGTACATTAAGCCGATATATCTCGTCTGTCATTGAATTTATCAAAAAATTGACAATTGAAGAATTGCTCATTATGCATTTTTGAACATTTCTTCAATTGAAAACTTTTCGATAACTCTAACGACAGCTGAGATATACCTTCTCGAAGTAGCTCATATCCGTCCTGTTCTATTCGAATGTTTGTGGTACTTTTTACTGATTTCTAATTTCAATTTTTTATACTTTGGAAGATTTCAATTTTTTTTGAACATTTTAAGGGGTTCCAAAACAAAAAGTAATATTTTTTCACTTGTTTATTTTTAAGGTACTGTACCCGTAAAAAATACTCACTTTTTCCAGTATCTTTGATTTTTTCTTAACCTTTACCCTTCTAATTCAACAAAATTCAAAAAAAGAACAAATGAGGATTTTAATGGCAAAAGATGATGGGAGAAACGCGTAAATTGAACACATTTCAACAACGTCTTCAGAAAAAAGAAGACGAAGAAGAAAAAGAGACAAACAAGAAAAGAAGAAGAAGAAGAAGGCAAAAAAGACATTGGTATTAAAAGAAGAAAGAAGAGATTTGAGAATAGAAATAGAGAAACAGATACATTTTGATAAACGGTATGGGAAAACAAGACAGAAAGAATAGAATGAAGAAGAGAAGAAGACGTAGACTGTCAAACAGAATAACGACAAATATATGGAAATGTTGAAAAGAGAAGAGAAAGAGAAAGAGAGGGAGGAAGAGATGAAGACGAAAAACTGTACTATGTTTTCGAATGAAACTTCGAAAGATGGTTTTTTAGATTGGTCAGACGAGAAGTGATTCATGGTTTTGGATGTTGTCCATCGCAAGAGAAAAAAAAATGATTGAAGGAAGGAATAAATCTATGAAATATTTAAAATGTTTAGGGAAGATTATTTCTGAATCTAGGGTTAGGGGGCTACTGCCCTTCTAATAAAGGGAAATCATTGTTTCTACAGTCAACCAGTAGTCGAATGATCCGAAGTTTGCCAACATCAGTTCCCCCTTGCGCTTTTTGGAAAATCATCAGCATAGAAATGCAAGTTGACTTGACCTTTTTCAGAGGCCTTAAAGTAAAACCAGAAATAATTTTACAAGAAAACCTACAACTAAAAAAAGAGTTCCTGTTATGATTTATCCACTCAAAAATTTCTAAACCAACCGACCTCTTTTCATAGCGGCAGTACTCTCTCGAAGTAACAACTAAAAATATCTATAAGCTTGGATTACTGTAGATGAAGGAGCCCTTATTCTATACAATACTTCCCCCTTCTCCTCTAACCAAAAAAACAAGAACTGGTCTATTTCTTTCATTTCCTTCCTCCCCAGAAGTGTTGAATTAATCAATCGGAAACTGGGAGATTGCACAAAGCGGAGTGAATTTCCGTTTGGCAGGAGGTAGGCAAAAAAATTGAAAAAAGCCGGAAAAATATGAAGGAAACGAAAAAAGAAAATGGGAAAGAGAGTTTGTATGGAGTAGAAAAAAGGAGAGAGAGAGGGAGTGCTCCGGCTCCCGAAGAATACTAAATTAACTTTGGACACCTCATGCTTCACATCATGCGGCGGCGGCGGCGACGAAGACGGCAGGGACATAGTCCCGTCCGAAATTGGAGAAAAAGAAAATTGAAGAGAGAGAGAGAGAGAAAGAGAGAGAGGAGGAGAAGAATTGTGTGCTTTCATCAAGTTGATCCTTCTTTCCATCGAAGACAATTCAAGATATGAGCAATTGAAGAAAAAGAAGATGAATTTGCATTTTTAACAAGAAATTTGCATTAAGGAACCAAGTTTCAATTCTCAGAAACGAGATCTTACTGTACCTACCGTAATCCACCAAAACTCAAAGAACCCGGATTTCAATTCTTTCTAGTAAACAAGAAACACATTTTGGCGCGAAAATTTACGATTGTACTTGAAAAATAGAAGGGGGGATTTGATGACGTTGAGAAAAAAGAAGAAGAGAATGAATTCGGATTAAGACGATGGAAAAATAGAAAAAAAGAGGAGAAGAAGAAGGTTTTGGAATCGAAAGACGGGGGATTTGGATGGATAGAGAGACCTTCTGATATATATATGGAAAGGGATTCTGAATCTAGAAGAACCTAGACATATCTTGAAGTTGATTTCGAAGACTAGGGAAAAGTCTAGGTGACTTCAACGTTAATATAGTAAAAATTTTCTAGAAAACAGATTTAGAAGACGTCACAAACTCCAGAAAGATCTAGGTCAACTACGACGTCAAGAAAGGTTATGACCCAATATGGATGTTATTCGGATGGAAAGATCATCCATCGTATCAAAATAAAGAGAGCTGATCCAGGATTCCAAGAGACCACTATTCTTTTCTTCGTGTTGAACAAATCCAGATGTATTCCGTGGAATATGGAACCGCAGCGTTTCTATCCAATATTTCTCCGCCCCATTTCTCAAAAACGTTACGAATCTACTCAATCAAAAATCTCTTTCTCTATCATGGAACCAAAAACTGGGGCACCTAATTGTGAATGCAAAGAGAGACAGAAAGACTGAAACCTAATCTTGTCTCGTTTTATACCTCTGCCTCTTTTCGGCTCTCTTTGAGCTCCGAAAAAAAGCAATCTAAGAATATGAAGAGAAAGAGAAAATGAGAGAGAGATTTCCTTTTTTGTGGTCACAGGTGATAAGCCTTCTTTCTCATTTTCACTCTCTCTGGATATGCATAGATATTCACACGCACACATTCATTGGAATGAGAAATAAGAAAAAGAAGAAGAAGGAAGGTTTTCCCTTCTTCTACAAATCGGAGGGATCGAGCTCTCTCATAGATTTATAATTCCAAAAGATATTTAGATATGTATTCGAGAAAAAAGATATAAAAAGAGAAGAAGGATCTGGAAGGGGACTACTTTTCATTATGACTTATTTTATTATGCAAAATAGGAAAAAAAAACTTGGATTGCAAAAATGAAAAAGAGAATGAAAGAGAGAAAGAGGGAGCAGACTGTTATACCGTATAGCTTCTCTGCGTCTCTTTTACAGTGTTTCAAGAATATAATAATGAAGCAGAAAAGCAGAGAGTCTGGCTTCTCTGCGTCCTCTCAGAGTGAAACGATCTGGCCTACGAATTTTAAAAACCGTCCAAACTGTCAATTTTTCGAAAAGTCACATGTAACAATTTCCGGAAAGAAACCTGCAAAAATGTGAAAAACTTGAAAAAAAACTGATAAAAATGCCACAAATTTTCAGCAAACATCATCCATGGTTATCAGTTTCGGAAAACGAAGAAAGAAAAGGGAAGCTAAATAAATATTTACCTGAAAACTTCTCTTCTTTTTCTTTCTTCCTTATACATACTCAACCCAGAAGAATCAGAAGAATACAATAACGTGACTTTTTGTCCTTTTGGTTCTCTATTGGTCATAAGAGACTGAAATTATTCCAGAAATAACCCATTGGAGGGTGTATTGTTGATATAAAATGATAACACTATTAACCGGTTTTTGTTCGAGTTTTTGATGACGGGAATGGTCAGAAAAGACGAATGGATGGGAGGGAAAACTCAATTTGTGACGTCACACACATGAAACAGGAGGGGAGAAAACCTTGACGTTGTCGTCGTCAAGTCTCTTCTCAGTTGCATTCAACCTCTCAACGTCTCTCGGCTTTTTTGGAGCAATCAAGAGCCAGAAAATAGGCGTTGAAAGGAGAAAGAAGAAGGAGTTGTTGAGAAAGAAGAAGGCAAAAAAAAGTAGAAGACGATGTTGGGACGGAAACAAAATGAGATGCTATGTCTCCCGTCGGAGAGCAAGACGAAAGGAGTTCATGAATTTTAAACAGGCTTTTCTCTCTTTTTCCGCCTTCTCCATATCCCGAAAAAAACTAGGAACATTTTGTTGTTGCCTCCTTTCCTTTCCTTCCTCATAATTCATAGGGAAACAAAAAAGGAGAGAATTGAGAAAAAGAAGAAGGAAGACTATAATTGAGCATTTTGTCAGAGGGTCTCTCTCTCTTTCTCTCTCTCTTGAAACCCGGGGCCATGGAGAATCCCCTCAATGGTTCCCTGGAGAATTGAGGGAGGGAGAAAAAAAGAAACATTTGTGGAGAAGGAAGGAATGGAAAAACAGAGTCATCTCACTTCCAAAACATTGCGGACAACAACAATGATCTCCTTTTTTCTCCCCGGGTTTTTTTCGGGGGGAAGAGAGTAAATGAGCAAGAGATGGGATACTAAACTTGGAAGGGAAACAAAGTCGTTTAGGAGAGAAGATTGGGTGACCTGGGTCATGGACCAAAAACTTTGGGTTGCATATATGTGCTGGTATTGTAGAGCCACTGGATCAATGGATAGAGGTACTTCTAGCAATACCAGTAAGTTTATAAATTGACAAATTGAGTTAGCCTCGATGAATTTGAAAAAAAAATTGGAGTTGTGTCAAAATTGTTTCAGGAACCGAGAAACATTGGTCTCGGATATAATCCAAAAAAATAAAATTTTCTGAAAAGGCATAGAAAGTAATTACGGAGACTCCAAATCGAAAATCATCATCGATGAGTTTTTCGACTACATCAGAGCCTAGACCTATCAAAATCGTCTCATAAACCAAAATCAAAAATTCTCCTCCTGTTTCTTCTTCATCTTCTCGTGGTCATAATCATCATCGTCGTGTTTCTCAGCAGAAAAGTGTGCAATATATATGTTACACTCAAATGAGATATCTCTCTCTCTCTCCCTCTCTCTTCCTCCCCCTGTCACCAATATCTTGTCGTCGTGTAACTTTGCTCTTCACCAACATTTTCTCTCTCTCTCTCTCTCTCTCTCTCTCTCTCTCTCTCTCTCTCTCCAGTTTAAGATCACTCATCGATGAAAAATCCGGGAGTAATTTCGCTACAGTAGGACGAACCGAGAAAAAATGGGCACGCAACGAATCGGAGAGTCAACGAAAATCACATGGTTTTGTTTCGGAAGACGAGAAAATTGGCATTTCAGATGGATACGAGAAGACATCTGCTCATTGGATCACAATAAATTGATGTTCTTCTTTTTCTCCGAAGAAGAAGACGAATACCAGATGTTTTAAGAGAAAAATGAAAAGCATGGGAAAAATGAAATCAGAAAAGAATTAAGAAAATGAAAGAAAAAGAAGAGGGAAAGAGAGAGAACGGGACGGAAGTATCAAGTTACTAACATATAGAAAAAGGTCAGAAATGAATAGAAGAAACTGATAAGATTGAATGGGAAAGAAAGAGAGAGAGAAGAAGAGAGAGAGAGGAAGAGGAAGAGAAGGGTCAACTACTAGGAGCATCGATAATTACGCATTTCGTATGGTTATTGACGTAATTGGAAGTGACAAATTAGGTTTGGTTTTGAGTTCAAGACGTAAGAACCCGAGATGAGAAGATCATTTCGATTGAAAGGTACACATTCAATTGTTCTGATCAATCGGTCTTCTAGATCATTTTCGGCCCACCCTTAACAACAATTTTATCCAGGCAAGCTGATAAATAGATTCTATAGCCTCCTTTAGACTAAATAAACTGCTCTTCTAATTTGCGAGGATATTTTTCCTAGGCTTCTAGATACGTTGGGAAGTTCTGGCTATACTACAGTAGCTTAGATAATGTCGGAAACACGATACATGTTTCCCAGGTTGGCCGTGGATGATTTTTAAGACGATGTAGAAAGAGTTCAGACAGTTAAATAGTATAGCTTCTCTACGTCTCGCCTATCCGCATCGTGTTTCCGCGAGGGAGAGAGAATGCAGACAGTTAGACAGTATAGCTTCTCTACGTCTCTCCTACCCTCATCGTGTTTCTGCGAGTGAATGCAGACAGTTAGACAATCTGACTTCTGCACTCTTTCAATCCTTTCAAAAAACCGACTTTTTACTCTTTCCTTCGTATCAACTTTACTACTTCTTCATAAATCAAGGCTACCGTATTCCTCTTTCCCTCCCCTCCGTTTTTTTCCCTCGTTTTAATTTTCTAAGAAAAACATAAAAATCTGATTTCTCCATTCTCTCTCTTTTTCAATACACTCATACACAACTTTATATATTTCAGTACCCATAAAATATTTTATTACTTATTTTCCTGTTATTATGTTTTCTCGTTTTGAAAAGAAATGAGAATTAAAAAAGCCAGAGAGGTAGGGATGATCGGAATGAAACGTTCACATTCTTCTCCGTTTCAACCACTGCTGAGCTTGATGTCGCGTTTTTAGAGTTCTTTCTGGAAATTTAGGGAAGATTTAGGTTAAAAGATAAGAAAAGGCTTACGGAATGGAATGAATATGTCCATCGGAAACTCGAATTGGAACAGAGACAACATCTCGAACAACTTTTCCATTGGCATCCACGAAATTGGTTTTAAGAACTGGACGGACTTTCAGGTTCACTTTTTCATCGCCAACACTGGAGAACTTCTGGAAAAAAAGACATAAATAGATACTTCATAGCTCTTGAACCAACCTTTCGAATCTCTTCTGGAGACAATGAAGTGGTTGGTTGATGGGTGACTTCTCCAACATTCTTCAAAGGATCTTCAGTTGATGCAGTGATTGGTTGAGTGATAACTGCCTTGGACGCTGGTTTAGCAACTTTTTTGGTTTTAGTGAGAATAAGTGGTTGATTGAAGATATTGGCTTTTTCAGCAGCAATTGGTTGGGTCTGAAAATGAACCTTTAGCTTGATTTCAGGTACAGTAATCCGCTATAAAAACCTACATGATGCGAATTCATTGCAGCCATCATTCTAGATCTCAATTGTAAATTCGGTGGTGGCTCAACACCAGCAACATCTCCAATTCCACCATTTCCCACTTGTTTTGCTCTTTTTAGACCTTCAGGTGGTGGAAGAGAATGAACAATGAATAGAAGAGAGAAAAAGAAAAGGATGAATTTCATTTGGACAAAAAATGGGAATGATTTCGGGTGGCAGAAGCCGATGTGAGAGGATGAAGTCGTTTAACAACCAGTCCCAATTCGTTCCCGACAATAAAAACGGGATCAGTGACGGAGGGGAAGAGAGAGAGAGAAAGAAAGGGAGACGGCTTAATTGATGAGACAAGTGCGTTATGTCATATCCAAAAACTGATAAGAATTGGAACTGTTTGGAGGATATGGGTTTTAGGGGAATGTTGCATATAGACAATAGGATCAAGGGTCTAGTGTTTTCAAGCCAGTATACCTCGGTTCCCAAGATAGCGAGAAGTGGTCAATTGATGAAATGTTTTTCATGAAAAGATAAATTATTTGCTAGTTAAAATTTTTGGTATCTATCCCGGGAATTGAGCTATGTCGGTTATACCGCAGATGAACAATGAAAGAAATAATTATAACAGTTTGCTCGAGTTTCAGGGGTTATAGCTCAGTCAAATCTAGAGATATCGAAAAGTTATCAACTAATGAAATGTTGCCCATAATAAGTTCAACATTTTGTTGGTTTATAACTTTTTGTTATCTCTTATGTATACGAAGTTATGTCGCTTTAAACATAGTAGCCCAAATAGATATCCGTTGGTATATTTATATTCAGCGAATATCTATTAGAGTTCACAAACTATGGACGCTGTTAAACTAGAACCTATTTTGGATACAAAAGTTATTCGCCTAATTTGCTCCTTAATTGTTTTATTTCAATATCTTGAGGTTTCTAAACTCTAAATGATAGAAAACCCATTCAGAACGATAATCGTGGATTTCCAAGAAATTTTGATGAAAGGATTCAGTTGATTTCATAGCTTTCCCCCTATTTCCTATTCCGTGATTTTTGCTAATAAATTCCAGGGTTCCAATTATATGATTTCATATTTCCTTTTCAATTTTTTACAATTTCTGCTAAAAGGAAGATCTACTTATAGGGCTTCGATCTAAATGAACTTCTCGAAAGTGTTATAGATCTTGGACTCAGGGGCTTCTTGATAACCTTTCTATCAAATAAATTTATGAAATGATTTCATAATTAGATTTCATATGGCCTCTTTCTTTTCTGAAATTAACACAGATCTTCTGGAGTATTCAGAGTCTTCTCCGTAATCTGACATCATCTAATCTCTCATTTTATTCACTTTCCCCTTTAACTTTTCCCTTTCCAGATTATCCGGATTTGACCTCATCGGATTCTTCTAACAGCTTGTTCCCTTCCTCCTCCCCTCCCATCCGAACGACTTCTTTCGTTTCCATCATAAACGGGTCTTCTCATTCTCCTTCTCATTTCCCCTTTTTTTGCTTTTCCTCGTCTTCCGAATGTTATTGTTTGAAGAAAAAAGGGAAAGAAAAAAAAGGAGATGAAATATCATGTTGCGACAAATGAAAGAAACAAAAAAAACACCGAAAGAAGAGGTGGCAAATATGGAATAATGCTTCTGTTTGTCTTGAAAAAATGTATTCTGTCTTGTGATTATTCTTCAGAATCTATATGTCTACGAGGGGCTCAATGGATCCAAAGATCCATACTCGTCACGTGTCACATCGACAAGCGGTCGGTTCAGGACAGTTTTGACTGTTCGGGCCGTTAAGAACAGAACAGCCCAATTATAGAAATTCTTATTTGAGATCCCATAAATTCTGTTGATATTTAGACAGTAGAAAAGTTATTACGAGGAGGAGATACACAGCTAGATTTCAGATGTCAATGCACAGAATAGATCTGGTAAGCTTGTCCATGCTCTTCTATAAGGGGTTCCATCAAAAAACGTCAAAAGAGATTTGCCTCAACACCCCGATCTCTCAGACTCAAAATTTGAAATCCGGAAGTCAAACCTCTAATTTCTTCTGTCATTTTTATTCAAAAATTAGAAGGTTCCCTTGAAGCTTCCCGGAAAAGTTTTGCCTGACCACGCCCCTTTTTAGATAAGTATATAAGGCTTCCGAGCACTACCTAGAGACTAAATCTCATGTGATTCTAGACTTGAACCTTATGATTCTTTCTCTCTCTCCGAGAAAAAAAGTTGTCATTGATACTCCAATACCCTAATTCTCACGATCCCGTGGTATTCCAATCTCTTCTTTCTTCTCCTCCTCCTTTTTCTTCTTCTTCTTCCAGTCATTCTTCTTATATATACATTCTCTGCGTCTCTCCATTTCTCTCATCGTCACTAATTTTTCCAACCATTTTTGTTCTAGTTGTTAGTTACAAAAAAAGCTCCTCTTCTCTTTTTTTTCTATTCCAAAAGAGTCATCAGAAAATTGTTTGGAAGGCCTTTTTTGCTGTCTCCCACTCTCACTCTTTCAGGCCTAAAAATAATGTTTGTGTGGAAAAAGAGGAGAAGTCAGTAGTCTCTATAAAAGAGAAAGAGAGGGAAAAGACCCATGTCTCTTTTTCTTTTTTTTTTTTGCTAGTTGCCATTTTACTTTTTATTCGATTCACTTATTCGGAGAGAGAGATGGAGGGAGAAAGAGCATTTCCTCTCAATAATTACTAGGTCTTTTGTGTCACCACAATCTGCGCATACCCCCCGACCTCCTTTTCCAACCAAAACACCGATAACGTCTTCTTTTTTTTCTTATTTTTTATTCTTTCTCATTATTCTTACTTTTTCTTAGTCTTCCAGTCTACTGAGTTCTTTCTTTCCTTGTTCAAAGTCGTTTTGACTCCTGTTGTCGCCGTGCTTGCCACCAGACCTAAGCCTAAAAACAGATGGTCGAGTCTGGTGGAAGTTATAGTTTGAAGAGAAGGCGGGACGAAAACTGCAAACCCTCCCACTCGAACTTCTTCAATACTCACTAATCAAAATTTAAAGATAGTCTTTTCCTTGAACTTTCTGAAACATATGATTATCTTTTTGAACTTGGTTATCATCTGAGCATAATCAACTTATTTAAAATACGCCCTCACAGCTCACCATGCCAACTGTAGCTATAGCTTAAACACCCGGTCTAGACTGTAAACATTAAAAGCCATCTGCTTAGCTCATTCCCCTGATAAGCCGCTATCTCTCTCAAAGAGTTATCTTGTTTTTGATTTCTAGAATAAGGTATCAACATATTTGTATTCTCCCTCCTCCTCCTCTTTGCGTCATTGACACAACCCCACCACCACAACTAATCATCCCCCCTTTCGGTCTCTTCCATCTTTCTTATTCTTCTCTTCAAATTCATCTGATTTCTTTTATAGTCTTCTGACTTCTCAAGAATAATACAATGATTCATTCATCTTCTGGATTTTTCTCTTTTTGATTGAGAACAGAATAGAAATATTTTTGGACTCATGACACACAGATTAAGGTGTGTTTTTGAGATGAAGATGAATGAGTCAATTGACATGGAGAATTCTGTTTTTTGGAACTCTAAATATTGTCTGGAGAATGAGATTTTTGATTTCTATTGGATTACTGTAGCTTAGTCCGTGTGCTGGGAATTGGAAAGGGCAAACCTGTGCGTCAACAATTTCATATTCTGTTGTTTACCTTACTTTTCAGATTTCGAAACTAGAAATGAAGTTCTTAGGGACATCTGAATTATAAATTATTTTCAAGAATCTCAAGAAAACATGGATTACGGTAGATCTATCGACTCTTACTGTTATGAAAATTAACTATATATTCAGAGCTAGGTAACTCAGTTCCCATGAGAGATACAGGAAAATTGTCAACTAATAAAATGTTTACCTTATTATGATCAATATTTTATAAATTGAACATTTTTTGATATCTTTATTGGGAGCCGAGATATAACCATTTTAACAGATATAACTTCAAATCTTCGTTCTAGATCTTTAGTTTTCCGTGTGTTTCTGATAATCCATTCCTTAATCTTCTAGACCGCCCATCTCTCTTCTCTCTCTCATCTCCTCTCCCAGAAATCATCACCTGATTCTCATAAGGATTCCAAACTCAACCCATTCATTATTCACATCTTCTTAGAAAATCTAAAAAATATGTATTTCTCCCATAAAAATTTTGAAGGAAAGTTTTCAAAGAAAATTCGGAAAAAGGACTAGAAAAGAGCATGAAAGAGCAAAAAGCGATAGAAAGAAAAGGCGGAATCTTTTGGGAATTCGGGTCCATTTTCTAGACACCACACCTCTTTTTTCTCTTCATGGCTCTCTTTGTTTTATTTTTCGCTGTTCAAACTTTTTATTATTCGCTTAGTCTCATTTTTCTGAGAATCTTCCGTTTTGTTTTGGGTATTTTCAGTAGCTGTGGACTTCTAGGTATTTTAGTTTTTGAATGAAACCCTAATAATGAACAAGACGGAAGTTATTCTGGGATCGAACCTGATACCAGTTGCAGCAAAAGCAAAAGCGATGGAGCCAAGCGGTCGATTACCAGATAATATTTAAAGATAGTATATCAAACCGACACGATTCTTTTAGTCATCATCTAAATTCCAATAATTTCAGGTAATTTCCAGTATTTTTCCCCATCAAAAATTAATGGTATTTACCACATATTTTCGCTTTTGTTTTTCTATTTTTTCAAACTTTTTTTTATTGCTTACTTTTTATCCGTTTCTCTTTTCTTTTCTCTTTTTTTCTAGCTTCTGTTTTTGGCATCTCTCTGAAAATAAAAAAATGAAATTGAAGAGATCCAGTTGAAAAGAAAAGAAAAGAGGGGAAAAAAAAACGAAAAACAAGTGACAAAAAGTAATCCAATTGATGGTTGGAAAAAAAGAGAAACGGTTTTACGGCCTGTTAAAAGGGGGCATTCAATTTATGTTGCCTTTTCGATTTGAAGAGAAGGGGAAAATGTTTGAAGCTTTTTTTTTTGAAATGCCAGACGGGTTTCATCGGAGAGAGAAACAAATCGAGTTAGTAAGGTGTCACAAAACTTTTAGTTCTGATTTTCTTTTTGGAATTATTGTGAAACAACTTATCTAAACCCTGGAGAAATTCGGAATGATTTGTTTAAAGTTCTATATCTCAGTTCCCGAAAGAGATACAAAAAAGTTGTCGGTTAATAAAATATTGAGCTTATTAAGACTAACATTTCATTAGTTGAGACTTTTTTGATATCTCTATTGGTTAGTGAAATATGGCTTCTCAAAGAGGGCACTCACAGTCGGAGAGCCCAACCTGAGTCGCCCAACCTTTGAAGCCTTATGTCTCCGTTCCTAGAAGAGCAACATAAAAGTTGTCAACTAACAAATGTTTATTTTATTATAAACAGAAATCCATTAATTGACAACTTTTTGATAACTTAATCGAGAATCTAGTTATTAATTTTCAAATTCTTGCTCTCTTTCCCAACGTCTTCTGAGCTCTGAATCTTCTTTGAAGCCAAATTTCCGATTCACCTGAAACATCATTTTGAATTTCCGTCTTGTCTGAAATAACTTGACGTTTTCTTTTTCCGATTCGATTTTCTTTTGAATGTAGTTGTCAGATGCACGTCTTCTGATTTTGACTCCGCCCACTATTAGCCACGCCCATCTTTTTTCATTTACGTGTGTAGCTCAAGTCTTCTTGGCAGAATCAGAATTTTCTGGAATCGTTAACCAACTCTAGATCAAATTCTGATCTTTTCTCTTCAACATCATCTGAACATCTTGAAGATATCAAATTACTCATTTCCGTTATTCACACCAATTTCCCATTTTTCCTCATCTGATCTATTCTTGATTCGTGAAGTTTCACGCCTCCAGAAATTGGTTTCTGGTTTTAGAATCTCCAAGAAAAAACACGTTCCTTCCCAAAAAAAAAAGAACTCGAAAAAGAGAAAAAGAAGAGAAAAGGTAATCAAATCTTCCCTATTTCTTCCTTTCCTAATATTTTTGCACTTTTTCAAAAATCATTCAAAGATAAGATTTGAAAGAGAGAGAGAGAGGGAAAAAGAGAGAAGGAAGGAAAGCAGTGATACTAAATTAAATATATAGAGAGAAGATTTTGTATGCATGGGAGGCCCTCTCTCTTCCTCTCTCTCTCTTTCTCTCTCTCCCTCTCTCTCTCTCTCTCTCTCTCTCTCTCTCTCTCTCTCTCTCTCTCTCTCTCTCTCTCTCTCTCTCTATAAAATTCCCTCATCATTGGCGTTTTCTATACCAAATACACGACACCGCATGTATTTACATCTGCATATTTTCACTTTTTTCCAAAATTATATTGGAAGAGGGAAGGAGAAGCTAGTTTTTTAGTTAAGAGAACATTTGTAGTCAAGGTGTTCGTAGTTCAGGTCTTGGGGATAAGGGGTGGTTCCAAGAGGAAACTGGAATTACGATAACCGAGATTAATTTTAGTAGAAATAAAATCTGAAAACCAGACGATCCGGACGGATTCAAGTAGCAAGGGCTAGATTTCACCATTATCCAGGCAGGGCCGTTTTTGTTCGGAGTGTTCGGCCCGACCCGACCCTATGCTACTAGTCCGGCCACATAAAACATGAACCCAGATTTTCTAATTTAAGCGACCAATAGTCTTGCCTTTTTCAGCTTGCGGGTCGTGCCAGGTTATGCCGGTCCCAGCCCTGGGCTCTTTGTGACATCTATGATTTTTACATTTTTCAAAATGCCCGATTATAGATTGGTTCTTAGGCACGCGGTTCCAAATTACACCGTTACCACTCTTCCGAATATCCAAGGCAACATTGGCCATCTAAAGAATTCTCATCCCTCTTCCAAAAGGTTTTTGCTCATCAATCTTCTCTAAATATTCTCTCTCTCCTCGGCTGACTTTTGATGTGTCTTCTCTACGTAACTATGCACTTTTTCTCCTTTTCAGCGGAGTTGTTTATTTTTGAAAGTTTCCTTTTTTTGGGATTTTGGAAATATGAGAAGAATGAGGTCATCAGGTGCTTTTTAGGTTATAAAAAAAAGGAACTTGATTTTTGAGATTCTCATTCAATTCTTCAAACTTAGTTTTTTATTACTCTTCCATTGTGCCTTCTCTCTCTCTCTTTCTTTCCTTTTTCTTCAACTTTTCTTTGTCTGATTTCCGTTTTTTTGGGAAGAGAGTTGGTGCCAGTTTCCTCGTATTTCACACCCCACCAAATCCTTTTTTCTTCGGCATTTCCCCCATTTCTCAAAAACTTTCCTTTTTTTAGTTTTCACGCCAAAACATGAATTTTTCGGATTTTCTGGATCCTTACTTTACTTTTTTACCGAACCCTGATTGAGATTTTTCAGAATTTTCGAGAAATGCGATAACCACTTGCTCATCACACACTGGATTTCCTTTTCAAGGTGAGAAATGAGAATTCATGGAATAGAGAGAAAGAAAAATATGAATAATTTATAGAAACTGCGGTTCGGCCGTTCAAAGGCGGCTCGACAGAAACGCATCGATGAGAGCTTCAATGTATTCGCACGACGAAATCTTAATACGTATGTTCTTCTTTTTTCTTGAGATGGAGATTCTGGAAACTTGGGGATTTAATAAAAGAACAATGAAAATGAAAAAAACTTGGATTACGGTAGGGGTATCGGTTGTTACAGTACTCCTTCAATCTTCACCAGAACGGATTGGAACAAGGCAGAAAAAGGTTTAGAATAGTCGTTCTGGTGGTTCCAAAATTCAAATGTTATTCCTGATAATTTTCCTGATATTTTTTGGAAACAACAATAGGAACTATAAAAAATAGATATCGGCTTGAAAACAGTTGAAACACACAGTCAGTCCAATAGAGCACAACTGCAGACTTACTAAAATTCCAAAGTTTCTGAAATAACTACAGTTTATTGAAGTGCGACTGCATGATCGGTGTAGATGAGAAATATTGGGAACTAGTCGTTCTCAGAATATCTGAAAGTTTCAAAATCTACAAAACCGGTTTCTACTCCTCAATAAACTCCTAATGCTGGATAAGGTTACTGTAGTTTTAGCCAGTCTAAATGATTTTGATTTCTCAGAATTTTCGAATACAAAATAAGAAATTTTAGTTTAAGGAATATTTGGGGAAAAAATGGAACAATTCTTAAATCTAAACAAAATCCGAAATGAATTGTTTACATCTCATAAATTTCTTGTAATTTTCCCCCCGAATTTCTTTTCTCTTTCTTCCTGATTTCATAATTCTATATAATTTCGCCTCCATGTAATAATAACTCGGTTTCCCTTCTACTCTCTCATTTCAAACTTTTTCTTCAATGAAATCAAACAAATTGGTCTCTCCACTTCGATTCCAATCCAGGATATGTGCATCGGCGATTCGTTGTGTTTATATACCGCCCCGGGAGAGAAATCTTCCAGATGAGAATCTCCTGACTTTTCATTCCTTTTTCTTTTTTCTTGAAGACCACTACAACAATGAAATGCAAATCATTCAAGATTCTGAAGGCCCTCCACTTTTTCTTCTTCTTCCTTTTTTTTTGGAAACTTCTTCTTCTTCTATTCAGAATCTTTTTTCGGAAGATTTCTTTCCTCTGACGTAAAATTTGTTAAAAGATGCTGCCCCCGTGTGAAGATTTAAAGGATCACAATACATTTTTAGAAAGGGAAAAAGTTCCCGGTTTTATTTTCGGATGAATCTTCAGAGATTTTTACTCCAGAATGTTTTTTTTAAGAAGAATGTACATCTTCTTCTTCTTTCTCTTCTTTCTCCTCTCAATTACTAATTGCATTTTTTCGACGTTTTTTTTTCTCAAAAAAGGAGGAAAGACGAGGCGAGGAGCAGGTGAAATTGAAACTTTTTCTGTGACTGAACCGAAAAAAGAGAGCCCTCTTTTTCGTTGTTTTCGTCTGTCTTTTTATGCGTTTCCTCTCATTTATTCTTTTTAGTTTCAGTTACTTTCTAGAGAAGAGGAGGTGTGTCTCTAGAGGTTAAGTGGAAGGGGACTTGAATTACAAAACGGGACACGTGTCCTTGACAACTATTCTTCTTCTTCTTTTTGTTTCTGTTTTTAGTTGAGAACTTTTAGTTCCTTTTTTTGATGGAATTCTTTATTCTTTCCTAGTTTTCAGTTGGTTTATGAATAGTTTTTTATGGTTTATGGCTTGGAAGAGATCGGCAATAAACCAAGTTATTCTGGATATAAAACTCTAGAAATTAATAGTTCATAGAGAGAATTATTGGAGAGTCTAGAAGTTTTGGATGAGCGAAACCGGGTCATAACATTTTCGGAGGTTTTCAGAGCCTTTTTTGGCCTAGGTTATCTTATATTGTGTCCAAATTTAGAAGGTTCAGATGTGTTTTCGAGCAGAACTTCAAATATTCAAAGTTTTCGATCTGGACTGATGGTTCTGACTTGTTCGGCCCTAAGATTATCACAACTCATAATTTAAAAAGTTTGTTTTAGGTGTCCATAATGCAAGATGAACTTTTTTCATAACATTCAGAAATATATTCTCAATTCAAAAAACTTGAGCTCGAGTTCATTATTCCTTTTCCATCCACCCTCACTTCTCATCCCGGATAAACCACCAAAATCTCCAAGTTTTCAAAACAGAAAATACAAGTTCTTCCAAAAACATCGAGAGATTATCCCCTCCTTTTTGTACATTTTCATTCAATTTTTGCAATTTTGTAGCTTTTAGTTTTTCGAATCGGATCAGGTGGACAAATCATTTGAAAATCATTAGAAATAGAAAATGTTTACAAATTTTAAGGTAGATTTTTTCAAATGTAGACTTGAAGACACCTTAGTTGACCTATTTGGGAACATTCGGTCCACATATTCAGATTCCCCAAACTTTCAGAAATCCAGTTTCTAATCCTATCCCTTGAACCTAGACATTTTCTCCTCAAGAACTTCTTCACAAAAAAGAGTTTGACCCTAGGTCCTCAAAGACACATTCTTGTATCCAATTTATCTTTTTTCTTCTTTTTCATATCTGTTTTTTCTGCACAGACATATTTGCCCTCTTCTTCTTCTTATATTTTTCTGCATCTCCATTCAACTCTGTAGTAAGTAAGTAGTATTCTTCTTCTTCTTCTTTTTTCTACGTCGTCACATCTCTGCGTCTCCTCAATTCATATACTATTTCGGTCTGGTCTCAAAACTTGTTTCGTATGAATAGAAGAAAACCGCTGTGCCCTTCTGAGCCGGGGGGAGCAGCACTATTTCTTCTTTATTAGTTCTTCTTTTCGAAAGACTTGACTGACTGATATTCAATGACATGTTAGAAGATGTCGTCGTCATGGACGTCTTCTAAATAAAAACGAATTGAAAAAGCAAATTAGCCCTACGGCGACGATTTTGCTAATTTCAAAACTTTTCTCTCGATTCGAGAATATGGAAAAACTTCAACGTTTTCTTCTTCAACTACTACTTCATTCCACACTCTTTCCACTTTTTCATATTCTTCAACTTCTTATTTATTCATTATTTTCCTTCAACAATTGGTTGTGGACGACGACGACGACACTGAATCCGTCGTCTATGCTCACGTCTTCTGAAGAATAAAAAAGAAAGAATTGAAATAATATTCAGACACAATTCTTCATTTGCTTTTTATTCAAACAAATTCAAAATTCCTCCTCCTTCTAAAGATTCGAAAACTACAAAAATATCGTTTCTACGAAAAATCATGAATCGAATAGGACCCCGGCGACGGGGTTTTCGGACGAGGTTAGTCTGTCAGGGGGTACTGTAAGCTACCGTAATCCAAGTAGTTCCTAATAATAAAATCAAAACACAAAACTCATTTATTCTTCAGACAAAATGGTAACAATCAACAAAAGGAAATAGTGGAACCGGTGATGGCAAGCGGTGTTTGTGTTCACTCGGTTCTTCCGTTCAAATCCGCCAATGCGGCTGACTGCCGTAAGTATTTATTTTTCTTTTTTGTTTTGTTCTTTTCTCTCTGTTATTGATGTCTTTTCCTGCTTTTTTTCTTCTTTTGTGTTCTGAAAAATGAGAAAAAGAGACCCCCGCCCATCTCATCGGACACTTCTTTTACCGAAGTGTTTTTTCGGAAGGCTCTGATTCATTTTTTCGTTGTTTTCTTGTATAGTCAAAGTGAGATTCAAGTGGAGGACATTCTGAAAATTGACATGTTCTTTCAGTTTAGGTTTTTCTAGTTTTTAATACTTCATGAATCAAAAAGAGCCTAATTCTAGACTTACAGTATAGTACACTGAAGGCACTACTATATATGGTAGTGTCTGTTTGAGCTAGTGTATCTCGGTTTTCGTTAAAGATATCAAAAAAGTGTTAACTAAGGAAATATTGATCAAAACAAGATGAGCAATTTACTAGTTGTCAACTTTTTTGTACCTCTCCAATGAACGGAGATATCACTCCTTCAAAGTATCTCACTGTAAAATGCCCTGTGTCTGGCTACTCAACTTTAAACATTCCTGTCTCACACATCATTAGAGATATCAAAAAATTATCAACTAGTAAAATATAGATAGTAAAAATAAAATGTTATTAGTTCGCAACTTTCTTCTGTCTCCTCTAGGAAACGAGATATAAAGGTCTCAAATTTGAAACAAAATCAGAGATGAAGTGGAAGACTCTCTATGCCTTCTTTTCGCTAACGAATCAGGAAATCTGAAATCCTTTCCATTTTTTTACCCATGATATTCTAGATCTAGACATTTTGACACAAATGAGAAGAGAAGACTCAACAAAAAGAGTGCACTCAGATCTCTTACGTATTTCTCGATTCTTGATCTAACTCTCACTTCATGTACTTTTCTCAGCTCATCCTTCTTTATCTCAAAATCTAGAACATCGAACTTCTCTGGAACACACACACATAAACATCTCTTTGTCTATTCATCAATCCCTTTGCATTCAAAAGTAATCACCTTCTTCTTTTTCTTTTTTTGTTCTGACAGAATTTCTCTTCTCATTTAGAATTCAAAAATGCAATATCTCAAACTCTTTTCTTCTTCTTCTTCTTCTTGACAGCTTTTTCGAGAAACAACTAATTGGTTTTCGAATTTCAAATGAGATTCTTTTTTCATATTTCATTGTTCTGATCCCGTGAAAAATGACTTTTAAATGAGGAAGTAGAATTGGGATTTGAAGAATTGGGATATGAAAATTCAATGAATGTGAGATTGAGGAGGAGGAGAGAAAGTGGAGTTTTTTTTTAACTTAGTTGTAGAATTGATTCAATTATTCATCTAGAGAATTCTGATTCTTGAAGTTCTAGAAATTCCTATCCGTGATATCCTTGATGATCATGAGAGTATTCTGAATATGAGAATTCTAATGCATATCCATAATTCAATAATTGTTCTTGATGTCAGTCCGATCCCCGACTACAGTAATCCCCACGCACCTTCTTCCTTATTCCCTATTTCTCTTGTTCTTTTTTTCACCCCATTTCCTCCATCATCCATCATCCATCCGACGCCACGTCTTCCATTTTTTCCTCTCTCCCAAGAGCTTCCACACAATCTTCTCGTCAAGCTGCCAGTTGATCGGACGATCTGTCACTCCACCTCATCATTATCTACCTCACAAATCGTTCCTTCTTCTTCTTTTTCTTTCGGACGACGACTACATAAAAAGCCTTCGAATCCATCTTTCAATGCTCTTTCTCTTCTTCTTTTTTCAACTCGACCGACCTGTTGAGAAGTTTTTGTGTTCAGTGTCTTTCTCTTCCCACACAATTCTTCTTCTTCTTCTTTTCTTCTTTTGTGATTCTTGATCAACTGAACCAAAACCAAATGGATGGGATTAAGGAGAAAACGAAGGTCCATCCTTCATTCTTTTCCCATTCTTTTCGGAGGTGTTTAGGTAGCTTTTCTTTTCTTTTTGTTTTTCTGGTTTTTCTTTTTTGGTTGGAATAGTCTAGAATACCGTAGTCATTTTAATCCTGACTCAAGACAATTCTTCCTTGTTTTTTTTCTCGAGTTACTTCAAAGAACGATGATATCGGATTTTCAAGGTGTAAGGTTTCAAAGATTCTGTTAAAAATCCCTTCTTCACCATTTGATTTCTTATCTTTCCCTATTGAGAGAGTGCAGACAGTTAGAACTTCTCGTTTCTCTGCGTCTCTCTATCTCGTTTAGAACAATCAAATACTTTTTGACACCAGTAAAAAGAATCATGAGAGATCACATTGCTCTTAAAATACACATAAAACTCAAGGATAGATGGACAATTATTTCTTCTCTCATTGCTCCCGAAGCCCTCAAAATCCATGGAACTTAAAAAGATGCCAAAAGCCACATGTTCAATTTTCCAGATGTCTTTCTCATTTTTCTTCTGTTTTTTTCCTCATTTTTCTCATTGTGCCTTTGCTCCGGAAACTAATGGAATCGAAACTTGAGAAAAGAGATAGTGTTGAGAATCGAGAGACGCCAGACGATATCTCATCAATTCTTTTCTCTTCACTGTTTCGCAGGTTTATTGATGATGGTGGCACCTTTCGGATTCTTTGAGAGAGTACTTTCGAACCTTCTTCTTCTTCTTCTTCTTCTTCTTCTTCTTCTTCTTCTTCTTCTTGAAGGGTTACGGTAGTCTAGAGTCTTCCAAAACAAGAACTATTTGTTCTAGACAACTGCTCCTCATCCTTATCTTTCTCCATGTTCTTCCCCTTTGTGTGACGTCGCGGACATTTCATTTCATCAAAAAACGGCCCAAGAGCATGTCATTTCTCTTCTTTCGCCTCCTTCTACTCTTCAATTTTTGTGTTCTTCTCCAATTTCTTTTCATTTTGTAACAGACACCACAAAAACAACTCAAGTGTGTGTGCTTGTATTCGAGATCTCCCTTTTTCAGACAGTGCTCTTCTATTAAAGACATTCGTTTTTCAGTCGCCCGTCGAGACATGTATCGCCAAGGAACAAATCAATCCGTTTGCTCGGATGCCGATGAGTTCACTCAAGAAGAGCTTCAAGAATTTGCTCAAGCGTTCAAACTGTTCGATAAAGATGGTAATAATACAATGAATATCAAAGAATTGGGTGAAGCAATGCGTATGTTGGGACTGAATCCAACTGAAGAAGAACTTTTGAATATGGTCAATGAATATGATGTAGATGGAAATGGAAAAATTGATTTCGGAGAGTTTTGTAAGATGATGAAAGAAATGAATAAGGAAACTGATCAAGAGTTGATTCGTCTCGCTTTCAAGTGAGTTTTCTTATATTCACTTAGAGATAGAGAGGCTTAGAGAGGGCGCAGAGAAGCTAGCGTGTCTGGTTTCTCTGAACTCTAGCCCCTCATTTTTTACAAAGTTTCAAAAAGTCCAAAAATGTAAATTCTGGTGTTCCTCTCCCATTTGCATATAATCCGATCAACCTAAAAAACCGATTTTCAGAGTGTTCGATAAGGATGGAAACGGGTACATCACTGCACAAGAATTCAAACATTTCATGACGACAATGGGAGAGAGATTCAGTGAGGAAGAAGTCGATGAGATCATTCGAGAAGTTGATAAAGATGGTGATGAACAGGTAAGAGGCAGGGAAACGAGACGGTGCAGGGATCGGGGGTTCTGTCTGTGTTCGGAACGATTTATCTGGGTTCTCAGGAAAGATATCGGGAAACTGTCAACTAATGAAATGCTGCTTATAATAAGATAGATATTTTCATAATTGACCACTTTTTTGTATCTCTATTGGGAACTTAGATATATCGTCTTGAAAAAATAAGAGTCCAGAGAGAGGTTTGTCTACCACTTCAAGACGTTTTGATACTTTGAAGCTCTATATCTCGGTTCACACTACAGATATCAAAAAGCTGTCAACTAATAAAATGTTGATCATAATAAGGCCAATGTTTCATTAGTTGAAAACTTTTTTGTATCTCGACGCAGAACTGAGATATACTGTTTCCAACAATGAATATCAAAATACATTGCTTTCAGATTGATCTCGACGAATTCGTCAACATGGTCGCTCCAATTGTCTCCGAGACAAACAAGACGGATCCGTTCGCCGAACCGGCTGCTTCTGCAAACCCAACAACCAAATAATTATTATCATTCAGACTAAAACTGCCCTCTCTCTCTCATTCTAATCTCTATAAATATATTTGTGTACATAACATCTCAGAATACATTCCTCCTCTTTTCTCATCTCTTTGTTATCGTTAGTCTTAACTATCCGGTAGTAAATTCTTTAAGAATCGTCGATATATTTTCTCAGTTTTCCTCATTCCCAGAATAATTGATCTCTGATATATATTTATTTTGTATTTTTTCTCTCTTAATCTAATCGAATAAATGAATTAAAATTTATGACAAATTTTGAAAAAAAAACAGTAAAATAAAGAAAACAAAGTACAGGTTTTATATATATATATATATATTTGTCCCCTCTTCTGACAAAAAGAGGAACATAAACAGTCTTTCTGCGTCTCTCAAATCAGATTATTTCATTTTTTGTCCATCAACCAATTTTTGTGTCACAATAATGGTTAGAGACACTGGAAATCTACATTTTCATGTCAATGATATCCCACATTTATCTGCAATTTTATTATTTGGATTGCAACAAATGTTGGTTTGTATATCAGCTTTGTTAGTTACTCCCTATCTTTTATCTAATATGTTATGTGCTGGAGCTGAAACTATTCAAATTAGGTTTGGGGAATTCTAGAGATTTGTATGTATTTTGTGTTCAGAGTACAACTAATCGCTGCCACATTTTGTACAACAGGGATTGCCACGATTTTACAATCTACTTTTGGTCTCAGGTATTAGTACTTTATTAAAGGGTGCATATAACACAGTTCTGTGGGGAGATATAGAAAAATTGTAAAGTATTGAAATAAATATTTAGTGTATTATGAGCAGAATCTAATTAGCTGACAAGATTTGGTAACTATTCTTGAAATCAAGACATTATCGGCAGTGTTAAGATAAAAATATGTTTGTTAAAAATATTTTCTGCAAGGTCTAGAATAATTTTGTTCCAAACATCTTATTTCAGTTACATTCATATTTATAGAAAAGTTATTAATTATTAAAATGTTCAACATAAACATCTCATTAGTGGAACACTTCTTGGTATCTTTAACGATAAGCGAGATATTACTCTCTGAAATAGCTCAGAAAATGACAAACTCGACAGCTAAAAACTGATATTTAGAGCAGTGTTATCTCAGCTAATGACACAAAAAAGTTTTCAACTGGTGAAATGGTAAGCATAATATGAACAACATTTCCTCAATTGACAACTCGTTGAAATTTTTGAATTCAAGCAAGATATGAAAACTGAAAGGGTCACAGACATCAGTCAGAAAATGCAACCTGAGTCTCATAAACTTTGAAACTGCTATAAATCAGCTCCCAATCAAGATACAAAAATTTGATCAACTAGTGAAATGTACAACTTATCATAATCAACATTTCTTTAGTTGACACTTTTTCGATATATCCAACGAGAATCAAGATATTCCCCTTTTTCCAGACTCGCTATTCTTCATGGTCCTTCATTTGCATTCCTTCCTGCTCTTCATACATTCGAAGATATGTATCCCTGTTCTCCGGATACCGACACAAATCTTTGGAGAGAGAAGATGCAACTGGTAATTCTCCAATTAAATTCTCGTTAATCCAAAGATATTCAGATATCCGGATCCCTATTCATTGCAGTTTGTATAATGCCTTTAATGGGATTAACGGGTCTAGTTGGGAAAATATCAAAACATATTGGTCCAGTGACAATTGTTCCAATGTTAGTTCTTCTTTGTATTGGAACTGTTCCCGATATTCAAGAGAAAGTATCTCTTCATTGGATCTCAATCGTCGAACTTCTTCTTTTGATCCTTTTTGTCATTTTATTGGAAGACTTCCAAGTTCCGATTCCTGTTTTCTCATTCGAGAAGAGACACGTGGAATTCACGAAATTAAGAATTTTCAGTCAATTTCCGGTACTCAATGCATTCTTTTTCTTCTTTTTCTAACCCATTTCTTTCCAGTATCTCCTTGGAATAAGTCTCGCCTGGTTCCTGTGTTGGTTGATTACTGTAACAAATATCGAACCGATCGGAAGTCCAGCAAGAACTGATTTAAATGCGAGCTTATTCGTCTTTGAGAATACTCCATGGATTCAGATCCAATATCCATTTCAATTCGGATTTCCTAAATTAAGTGTTCCTTTAATCATTGCATTCACTGCATCGACAGTTGCTGTTATGATCGAAAGTGTTGGGAATTATGGTCAATCTTTTACTTGGAAATTCTGAAGAATTCTTTGATTTCAGGGATATGTGCTCAAATATCTCAGCAAGGAGCACCTCCATCATCCAGTATCAATCGAGCATTTGTAATTGAAGGAATCGGAAGTATGTTAGCCGCATTGATGGGATGTGGAACTGGAGTGACTACTTATTCTGAGAATATTGCTTTAATGCAAGTTACTAAAGTGAGTCCTGAAAGTAACTTTCGGAATGAAATTATTTCATCCAAGAGCTGAAAATAAAAGGCTTTCAGAATATGAATTCGCTTCTTGTTGAAGGCTTTTTTGTCTGGATATGAATTGAATACGAATTTTTTAAAAAACCTGATTTTTAGCTATCAAACCATTTACTTATTATTCCAAAAGCTTAATTGATCTCAATGTTGTCTCGAGTGAGTAACTTCCTTCTATCATTTCTTCTCTTCCAGGTCACGAGCCGAATCACAATGCAATGTGCTGGTCTCTTGCTCATCATAATCGGAGTCTTCTCTAAATTCGCCGCCTTTCTTGCAATGATTCCAGAAGCAATCATCGGAGGAGTTCTTGCAACTGGAATGAGTATGATTTGTGGTGTCGCATTCGCAAATCTCCAAAATGTGGATCTTCGATTATCTCGAAATCTAACAATTGTTGGAATTTCGATCATTCTCGGATGCACAATTCCTGCTCATTTCGAGAAAAATCCATTGAATACTGGACATAAAACAATGGATGAAGCAGTTGGAACACTTCTGAAAATGAGAATGTTGGTTGGTGGATTAATTGCTTTCTGTTTGGATGTGATGGCTCGTGGAGCAACAAGAAAACAGAGAGGATTAGAAGGAAGATTAAAAGAAAGAGATGAAATATCAGTGGAAAAAGATGGATTCGCATTGTCTTCTTTTGCAAATCGAACCATTTTGAAGATTCCTTCGATAACGAGACTACCAGTAGTTCCTTCAAAAGATGAAATTAGACGGGTCGAGGAATTGAGGATGAAGGGGAGTACAGATAAATTTTGAAATGATTCTAAAATAAACCATACTCTTATATATTTATAATAATTATTATAACTCTGAGAACCACAAAACGAAAACAAAATTAACTGTAACAAACAAAAAGCAGAGAGAGTGTGAACAGTTCTATAAAGCGAACCGGATATGGATAATTTAAAGACGAAAAAGAGAGATAGAATGCGATTATCGGACGAGTTGAAGCGTCTGTCCGGCAAGTGATTTCAAGTCGACAGTTGGATGAACACGGGCACCCTCGGAATTGTTCAGCGTGATTTTTCCGTTCCATAAATCAAGAGCTGATCGGATCTGAACATTTATTTTGTTTTAAATATTCATGAAATAGACTTACATGGTAGAGAAGATGAGAGTATCCGCTGAGTTCCTCTTTTTCCGTTTTCAAGTGAATACGGACTTTCTTGTTTCCATCAACAACTGTGATTCCTTCGAAGTTGTCACCTTCAGCGAACAACCACAACTGAAAATGTAAAATTCTAGAAATTTTCGATGCTTTCCAAAAAAGCTCACCTCAACTTCAGCATCCTTGATAGCACTTGTACTCGTAGCCGTTGGTGCCTTTGCTCCGGTAGCTGGTGCTCCCAATTTGACAGGAGTTCCAGTGGATGATTCGATATCTTTCAGTTTAGCAACGACAACTTTGTCCAATTGAGATCCGACTGGACGAACAACGAGATGAACATGAGCGGTATCGGTGGAGACGAGTTTAGCTTGTTTACGAAGTCTTTGGATACGGTTAGTGACCTCTCTGCAGAGTCCTTCCTCAACAAGTGACTCGTCTTCAGTTGTGTCAATCATCACGATGGTCTTAGCATCAGAATGAGTCTTGTATCCATGACCTTGATCACTTCCAGCTGCATAACTGACAGCAACTTCTTCCGATGTGATTTCGTGCCCGAGAACTGTGAGTTTTCCTTCAAGAAGGAATTGCTCCAATTCTGATTCTGTGATCTTATTCTTCAAGTAATCAGCCACCTTCTTCTGCTCTCCCTTCAAACGAGCTCCGAGAATTTTGAAGTTTGGTTCAGCCTGAAAAGAAATTCAGTTTCAAAGTCTAGTGTTTTAAATATACCTTGAGAGTGATTCCATACTTGTGCTTATCCTGAGATACAGTAAGCTGTCTGACGTTCAATTCAAGAAGAATATATGCTTCAAGACTCTTCACATCCTCCAAGAATTGATTATCTCTGTTGATGACAATCATCTCCTTCAATGGATACTTCACAGCAATTCCTTCACGATCTCTGACAAGACGGACAAGATCAATGACGTTTCTCATCACTTCGACTCTTCTCTCAACAGATTCATCAATAAGACTCATATCTGGTTTCGGAAGCATCAAGAAATGAACGGATTCTTCTGATGCTCCAATGACCTTCTTCAAGTTTTGCCAGATGTATTCACAGAAGAATGGAGTGAATGGAGCCATTAAACGGACGATGAGAATGAGAACACGTCCAAGGGCAGCCAAAGCGTGATGTTGCTCATGAAGTCCATTATCTCCCTTTACTCTCTTTCTGTTCAATCTGATGTAGATATTGGTGAGAGTATCGAAGAATTTGGTAAGTGGTCCAACTACAGCGTAAAGCCGGTAGGCATCCATTTCTTTACGAACAAAAGCGACAAGACTGTTCGTGAATGACTCAATCCATTTATCCATTACGTTTTCACTGGCGACATGAGCGTTCATATCGAACACATTTCCAGTTTCCTGGAAAATCGATGGTATTAAAAATATTATAATTTCGAACTTACATGTTCATAGGCTTGCACATTCTGAACAAAGAATCTGTACGCATTAAACCATGGAAGGAAGACATCCTTGAGAAGATCTCTGACTCCTTCCTCTCTGAATCTCAAGTTTTCTCCTCTGACGACTGGAGAGTTGATGAGGTAGAGACGAAGAGCATCAGCACCATACTTGTTAACAATCTCCATTGGATCTGGATAATTCTTCTTTCTCTTTGACATTTTAGCTCCATCAGAAGCAAGAACGAGACCGTTGCAGATGAGATTCTTGAATGGTGGCTTGTTGAAAAGAGCTGTAGAAAGAACGAGAAGAGTATAGAACCATCCACGTGTCTGATCGATTCCTTCAGCGATGAAATCAGCTGGGAAGTTATCTTCGAAAATCTTCCGATTCTCGAATGGATAGTGATTTTGAGCATATGGCATAGATCCAGACTCGAACCAACAATCGAAAACTTCTGAAACTCTCTTGAGAACTCCTCTTCCTGATCGAGATGGGATAGTGATGTCATCGACACTTTCTCTATGAAGATCAGTGATCTTTTGTCCGGAAAGTTCTTCCAATTCGGCAATGCTTCCAACACAGACAACTTCTTCTCCATCGTCACTGACCCACAAATTGATTGGAGTTCCCCAGAATCGATTTCTCGAAACAGCCCAATCACGAGCATCTCTTAACCAATTGGCGAATCTCTTATCTTTCACGAAAGATGGAACCCAGTATGTTTGATCGTTATTAGCCAAAAGATTTGGAACAAGTGTCTCAACGCGGATGAACCAAGACGGGACAGCCTTATAGAGAAGTGGGGTATCAGATCTCCAACAGAATGGATAACTATGCTTGCATTCAGCTTGTCTCACAAGATTTCCCATTTCTTTCAGTTTCTTGATGATAAGTTTATCAGCATCCTTCACGTAGATACCTTCGAACTCCTTGACTTCAGCAGTATATTTTCCGTTCTCATCAACTGGACAAATCATCTTTTGGTCTCTAGTGATGACTCCATTGTTGACACACACTTGGAAATCGATCTGGAAAAAGGAACATAATTTACAGACAGTTTGAAAAGTGATCTTACCTCTCCAAAGTATGGAGCTTGATGAACAACTCCGGTACCAGAATCAGAAGTAACAAAAGTGTCATTCAAAACACGAAAAGCGTTTCTCTCCTCACGCATGAAAGCGAAATATGGGAACAATGGTTCATACTTGAGATCTTTTAGTTGTTTTCCGGGAAATTTCTCAATGACTTCCAAATTATCATTCTTGAGTTCTCCAAGACGTTCCTCAAGAACAACATATTCAATTCCGGTCTTCTTATCCTTGGCAACAACGTATTGCATGTCTGGATGAACAACAAGAGCCAAATTAGATGGAAGTGTCCATGGAGTAGTCGTCCATGCAACCAATTGACGGTTTGGATTATCAAGCAACTTGAAACCAACTGAAACAGCTGGATCAACAACATCTTTGTAATTTTGTCCAGCTTCGAAATTTGAGAGTGGTGTTGAGCAAGCTGTTGAGAATGGCATAACTTTGACACCCTTGTAGACGAGTCCCTTTTTGTGCAATTCACTGAATGCCCACCAAACAGACTCCATGAACCAAGGATAGAGGGTTTTGTAGTCGTGCTTGAAGTCAACCCAACGTCCGAGACGTCCCATTGTCTTCTCCCATTCCTGGAAAATTTATTTTAATTTATTACCAGTCAGTTTCTCTATTTCTCACCCCAGAATATCTCATGACAATCTTTCTGCATTCATTATTGTAATTGGCGATTCCCATTTTGAGAACATCTTGTGGACCAGTGATTCCAAGAGTTTTATCAATTTCATACTCTACTGGAAGACCATGAGTATCCCATCCGAATCGTCTCTCAACATAATGTCCATTTTGATGAGCCCATCGACCTACTACATCCTTGATGGTACTAGTCAGCATATGTCCATAATGGGGAAGTCCAGTGGCGAATGGTGGACCATCGTAAAAGGTGAAGTGTGGTCGGTCTTTTGAGAGTCTTAAAAAAAGAAAATCTCATTTGTTCATTCATCGAAAAGAACGCTTACTCGACAGATCGTTGGAAAGTGTTCTCATCCTGCCATTTCTTTGACACTTTGTCCTCCTCTTTTGCAAAATTGATGTTGTCTGGAACGGTTGAAAGACCGCTCATTTTTTACCCTGTAAGTGGGAAAGTATGGTGAAGGAAACGGAGTGGTTAAATAATGACCGAAGAAGATGAAATCTGATGCAATACATTTTGAGTCAAAACATTGCGAAATTTCTGAGGAATAAAAGAATACGTAATTGTTCTTTAAAAATACACGAGGTGAGGGGTGTTGGAAAGTGTGTTATCAGAAATTCTTCACTTTCTGTGGACTGGAACGGTTACGTAGATAAAGAGTTGACATCATTGAAATTGTGCTACGGTTTAACCGAAAACATCTCTAGTATGTCATTGAAAATTTAATTAAAAACTATTTATGCGTTTCCAATTTCCAACTTGAAAATATAAAAAAAAAATTACAAAAATAAGACAAATTGCACTGACAATTAAAGATTTTAGTCACTTTGTTAGCGTTTATTTTCTTTATATAACATTTCTGTGAAATTCTTGCACAATGAGCGAGGATTTATTGATAACGTAAAGATCATTACGTTTCATGAAAAACATACGAAACTTACAAGTTTCTGAAGGGATCTTTACGATTAAAAATTAACAAAAGTAGTAAAAAAAAGAATTTTAGCGCTGTTTTCTCAGCAGTCCATGTAAATTGAACAGCATCTAGGCAATAAAAAGACTCAAAAATCAATTTTTGACTAAAAATAAACAAAATTGTCAAGTTTTAAGCTAGAAAACCAACAAAAATGTTCAAAATGGGAATAAAATTAGAAACATTTTTTAAAGGCGCATACATTTATGCGGTTGGGTCTCGCAGCGACTCCCCGTCTATTTAATTCCGTGAAGTGAGTTTTTATGAGTTAGGAGCATATTTTGAGCAGAAAACGGGCGATTACAGCTGGAATTAATGCAATTTTGGTTATTTTCATGCCAGAGAACCTGTTTCTCGCGAATTTAACTGTTTTTATTCGCATTTTCTGTTATTTTCCATATAATTTCTAATTTTCCCTCGTTTTTGACTCCGCCCGTTTTCATAAATAATAATCTCAATTTTAGTGTTGTTTCAGATGCGTTTTCTCGGAGTCCGAACCATTCAAGTAGCTTCTTTAGCCGGATTTTCGTGGGGAAGTACCAAACTCGACGAGGTTCCAGCAGCGAAATCCAGAACATGCCCAATTCAAATTCAAAGACCCGAACAAGTGAAGGATGATGTATTATTGAGTCGAAAAGTTATCAATCATCTAGATAGATCAAATTTAAAATTGAGATTATATCAATATGAAACATGTCCGTTCTGTTGCAAAGTGAGTTATTTTCATATCAATTCTTATAAGATAAAATACGTGTTTCAGGTACGCGCTTTCTTAGATTATTATGGATTCTCGTATGAACTCGTTGAAGTTAATCCAGTTACTAGATCACAAATTAAATTCAGCACACAGTATAAGAAAGTTCCAATTATTCGCAGTGGAGACACAACTTTAACAGAATCTTCTTTGATCATTTCACAGCTTGGGACTTTTCTCCAACGACCTGAGCTCTCTCTGGACGAGGTTCTTCAAATGTATCCAGGTGTTGATTCTACTAATGAGAAAGGAAAGCCAGTTGTAAACTATCCAAACAAATTCTTCATAATGAAAGGGAAGATGGAAGGAGAGTCGAATATGGCTGCTGCTAGAGAAGAAAGGGAATGGAGAGAATGGGTTGATAATTGGTTTATCCATTTGATTTCCCCAAATGTATACCGCAATTGGAACGAATCTATCGAAACTTTCCGTTGGTTTGAACAAGTTGGCGATTGGCACAGAGCTTTCCCAGCTTGGGAAAGAGTTCTCGCTGTCTATGTTGGAGCTGCCGCTATGTTCATGTTGTCAAAAACTTTGAAGAAAAAGTGAGTTTTCTTTTTTAAAGAATTAAAAAGTTACATAAAGTTTTTCAGACACAACATTAACGATGAACGTGAGGAATTGAGAAAGGCTTGTCGTGAATGGATGGCAGCTATCGGACCAAATAGACAATTTTTGGGTGGAGATAAACCAAATCTTGCTGATCTGGTGAACGGTTTTTTTAAGAAAATTACAATAATGTTTATTTTTAGTCATTGTACGGAGCTATGAACTCATTCTATGGTTGCTCCGCATTTAAAGAGGTGATTCTGGAGGAGAAGATTGCTGATTGGTATCGACGAATGGATTCAGTTGTGAAGAACCACGAAGGAAGAAAGACATTGGAAGCAAGAAACCCGCTTACTCAGAAGCAGTGATAATTTTGTTAATATATATTTTTTTGAATTTTTATATTTTTTCGAGTATCTTTCCCCCTGAATAGCTTAGTGTGCCTTCTTTTCTGTGTTTTTTGTTATTTGTTTTAAAACTGAATCAATTCGATGTTTTACCCTGTTAGGATCTCAAATTGTAGTGGAAAGTCTTCATCTTTTTTCTCATAATAAATCATGTATTGCATCGTTTCTTATGCCGCTTCTCTTCTCTCCTCCACCCTCCGTTCGAGAAGCCAGGCGTTCTATTGACGCACTTGGGTACCTCTGTTTGGCGCGCTTCTCGTGCATTTTGAATTGATTTTCGTTTATTTTTATTATCTTTCTCGGTTGAAGATGTCACATGAATCATATCACATTGATATGGCTGCTACTAACGAGGAAGTGGTTAGTTTACAGCTTTTTTCATTTTTTTATTGATTTTTCTCATTTTCAGAGAGAAATCAGGGAAGAAGAACCTGAAATCGGTGAAATGCATATTCAAAATGATCGAGGAGAAGCCGGTGAATCGAGTGAAACGACTAGACAAAGAACAGAAAGTGTTACAAGTGTCAGCTCAGATTCATGGCAACATAATGTATTAAAATTCAATAAAAAAAGAAAAAAATCTTCATTTTTCTCATTTTCCAGGAAGAAATGATCACAAATCTGCGGAAAGCTCAAAATCTTCTCGATCAGGGATCGTCTGCTTTGCAGATTATTCGAGAAATCTTCCCAAACTTTGATGTTTCTCGATACGTGACAATGTCTGATAGAGCGGTATATTTTCTCCCTTCATCTGATTTCATTTCCCTCTTTTTCCAGCACTTCGCCGTTCTCAGCGACCTTCTCGAACGTTCTCCAACTCGAGTGAAACTTCCGAATTACAATTCTCTATCAGATGCAGTTGAACTATTCAAAACACGAAAGAATATTCTGATATTGACAGGTGCCGGTGTCTCTGTCTCATGTGGAATCCCAGATTTCCGTAGTAAAGATGGAATTTATGCGCGTCTTCGAGGCGAATTCCCCGATCTTCCTGATCCGACGGCGATGTTTGATATTCGATATTTCCGAGAGAATCCGAAACCGTTTTATAATTTTGCTAGAGTAGGTTTTTTTTTTCTTTCAGTAAATTTCAAAATATTTTTGATTACAGGAAATCTTTCCGGGTCAATTTGTTCCATCAATTTCCCATCGTTTTATCAAAGAACTTGAATCAACTGGACGTCTTCTTCGTAATTACACTCAGAATATTGATACTCTTGAACATCAAACAGGAATCAAAAGAGTCGTTGAATGTCATGGATCATTCTCCAAATGTACCTGTACAAAATGTGGAGCGCAATCCGATGGAATGTCGATTCGAGAGGATGTTCTTGCTCAGAGAATCGCTTTTTGTGAAAAGTGTCTAGGAGTCATCAAACCGAATATTGTTTTCTTTGGAGAAGATCTTGGAAGAGATTTTCATCGTCATGTGACAGATGATAAGGATAAAGTGGATTTGGTTGTCGTCATCGGATCATCATTGAAAGTTCGTCCAGTCGCATTGATTCCACATTGTGTTGGACCGAATGTTCCACAGATTCTGATTAATCGAGAGAGTCTTCCACATTATAAAGCGGATATTGAGCTTCTCGGAAATTGTGATGATATTATTCGAGACATTTGTTACAGTCTTGGAGGATCTTTCACGGAAATGATTGAATCTTATGACTCAATCATTGAATCATCGAAAGAAGAAAAAGAACAGACAGAAGTTTCTCGTGGAAAACGTCAATTGATCTCACAAAACGAATTTCTGAGTATTTGTTTGAAACAGAAGAACGAGAATGAGGAAGAAGTGGAACCAGATGAAGCTCCAGCGTCGAAACGGCCAAGAATGTCAACAACTGGAGATATGGAAACTGATCAGAATGCATTCCAAGAGATTCAGAAGCACAAGTCAGAAGATGATGAGGATACGACGAATTCTGATGATGTTTTGAAGAAGATTAAACATCCAAGACTTCTGAATATTACTGATATGTTGAAGGATAATAAGTGTGTTGCGGTGAGTTTTCGGGAAATTGAATAGAAGATTATAGTTTCCGTTTAGATCTCTGTCAATCAAACGGTATTCCCTGGTGCCGAATGCTCATTTGATTTGGAGACATTGACATTAGTTCGAGATGTTCATGATAATCATAGAAACGGGTGTGATTCATGTGGCTCCTCTGAAACAGGTGATACTGATTCTCAATCGGCTCCATTATCCAGAGCTCAATCATTGGATGATGGAATTCATGGAGAGGTAGGATCTGATTTCTAGAACTTTCCACTAACAAAATCTCAAAGATTTTAGAATCGCCTGGAAATTCACCTGGATCTCCAGCGATCTGATTCCTGTGATGATAATCTCCAATACGAATTGTCTGATAAAATCAATCCGGAAACATTTGCCACGTTGTGTGCTGAAATGCGTATCTGATCTGTATCTCATTCCATTTTTTTTAATATTTTTCAGTTTGTTGAATTGTTCCTTTTCCCCAATTTTCTCCTGCCATCATCCCTCTCTTTTTTACCAAAAATCCCATTGAAACGCGTCTTATATATAGGTGATTTCCCAATTTGCAAATATTTAAGCATACTTTACTCATCATTTACCTCTGTAAAATTAAATATTTCTACTCGATGCTTTTTAACAAAAAAATAAGAAACTTTGAATTAAAAAAAAACAAAAAGTTATATACTTCTTTGTTCGATATAATACACAAAAAACAGGTTCCGTTCCCCTTTTGAACTCCTCCCATTTTCGACCGGAAGAAAGATTCCTCCTCCTAATTATTTCCATTTCTATTGAATTGACTCTTCCCTCGGAGAGGGGTCATTCCTCATTTCGGTTCGGTAATTATTAATTCTGACTTATTTCCCTACTTCCGGATGATCCAAATATCCATTTTTCTTCTATTATCGATTCCACACATATCACAATCCCTTAATATTCTATTCTACGTTCCCACTCTATCCCACAGTCATATCTCGTTTAATACCAAATTAGCCGAAATTCTCTCGTCTTACGGTCACTCGGTTACAGTATTATTGGCTCAAGTGGACGATACTCTTTTCATTGAAAATGTCACTGATTATACTGTTCTTCGGAAAAAAGTCGGTGTTCCAAGAGGTCATTTAAGACAAGTTTTATGGAGTAATCCGGGTCCTTATGAGGATAGTTCTCCATTGAATCCACATATTTTTTATAAGTTGTTGAAGGTTTCAAGGACTTTTGTAACTGCTTGTGAAAGTAGGTTCTTCTGTTTGGAAAACAAGGATCACAGATGATTTCAGATATGGCATTTGATACGTTATTCCTAGAAACTCTTAGAGAACAGAAATTCGATGTTGGATTAGTGGAACAATATGATTCTTGTGGATTCGGAATATTCAAATCAATTGGGATCGAGAGTACTGTATGGTTATCGGCAACAGCGATTTATAGACCACAAGCTGAAGCGATGGGAGTGCAATTGCCTTTTAGTTATGTTCCAGGTCTGTTTGAAAGGGAATATCTCGATTGGGAAGAGAGATAAAAGGAAGTTGTCAACTAGTAAATTGTGTATTGTATCAAGAGAAACATTTTATTAGTTGACAACTTTTTGATAAGTTGGAAAAGAGTTATGGCTGTTTAAAGATATACACTTAGATTAAATCTATCATTAATAATATTTTGTCAATACACAACTTCTCAATTTCTTCATGATCTACCCATTTGAACACATCCACATTTTTCAGAACTCTTCGCTCACTTTAACGACAAAATGAGTTTCATTCAAAAAGTGATCAACGTGTTGATTGGAGAAGCCACTTCATTCGTTCTTGACGTCTTTGTTCAAGGATTTCAATCCAGAATTTTCGATTTGAATCTGGGTGAAATCTCGAAAGAAACATCATCAGTTCTCATCAATTCTGTTCCTTTCTTCGATTACAGTATGCCAACAAGTCATCAATTTTCGAATATTGGAGGGATCACTGTAGATAAAAAAGGAATTAGGAAACTGGATCCGGTTAGTCTTTTTCCTTTAATTTAATCTTCGAAATTAGGTGTTTCAGTACTGGCAATCTATCGCTGACTCCGCTGAAAATGGGTTTATCCTAGTGAGTTTTGGTGGAATTGCTCGAACTGTCGATATGACGTCATCAATGCAAAAAATCTTTTTCGACAGTTTCTCGAGATTTCCTCATATCACATTCATTGTTAAATATGAATCTGCATCGAATTCGACAGTTCCTGAAAATGTGATTCTGACTCCATGGATCCCTCAGCTACCATTGATGGCTCATAAAAACTACAAAACAATAATAACTCATGGTGGATGGAGTAGTATTCTGGAGACGACAATGTACTCAAAACCAATGATACTGATGCCTTTGTTCGCTGATCACGCAAAGAATTCGAAAGTGGCAGAATCAAAGGGAGTGGCTGTTTTGTTAGATAAAATGAGATTGAGTCAACGGAGAGTTATGCATGCGATTAACACGATTCTGACGAATAGAAGGTAAGGATTACTGTAGGGTTACGGCTTAGACAACATCTTGTTTCAGGTACACTCAAAACTGTGAAAAGTTCTCTCGAATGTTCTCTGATACCCCGATTCCACACGAAGAACTCATTGAATGGAGGATCCGACAATCAGCAAAACCAACTCGAAAAGCATTCGCAAAGCATCTTCGACCGAAGGAATCTGATTTTCATTTTTTGAAATTCAGCTTAATTATTGTTCCTTTTTTATTGATTTTATATACACAACGGACGAGTTTTTAGGTGAATAAATAAAATTATTTGGGTTGTTAGAGGGGTTTTTTTGCCAACGACATTGTAAAAATGACTCATAAATCTGACCTTCGTCCACTTTAGATGCTTCACCGTTTTGGGACACTCAACAAATTATACAACAAGAAGAGAACAGTGTAAAATAGAGAGTGTGTTGTAAATTTATGTGCAAACGAGTCATTTTTTGAAAATTTATTTGATTTGCAAGTATTTTTTTATGAAAGTTTTTCAATATTTTATCATGTTATCTATCAGGGAAAAGTGTTTTTCTTGCTGATAAATTTGTCGTAATCATACTATTTTTTTCTTGAAAAGTATTGTTTTTGGTAACTAAATACTTGTTTTTGTTTTTCTAGTTGCTCGCGCCAAGGTCTGTAGGTTATACGACCAAAATTAGATGATACAGTATTGTAGCCCAGTACTGCATAGACCCGTCTCCTTCATTTTTGAATCAGATCAAAATAGTAATCTTCCCAAGGAGTCCCCTTTGTTTTCATCAGGATTATTTTAGAATTCAATTTTTCTTCTCTTTTTTCCTTCGGAAACTCCTTTTTTTTTAGATAAATGTCTCTAGAACATTCATCAACCCCTTCTCCACGACCAATGAATTCACCAGGAGAATCTATGAAAATCCATGATCCAGAAGTGTTGGTAAGTCTAGAATCCCTCTAATTAATGATCATTTCATAGCTATTTCAGGCGGAGAAAATGAACGAATATTTTGAAGCTGTCAAAGAGATTTTCAAGAATAATCATCCGAAATATTTTCTGTTCTGCACTCATTTCAGAAAATATAAAAAGGGAAAGTGAGTTTTTTTTCCAAATATTATTTTCAGACGATCTCTTCAATTCCAATAATTTTAGAATCACTGTCCGCGGACTTGTTTTGGGAGTTCTTCAACTTCTTCATCAAGAGATTGGTCTCCTCCTTTATCTGAATCATTTTCTTCCAGAAGGAGTTGAATTCACTCTTGAACCAGAAGGTGTCGTTTTGGTTCAACCAGGAAAAGAGCCAGAGGTGAGTATTATTTGGACATCTGGATAAACAGATTCCTTTTTTTAAAGTTGCTCATGAATCATCCGGATCGTCCAAATGTTCATCCAATGAGAGAAGGAAACACCCATTGAAACCTCTAATAGAGATGCATGCCTTATCTGATGAGACACTTTTAATAAATTATTGAAATAGTTTGAATACAGTATCTCCGACATACCAACGTTTAACGAATAAATTATGAATTGAAATTGTTTTATTATGTCAATCAGAAAAAAAGCAAACCCGAAATAAAAAATACAACGCGTGAAATGATCGGAAATTCTCAAAATGAAAATGGTTACTCAAACTTGAATTTGATGGAAAAAAGAGTAGTCAAATTAGAGGAAAACTTCAAAATTTTTGAAGTGAGCATGTATAAAGTGACGGAGAGAACAGTCAAAAGAGCCATGAAGTCAATATAATAGAATTCGATGAAACTCATTTCTGCTGCATACGAATCCAATCCGTGAGGTTTTCCGAATCTCGCGACAAAATTGAAATATTTAATGAAGATCTCTTTTGGAGATTCTGGTTGATTTCGGAGCATTTGAGCAAGTTTTTCAGCTTTCATTGAGTAACTTTTGTCTCTGAGCATTTTTCGAATCGTTCCTTTCACTTTCTTTGTGTCTGTTAACTCGTATTTCGTGAGAAGAAGAGCAACTCCATGCCTTTCCAACATTCGAGCATTTCTTGTTTGATCTCCGAATACTGGAACCATAACAGATGGTTTTCCACTGAACGCAACTTCATTTGTTGATCCAAGACCTCCATGAGTCACGAAAAGAGTCAATCGAGGATCAGCTAACAATGCAGTTTGAGGCATCCAATCAGTCAACATCACATTATTTATTCTCTTGTTATATTGCTTCACAATATCTACAGTAGTATTCTCATATTTCCAAATGAATGTAGTGTCAGGCATACTTTCGAAAGTTTTGATGAGTGACAATCTGAAAAAGAATTTGATTGAAAAAAGACGTCATGTGTTTGTATAGTTAAAAAGGAGCCTCTTATCGAAATGAGGGTGTCCTAGAAATAGACAAAAAATCGAAAGGTTTCTACAGTAATCCTTTCAGAAAACTCACTTCATTTCATCTGACATAAACATGGATTTTGCATTTGTTCCAAATGAAATCAACACATTATTCTTTCTGAGAGAAAGAACACGATCGTATTCTTCTGGAAGTTTTTCTTCTTTAAATGAACCAGATGAAATTCCTCCGATATCAATGAATTTAGAAGTTCTTGGACTGGGAATATCCATTTGTGGATTACTATTCACAAACATATATGCATTCTTTCTCAATAATTCTCTCCATGATTTCCCATTTTTGTAGATTCCTTCGACGCCTCCCAGCTCATTTTCATAGATTTTACTGTTGAAGTGATAGTTGAAATATGATTCCACGTAGTTCTTTACTCTTCCGAGTAATCCCATTCTCTCTGACCCACTTGAGAAAACAGCTGGAAGGTAGCTAGTGGTGATGGACGCTCCATGAGCAATTTTTGAGACTTCAAGACCCAAATGAGAGTCTGTTGAGATAGTTGTCTCGATTCCAAGATGATCAAAAAGAGCGAATCCACATGAATACAATGGTTCGGAGACTGCTACGTCGAAGTGTTGATCTTGGAGGTATTTGATGAGATCCTCGTTTTGGAAGATATCTAGAATCAAGTGAAACAGGAATAGATGGGATTACGGTATCACTCACTTCTACAAGAAGCCTTACAGATATTGGCAACTCGTGTTCCCAGTCGAAGGAATCCGACTATTCCAGAATTCATAACCCACGTATTTTCACGTCCACCTGCATTTCTGAATTGAACATTTGCTTCGAGAAGCTCTTCACTCTGTTCAACGAGAACTCGATTTCTGATTCTCTGGATCAACGGAGATTGATCCCTGATTTTCTCATCGAGAATAGGCATGAGAAGAGTCTAGAATAAGAAAAGAGTTAAAAGGTATACGGTAGTTAAAAGAAACTAACCACATTATATCCTTCATCCTGTAGAATATTAGCAATAGTTCCCATAAATTTAACATGTGAATGTCCACTTGTCGGTAGAAAAACCAATACTTTTTTGGGAGATGCATGAATTGAAATGACAAACAGTAGAGATACAAATAAATAATTGAAAGTACTCATTGTTGCAAAAAATAATTTATCAGTGCTGTCTTGCTCTTTTTTCAATTGGACAATGTGAATTTATACAGGGAGGGCGCCTCTCTCTCTCTTTCTCTTCTGAATTGACTCTTCGATGATTCAGATTCACGTCACTGATAACAAAGATATTGGAACACTATCGTCCGGTATGGGCGGAGTCAATGGGCTCTTTTGTTAGAGGGAAAGAGAAAAGAAGGAGCCTAGAATGATGGAATCCGGTAGGAAAGTTTCATATGACCAAAAGGACGTGATTAGTAGTTATCAATTTATGTTTTCCGGGTTTTTAAATAGGTGGTGGAAAAAAGAAGGAATAGGAAGAAAAGGGCAAATTGAGAAATTTTTAAATTTAAAGTGAATTTATTGTGATGAAATTGAAAAAAAAATATTTCGAGAAGGGATTTATCTTTAATATAAGGGTACCCTTTTTATCCTGTTAAGACGTATTTTTATTCCTAAACGCGTTTAAACTTTCGAAAACAATGAATCAAATCTGCAAGTCTCTGCCTGCCCAGGTTCCATACATCCTCTAAAAGTGCTGCCCCCTTGTTGTCTATTTATCTCGATTCGTATTAAAAATATCAAAAAGTCGTCCACTAATAAATTGTTGATATTGATAAAAGGTACATTTTATTTGTTGACATCTTTTTGAAAAATTGAGTACGAACCGAGATAACCGTGGTCAAAGATGGACAACAATATTATTACGATGTTCCAGGCCATGGAACACTTATCAGAATTGACTCGTCATTTCCGAGTCACTCGTCATACTGTACTTTTGAGTCAACATGTCATTTCTCGTCATTATCAATATTTCACTTCACCGAATGTCCATCTTTCGTATTTTCATGGAGAGCACAAATTATGATTACAGTCAAAAAATGACGTTGATTTCACACTTTCACCCATCGTGTTTTATAGTCTCATTACCCATTTTCCGTGCTTCTGTATAGATGAGTGGGTTGGAGAAAGGAATCCGTGTCGTCGAATGGAAACATTTTTAGAATTGTTTATTGGTCATTCATTTTCTTTTTCTTATCAGTCTAATTTCTGTTTGTTTCGAAAAACAACATACGCTCCGGATGTAAGGTAAACCGAAATGGAAATTAAAATAAAGAGAACAAGAATTAGATCGAGGTAATAATAAGTGAAAAAGTGAATGTTGGCTGCTGATGAATCAATTCCATCTGGTTTTCCGAATCTGAAAAAAATACAGTAAGAATTGATCTCTCTACCTCATCGATCAAAATCACAATTCCGGTAACAACCTATCCTTCTAGGGTACGTTCAAGCCCTTCTTCCTATGTCATCATCCCCCGAAAAGTTCACGTGAACTCCCTTCCTCACTCACCTGGCTACAAAATTAAAGTACTTCAAGAAAACGTCTTTCGGTGATTCTGGCTGATTATTCAACATCTTCGCCAGATTACGTGCCCTCTGTTCATAACTCTTATCACTCAAAACTGTCAGAATTGTTTGTTTGATAGCACTCGGATACTGTAGATTCTCTTTTCTCAACACGACGACTCCTCCATGCCTTTCCAACATCCTGGAATTCCTTGTCTGATCTCCGAAGACTGGAACCATCACTGCCGGTTTTCCACTGAATGCAACTTCATTTGTACTTGCTAATCCACCATGTGTCACAAAAAGACTCAATCGAGGATCAGCTAAAAGGGCTTGTTGAGGCATCCAATCAACCAAAATTATATTTTTTATACTCTCATCGAATTCTTTTACAATATCCACTGTAGTATTTTCATATTTCCATATAAAAGTAATATGTGACATTTCGCCGAGAGCAGTGATAAGAGAGTCTCTGAATACGGTAACTGATGTGATCTGTGAGTGTGATATGTGCTCTCACCTGTAATATTTTGGCATGAACACTGATTTTGCGTTGGAGCCAAATGAAATGAGCACAGTTTGATTGCGAAGATTCAAAATGTTGTTATAGAACTGAAAAAGAAGACACTAGACATCGGGACAAACAGATAAACTCACTTCAGGTAAGACCTCATCCGCCCTCTTTTCGTCAGCTGCAATTCCACCAACTTCAATGAATTTTGATGTTCTTGGATAAGGAAAATCTAATAATGGATTACTATTAGTGAACATATAAGCAGGTAATCTCATAATTTCTTCCCAAGTCTCCTTTCCCTTATAAATTCCATTCATCGCTTCCATCTCCTTGTCATGAATCAACAATGCAAATCGACGATTCAAATACGTCTCATACAAATTCAGAACTCTTTCATAAAATGTCATTTGATCTGTTCCTTCTGAAAATGCAGCAGGCAAGAAACTAGAAGTTGTAGCATGTCCATGAGCAATTTTTGGTCCTTCTAATCCAATATGAGAGTCAATTGATAGAATTTTATTGATTCCAAGATGATCGAAAAGTGCAAAACCGCAAACGAAAAACGGTTCGGACAACCCGATTTCGTAGTTTTCGTTTTTTAGTCGTTCAAGGAGTTCATCGTCGTGGAAGATTCCTGATAAGAGAAAAACTGATGATTTGATTGATTGAAGATCAATTTACCATCACATGTATATGAATATAAATCAGAAAGAAGATGTCTGATTCCATCGAATCCATAGATTCCTGATCCGAATGTCCATGTTTGTCGGCGAGCTGCCATCCCTCCCATGTTCATTATCGCCCGGAGGACTCTAGAAAATTCGATGTGAATGAATAATTTAATTTTGAGTTACCCTGGATGAATGTCAAGTTTAATTTGGTGCTTGATTTTTTTGGTAATCGGAAGATTCGTGTTGTTAAGAGTGATGTCAATGAGAGGGAGTAGGAGGGTCTGAAGAGTTTCAGGTATATCTTAGTTCCCATTAGAGATACAAAAAAGTTGTCAATTAATAAAATGTTCAATTTGTTTTGAGCAACATTACATTAGTTGATGTATTTTTTATATCTCGATTGATAATCGAGATATGAACCTAGATATATCAACACTCACCACATTATAACCTTCCTCTTGTAGAATATAAGATACAGTACTCATAAATTTCAAATGTGAATGACCCGTAACCGGAAGGAAGACCAACACTTTCTTCCCTTTGATGTCTTCAGATTCAGAAGATGTGCACAAAGAATTAAAAAGAAAAATAAAGAGGAAAGAAAGAATTTTCATAGTTGAACCAAACACCAAAAAGTACGATTCGACCACCATTTTATGCCCAGGACCCTATCATTTCGAACTTTTTTTCTAAAGTTTTTTGTCATTTATTTTATTACAAATGGTAATGAAATGACAACTGATAACACAGTAGTCTCAGATTATTTCGAAATTCCGGATTCAGGAGAAACAGATGTTGTGTGCTACAAATGTATTCAAAGCATTGAGTACATATGTCAATTGGGAAGAAGAAGGGTCGTTGACGAAGAAGACGTCGTCAATCTGAATATTTAATGTTTGTGTTGTTGTGTCTATTCGAGAATCGAACAAATTGGTTCAATTTTCGTGTTTCTGTTTTTATGAGTTTTTTTTGTTCGTTTAGAATCTGTTTTAGAAGAATGGTGATAAGACACCCTGAAACAGGAATCAGTAATAAAAATTGGTACTTTTTTTGGGGGAAGGTATGTTGTAGTCTCATGTCTTCTCTCAGTAATAGAGACCTTCGAGTCTAGCTGAAGAGCACTGGTGATTTTGAACCTGCGCTTGAAGCAGCGTCCAATGCTTTATTGAACCATAACAAACCTTATTAGAGCTACAGTAACCCAATGTCTGGCATGCATCACTTCACGTGCATTATGTCGAATTGTGTGATTCGATGATTCAAAGAAACTCCAAAAATGAAGTCATTTTTTGATTTATCACTCTTTGTGTTTGCACGAGATGTGTCATTATTCTTCTTCTCAAAAGAGATAGTAACGTGCAAAGAGTAGAAACGTTTATGAAATATTACAGGAAACCCCATGAGGTTTTTGATTTTTCATTTAACGAAGGAAAGTAAACAATGTGGTTATCAGTTTGTGATTAGTTGCATGGTTAAAATGCAAAATTGACGACAAATAAATGAAAGTGACAGGGAATAGAAGTTGATGAAGATACAAAGGGAGCGGAATTGACTGGGGAAGTCTTTTTAATTCGAGAGATTTGGAAAAATCAAAGTGCTCTTATATTAGAGGGATTGGGTTTTGAGTTTTTGGGTTACCTAGATGTCTGGAAGTGATGTTCTGCATATTTGCTTTACAGACGGACCTCTTTGCCCTTGTCTTGCCGAGTCTTCCAGTGTCATATTCCGTTTACTATACATTTTGCAAGTAACTATAAATAATTGATATCATGATTTGTAAATCTATCTGTCAATCAATTTGAGATGATGTCAATCAGCTACATATCATCAGAATCGGGAACTTTTGCTATCAATGAAGGAAGATGGTTTTTAAAAGACAGTCTTGAACTATGAACCTATATGTAATTGGCGTGTCACGATTGGTAGTTTTGGAGTACTGTTACAGTATCAACAAAAATGAGAAACCTTTGAGTAGTTGAGTTCAAAATCTCATCTCCTTTATTCAAAACTTTGATCCGTGACTTCCTCTTTCTCCATCTCTCACTCCTTCCAAAAATACAAACTTGCCCCACATCTCGTTTTTTTCGGGTTTCGATTTCGAAAAACACTCATTCGAAATGCATTGTTCATAATGAATCGACCGAAAAACACAAGAAATGACCGTCAGGTGATCGATAGGAGACAGCTCTGCCTCAGTCGTCCGTTCCTAACTTTTTCACTATCCCCCCTCATCGGAAATGCATCTATTATCGTCACTCTTGTCCCATGGCTTCCCACCAGTTTTAGCGCACATTAATAATCGATCAGATGGGGTGTTAGAAGACATTTTGGAGGCGATTGGCATGCCACGCCTTTTTCTGACATCTGGAGGAGACAGACAAAAGTGATTTGTTTAAACCCACACTGGTGACAAACAGACAGAAAGTCTAATTTCGCGCATTTTCTAATTTGTATTTCTGAGAAAATGGAATTGGTGGAATCGAAACCTTTGAGTGCAATTAGTATGGTGATTGATTCAATTGGAGTTGATCATGATAGTCAGGTTAGTAGATCCTTTTTTTGAACGTTAGTCCCTAACAAACTTAGCGTAAGTCTTTCTGAAACATCCGTAAGGTCTCTGAGGAGGGTTGTTTAAGCACCCTCTATTCAATGACGTGTATCTCGGTTCGGATTGAATATATTAAAAAGTCGTCAACTAATGAAATGTTGATTTTATTATAAGCTTCATTTCATCAGTTAACAACTTTTTTATATCTTCAATGTGAACTGAGATACAAGCTATCAAAGCCAAAGCTCAAATTCGCCTGTTTAGAACAAATGTAATTGCTGCAATGAGCAAATTTACGATCGTTATATCTATCGAGTAAGTGAATAAAATGTGGATTCATTGTGATTTTTTGCAGCCTCTCTTTTCTTGCTTTTGTATTTTCTTGCTCGTTACTGTTACAAAACTTAGAATTTCAAATTGCAGATGGATAATCGCTCTTACCATGAGACCTGTGTAAAATGTACAATTTGTGATTCGCCTTTATCGGAGAAATGTTTCTGGAAGAATGGACGAATTTATTGTAGTCAACATTATTATAAGTAAGCATTTCTCTAAATTCCACGAATACAGATAATGAATTCAGAGATCACAGTGCTCATAGATGTGCTGGATGTAAAAAAGGAGTTTCACCAACGGATATGGTTTATAAATTGAAGGTATCTTTACTCTCTTTTATAAGAGCTCCTCCCATTAATTGCTCTTCAGGCCGGTCTAGTATTCCACGTGGAATGTCATTGCTGCTCCCTTTGTGGTCGTCATTTATCTCCTGGTGAACAGATTCTGGTAGATGACACAATGATGACCGTATCCTGTATGAGTCATTATTCTCCTCCCCTCGATGATTCATGTGGATCCGTTGTCGGACCATCAGAAGTTCCTTCGTGTTCTTCTGATTCTTCAGTTGCCCCGTATCCAATGGATGAAGGATTTGCATCTGCATTCCAAGTTAAAAAAGTGTGCAAATTTATGATTTCCGCCTGCAAATTATCAGAACTTGTTTACAGGAAGTTGACGCGTACGGATACAATTTCGAGCATTATAGCTTTTCCGATTTCTGTGATGATGACTCTCGAATGTTGAAAAGAAGAGGTCCAAGAACCACAATAAAACAGAATCAATTGGATGTTTTGAATGAAATGTTCTCAAATACACCGAAACCATCAAAACACGCCAGAGCTAAATTGGCATTGGAGACTGGATTAAGTATGAGAGTTATTCAAGTCTGGTTTCAGAATCGAAGATCCAAAGAGAGAAGATTGAAACATTTGTGTAATTATTTGAGACATTATGAGCAACGAGGACTCATTCCACCTCCAATTCATTTTAGAAATGGTATGTTCTGATTGAATTATTTCTTTGCAAGAGAAAAATCAAAAGACTAGACATAAAGAATATGACGTAAGAAGAAGAAAGAAGAGTTGCCACGTCATAAATCAGCCATCTAAATGGGCCCTTTCTCTTCTCTTCTTTCCCTTATTCTTTTCTTTTTTTTCAGAAGAAATGGACACAACTGACTTCAATTCATTCTGCGGAAATTTTGAAGAGGATGATGATGAAGATTGATTTATTTCTTTTCTTTTTCTTTCTTTTTTTTTTTGAATATTTCTTTGATCTCAATGCTCTTATGATAAATAATTATTGCCAGAGAAAGTTCGAGATCGAGGTTCTCACAGTCTTTTTTTTTGATGATTAAGAAAAACCTTTAAAATCTGAAAATCAAACTTCAATTTTGTTTTACTGCTCACTTTTTTATTTCTTTTTGTTATGAATATTGAGATGTTTGATAGGTGATTAGAGAGCACCTCTTCTGATAATCACTTTTGTCAAAGCAATATATCTCAGTTCCTAGTGGAGAGATAGGAAAGTTGTCAACTAATGAAATATTCCTTATAATAATGGCTACATTTTATTAGTTGACCCTTTTTTGATATCTCTATCGCGTACCGAGATATACACACCCAAACATGCAATGCACTGTAACTACAGTGCTCCACATAATCTTACGGCCACGCTGGCATTTTCGAGTATCTCGAAAACGGGCTAAAATCAGGTAATGGTGTCTTTTGCAAAAATACGCAGAATCAGTGCCCAAAAACAGTTCAACAATAAAAATTGGATGAAAAAGTCCAGGAAAAAAGAAAAATATTTTTTTTCGAAAAATGAGTAAATTTCAATCCACAAAATGATACGGCCACCTTGTCAAAAAGTCGACTAAATCAAACGATCAATGTCTAAAGGACCTGAATGATCTTTTAAGAGTCAAATTAAGCACTTTAAACTTAAAAATTAAGAATCCGTAGAAAGTGGGTCATTACCGGACCAACACTGGTCAAGATTATGACAATTGGCAGTAACAGGTACGTTGAAGTTTTGGACATTTTCAAAACTTCATTATTTCATTGCTTATGTTAAAAAAATTAAATCCACTAATTATCCGGGTGACTTTGAAGCCTCTATGCCATAGACAACTCTCAAAATCGTGAGTTTCGAGGTTCCATTTCTCCGTTATTATGATATGCATGTTGTTATGAACGACTTAATTTCGCTAAACTTCAAGTTTCTTAATGGATTTTGTTAAATCATGAGTGTTTTGCATGTTTCAAAGTAACTCGGTCATTAGTCTTTGCAAAAATTCAGTAAACTTGGTGAGAAAGGTGTCAAACTCAAACAGAGAACAAATTTAATTTATGACAGTTACGATAGACACTTAAAGTTTGGTTTCTAAACTTCGCTCATCAAGAGAAACCAAAAGCTATGAATTCTTATGATTTCCATGCTAACTGGACCAAGTTTGAAGTAAAATTATGTATTTTTCTCTTCATGGTTCGAATAGATAAAAGAGTTCAGTTTCCTCTTGCTACTTGGCTCATTTTCGCGCAGTTACAGAGAGAATTGACGGTTCCTATCACATGTTTGTCACGAAATATTGTAATGTTTTAGGAATTTGACAGAAATCCATTAAGAAACTTGAAGTTTAGCAAAATTAGGCAGCTCATAACAACATGCATATCATAATAACGGAGAAATGAAACCTCGAAACTCACGATTTTAAGAGTTGTCTATGGCATAGAGGCTTCAAAGTCACCCGGATAATTAGTGGATTTAATTTTTTTAACATAAGCAATGAAATAATGAAGTTTTGAAAATGTCCAAAACTTCAACGTACCTGTTACTGCCAATTGTCATAATCTTGACCAGTGTTGGTCCGGTAATGACCCACTTTCTACGGATTCTTAATTTTTAAGTTTAAAGTGCTTAATTTGACTCTTAAAAGATCATTCAGGTCCTTTAGACATTGATATTTTGATTTAGTCGACTTTTTGACAAGGTGGCCGTATCATTTTGTGGATTGAAATTTACTCATTTTTCGAAAAAAAATATTTTTCTTTTTTCCTGGACTTTTTCATCCAATTTTCATTGTCGAACTGTATTTGGGCACTGATTCTGCGTATTTTTGCAAAAGACACCATTACCTGATTTTAGCCCGTTTTCGAGATACTCGAAAATGCCAGGTTGGCCGTAAGATTATGTGGAGCACTGTATAACTGACACGCGTCAATTAACACTGTTAGCTGTTTTCCTATTTTATAATACTCTGCTCCTTAAGAAAAATCTTCATGCAAAAAAAAAACAAATAAATTTATGAATAATTCGAAAATTTTACGATTGTTCCAGCCCATAAATCTATCGTAGTCCCCTCTCGTTAAAATCAAAAAGTTCAATTGTTTTTTCCGAAAACAAAAACGCATAAATGTCATTCATTCAACCAAATGAAAACAAATGTTCTTTTGCCGAAACTCCGCCGAAGTTCAATTTTGTTTATTCCCCTTCTTCTATGTTGTTCCTTATGATATATTTCTTGTTATTAGCAAAATCTAAAAATATTTATTCATTCAGATAAAAGACGTCAAATGAAGAATCTCAATTAATCATGACGCACTTTTATTCGGAAATTCTCATGATAATTTGGATTTTTAGTATAGTGTTTGAAAAGGGAATTTCAAAGTCACAGAGAAAGTGTAGTCTTGTAACCAAGGCTACAATTTTTATTTTGATGATATGAAAATAGACTTAAAAGGATAAATACATCATCAAAAATGCTCTTAAAGTCTAAAAGTGCAACGTTGTTTTCGATGTTGCGTTTTACGGTATATAGCGTGCTTTGCTTTGGTTCACTGATGGGTCTGGTATCTAATCATCTACTTAACAACTTTTGAGAACCCTAACCATAATCAGCTATCCGAAATTTGTTTCCACTTCCATCACTTTTTGTTTGTTGCTCCTAGATAACATCCCCGAAAAAGCTTCCTTCTTCTTTCCCAACACTTCAATTATATTGCATTGGTTCCCAATTCTTTCTAATATATAATTAGAAGAATCTCAGAAAATCATTCAGAATCACGTTTTTTCTTCGTTGTTGTTGATTCACTTTTCTCTATTCTATCAGGAAATACCATCAGACTTTTAGAGCAAAGTTTAATTCCTTATTTCAATGAGAGTACATACTCTGATCATTCGGTTCTTGATACTGATCCATTTGAGAATAGGAATTAAGTGAGAAAAGAGGAGTTGTACTTTTGTAGAATTATGTCGTCATATCTTATAAAATAGTTGGTTTTCCTCTTAACCTTTGCGTCAACTATACACTTTTGATATTTTAAGCCGGGTGAGAAAACTGAATTTTTAAAAAAGTTAGGAGTCTAAGCCATGTCTCAACCATTTTTCCGGTTTTCTATAATTATTGGAATCATGAAATCAGATTAACAAGGTTTATTAGGTACTGCAAATCTTTATGAGCAGCGCCAAGCTTATCCATGTAGCGTCAAGCCGTATCGCGCCTCTTCACGCAGCTCCAAACCCTTCCCCATCAGAAAAAGTTTTGCATCGTTTCCTCGTTACGCTCTTTCCTGTAGATCATCGCCTTGTTTCGCAAATAGAAAACGTTTGGAAAGTGGCTTCGTTTGAAGAAAAAGACAAGAACGACACTAAAACGAGCACATGCTCTTTTCCGATCGAGCTAATTTATGCAAAGAGTCTTCGACGTCTTCTGGCCGAAAAGACAGAAACACATAATAAGATGTTAATTCTGAATCTTTCTCTTTTGAAGAAAGGGAGGAGGAGCGGCGCCATCTAGATTCTCACGACCACCAGGATTTTGAAAAAAAAAGAGTATGGGAAGTCTCTGTTAGAAGTAGACGTGAGGTTGAAGACGTTGAAAGGAGCAGGTGTGCACTTGAAGAAATTATAGCTCCATTTGACTCATATGCTTGTTTTGATCTTCTTATTCCCTCTTCTCTTTGACATTTTTATGTACTTTTAAATATATTTTTACATCCTCTTCTTCTTTTTCTATTTGTTCAATTGATATCCTCTCTTCTCATCAAATTGCCTCATTTCGGCTCTCAAACTGACACAAGAAACACGAATTAATTAAATTTCAAATTTCTTATTCTTTTGAACCAAACAATTTTTCCAGAATTTGTGTCATATTCCACTCAAGAGTCTCTATTCTCCTTAAGAAAATGTATAACTTTGCTATTGATGTCACTGATACTTATTGCCAAACGGTAAGTTTCATAGACTACAAACTACAAACTATAAACTACACTTTCAGTATTTCTCCGGAGCTTTCCATCCAGCATTCCAATTGGTTAAAGTCTATCATATCCTTTTATCGATAACTTCGATGTGTTCAATCATTTATTTCTTTATCAATTACAATAATCTTCTCGCATTTCATTTTAACATTAAGGTAGACTAGCGAGGCTCTGCCTCGCTGTTGTTTTAGGCTTCTCGTGCCAATCACAGTAGCCTGACGCGGCCAAGCCGCGTCCGGACTCGGTTTAGTTGGTTGACTTGCGGGCCAAATCTTAGACTCGTAGGACAAAATTTGAGCTTTTTTGGTTAAGTTTGGACATTAAAATACCTTCTGGGAAGGTTGGGCTGTTATCATTCCCCCTTCCGAGTCTTATTTGACAACTGTGATACTGGGAAGTAGCGATTATGAGAATAGTTCAGTTTGCGGAACTTATACAACCTTCTGGCTCTACATATGCCTCCTGGGAAGTAGAATTGGGGCATTCTCGAATAAGCTTCGAGAAAAATTTAAAGCTTACTCGATATCAAACTATTTAAGAGATGAAATAGTAGCCAGGCCTCCGGCCTGGGCTCAGCATAGAACCGCCTATTCGACCCGAACGAGCAGAGCGAGTGAGGGGAGAAGCATAGAACCGCCTATTCTCCCCTCACTCGCTCTGCTTTTTCGGGTCGAATAGGCTTCGCGATAAGATGAAATAGTAGCCAGGCCTCCGGCCTGGGCTCAGCATAGAACCGCCTATTCGACCCGAACGAGCAGAGCGAGTGAGGGGAGAAGCATAGAACCGCCTATTCTCCCCTCACTCGCTCTGCTCGTTCGGGTCGAATAGGCTTCGCGATAAGATGAAATAGTAGCCAGGCCTCCGGCCTGGGCTCAGCATAGAACCGCCTATTCTCCCCTCACTCGCTCTGCTTTTTCGGGTCGAATAGGCTTCGCGATAAGATGAAATAGTAGCCAGGCCTCCGGCCTGGGCTCAGCATAGAACCGCCTATTCTCCCCTCACTCGCTCCGCTCGCTCGGGTCGAATAGGCTTGGCGATGAGATGAAATAGTGGCCAGGCCTCCGGCCTGGGCTCAGCATAGAACCGCCTATTCGACCCGAACGAGCAGAGCGAGTGAGGGGAGAAGCATAGAACCGCCTATTCTCCCCTCACTCGCTCTGCTTTTTCGGGTCGAATAGGCTTCGCGATAAGATGAAATAGTAGCCAGGCCTCCGGCCTGGGCTCAGCATAGAACCGCCTATTCGACCCGAACGAGCAGAGCGAGTGAGGGGAGAAGCATAGAACCGCCTATTCTCCCCTCACTCGCTCTGCTCGTTCGGGTCGAATAGGCTTCGCGATAAGATGAAATAGTAGCCAGGCCTCCGGCCTGGGCTCAGCATAGAACCGCCTATTCTCCCCTCACTCGCTCTGCTTTTTCGGGTCGAATAGGCTTCGCGATAAGATGAAATAGTAGCCAGGCCTCCGGCCTGGGCTCAGCATAGAACCGCCTATTCTCCCCTCACTCGCTCCGCTCGCTCGGGTCGAATAGGCTTGGCGATGAGATGAAATAGTGGCCAGGCCTCCGGCCTGGGCTCAGCATAGAACCGCCTATTCTCCCCTCACTCGCTCCGCTCGTTCGGGTCGAATAGGCTTCGAGATGGGATGAAATAGTCGCCTCCGGCCTGGGCTCATCAAAGCTTCGCTAGTTCGGGTCTAAATTTGAAAGAAAGATATTTAACACCAAACCCAAGCCGAACAAAAAATAGAAAATGAAATGACGCTGAAAAAATCGATTCTCTATGGATTCTTATCTCTCCCAATTCCATCACGTAACAAAACGTGAATATTTTTTGAGTTTTGGAAATAAGTTAGGTGCAAAAAAACACAAATAGGTCGCTCATCTTCGACTCGATCACCACCAATTTTAATCACAAAAATTCTCGATACGATTCTGCGTCGAATGAAACAAAAACGACTCGGAAACGTTGACTCACCGCCGAGTTATTAAGCGACAAACTTTTTTTTGACAGAATTTTTGACAGAATTTTTGACAGAATTTTTGACAGAATTTTTTGACAATTTTGTTTGACAAAAATTTTTGACAAAAATTTTTGACGCAAAACTGACACCCCCCATACCTACGGGATTTAAGAAGAGAAAAAGGCAGAAAAGAAACAATCTGAAATTAAGTAAAATTTTAAGTTCCAGATCTTGTTTTTCTTCCAATTTTTTTCATGTTTCCTTCAATCTGCAACTCTAGGTATTTCACAGGTGAGTCGTCTAAATATCAAAAGCAGGTGTAGAGGAAACAAGAAATAAATAGATTTTTGGAAGTGTTTTTCGATGTTTCTAGTCTAGTAAAATATCAGAATTCTTTGTGTTTTGAAGTCTTTACTGATTTCAGATCAATCTATTTTCAGACCCATCACCTCGTTCTCTCGTTAATTGCCACTGAACCGTGTGACGTAGTCCTTCCTCCTGCACTCTTTGCTTGTTTCAATCTCCCATTAATTTTCTCAATGTTTTGTATGGAATTCTCACAAATTTTGATGGTTATTGAGAGAACTCTTGCTAGTTGTTTGTTCATTTGTTATGAGAAGACAACGAAGACAATTGGAGTGTTGCTGACGGCTGTGGCGGTTAGTTTCATATTGCAAAATGGAATATCTCGGCTTCTAAAAGAGATACAAAGAAGTTGACTATTAACTAAACGTTTGATTTATTATTGGCAACATTCCTTTAATTGTCACCTTTTCGATATTATCACTGCAAATCGAGAGACTCAACACATAGCACTTTTAAAACTAACATATCAAAATTTCAGGTAATAGTACCTGGATTAACATGTCTATATATGTATTATGATGACGAGTTTGATTATCCACAAATGAGTGCAATGGCTACATCACCTCATAGCACTTTGAAAGTTAATTATATATTTATCACTGTCAACGTATTGAACTTCTTAACTTTAATGCATTCCATTGGCTTGTATCGTCACAATCAACAGAAAATTAATGCGTAAGCTTCAATTTCAATGGTTTATGCTTTAATTAAAGTATTTTTAGAGTCAAAAGTCGAGATCATTTCATATTATCATCTCGATTTCAAATGAATGAAAATATCATTTCATCTCGCCTTTTATGGTGGCTTTCCACTGCTCAACTCATCATTTTTCTCTCTTATGGATGTTCAATGTACAGTCTTCGAATGCTTTTATCCGGACCAAGAAGTGCCGTTTGGCAAGCGGTTACAGAGTTTTGTTATGTAAGTTTTCTAAAATCTTATAACTGGACGATCCAGTTTTTTTAGACTCCGCCCCTTTACTGTGCAATAATGCCTCTTATTTGTATAATCAGTGCGAAAAACTCGTTGAAAGAACGGAACTCAAAGATTCAATCGTTGCTTACAGTAAAATTGAGAGATGTATTTCATAGCAATTATAATTTTTTCAGTTACGATCAGTGGGAAACGAGGGATGGGATAACTATCAAGAGATGTTACAGAAACAATGGGCGTGAAAAAACGAGCAATTACAAGAGAGACTAGAAGATAATCACTTATATAAATATGCCTGTTTTTCTGTACTTTTTCTTATTTATTGAACAAATAAATGTCACATTTTACTACTTTTTTCAGAGGAATTTATTCTTAGAAAAGTCTGAAAAATAGATTTCAGATGGTTTCTTATTTTTAAACTACAAGCTTGCTGACGACGCTTCGCGCCTTCTCCCTCATTTGATCTACCTTCCCAGGAGGTAATTGGAGAGACCACCTGTTTGGGAGATCCCAACTTTGCTCCTGGGAAGTGCTATAGGTATACATAGCTTCTCCCTTATCAGAATCGAAAACGGAAAAGACGGGCATCATCACGGTCAAATTCTGAATCGCCCAAATCTACGTTTGTTATTAGTAAGATAGTTCAGAATACGTGCATTTAGAAACATCAAAGACCTTTTCTGTCGATGACATCATAAAAGAGGGAACGGGTCTGTATGAAGCAAACGGTAGATATGCAAATGTACGTGTCGATTGGCACGATCTTGTTGTCAGGTCAACGAGATAAAAGACTGTCTATAAAAGGAGGTTGATAAGTTGTTTTGGATTTTAGAAGTCTTGTTGTTCTTGCTCTAGACATTCCGGATTTTACAACTTTCTAAGCTTCAACGTCATTTTTACTTTTTAGTATTAGCCATATAAGTTTCCCTAACGCTTTTTCAAAACCATTCTTTTTCTCTACAACTTATTTTCAATACTAACGATGTTTCGGCTACTTTAAATCGAGATACACGTTTTTCTTCGTAATGATATACTTCTGTGGTGAACGCACAGTGACTATGCCTATGAGAATAGAACCAATGCTTAATTATAACTAATTTATTCCTTATAGAAGTTAGAGTTCACGGCTCCCGATTGGAGCTATCCTCCATCGTGTCCGGTTCACTTGTTCTGTCCTCCAGCGAACTCCTCCACGGCCGGTTGCCGTATTCTGGTTGAGCCCAAGCAGGGGCTTCGATCTGCCACTTCGCCCTTGTAACTTGGGTCTTCGACTTGGTACTTTGAGTTGGTGCTTGGTTCGGTACTTTTCTTGGTACTGAATTCCCTTCGCTTTCCCTGTTCCTCGTTGACCTTTCCACGTCGGTTGGGGCAACGATAACATCTCTGGGACACGCCAAGCAAAGGTAGAATTATACTTCTCACGTTGGGAATTGAATGACTTCCAATTCGATTCACAACACTCCGGGGGGCACAAACGAAGTTCTGAAGCCGGTCTTTCAGAAGTTCGTCTGAAAAAGAAATGTTGGTCGAGTAACTTAATTACCTGGTCTTGTTCGAGGAGGCAAGGTAAACCATGAACATGTGGTCGAGTCCAATGTTGATTAGCCGTAAGCACTAACTCTACTTGAAATGATGTTTGAATCCTGACTGTATCCGGAACCCAGTTGGTTCCATAGACACCAATGAGACGATATAGCCAGTAACTGCGTGCACGAATTGCACAATGTAAAAAAGCACCGATTGCGCTGAGATTTCGACTGATTTCTAAATAGGAACGATTCCTTTCCTTGACGATTTCAAGGCTTGAAAACACTAATGAAAAAGTTGACGATTTCAACTGTTTTCCCTCCGCGGGGAAATTATTCGTAGTCGGAGTCGGAGGTTTCAGCTCCGTCTTCACGAAAGCAGTGATTGGTACGATCATCCGAGTCTGCCACGGCGACATCCAGAGCAAAAACCTCATCCTGTCTAATGTTTTTCTTCTGCCTCTCGCGAGCGGCTTCCAAAGCTTTCTTCTCCAGGATAGTCTCATATGCCACGTGGACCAAATCTTGAAATTTTCGCACACCTTTCTGCATCTTCTTGAAAACGGGTCCCATAATTCGTTGGGGCAGACGATTTACAAACATATCCAAAAACATAGCATCATCCGGATTGATTCCGCTATTCTTCAAAATGTTGGTAATTGTGCAGAACCTATTCAACTCCTTCTCATTTTTATTTAAATCATCATCCGAGAACGTGTGACTTTTGAGAAAGTCCAAATATCGTCTACTTGACTGCTCCTCCTTCCCATATTGTCGATCCAAATTGTCACGAAGTACCTGGTAATCTGCCTCTGATATTTTTGGCGACATCATCATCTTGAACACATCTTTGTTCAAGAGTCTCATCAGCAATGCTTGCTTCATCGCCACCGGTACCTGTTCGTTTTGGTCGACCATCAGATCAAACATCTGTCGGAAAAGCGCATAATTCTCGGGATTGCCGTCGAATTCCTGGATAGTCGACACGATGCTATTGACCATATTCGTAGTGAGCATTATATTCGAATTTCTACTTTCTTTCGGAGTCAAGTTCTCCGCTTTTCCTGGAGACGATTTCTCCACCTTCCCTGAACTTTCTGAAATATGCGGAGACGATTTCTCCGGACTAACTTCTTGTGGAGACGACTTCTCCGGAGCAACTTCTTGTGGAGACGATTTCTCCAGACTAACTACTTGTGGAGACGATTTCTCCACTGTAAGCCTATCTGAGCTCTTATTCTTCTCTTCTTCTTTCGGAGTCGGATCCTCCTTTGACTGCTCCCGGCGCTGTGAAGCATCCAACCTATAAGCGAGCTCCTTAACTTCTAGCTGGATCTTGTTGATGCTCTCTTGCATGCGCGCCTCCCTCATTTCCTGGAGTTCCTGATCTTTATTGACGATCGCCATTTTGTCCAGGAGCAACATCTGGGTTGTCTGCATCGCTGTCAACTTGCGAGACAACATATCAGCCAATTCTGTGGAACCATCAGTCGCTGAAGACAAAGGACGAATTCCTTCGGATCCACACGAATTTTGTTCCACGAATGAGGTCCGATTGACCTTTCTTGACTTGCTTGTACCACGCGGTATCTTCCCAAGTGGAAGCTCTTCTATACTACTATGTGACGACTTCATCTTACGACTAGAGGGACGAGTTCCCTGCTCTTTTCGGTTTCCTTTCTTTCCGCTCTTGTGCGCCATAGCCAAATTCTTGATCGTCCGATTTTTCGATTGTGGAAATCACAAACTGATTTCATTTTGATTCAGAATTCTTCTTGCTTGACCTTTAGATCTTATCTTTTTGCGTGACCGAGTGTCACGTCTTTTTTCGATTTTCTTCATTTTCCTAATATTCAAGTTTGTGACTCGGCTAACCACGTGTTTTTTTTTGAATGGGGATTTTCTTCATTTTCCCAGTCTTCTTCCGAATGACTTTCTTCTTATTTCTTTCAATGTTCATCCCAATGCGTCGTCTACACTCGACCGTTAACCATCTGGGATTTCTTATTTTGTCGATTCCTCCCTACGACTAGGTGAATACGACAGTTCGTTCGTTCTGAGCCTCTTCTTCAGGAACGCAACGCGAATATGTGCACACATCCTTGCTTGCATTACGTTGATAGTCTTCCGTCTCGCATCTGCATCTCCACCAAATAATGGGCCCATTTGGTTGAAAGAATTCGACACGATCCTGAAGCTTACCCTCAGTCGCTAATTTTAGGCTCGTGAATTGAAGTGGAGTTCCTGGTGTAGACGTCAGTAATTCCTCGTTAGCAATCATCAGCGTTACAGGGTATCGTCCTCCCAACTTCAATTGTAGATCGGCTACTTCCACTCGCCTCTTCTAACTATTGCTTTTCTTCGTATTCTTCTTGATCTTCCATTTGTCTCCGATGAGACATCTTACTTTTGCAGAGGTGGTTCATATTCCGTTGGACTACAGGGTGCTTACGGTTAGCATCATCGATCCATGTGTTGCCACATCGTCTCTGTTTTGACGATCCCACACAGAATTAGGAGTTTGCCTCTTCCGCTAGACAATCGATGAATAAGTCACTTGGTCTATTTCTCGTTAGGCAATAGCGTGGTCACACTCATGATTTTCTACGGGTTCTTTTTGGAGACTGTCGATTACAGTCATACTAAAACGGTCCGATGCACCATGTGGTGAACGCACAGTGACTATGCCTATGAGAATAGAACCAATGCTTAATTATAACTAATTTATTCCTTATAGAAGTTAGAGTTCACGGCTCCCGATTGGAGCTATCCTCCATCGTGTCCGGTTCACTTGTTCTGTCCTCCAGCGAACTCCTCCACGGCCGGTTGCCGTATTCTGGTTGAGCCCAAGCAGGGGCTTCGATCTGCCACTTCGCCCTTGTAACTTGGGTCTTCGACTTGGTACTTTGAGTTGGTGCTTGGTTCGGTACTTTTCTTGGTACTGAATTCCCTTCGCTTTCCCTGTTCCTCGTTGACCTTTCCACGTCGGTTGGGGCAACGATAACATCTCTGGGACACGCCAAGCAAAGGTAGAATTATACTTCTCACGTTGGGAATTGAATGACTTCCAATTCGATTCACAACAACTTCAGTTTCTAGGAAAGATACAAACAACTTTTCAACTAATAAATTGTTTAGCTTATTGATAGCAACAGTTTATTAGTTGACTAATTTTTGATATTTTCTCTCTCCATTGAGTTATGCTGCCTCAAACAAAGATAATTCAGATACATAATTCCTTCTAACAGTACGTTTCTCCTACCACTTCTCGTCCTGTGGATTTTTGATCAGTTCAACCTTCTTGTTCCAGTAGAAAAATAGTTATGAAAAACTGATAAGATCAATTTCACCGTCTTCTTTCTCTCCATCTATCTCTTCATTATCTTTCATCTTTTGCGTGGGCTTAAACCCGTTCTGGTTCTCTATTCTCTCTCATTTTCTTTTATTCAAACATTTATTAATTGTTGTCATCTCTTCAATATCTTCATATTGTTTATTCTTATCCCCATATATTCTCCTTCGTTTTCATCTTTTAAATTTTTATCAACATCATAATTCAATGTGAGATTAGAGTGGATTAAAAATGCTTCTCTCTTTTTTCTATTTTCAAGACCAAATGATGTCAATGATATCTCTTAATACGCTACCGTAATAGGAAAAACACTTCTTTTACGCCTTCTTGATTTAATTTCCGATTTGAACGAGATTGAAAAGTAGAAGATGTGAGAGAGCATTAAAGATCTCAGAACGTGATGGATCTTGAAGATTTTAAAAGTTTAGAACGTGGTCTAAAATGGTGTAACGGAGGTTTTCATTTGATTAGCAATGTAATAGCCTATGAAAAGAGTACTGTCGCTTTAAGCCAGATTATCTCAATAACTAGAGGAGCTATCAAGAAGGTGTCAACTGATGAAATGTTGCTCAGACTGCTCCGCGTTCTCTGTTTCTCCTTGGAGTGTTCCGTAACTTCAAACGATCATATCTTTTAAAAATGATTAAAGCTTTTTAAAAAGTACCAACTGATACCAAGATATATCGCCTTGAACAACAAGCATCAAAAAATCTATTTTGGTCTTACCATTATTTATCTAGTAATTTTCTTAGAAAAGGTATCCAGACAACGCATAACGTTCCTCAATTATTTTGATCCCAATAAAAAAGTATATTCTCATTTTTCACCTGTTGCTCATAGAGATTCTGAAAACCACGTTGACCATAATAATGACGATTTTGAAAAGTGTAAGAAAATATTTTGAGAATCTTTCAGTCTCTTTTCTTATTAGCTACAGTATTTTCAAACCAAATAGGATGGATTAACAGATCAGTTTTAATCTAATCCTCTCCTCAAAAAGTTTTTGAATGATGTTATCCAATTGCTCGAATTGAATCATCTAGAACAATACCCTCTTTACCTTCTTTCTTGTCTATATCTATTCATACATAAATAAAAACCAAAAAATCATCTTCAGACTTAATGTGACCCAACTCCAAGAAAGTGCAAAAAGGTGCGAAAATCGGGAATAAATTTGAAAGAAAACTGACATCATTTGACCTACATGTGCTCTCAAATTGAATTTCATTAGTCTTTCTCTCTCCTCCTTCTCTTTTTGTAATCCTTAGTTTTGAAGAGAAAAATTAAGATGATATCAGAATTTAATTCGATGATGAGATTTGAAAAATGGTAAGATAGTATATTTGAAGTGAATCAATTAAAACATTTATCGTAATTTGATCTAAACGCGTTTCCGATGAGCAGTTTTTAGGGGCGAATTGGTGACATTTAGCCGAATTGAGCACTGAAATCAAAAATCAGTGAGCAAATGAAATGGATTTAGAAGAAGAGAGAGAGAGAGAGAGGGAGAAAAGAACAAGGAACCTGGAACCTGTATACTGACGTATTAGGGAAAAAATGTTGCAAGATGAGAAGAAGAAGAAAGGGGAATTAATTGAAATTGTTTTGATGTTCTATTAGAGAACACGGAACATAATGTTCCAGAAGAATTATCACGTTTTGTACTAGAATGAAAAATAGACTTTAGTTTATCGGGGTTCATTTGGAAATTGATATCTGCTTGGCTTGACTAGATGATGATTAAGGGTTTCTTACGAAATTTCGGAAGTTTTCTCTGAGCAGAACCAGTATCTACCGTAACTCCCTTCTGGTCTCAAGAAATATAGATAACAATTCTTGTAATATTGGGTTTTATAGGCCAATAGGCCAGTTGAAAGCTAGTAAGTTTAGATGTACGAACTTTCATTCTTAGAATCCAATCAATCCCGAGTAGAATATCCTAATCAATTGTTTATCAGCGCTCCTAGATTAGTTTAGGTTGTTGAACGTCAAGTGAAAGAAATTCGTTTTTGAGATATGAACTTTGAAAAGTGTTTTAACAATCGCCTTCACAATTTGCCTATCGCTGTGAATTTTCCAATACAGGAGATCTCAATCTAGAAATGTTTACACAGCGTTTAGCTACTGTCGATCGATCGGTATCGCTTTTTCACTTTGAAATAACTTTTCAGCCTTTCAAATTGTTTCACTTTTTTGAAAATAACTTAGAACATTTAGTTGACGATCCATTCTGCAATAACATTCTGAATTTCGAATCATAAACATTTCATAGGAAACCTGAATCCAATCGAATGATTTTGTTGTTCGAAACGCTTTCAAAGATTCAAATAGATGAGAAAAATGGAATCAGTTTTGATCAAAGTCCAAAAAATCTATTACAATAACCATTTGAAATAAATCTTATTAGGATTACCCAACTAAAAATGATTCTTTTGAATTTTATTCATTTGAAAGAGTTGAAATTAATTCATCTTTGATCAGAAACTAGAAAGATCTATCATAGAACTAATCCGTGTTTTTATGTGACTTTTTAACATCAAGCTAGGGTACGGTAGAATGAAAGATGTTTTGGGTTTGTATAAATTTATTGGAATGGCTCGAAACTCGGTCTGTATTTTTCACTGTGTCGGAAAATATTACAATAAAACAACGGTTTAGAAAATAAGGAAGGCCCTTAAATAACAAGATAGTTCGATAGTTTTGAGTTGAGTAGTGCCATTTGTAAAACTATGGTCCGTCTTGGCTTGCTTCAAGTTTGAACGTAATCATGAAGCCAATTCAATGTCTAATCTTAAAAAGTCAATGAAAACAGCAACAAGGAACTTGACAGATTCTAAATCATTTTTCCTATATCCAAATCAGGAAGAGCATTTGAAATCCGGAAGAAAACTACACTCAAAGATCTGTCTAAACCAACTCATCCATAATTTGTTTACTATGTCCTTAAAGGTCGAATCTTCAATCCACGTTTCTAAAGTTTTCATCGTGTCATCATCCCGGAAGTGCTCTTTTTGCTTTTCTTTGATTACAAAAAAGGGCGGATCCACTCCCTTCTCCTCCACTCTCTTTTCTTTCCTGAATCTCTATTCCTCTCTTCTCCGGAATTCCTACTGTAAATGTGGGCGGGGCTTGGGCCGGCCTTATAAAAACTCTATGAAATGTGATGTAACAGATCACTCATGTTTTCAGCCATGAAATTGCTTCTACTGGCTCTATTCCTACTCGTGACACACTGTCTTTCGGAAGATATCACTAAGATTTCCGAAAGTCAAGTTCCAAATGAAGATACTGTTGATAAAGGTGAGTCTGACTAACTTGAATTCAGAATAAGAATGTAAGAATTCAGCTGAAACTGAATGGAGATTGAATGCAATCAAGAAACTATGGATTGAACGTCGGAAGATGGGACACACTCCAATGACTAAATTCAGTCCTCCCGGATTCCCAAATGCTGATATATTCTTTAAAAATGAGACGGCAACTGCTACGAGAACTTTGAAACATCGTTTCGCATGGGCTCTTTTATTATGGGCAATCACTGAAGGTTTGTGTCTAGTTTAGATAACTTTTTGATTTCTGATTTTCAGGAAAAGTGACATCAAAAACTTCCGGTGTCTACGATTCGACATCTGGAAATACTGGATCAGCGGAAGCATATATGTGTACTTTGGTTAATGTTCCTTATTATGCAGTGGTTGCGGATAACTTGGAAGAGGAGAAAGTAAAACAGATTCAAAGTTTTGGAGGAAATATTCTAAAGGTAATCTGACAGATTTCATAATTTGTTTTTCACATTACGAAATCCTATTTCATTTTCAGGTTCCAGTATCCCAGCGTAATCTAAAAGCTAAACAATATGCGGCTGAAAAAAACGGATTCTTTATGAATCAATTTGGGAATGCTGAAAAAGCAGAAGAATTCCATGAAAGTGGAGATTTTTATTTTGAATCCACAAATGTCTATCACGAAATAATAGTTCAATTGAAAAAAGACAAATCTCAAAGTGTGAAAATCCCTGATTATTTCGTTCATTCGGCTGGAACCGGTGGAACAATTTCAAGTGTTGGAAGATATATTGCTAGATACGGAGCCCCTACAAAAGTGATTCTTTCCGACTCTCAATATTCACTTTTCTATGATTATGTAATTGGAAACAAGTTCACAAACCAGTCGGGTGCGGGTATTTGGACTCCGCCTGGAATCGCCGGAATCGGTTATGGTTATGATATTGAGCCAGTTTTGTATGGACAAACGACTAGTCTCACCCGAAACGTCATTCATGAGGCAATGAGAATGCCAGATATAGCATCGGTTGCTGCAATGAGAATACTTGATGAGAAGGGGTACAATGTTGGTCCATCGACATCACTCAACTTCCTTGTTTCACTTTATAAAGCCTATCAGAACAAGTGAGTAATCCTTTTGCAACCTCCACCCTCTGTCTACTAAATAGGAGACGTCATTTAGAATTCATCAACTAGGAGGAGACACCTACCGTAGATTTCATTCATTTCAGAGCCAAACAATCGCCGATCAAACATCGTCTTACCATCGTCACCCTGGCTTGCGATCCAGGAGATTTCTACCGTAGCACTTATCTGAAGGATGAATGGGTTGAGAAGAGTTTCAAGAAGTTCGGAGGTCTTCAAGGAATGCAATGCTGGAAGAAATTGATCCAAGATTCGATTGAGACTGGATCCGATTTCGTCTCAAAGGGACTTATGATGTGTCCCGGTAGTTATACTGTCTAACTTCTTTTTATTTTAATGTTGCTCGGGCTTATACAGGTTTCAAACAATTAGTAGAACTCAATCCAGTGATTCTCTTTTTCCCATTTTCATGATTCCCCGTGCTTGAGTTCTTTTTGCATTTTGCTTTCTTTTAATTTAATTTATTTAAAATAAATAAATAATTCATTTATTATGTGAATGCATAGGCAACAATATTAGTGAAGAGAGCAAAAAGAGAGATATAGCAGGCGACAATGAACCAATTGATACTCCGGTCGAAATGACGATCCAATGTTCCATATTGGAATGAGACTTGATCCTTCTTTCGACCATCCGGAGTATAAATGATTCCTGAAAACACAAAATCTATAAACTATATTCCTCATGAGGTTTACCTGAAGCCGATTTTCCTCTAAAGCATCTCGTTATATTCTTGCAAACTTCACAATACGTTGGACACTTTAACTCATGAGTATCATTAATCACTCGATTCGCCTTTCCATTGTGTTTTGGACACTCGAAATGTAGTTGAGAACCGATTGAAAATGAAAATACTTTTGAGGTGCATGTCACATTCTGAAGAGAAAAAAAGTTCGATGAGTTCCAAGTCGGTCTCTTACTGTCACACTATAATAATGAGTCGCAAATGAGTGGTTTGGAGGACGATTTCCAATGCGCATCAAGGAAATCAATCGGGTTGTTTCATCGGCAACAAAACCATAAGAAGTTAGGGGCACCTGAAAATTGAATTGTCCGGCTCCACGTCGGATCCAGCAGTTTATACTTACCCGCAACCCTTTCGCAATTATAATCGTAATCATCAAATAAGGGAGAGAAGTGAATCCCCGCATCACAAAACTAAAACTGAATTTTATGAGACCTCTGCCACCGCGAAGACAAAAAAGCCACGTATTAAACTAGTTTATTAAAGTTCAAAGTTCAAAAAAAGTTCACGTTTAAAAAGTTGTCTGAGATCGTATTCTTCTAAACCTGTTCGTGTTTTCAATTTCACTCATTATCTCCTCGAATCGTGTTCGTATCAAATCAGTTTCGTATCTTTTCCGTTTTCTGTCTGCTTCCTAAAATAAATATATATTTATCTGTAAATTCAGATATTCTCTACCATAATTTTCATTTGTTCTCTAACCAATTCAACTGATTTTTTTTCTTCTTCTGTCGGTCCTTCAAATCGATTCTCATCAGATAATAATCCATTTATAACTGCTTCATATTTTCGATTCTTTCTTCTATCTTGTGCATAATTTGTTCCCTCGAATTTGTGTAATATTTTCAAGAAAAATTTCGGGATCACTCCGATTATTGGGATTTTTGAGAGGAAATAGAAAACTGTTTTGAGAATGTAAAAGACAAGAGATAAAGGAGCAGGGATCCATAACTTTTCTTCATATCTAAATGAAAATAAATGTTCTCTGACCTTATTTTCAAAAGAACTCACTCAATCAGCCGACTATACAATTTGTATTTCCAATAAATATGTGAAACTTTGTCAATGTCCTCGTACTTTTTCCTGGAAATTCTTTGATTTATCATCAATGCTTCCGATCAAAGACGTCAAACAAAACTAACGATAAGAGAGCAGTGACAAGATTGACCAAAAGAACACTAGAAACGAGCATATAACAGAAGAGAAACACTGGAATCATACTTGTCTGAAAATAGAAAAAGAAAGATAAGGGAGACAGTCGGAAGTGGTACCTTGAACCAACATTGAACTGAAGAATCAGTGATTACATCCCAATTTAAAGGAGCTGATGAACATTTACTGACTATCCCAAGCTTATCTTCCTCATCAGCTTCACCAAAGATTTCGAATGCTCCACTACTGAAAATAAGCCACGGCCAGACGACGTCAGTTATATTCGGAGTACTTTTCAGATGACCGGCTAAACTGATATGACAAACTGCGTAGGTGAACCAGAAAACCATGAAGACAAACATGAATTTGACCATGATGGGAATCTGAATGTTCTAAATTCTTTGTTGGTTTATTATATTTCACTAACCATTTTTTTAATCATGAGAACAATTGACCCAAAAAAAGCATCAACATTTGCTATTTTCATGAGTCGAAGGGTAGCAAAGACAAATGAAAAATAGAAAAACAAATCAGCAGCAATGATTGCAAACGCTCGAATCGGCCAAGACGGTGGAGCAATCACAGCTATAGACCATGCAATCATAGTCATTGCAACCAAATAATTCCGATAAAGATCAGCAGTGTTTCTCTCCGCCCAATTGTAAAATCCCTACAAACCCCCCATATAATGGTACTTCTAGAATCAGTGTTCTCACTCTCTGATAAACCAGAACAGCCATTTCCGTCAGATATGCACATTGCCAAACAATAATCGCCATTTCATCCAAAAACTCGTCCAATTCATTTAAAACCATTGTTTTTCGGGTCATTGTCATCAATACGTACGCATAAAATATCACATAAATCAAGCGAAATAGCGTGTGAATAACATATTTCGAATTTGGAGATGTATAAAAATTATAGACTCGAATCATAAAATTACTGGAATAATTGTGTTCTAATTTGAATTTAATTATGTTAATTACCTATAAGTGATCGATGTCATTTGTCCCGAATTATCCATTTTCACCGTCATTGTTTTGATTTCTCGCTTCTTGATTCTTTGACGTCCTCGAAGAAAAAACAAGGGAGGAAAGAAGAAAAATAGACAAAATGCCATCTGAAACCATCTGAGATTCTGATTCTGAGAAAACGCTTCAGACTTCTAATTAACCGTTCTTTGATCAAAGCTCATGCCCTTTTTTCTCTATAGATTAGTACATATAAACATCCTGAACACTCACTTGTCCTAATTTAAATCCCGGTTGCCATCGGAAGTCAATTTCTCGTTGACATGCAGGATGTGACAGGAAATTCTGCAATTATGATGTTTCATTTATCCACCCTCTTCTTTTGAAATGACTTTAGCTTTAGCTGTAGCTGCTAACGCCATCACTTCCATATCTTCTTCTCTTGCAGGACATCCGTCTGTATGAATGAACCAATGATAATTTGTATCCAAGACTGCACGAGAATCTCGTTCACTTGTATGAAAACATTGATCAAGAAGGGCGGTGCACTCGTCGTCAAATGTGCTGAAAAAAGATGTGAAACGTCACATCAAGAAATATCAGAGAACATAATCCAGATGACTCACTTCTGAATTTTCTCAAAAGCTTCCGCAATAACCGGTTCGTGTTGCTCCAAAAACAGCTTTCTCATTTTGTTACTGACGTATACCTGCAAAGATATTGGCTTCTATTTTCCTTTGTTTTGATCTCTTGATTTTTGAAAGTTATTCATAAATCAGAGAACGTACCACTAATAATCCAGCAAAAATCGGGAATTCACACTTGGCCCATATCTCATGTAGATCACTCCTGAGCTACACTTTAGTTGCTTTCATTATATATGAAATAACCCCCTTTTTCGATACCTTTTAAAGAAAGAAGATGCGATTAAATGTAGCATATTCGTATCTTTAATTTGACTTAAATGACATTTCAATATCGGCTTCATCGAATTGTTGATAAATTCGAAGATCGATCCTCCGACGGTTGCAAATTTTGGATTTCTCTCGATGACATCATAGGTGATGAAGAGTTTTTCCTTAAAGGGCATGTTTATCACAATGTTATTTTTTCAAAGTTCACAACTTCCTGTTCCATTTCGTTCAATTTGTTTATTATTTCTCGAGATGACATATCGACGGAAGTACATCGTGACGGTTGAATCTGCAATTTACTTGGAAATGACTGACAACTCCCCACTATACTCACCCAATATCTTTCATCTTCCAACGAGAAGTTCCGTGTTCGAAACTTAATAGTCTTCCGGCGACCGGATGGAACGTCAAGGTTCATTCAGCTACTTCTTTTTTTGATTCCCTTCTGACGCAGGTATTACGTTAAGAGAGACCAAAAAGAGGAAAAGAGAGAAGAAGAAAGAGTTGTTATCTAAAAACGAGTGATTGTTATCTTCGATTGTTTGCTCAATCATTATTCGGGAGGCGTCTATGGACTGAAAAAATCAAAAGAAAAAGAGTTAAAAAATTATAGAAAAAGAGAGAAAATACGGGGGCGGAAGAGAATGAAACGTTTGAAAGTTCAAGAATCATGTGAGGGTGGAAGAGATGGGAGACGAATAATTATGGAAATTCGAAGGAAAGTTAATTTGAATGGAATATGTAGTCTAGTTGTCGATTGATAAGCAACACAGAAGTACTTGAAGAGTAAACAATATCCTGAAATTTGGGTGCTGATCAACGGAGTATCCATAAAAGCTCGTTAAACCGATGTGCATGTTCAAGCAGGAATATCTCGGGAACCAGGAGAGGTATCAAAAAACTGTCCACTGAAGAAATGTTGAGCATGATAAGTTTAGCACTTATTAGTTTATAACTTTTTTGTATCTTCATCGAGAGCGGAGATACACAGTGCCAAAGTTAGAAAGGGAGACCCAAAGAAGACTAGACAGTCTGAACGTTTGCGTCATTTTTTTTAATAGCCATATCTTGATTTCCAGTGAAAATATCAAAACGGTGTCAATTGATGAAATGTTCCACATAGTAAACTGAACATTTTACTAGTTGTCAACTTTTTTGTATCTCTTCTATCAATTGAGATACACGCCAAAGAAGAGAAAATACCGTCTGATCTTCAATTATAATGACACTAATGTAAATGATCTAGAAACGAAACGTTTTGAAACAAAATATATGTTTATTTCAAAAGGAAATTTGTTCAAAAAATGGATGCATCAGACGACTGTGAAGATTGAGATCAGGCCAACAAAATAGATAGAAAAGAGGTTGAATATCGTATGGCAAACTAATAAAAGACCAGAAGAAATGGGGGAAGAATTTCACTATTATCACTTTGTATTGTCATATTATGCAAATAAAGATTCGAGATTTAATTGGGAGAAAAGAAGAAAAAAGGGCAAGAGAGAGAGAGAGAGAGAGAGAGAGAGAGAGAGAGAGAGAGAGAGAGAGAGAGAGAGAGAGAGAGAGAGAGAGAGAGAGAGAGAGAAAGGACAGAAAGGGTCCAGTGAGCTGCCAACGACAGTGACCTGATCAGAGGCCTCCGCGCAGTCTAATAATGCAGCGCACGAGACCCGAAATGAGGAAAAACGTCGAATTAAAAGGGGTAAAATTGGGGGAAAATTATTAATCCTGATTGCAGCAAAACGTTTTGAGATACGCAAATGAGCATCGCTTTTCACAGCATTCCGTCGCAATTCCTCCTCGTTTCTGTTGATGATGAATGTGGAAAAGATCACGTGTCGTTGGAGCCCAGGATTGATCAGATGAACCTGTAGAATAGGAAATATTAAGTTATGGTCGGGAGTAAGGGATACTTATGACGTGTTCTCCTTCTAATTATTGCCAGATATTTCTGTCATAATCTGAACCATCAAAATAGGATCCCAATTTAGTTATGAAAGTGACGACATTATTTCAATCTTTACTTTTTTGTTATTCCTGCCACATGACAAATCTTTCCCTGTGATTAGACTCGAGACAATACGTAACAGACAAATTATCACTTTTCAAAAATTTCAAAATCTCACAAATCTTTTTTCTTCTTCAAAAAATAGAAAATTTTCTCAAGAAGCTCATTAATAATTCAAAGATGGCATCCCACCCCCGGAGAAAGAAAAAAAAAGAAGTAAACGACTAACGTTTAAAAGCGGACATTCCACCACAAAGTTGATTTCGGCATACGGCAAGAAGGGTTGATGTGAGACGTGTTCCACACAATCGAAGTGATCCTTCTGATGGTGTTGGCGAAAGAAGAAGAATTGTTAGGAATGCGACAAAGAGTGTGGGGCTGAAAACTCCAGAAAGTTTCGGTTGCTGGTTCTGACAAAGACACTCACTTGTAAATTTTCCTTGACAAGTACATTTTTGTACTGTCCTGACGTGTGGCCCGTTGTTGAGAGCGTCGAAGAACTGAAATAAAGTAACGTCTTCTTTAGAATGAAGAGTACGGAAAGAAGAAGGAAAATGTCAAAAAGAAGAAGAAGAAGTGAGAGTGAAAGAGACATCTCAGATTACAGTGATTCATTAGAATTAGGTCCGATTACCCGACGTCGATAACTGGCGAATAGAGATAGTTATATGATGAGGGGGTGTTGAGAGGAAGACGAAAGTAGTAGACACCTTCAAATATGACGTTGGTAAGTATATACATCTCCCGTGGGACAAGTACATCTTGAGATATTTAGGTGGGTGATAATCAGAAGAGGTCTTTGACTTTTAAAGAGAGTGGGTAGACGATTATATTGAAATGACACCTTCTGAGATTTTGACGTCAGATGAGAAGAGGTCCTAAATTAGGAATCCGGATGTGTAGGTACGCTTTAGGGAATCAGAATCAAGTGCGTTGAGCTACAAACGTTTAGTCTTTGGAAATAGAATTTTCCGGTACTGAGGTCAGTTACAAGAAGTCCTTTGTCTTAAAATTTCACAGTGATATATCGAAAATCGAAATTCTAGCCTTTAAAAAATATCTAGAAACTACCCTAACACCTACTTACTCCCACACCATTTTAACGAAATTCCTTCAGAATTTCAAATTTCTGAAAATCTCTCTATCCCTTAATTATTTACAAGAAACCACTAAAATCCACGGGACGTAAACAAGCAAAAAGATATGCTTGTTTGGATCAGAAATTAGAAATTAATAAGGAAAGATGCAATGAAAAAGAGATAGAGCGGCCTCTTTTGAGCAAAGCAGAGGAAAAGAAAAGTGGGCGGAGCCGGGAGGAGAGAGCGACTTTTCAATTGAACGTTGTAAAGGATTATATAAGTTTTTAGGGTGAAAAGTGTAATAGTTTAAATTTTTAGTAATAAAAAAAATAAAATTCTCGGGAAGGGAACGTTATTAAACTACACAATTTTAGGAATACGAGCGGTCGTATGCAAAAACCAGATGTGAAATGTCCAGTTTAATGGACAAATAGTGTAAGACTCAACCAGTGAAAGATTTCGAAAACTGAGAAATTCATTCCGACCAAATCATTATAAATGACGTGGGCGTGACTAGTGATTATCTTTTCGAAATGATAGGTAACAAATGTATGTCGTAGTTCTTAGAAAATTAGTAGATCACATGTCTAAGCATGCTGATTCAAATAGATGATAATAGAAAAAAAAAGAACTCATTTCCTAAAAAAAAGACTTCCCACACCTCCTGCCACTCTACAAGTACCTTCCTGAAAAAAAACTAATAGAAAAAAAACAAGTAGTTTTTTTATTCAATTTATATTCAAAAATCACTGAGGAAAAGGGCATCAGAAATGAGTTCTGAATAATCTCTAAAATAGGATTAGATCAATTTGTCAAACAGGTGTGGGTGCACTCAATTACGCATTTTTTATGTGTTGGTGAACTTTGAATTTGAAAGAAAAAAACGGATTCCAGGAGATGAGGTAACTTTTACTCAAGATTCAAAAAATCAAAATTTTCCTTTTCAATAGAATTGATCCGTTTGATACAATTTCTAGAAAAGCATCTTTCGACTTTTTTTCTCGAAGGATGTAGTCATTGGCATTATCATCTCAACAAATAGATTAACAAGATTAAAATCCATTGGTCAGATGTTTTTTCAAGTGTTCGCTAAACTAAGAAATAAACAGAGAAATTAGTCATTTTTCAGTTGGGAAAGGTCAAAACTTGAAGTTTCAAATTTCTGCAGAATCGGTTTTTTGCTGAGCAAGTAGATTCTGACTACTAGTCAAAATGATGTTTATTCTATGGATATCTTTGTTTGTTTTTTTGGATAGGCTCTCCCTTTCGGCCATCCCCAAATGGAATAATAACAAGGTTCCCTCCTCTTTACCTAATTTATATATATTCTCATTTTCTCTCTCTCTCTCTTCCTCTCTAGACAACTCAAAAAAAGTACATTGATTAAAACGAGGAAGCACAACACAATTGGTTCGCTCATATAAAAAATCTATAAAATTCGCGAAATTTCAAGAATTTCTGGGTAATTAGAAGGGGTAGAACTCATGATGTTAGAAAGCGAGAAAGAAGCGGAAGACGTGAGAGTTGTGAAAAGAAATGTTTATGATTTAGCCTCATTTAGGATGAAGGACTTTGTGGAATTAGATGTCCTCGCTGGCACTGCTCTGGAAGTGAGATGGAGAAGGGGATGAATGAAACAACCGGATGAATGGATATTCTATTGTGAGCACAGAACGGTGAAGACGTCACAAAGGAAACATTCTTAAAAATAGAAATGGAGAATAAGGGATTTCATTCGAACCTTTTCAAATCTGATGATCGTCTACTCCCAAAAACACGTGTCCCAAACCAAAACATATGACAAAAATGAGCAACGGGTGAGGGTGGTGCACAGGTATATTTAATGCTAAGCAAACAGAAAAAGACGGACAGAAATCCAGGAAAATCACAAATTCTATTCGAATCGTTGAACCATAAAACATGAACTAAATTGAATTAAACACGGAACTAGACAATAGAAAAAGAAAGAATTCAGAATCTAGATGATGTCAAAAAATATGTCGGAGGCCATCAGAAGAAGGGAAGAAGCTGTCTGACATTCAGAACAAAACAAGAAAAAGAAAGTGACACGACGGAATAACAATCATACAAGTTAAATGTCGGTAGACACAAAATGGAGAGCAAAATCCAAGAGAGAGAAGGAGTTTTGTAGTTTCATGACTCTATTCCACTGAGGATTTTGTTACCTGATTCAGAAGACGTCACAATTGATTGCTGGATTAAAAGAAGAAAAAAAATAAGAGAAAAGGGGGTATAATTTATTCAGAAATTGTTTTTCGAAAGTTTTTTCTCGTGGAAAGGAAAATTGAAGTTTTGAGTCATAAGGCTTATCGATACAACAATTCTGAGAATTCGGGAAAGAGATGGGTAAACAAGTACATAAAATGTCTGTTTATCCGAATGTCCAGACCAGAGATGAGTAAGAAAGTACCCCATTGATCATTGAAACCAGAAAAATCAAACGTTTTTTGTATCCATAATTTTCTCTTCCAGACAAGAGTCAGACTACAAAAAAGTAGAAGAGAAGCATAACTTATTGTCTATCAATCTCTCTCATCCGACAGAATATACTGATTCAGAATACGAAGACATCTGAAAACAGACGTCATTTCTTTTCCCTCTCAACTAATTTACATAAGCTTCTAAAAATACACCGAAAAACCGAGTAATCAGCGCGTCGAAACGGATCATATTCTTTTTTTCTGAGAGTTTGAGAATAGTGTCAACTCGCTAATTGGATGCTCTTTTCTCGGACGGCTCTCTCACTTGGGGAGAGAGAGGGATAACTGAGAAAAAGGGCTAATTGCGGTTGAATGTACTAGTTTCTTTCTCTGTCACACTCACAGAAATCACAAAAAATTAGTAATATCTAGAATCAAAAAATGATTCTCCCTTCCCTCCAGGAGAGAATAATAGAAGAAAAAGGGGCGGAGCTTGTCTGGGAGACTGCAAAAAGAAAGAAGGAAACGGAGTAATTGGGTCGTTTAGGAACGGGGGGAAATGGATGAATAGTACAAAGAATTATATAATGGGAAGAGAAAAATGGAATGGGATTGTGTGCAAAAACAAGAAAGTTGATGACGTTGTTCGAACCTCTAATTGAAGAGCACCTACTCTTGAATGAATCTAGATCTGCTCACTTAAACTTTGAGCTTTCCAAACCAATTTGACTATATAATGATTCGATTTATCCAGGAAGGAAAGGAAAAGGAGAAACAAATAATGTGCAAAAAAGAACCTTATTTTCTACACGAAAAAAAGAAAAAACATGTAGAAAAGGCTGAACAAATAGTGCATAATTGATGAAGATTGAATGGATTACAATGGCATCATTACTCTTGTAACTTGAATGAAAGGAAGGAAAAAATGTTTCTCGTTATGGTCTAGGTGATCTTATTTACTAAAAATTCGTCATTCGGAGAGAAAAATAGGATGTTAAGTGGATCAAGGAATTGGTTATTTTGGGGGAAGAAGAGATATCAACAACTTTTTTGGGATTGAAACTTTTCGTTGAAGGGAACTGTTGTTGTTCGAATTTCATCTTCGATAAACAAAATATTTTTTCGTCTTTAAAAAATGTCATCTAATGAAAAGAGCACAACACACTCAAAAATGAGACTAATTTGGATGGATTTAAAACAATCTCTAATAGTTTTTGAACATACGTCACTTTTGCTGACAAATAAAAACAAGAGGGAACTTTCATCATGAAATTTCGAATAAGACTCTTGAAGTATTCCCAATTGCTAAGAACTGACATTTTGATATCATAAAAGTGCACATTAAAAAGTTTTTGAAGGAAAGAAGAAGAAGGAGAATATATTTATAGACTAGAATGAGACAATAAAACTTCCTTGTGAAATTAGTATTCACTTTAAGCTCGAATCGAACAGCAAAGGAAATAGGTCACGTAGTAGAGGAATAGTGGAGGATTAGAGTTTGCAATGATAGCAATACTACTAGAGGTTCTGCGGTTAGACTGTTTTTCTGGCAAAGCAGAGTTCTGAATTAAGAATGGAGAATGTACTTAAAGTTCTACTTCGTAAAAAGTAATGTTTTCCAAGTCATGAGCCATGTCACCTTTCTTTTTAAATTATATGATACACCTTCGCTATTAAAAAGAAAGTGATATTTAAAAAGAACAACATAATGACATTTTAGTTGAAAGATTTGAAACTTAAAATGATGTAGCATAAGAATTTTGAGAAATTCATATTTTCCAATTCGTCAAAAAAATGGCTACAGTTCAACAAGACTTGTTTTGATTAAATATACAGTACCGTTCAAAAGTTTATAGAAAAAAGTATTTTTCAGTTGATTTTCGGCCATTTTGTCCATTTTCAGGCATCTGGAGCTCGTCTCTCATGTTTCCGATCACTCTGAAAATTTTTGTGGGTATAAAACAAACCTAAATTAACAACTTTGCATTCACAGAATTTTTTGAAAATGTCTAGTTTTTCAGCTATTTCGCGTTTTCTGACTCATACCCCTTTTTCGGCCGTTTCTGGCCTTTTTTGCACTGAAAACGTGAAAAAAACCGGTGTGTCTCAGAAAACGCCGCATAGCTGAAAAACTAGGCATTTTCAAAAAATTCTGTGAATGCAAAGTTGTTAATTTAGGTTTGTTTTATACCCCCAAAAATTTTCAGAGTGATCGGAAACTTGAGAGCCGAGCTCCAGACCCCTGAAAATGGTCAAAATGGCCGAAAATCAACTGAAAAATACTTTTTTCTATAAACTTTTGAACGGTACTGTATCCTCGCTTAGATATTTGAAATTCAGTTCAACTAATGAACTGCTCATCGTAAATTTTTACACATTTCTCCAGTTGATCCTTTTTTATTACTCTTACCACAGCCGAGGTGATCAGGCAATCAGGATGTCATTCTAGTAGAGTAAGATAAAACTTAAAAAAAAAAAAACAAATACCCGAGACAAGGTGTTCCATGATTCTTAACTATACAAAAAAGAGGTTTTAGAGAGAAAAGAGCTTACCCATTCTTCTCTCCCCAAATGAGTCAATCGGTGTACTAATTGAATTGAGCCTCTCTATTGTCACTAAACTTTTCTCTTTCTTTCTTATTTTCATTTTCATCAATGACTCACATCATCATTTCTCATTAAAAGATCAGTGAGCATTCGAATAAAAGGAAACTATAAACTATACAGAAGTCACAAGTCATATAAAGAGAAAACGAGAGAAAGAGCACAATACAAAAAAAAGAGGTGATAAGATAAAAACAATGAATTGATCAGTCTATCAGTTAAAAAGTATTGATTTCTTATTTGTCTATTAGGTTTTTGAACTTTTCTTGTTATGAAGGTATGAACTTTTCCGTTTTGAATCATCTTTTTTTTTAAATAAAAAATATATTGACTCTTTTAACTTTTGATTAAAATGAATGTTGTCAAAGAAGTTTTGAAGGTATGTTCCTTTAAAAAAGACTAGAGAGCCACGTGAAACTTTTGACTCTTCTAGAATATTCGAGAAGTCAATTTGACACTGCAATCTGATAACTGATGTCTAAATAGACTCACTGAATAAATGGCCTAGTTTTCTGCAAAACGTCACCTACTTCCTAGAATAAAAAGAAAACAGGATTTTCGAAAATCCGTGTTCATCAAAAAACAAACTAATATTTTTTCAGACATCGGCCGCCGTTCCAAATGCAATATTCGGACAAAACAGTTTTATGATTCGAAATGTGATCGAAGATCAGGGAAAAGTGGTCTTCATTTGTCTAATAACTGTTCTTTTCTCAATTCTACCAGTTGGATATCATATTGTTTTATTAAATGTTCCCGAAAAAGTGTTTCAAAATTTCATTTATGATAACTTTGAAAATATATTTGGACTACAATTAACACCGACAGAAGAGAGTTTAGTCTGGTGAGTCTTTCTTATTTAAAATGAACAAGAAATATCAAATTAAGGTCACTAACAGTATCCTCTCAAGGAGTTGGCGCTCTAATCGGATGTCTACTAGTCGGACCAATATCAAAGTTTGGGGCGAAACATGTATTGATGTGTTGGAATAACATTATTCTGATAACAGGTAGAATTATGACGTAGACCTAAAGAAAAAAGCATTTTTAGGTTCACTTTTGATGTTTTTGTCCTATTGGGCCTCATTTCCGATTCTATTCATCATTGGACGGATATTAACGGGTTTGTGGATAGGAAATTCAAAATTTGAAATGGAAAAATGGATACGAGTGTAAAGAGAGTTCTCACGATGTACTTACTACTGATTTGTGATCGAATTGGAAAAAGAATAACGAGAAAGTAGACTAATCTCAGATGACTATTTCTAGTTTCAAAAAATAAACTTTCGAGGATTACTGAAGTCAGTAATATTCAAGCAAACCTCTCAAAATTCGAGGAAAAATGTTACCAGAAGATCCTGGTGTATTCAAAATTAACTCTGCAAAAACGTCTTCCACTTAAGAGTCTCGAGTACCTTTCAATCCAAACTTCCTGTTTCATTTTGCAAAATAACCACTTCCAGGAACATACACAGGATTGGCGTGTGCCTTTGCACCTCTGTATCTCCAACAAATAATTCCGAAGAATATCAAGGGATCAATGAGTTGTTTTCTACACATCGCTGTCTGTTTTGGATCATCTCTCGGAGCAATTTTCTCACTACCATTTATGTTTGGAAGTGATACCACTTGGCCGATTTTAGTGGTTTTGCCAGCGTTTTTAGGTAGAAATTGGAAGTTTGAAAAGAATTTAGAATATGATTTTAGGTATTGTGATGCTAGGAGCCTCGTATTTGATTCCGGATACTCCAAATAATTTGTTACAATCGGGAAGATACACAGAAGCAATTGAGAGTATAAAGTAGGTTGTAACACGGGGGGAAAGTACTTTGAAACTTTATTCGGATCTTCAGATTCTATTATGATATCGATGATAGTGATGAGGATGAGATAATCAAAGAATACTGGGATATGGTCCCGGAGGTGGGATTGTCTTTTCTTTTAATTTAACACATATCCTAATTTCAGATGCCTGAACAATTATCTCTCTGCTCCGCGTTCATGAATTCCTCGATTCGAAGGGGAATTCTGTTGGGAATGATTGTCAGTGCTACTCAAATATTCTCTGGAAGCATGGTCTCTATTTCATATTCTACTGAGTAAGAAAACGAGAATTATCCAAAATGTCCTCTTTTTTCAGAATGTTCACAGCAGTATCATTCATCGACATTCTTGTTCCATTCCTCCCAGCTCTAGGTTCAATTATCTCGATTCTTCTAACAATTCCAGCTCTTCGATGGGTTGAAACTCGAGGAAGACGACCTCTTCTTCTGAAAACTCTGATGTTTTGTATTGCTGCAAATGTATTTCTCCTTATATTTACTCTTCTCTCAACTGAAAGATCCGGATGGGCATCATGGGGTTTCGCAGCGGCATTCTTCATGTATGGAATCGGATATAATCTAGGTGTTGGACCAGTTGCATATTTTCTTCCTGCAGAATTAGTTCCTCCTGAAGCGGCAAGTGCTAGTTTGGGTTAGTTTCAAATTGAAGTTCCATTCAAAACATATTGGTTCAGGAGCTGCGGTAGCTGTCAATTGGATATGTACAATCACGACAACACTATTTTATTATCCACTGAGCAAATTGGTCGGTGGATGGAGTTATCTTATTTTCATCATTCCAACGTACGTTTCTCCTCATTTTATTATTCTAATCCTCATTTTTCAAATTTCAGTTCACTATTCTCAATGATTTTGTGGAGGTTACTACCGGAAACCAAGTTTCATTATAAGGTATTCAATCCATTCACAGAGTAGTTATCATTCATTTAATTCCAGATTGATCCACTGGAAATTCGACTTCTTACTGATCTCGGACCTTCAATAGCTCCTAATTATGGAACTTTAGATGTAGATGAACCCACTTTGTTTTGATTTTTGTTTGTTATTCGGCATAGTTTTTCAAGACTTTATGGTCATAATAAACTTTTTTAAGAACAAATTTTCAAAAGATGTTTCACAATAGTCTTTTTTACAACTAAAACAGCTTCACACAACAAAAATCTTGTTTGAACAGCCGCCAATGGTAAAAGCAACGACACTCCGCTATTCCGCTGCTGCATGTTCTTTAGCGCGCTGAACTTTTTTTTGTTTTTCAAAAGAAAAGCTTTGTTCATGGGGTAAAGCTTATCTTTTTTCAGAATTTAGCTTTTTTTAAGGACATTTACAGTTCTCAGAAACTAGACACTTTTCTCCGCTGTATCTTTAACTACGTTACTAGTTTTGAAAACTAGCAAAACTTGTTTTTCGATTAACGAAACTCGTAATCCAATACGCCGTTATATTCTTTTAAAGGAGGCCGGACATCAAAATTTTTGAATACTTGATATTCACTAGGAATAACATTCACCGCTTCGGAAACACATTCGTGAAGTGTTCTGGCTGTTAAAAACGTTTTTAGAGTTGTTCCGAGCAAATAGCGAAAAACTAAATTTGAATTACCGCCAATCGTCGTCACCGAATTCGCGTTCTTTTTACTATTTTGACATGTAAATTCGCGAAATCGATATAAAATAAAATAAACAAAATATCAGAGTATTAATAATGACCTAAATTACATACTCGATGAATATATTCTTTTGATTTTTACATTGACCGCCTCATAACGTCAAATTTCATGTTTTTAGACGGTGCGCTTCGCAGACCGAATTTCGAAAAGCAGTAAAAAAGGAATATTTGAGGGAACACATGTTTAATATTCTCAAATTTTGTTTGTTTGATTTTATTTCGAAACGGCGAAGTTACATATTGCAAGAAAAGACAATTGATTACTGTATTTCACACTAAAAATTGCAATGAATCGATCGGAAACAGCCGATAGCTTTCCATCAACCGAAATATTTTTGTGATGGGTTCACCCAATATTAAGTATTATTTTTAGTAAAATTTCTTATCAATTCAGTTTCTTTTTTACTGCAAAATCAAAAAGAAACGAAAATGTCGTGAAATTGTGGGCACAGTGCGCACAATCTTACGACAAAATGCATGCAGTCCCCAAAACAGTCCCCAACTTTTTGAGATGTCTGGCCTCCTTTAAGGTTGTCTTGCTTCGATCAGCTTAATCTGTGCTTTTGTCAGCATTTTTGCTGTATTTGTATTTTATTTGAAACAAAAACTCCGTTTTTCCAAAAAAAAAAATTTTGTACAAACATCGCACTATTTTCAGCCTTCAAGCTTCTCGGAATGTCGGACGATGAAGGAGGATCTCCACGATCTGCCGTATCATCCCCAGGATCATCTCCACTGGCTCCAGTCTCTCCACGATCTCCACGGTCCCCACGACCATCAAGCGCAGACCAATACGCTCCAGAATCACCATCCGGAGATGCACAAGACCTCTACAAGGATGATGTAATAAGAAATAAACAGTTTTTCAATCTTTATTCATTTTTTAGGAAGCACCATCCAGTCCACCGGCAAGTCCACGCATAAGCGCTGGCGGTAGCCCAGCGGCTGAATCAAGATCACCGTCACCAAAGAAAACATCAAAAGTTGTTATAGACAGTGATGATTCGGATGGAGAAGGAACGAGCAATAAGAGACCAGCTCTTATTGATTCAGATGCCAGTGATACGGAAGTCAAAAAGAAGTAATTGATTGAAATCATGTGAATAATCATCCAATTATTTGTTTCAGAAGAGCAGTGATTGCTTCGGATGATGAGTCAGATCAAGAGGGAGACTCAAATAAAGAAGCCAATCGTAAGAATTTGTTTGGAGATGACAGTGACGACGACGACGACGATGAGGATCGTCCTAAAAATAACGACGATTTGGATGAACTGGTTAAAGGAGAAGAAGAGGTTGAGAAGCAGGAAGAATCACGACCAGCCTACGACAGTGATGAAGATGATGGACCATTGGATAGACGCGGTGGACGTGGAGGATTCGAATGGGATTTCGATAAGATGTTGGCAGAAAAGAAAGCAGAAAGAAAGAAAAAGACACGCCGAGGAAAGGATGGTGGAATTGATATCATCAATGATGACGATGGAATGATTTCAAGACTCACTGAAAGAATGAAGCACGCGGCGAAATCTGATCGAAATGCCAACGTTGAACGAAAGCCAGCATTCCAAAAGATTAAAATGCTCCCTGAAGTAAAAGCTGCGATGCTTCGGGCTGGAATCGTCGAAGTTCTCATTGAGAATGGATTCATGAGTGCTCTTTCTGAATGGTTGGCTCCTCTCCCTGATAAATGTCTTCCAGCTCTTGATATTCGTATTAACATACTCAAACTTCTTCACAATCCAAGATTCTGGAAGTTGGACAGAAGTACTCTGAAGCAGTCAGGACTTGGAAAGGCAGTTATGATGTTATATAAACATCCGAATGAGACCAAAGAGAACAAGGCGATTGCCAATAAGCTAATTGGTGAATGGGCAAGACCAATTTATCATTTGGATACGGATTATAGTACAGTTTCAAGACATGAACGTGAAGAACGGGATTACGCTCGAATGCCGGAGAAGCGGAAGAAGAAGATGAAGTAAGAAATTGAAAGAAATACGTCGTTTCTAACTCTCTATTTTTCAGTAGTCACGAAGAGGAACCAGAAGAGGACGATGAACCGAAACGACCGAGAATCAGAGATGCTGAAGGGCTTGGGCCAACGAAATCTCTTGATTTAAAGCCAGGAGACAAAGGATATATCAACAGAGCTCGTGTCCCGAAACCATCTACTAAAGACTACGTCATCAGACCAGAATGGAAGGTGGCTGGAGAGTTTAAGGGGGTAAGAAGAGATAATTGAGGTGCTTAAATTAAAATTTATCTTTTCTTTTTCAGGAGAAAAAGGCAACTGGAAGTACTCGATACGACCAAACAATGCGTGATTTCCAAGATAGAACCAAAAAATCGAAGACGAATCGTCTTATGAAAGTTTCGCTTGAAGGAAGAAACATGGGAATTTAAGTATTCTTTTTCTTTTTTTTTTTCGACTATTTACTATTCTTTTTCGTGTCAGCTAAAGTCTGACAAAAATTTGTTTTCAAAAAATTTTCTCATTTTTCTGCTCTTCAACTTTAATCATTTCCGAAAAACTGAAATCTTAATAAACTTCTGTCCGATGTCTAAAATTCAATTTTTTGTATTAAAATGGTTTTTCCTCTCAAAAATCTCTTCGTTTCGTCGGTCACAACTGGCCCATTCGAAGGGACGGCCGAACAAGTGTTTCATGACAAGTGCTGCTCCCAATCACTTATCAGTTGTGTCTCATACTCTCTTCATTATCAATACTATCTCGGTATTCGGGAGCATCCTGAAGATTTGCTCACACACAAAGCGTTTTCTCCGTTTCTTTCCCCGGGTATTTTCCGAGTGAATCTTCTTTCTCATCACCTTTTCTTCTTCCCCCAATAATTCTTTTCCGGAGCATTTTCTCCCTATTTTTTCAATATTTTTTCGTTCTCACCCAGTTTTTGTTTTTCCACTCTCAACGACCAGTTACGGAATAGTTTATTATTAATTCAAAAGGTGTTCCTCTGTTCATTTTTCCCCTAAAAAAGAGAGAGCATTCGACCAAGAGACAACATGATTTGAAGAGACGGTTAGAGAAACACGACGGTAAACACCGGAAAGTGTTCATCCGATGAATTGAATTCGACACAGAAAAAAAATGCAGCAGTTCTATTTTTTTCGCCGAAAATTGAATCGATTTTTGTGTGACTGGTTTTCTACTATCGAGAATAGCGGCTCTTTTTTGAATTTTCGATGAATTGGGAAGAACAGGTTTCCTGAAAAAGCGAACGAAATAATATTTTCAAACCATTTCTGGCGATGTCAATTGACAGTTTTCTCTAGAATTGTAAAGTTTTTCTAGACTTTTATGGCATTTTGTTGAAACTTTCCCCATTTTCTTCTATTTTATTGCCTTTTCCTCCTTCACTTTGAATTTTCTCGCATACGAAATTTCACGATCCAGTTTTTCCACCCATTTCGCAGTTTTTCGACTTTTGGAACAGATGGCCGATTTTACTAATCTGGCGTGAAGCATTTCTCGCATACCAAATGTAGGCAGCCTTTTGGGAATACGGCACACCCCAGAGACCTCCGTCCGAGAGATTACCTTAGGCAGCAGCACATGGTGACTGCTACACACGCCCTGTACGCACACATAGTGAGACAGGACACAGTCTCCTTTGGAATTGTTGTACGCCTCCTTTTTGTGTTGTGTCTCCATGTATAGGGCACTCCTCGATCTGTATACTCTTTGGCTTGCTTCCCCATGACTACCTACTGTTGTCACCTTCCGAGTTATTGTACACTACCCGTGCCGAGAAGAGAAACAGAGAGAAGCAGACACAACTACTATTAACCTCGGCATTTTCACCATTTTCGCCTCTTTTTCTTTCCGAATTCCTGGATTTCATCCAATTTTTCTTTGAAGCTATCTTGGACCAAGCACTTTTCTAAGGTTTAATAGGAACACTTCGTTCAATTCCGATGATCTCAACAAGGTCTCATTCCAACGTCTTCTAGATTATTCAGAAAGGCGTGGCGTCAATTGGTGTGATAGAAGAGGGAGGGAGAGTGAGAGAACGAAGTGTGTAAACCAGAACTGTTTAATATTGCCAATAGTAATTGTCTCTCAAAAAGATTTGCTGCATTGATAAGTGAGGGTGTAGGCAGGAGGCGTTTCCTTTCTCCCCCTTCCACCGATTAGAAGGCGTCTTTTTTGGAAGATGCTGAAATTGATCAGTGATACCTGAACAGTCACTTCCGTTATTGTCAATCAACTTGGCTAATTTGGTTAGGGTATGCCATACATTCCACCCCCATCATCTGTTGTTTGCAGTTTGTCTGATTGTTGATAATCCTTTGTGTGTTGGTGCGCATTGCCCTTCCGAAGAAGCACTTTTAAGTCTATGATTTTCGAATTCTTTTGAAATAGGTCTACTGTAGTTTTAGATTAAAGTTTTCAAATCAAAACTTCAAGTATCAAAACGTCAATCAACTACCCGCAAAAAACTATTCCTATTTCGTTTTGATATTCATATGGCAACACCAATTTTCCCGCCGCTCACGAGATTTTTTGTTTCAGTTTTTCCTTTTTTCATCGTTCCGAATGATAAGAGCAGAATCACCATCGTGATTGTATTTGTGTGTCTTTCTTTCTATTTGTGCATGAAAAACGAATTGTGTGTATGTGTTTCAAACCAATTTTTGGTCGTTTCGGGTTGTCTGCCTCAGTAGATTGGCGGGATAGAAGAAGGGAGGACCAATTGAAATTATCCAATTCCTTTTTCTTCTCTTTTGGTCATTTTGTCCACACATAGTGTCATCATTTGAAATGTTTCCAAACACGCACAGACAACACATTCTTCTCTTCTTCTTCTTCCTCTTTTTCAAATGCTTCTTCTTCTTCTTTTTGCTAACCCATTGTTGTCTAAAATGGACCTCCTCTCATTCTTTCCTTCCTTCCGTTCATCATGATGGTTCCCATGTTCTTCTTTTTTTGAGAAAGAGACGCAGACAGTTGAAGATATTGCATATGTTACTCCAACACCATCTTCTTCTTCCTCTCCGTCTTCATCATCATCTTCTTCATCAGAAACAGCAGCGTCGGAATAAGAGCACCAGAAGTTGATAGATGTGTAATTTCCCCGGGTGCTCTCCTCATTTCTCGTTTTCCATCGCTTCCCGTCCTCCTTCACATCACGTGGATCTCGACGAGGAAAAAAAGTTGACGAGTATTATGATCGGTGTTACTTTTAGGCATAACACCTGTCCAATTGTATGCTCACTTGTCTATCTAAAGAAGACAAGTGTTTCTGAAACTGTTTTTTGTTTTAATTTCTATCCTCTATTCAATGAGATATATCATTTCAGTTCCCACCAAGAAATAAGTTTCTGAAAAAATTATTTTATTTCTCTGATAAAATGTGACTTGAGAAATGTGACATTTTGATTGACGCAAATCAAAAACTTCCGGAACAAGAGACCTGCATGACCCACTTTTCAATGCTCCTTTTTTGGCTCTTAGAACTTTCTCTATAAATCCCATTTTCAATGTAGTTCATTCTATAAAAAAGCGCCGAAAACATTAGATTCCCCCTGTCATCCTTGAACCTAAATTCAAATTAAAAAACCAGACGGCGTCCCCTCTCTCCACCAAAAAAAAAACATCTTATCGTATGCGTTCCTACCCATTCTACAACTACTGTCTGTCGTTTTTCAATTCGCCGACAACACAATTAATAGTGACCCCATTAAAGAATGCCCAGGTGTGTTTTCTTCTGTTTTTTAAGATTCATCGGAAAGTGTACATGCCCCTTTTTTCTTCTTCTCCACATTCAGACGTCCTTTTCCTTCTTCTTCATTGCCACGTATCAAATTTCAAGGTTTTCATTCTCCAGTCGGCAATTTCTTATTCTCTTCCATCTTCTTCTTATTATTATTTATTCTTTAATCCATAAAAACCTTTGTCTTGTAGTAGCTATTTGGGAGTTTGTACATTTCAATCATCATGAAGTTCCTTCCAATAAACCTTTCTGATATCCTTCCACTTTCATCTCCTCCCTCTCTCTAACTCTCTCTTCTGAATAACAACAGCTGACCCCCCATCAACTGCCTCCACTTTGGCCTAAACTATGGCTATCTGCTGCCCGCTGCTCCACGACCCCGTGGAAAAAAGAGGGGAGGAGACAACATTCTTTTTGTGTTGCACAAAAACGTTTTTTTTGTGCTCCAACCCGTTGGAAAGAAAAAAAAAAGTTGCCTTCATGCTTCCCGGGTGTGGAGAAATTTCGCCTTTTTGGTTTTTCTCTATCTTCTGGAGTCTGTGTTCTTTGCGCCATAAATGCTCTTTTTTGACGAGCGATTTCCGGATTTCATCGAAACGACATTCATTGAGAAGGTTCCAGACCGTTTGTCGTTTTTAGAGTTCTTCTAGAATATAGATCAAAGTTCACAGTTGTTGTGGATAGTCTAGACATTCTAAATTGTACCCTTAAGCTGAAAGTCAGGATTTCGAGATCTTTTCTGTTCTGATCATTCTAGAATCCTGACAAATATCTGTTTTCTATTTTAGGAAATCCCCCTCTCTTTCCCGAATTTCTCAAGAAATCTTGATATTGTTTGCGGAAATGACTCAACTACGTTCTCCTTTTCGTCTTCTATTACTGTCTCCGTGGGTGCACTATGTTTAGTCATTTTTCTTACTTCCTCCATCTCTTTTCTCTCTTTTTCGCGCACTTGTCAGTATACGAATTCAGTAGAATGAGAAAAAAACCACATGTTTCTATATGTGTGTAGAGAGACCTTTTGTATGATTTCCACCCTCATTTCTCTTTCATTCTCTAACCCTCTCTTGTCACCTTTTTTCTGACTTTTTATGGTAGAATGAGAGGTAGAAGGAGGACATTTTGACATAAATCAGAAGAGGCGTTTCTGTATTTTTTCTATTTCAAGCTTTTATTTTTTGTCTTCTTGTTCTTGAATTCCTTTCTAATTCTTCAAATCTTTCAGGGAAAGAACCTTAAACAAGAATAATGAGTATTCTGAGTGAAATTCTCAGTACAGGACATGTAGACGAAGAACTTTTAGCAGCACTTGATGATGACCAAAAGCAGTTATTATTTTGTCAGATGAGAAGTGAACAAGTGAGAAAATGGGAATTGGCAGAAGCGGAATTCGAGAGGACCGGACCGTTGAATAGAAAACCGAAAAGGAAGAATTTGAAATGGTTGACAGGAGTTGATGGACAAGTTTGGGTTTGGGTTATGGGTGATCATGAGGCGGTGAGTTCTTTATCTAGACTTCCTTATTTCAATTATTTCATTCTAGGATAAAACTATTGATGAGATCCTTGAAGATGAGAATCGAGAGAAGGCACATGCTCTAGCGATGAGAGAATTACGTGCAGGAGCTTCTGATTCAGATGAAGACGCCTTGATGGCGCAGTTGGGACGATTACGAGTTGTCGGATCACAACCTCATGAGAATTATGATAATTTGTATAACAATGATATCACAGGAACATCCCCAATTCTATTATTTCAACCCTCGAAACCAATCATCTCACAACCTCCACAAATTGTCACGACGACTACAGTATCCAGTTATTCCACACCACAACCACAAAAAGCTCAGCTGATACGTGGAGAGAAGCCACCTGTCCCTTTGAAACCCACTACTGGATATTTTGCAACGTTCTCTTCAAGTCCACCACAAATATACGATATGGTACAGAAGCCAAGTACAAATGGATTTGGACATCCATGGGAAACCACGTCAAAAGAAGCGAACAAAGCGAATGGAGTTCGAATGCGTGCACCACGAATAGACGATGGACGACGAGAAGAGGAAGTACAGAAAAGAGAATCTGAAATCTTCCAAAGTTTAGTGGAAGAACGAGAACGGCTTCAGAGAGAAGCTGAAATTATGGAAGATCGAGAGAAGACACTTTGGGAAGAACAAGAGAGAAAAGCTCGAGAAGCGGAGAATGCTCAGAGAGAATTGGCACAAAAAGCAAGAGAAAAGCATCAGCAAATGATCAGAACAAGTACGAGTATTCTACCTGCATTAAAAGACCACAGAGCAGGAAGTTTGAGAGAGGCAATGTAGGTTTTCCTCGTTTTTTCAGTTATGATTTTAAGAAATTATAGTAAAAACCTGCCTCGCCCACCGAAACCAAAGTCCCGTGCAGCAATCATTGAATGGTTCCAACGAGAAGAGCTTCCACGTGGAACTGGCCTTGATCCGAAAACAAGGGCTCCAGCTCCATGGTTCCACGGAATCATTTCCAGAGATCAATCAGAAGTTCTTCTGGCTAACAAACCAACAGGATCTTTCTTGGTTCGGGTGTCAGAACGAATTTGGGGGTAAGAATTCATTCTGAGACGAACTAAATTGAATCTTTCAATTTTCAGATACACTGTGTCATATGCATCGCGAGACGGCACTTTCAAACACTTTTTAGTGGAGAAAATACCGGAAGGATATCAGTTTTTGGGAACTAATCAAGTGGTTCACGATGAACTTTTCGATTTGGTGGCTTATCATGAGGTATGGATGACATTTTTGAATCCCGATCTATAAGTCATGATTTCAGACAGCGCCAATAACAGCGAAAGGAGCTGAAATTCTGAAATGGGCGGTCGGTCAACCAACACGACCTGCCGACTACACAGAGCTGATTCCAGAGCCAGTCTCACCTTATAATAATTATTCATCACATCGAAGTGTCATTCGAACAATTCCAACAACAATATTGAATGGTCCAGTTGGACGATTTTGAGAAGATCTTATGATAATATTTGAAATACAAAAATCTCACCACTTTTTACATCTCCTTCCACTAACAACTTTCCATGTATCTTTTGACCGTTCCCTGTTCATTTCTCCCTTTTTATCTCTTTCATACTGGTAAACTGCTCAAATTGACTTTTTCTGATACATTCTCAATCAGGTGATCGTATTATTTGATCAAAAAATGTTGTATTCTTTTTCTTTTCTATTGAACCTCTCACCCTCACATAGACAATTATATAACTTCTTCCCCCAGTGCTACCTCTTTTCTGTTGTAGTCCCTGATCTCATCATTTCAATGTTCAACTGTTCATTGGACTTGTTCAGGTACGAGAGGAAAACTCTTTTTCTCTCTTATGCCTTGAATATGTTTTCCATTCACATGACAACTTCGAAGTCTCCTTCGAAACATAGACATAGAATAGATGCAAACACGCTCCATTCGCGTTTCCATTTCTCGCTTTCTAGGTGGAATCGCGATTCTTTTTCATTTTTCACACAAACAATTTTTGAAAGCTTTTTTCTTTATTAAAAAGTTTTCTAGCGTTTTCTAAGTGTTTCCTGAACATTTTTCGATGAAAGAAAGCAGTTTGCATCGATTTTCTATCTAGGTTCCGATGAAAAAAACCAAGCAGAAAATTATCCTTTTTGTACACGGGTTTATTACTTGATCTATGTTCTCACTGTATCAATTTCCTCTTGAAAACACTTTTTCTTTTCTTTCGAAATCCTGTTTTTAATTTGGTTCATTTAAATTCTTTCTCGGAACCAATGTAATAAAAATCATCCTTTTTTTCTTCATTTATTTCATCATTTCCCATTTCAGTAGGAATTGTTCGATTGTCAACTTGAGAAGTATCTTTGGAGAGAAGAAAAGTGTCTCCATTAGAGAATATTCAGAATGGAGCATTACAAAGAAGGTGCTGAACTGTTTAAAGCAGCGACAGATGGAGTCAAGAAACTAATTGAAATGCAACAGAAAGGCCAAGAGATCACGGAGTCGACGGTGAAGGAAATTACCGATTTTATAGGAGGTTTCGAAACAGAATTGATCTAAAAATGGTCTTCTTTAGTTTTGATAATAGTTTCAGAACACGAAACCAATTATTCATTTCCACAACAACAAACAGCTGGTGCTTCTATCGTCGTTTCTGCGAGAATCTTACTTCCGAAAGCATCGCCATCAGAAAAATTGGCTATGATTCCGTTATTTCGACTGGGTCTTGATATGATTTCAAGCTTCGATAAAGTAATAAAAAATAAGGATCCGGAAAAAACTCAATCAGTCAGCTTTCAGCTCCCATCGTTTTTATGGTCGAATGCTCAACCATTATTCCATTTATATTTGGAGAATATTCCGGAAGATACTCCTGGAGCAGAGAAATTCCTCGAGCTCTTATTACGGATTATTCAAATTTTGAAGCTCTCTCCGAAAGTTAATGAAGGTTAGATTCATTTCGAAATTGCTTCAACTTAATTCTCAATTTAGATTTCTACGCCTATCGTTCGGCTCTTTCTATTGCTCGTATTATCAATGTGACAATGCTAATCATCTCAAACCGAGAAAAAGATTGGGAAGTTCGTGTTCCGGCACTTGATTTATTATATAAACTGATCGATCAATGTCCTCCGGAAAATGCTCCAACAATTTGTCTTTTTGTTTCCGGTCTTCTCAGTAAACTTGCCAAGTTCATGCAAAATGGAAACATTCGTCCAGCTTTTCTCGAAAGAGCAGTGACGGTAAGAAACTGGAAATTTTCTTTTTTAGAATTATCATCAATATTTTCAGCTTTTCACTGACACAGTTGTCTTAGTTTTCGCAGATGATGCAGTCAAATTCGACATCAAAAAAGTCGATTTGCATCGTGTGAATCCAGAATTGCATTTCATTTTCTTCAATCAAACAGAGAAATGGAGAACCGAAGGAGCTGATGCAATTGTTGAATTCATACATGAAATCGTAATTCGTTATGTGAATCATCGAATATCTCATGTGAAACAAAACGTGTATCGAATGCTGTTATTGATTCAAGGAGCATGTCCACAATTGTTCGGAGAAAGACTCTATGATCATCTGCTCTTTCTTTATAAGATTTCAAAGTTCAATGAAATAGATACGTGAGTTTGAATTCCAATTGAATAATATCAAAATATTGCTTTTTTAGATTCCAAATTCTCGGAGAAAGATGTCTGGAACTAGTCGAGAACAAGCACAAAACTCGAGAATATTTCTATGAACAACTCGATATACATATCCGATCTCTTCCATCAAAAACTCGAAAATTGGAAGGAACTGAGGAAGTCAGAATGATTTGTGCTCTTCTAGTTGGAATCGGAGAAGGAGTTCGTCTTATGTGTACAACTGGATCAGAAACTATCGAATTATTACTGAGAAGCCTCGCTGATAGTATTATAATTGATCGGAAGAAAATCATGATCACGAGAAATGGAACACCCGAAACAACCGAGCATGCACTTAGAAAAATGAAGTTGCAACATGATTTGAATCATAAAACAATTAAAGATCTTTGCGAAATTTTGGCAAATCTCGGAGGAATTGAGATAATTGATATGGTTCATAATCTAATGAGAATGGAAACAATCGGGAAACGATCCTCTTATCATCTCCTTCTTGGATATCTTCTCTCGTCATTGGATGTCGAGAAAACGCCTTCTGATGATCCGATTATTCTGATGATGGCTGAGTATTTGGTTCGGGAAACCAATAAATTATGTGTTATAAACGTTATGGATGAGTTGAAAACAGTGATGGAGCGATATGAAATTGATTTTGAGACATGTGTGGAGAGTCTTAGTCTGACAAATGTTGCTCTTTGTATGAAGTTTATTGGAAAGACGGCCAATCGATCAAATGTAAGGATCGATGATTTCTGAACAATTTGAATAGCTTACTTTCAGATCTCGGTCAATTGTCTTTGCACAATCCTCATGCAAACTACTTCAAATTCATGGATTATCTCAGAATCCGCTGAATTCGCTTTGCTTTGCCTTGCCGAGGTATCAATTGATTTCAGACTTTTAGAAAATTCTAGAATTTCAGCAAGACAAAACTGCAAAAGACGTGGATGAACTCATTGAAATCTACAGTAGTCATATTCTGAATCGAGTCTCAATGGCATGTTCCTCTACATCTGATTATCAAATTGCTCCAATCCTTCTAAGAGGATTCCTGAATCATGCAAACGTATCAAGTCAGTTCGATGTCATTCAAGTCATTGTTGAGAAGATGTTGTACGCATTGGATCGAAATCATCAAAGATATAGTTATGCAATACTTCAAGCAATCTCTGTGTTTATGGTGAATTTGAATAGAGAATATCCGAATCAAGAGCCACTTCCACCACCAGAAGATTCAGAAGATGAGAAACCACGTGCAACACCACAACATTTGATCATTGAGAAAATCCTTCTTCGAACAAAACACATGTTACTTTCTGAATGGCTTGCAGTTATTGTCATGACTCTCAAAATGACATCATGCGGATTAGAATTCTTAAAGTGTTATGATGATTTACTGCTTCCAATGATTCATCAGAGTTGGTTTGGATTAATGAATTTGGCGAAGGAGTTTGATTCGGTTACACTTCCAAAATCACTCGATGTCATTCGTGATATGGCCTACTTATCGAGATCTTTTGTGCATAATAAGGTTTTGAAAGAGTTATGGGGATTGGTTGGAAACTATTTCCTCACACAAGTCACTAGAACGTGAGTTTCAGAGAAAACGATTCAAAATTTCAAAAAGTTATTTCCAGAGACATGTTCCCAAACACTGCTGGGTATCTAAACACTCTTAAAATAATCTCAATCATTCCTGAAATTGTCGCGTTTTCTGAATTAACAGAAGAAGAAGCAAACGATACGTACATCAGAGTATTAACATTGGCAATTGAAGCCGACGGGCAATTTTCTCAATTTGCATTGGCTCAACATGATCAACTCATGAGATACTTTAAAAATGGAGATCTCATTTTGAGAAGAGTTCCTGGTGCTAATTAATAACATTTGTTTGTATAGTTTACCGGTTTTTTTTGGTTTTTGTATTATGTGATTGCCTCAAATTGTAATAAATTTTTAATGCACTTTTTCCTAATTATTCGTTTTTCTTGTATGGCATTTTCCGCTCTTTACATGTTTTTCTTCCATTTTTGTTTTTCTATTCAAAAATTCAAAAGATTCAGATGCCAATTCTCCCATATCGATTCGAAGGAGAAGTCGTTCGTGGATTCGGAAGAGGCGGAAAAGAATTGGGATGTCCAACAGCTAATATGGATGATAATGTAGTGAATTCACTTCCAGATGAATTATCATTTGGAGTCTATTATGGAATCGCTCAATTCGATGGAAAAGAATATAAAATGGCGATGAGTATCGGACAAAATCCACAATATCAAAATGAGAAAAAGACGTTGGAAATTCATTTAATTGACTATTCTGGAGGCGATTTTTATGGGAAGAGGATGAGTGCAGTGATTAATGGATTTATAAGGGAAATGAAAAGTTTCTCGTCTTTAGGTAAGAATTTTCGAGGATTCTTTTAGATTTTTCTTTGCAAAAGTGCATTCAGTGGAGCGAGAATTCCTTGGTGTTTGACATTTGATGTTTCAATTTTGATTTTTGAAGAAAAATCTATTTTTAAAAACATAAAATTATTCAGCTGCTTCTTTTCTTTCAGATGAACTAAAATCAGCCATCGCCAAGGATATTGAAGTGGCAAAACATGGAACAACGGGTCAAGGAAAATTGTGATTTCTTTTCACTCTATTTTTAGTTTTTTGCATAATTCACTTTTATCCTCAGGCTGTGCAAATTCATTCTTTCTGTGTTAATTTTTTCCTCATTCCATGAATATAAATAATTAGTTTTATTAAAGAAAAGAAGAGAAACAGATAGAACAATTAGAAAGAGAGATCATGATTTTGACAAATGGGTTTTTGACAGAAATTGGATTCAAAAAGAACAGGAAAAAACTGGAGTGAGAAAAAGAAAGAAAGACAAAAGGAAACAGCAGATATTTTTGAGACAAATGGAGAGGAACAGAGAGAGAGAGAGAGAGAGAGAGAGAGAGAGAAAATTGGAGAATTTTTGGAGAGAGAATTTTGGAATGAATTACCCGATTTGAATGGATTGCAGAGACAATTTTGAATGGAACAAGGAAACTAAAATATTCTTTGAATGAGAGAGAGAGAGCACTAAAATGGGGAGACAGAAAGAGAGAGAGAGAGAGAAAGAGATTAACAGAGTCCCATTGATTTGAGATTCTTTGCAATAATCATATCAAGACAAGCGTCCAACACGAATTGAACGTTATTTGTATCAGTGGCACATGTGTGATGGCAGTAGATTTCACGTTGAGATGATCTGGAAAGAAATAGTGTTCAGGTTACTGTAAACTGAGTTTGTAGCTCGCTCTATATTTAAATCGTCATATCTCAGTAGTCGCTCACGATTTTATAAACATGTCAACTAATTAAATTTTGCTCGTGGTAAATGAAACATTTCATCAGTTGACAACTTCTGTATTTTTTTACGTATAACTGAGATATCAGAAGATGAATGAAGACTCAGATAAAGTTAGAGTGTCTGACTGTCTGCTTCTCTATCTCAATTCCCAATGAAGATTGAAGAAAGTTGTCAAATAAAAAGTTATAGTTCACAAATAAATCTTATCATTAGTTGAAAATTTCTCTCTATCTTCATCGCAAACTATGATTTGGCAATTCTAAGAAAGCTTTCCTCTTCTTTTCAAAACTACAGTAACCCCTCACCGATTCAATTGCTCAAACTTCCATTGAATGTAATTAATGCATTCCGTCTGATTCTGTTGTCCTTTATACTCAGGGAAACACACTGTCAATGGAGATCGAACGATCTTTTCGGCAAATAAATCCTGAAACATTAGAGTTATTTTAGTCCGAATCTCACTTCCCTTACTTTCTTATTCAAGAACAAAATGAAATGAATATCGGCGAACCATGGACTATTGCAAATCGAATCGAATAGTTTCAATGACTCTTGCATTCGATTCTGAAATTTTTAATTTCAGTTTTTGAAACCACTCATTTGGAGAACTCACTGTGCAATTATCTTCTCTCAGAGTCTGATCATATTCAGAAAGAGATGAAATGAAAATAATTGCATTCACATTATCAAAACAATGAATCCATTTCTTTCTTTCAGATCTTTGTCCTCCAACATCAATTACTCGAAATGTCAATCCTTTCAATTCAAATAACACTTCTGTGATTCCAGTTGTCTTGATTCGAGTTCTCAACAAATCTTGTTCACTTGGCACATAATTCGGAGAGGAGAGACGAGGAAGATTATCGAGGAAACTGTAATTGATATCATTATGAGAGTATTATTCTAGTTTCCCTCACTATTTCGCAGAATCATCGATTTGATATTCATTACTCCTTCGATAGCATTCTCTGACTCCTGGATCATGCCATAACCTTTGCATTGCCTGTGCCAATTCTTCCGTTAATTCTTCTTTATTGGCATGAACAGTGGCAAATACTAGTTGAGAATCTCTCTGAAATCATTTCATTTTCTCTCCAAAAACTAGGATTCAGAAAAAGAACTAACCACTCTCTCCGATTCACCGTATTCAATTTGTAAATGAAACATTGCTCGGAGAATCGATAGCATGCTATGAATACAATTCGAATAGACGACAGGTCGAATCATTTCGAGATCTTGTTGTGAGAAACCGTCTTTATGCAATATCCTCATTTGTTTTAATATTGTACTTTTTCCACTTTCTCCGGCTCCTGAAATATTGTTTTCCTTAAAATTAATTCTGCTATTTTAAGCCATGCCCCTTCTCTGAAAATCCCGGAAAAGACCCGCAAAACATTTCCCATGTTTCTAATTTCTTCATTCTCTACTACAACAACTCTCCCACAAGAATGTATCATTTTACAAATTTCTTTTTTTTTCTGCTCCTTCCACACATGTCTTCGTAACTAATTGGACGTACGACAGGGTGTCTTTTTCAAAGGGACCTAATAAAAGTTTTTGGGAGGAGACTCGTAAAACACACTTTTTTGTCGTGACGTCAAAGAAGAAAGGATTACTGTATCTTTTTTTAGGGGGAAAGTATAATCCGTTTTCATTCAGTCAGGAAGAAAACTTTTTTGCAAAAATGATAAATAATAAATGTCTTCTTCCGGAAAAAGATTACTTGGAATCAATTGAATGAATAGAATTACGTAATGAATTCTATTTTTATTCTGAGAAATCATTAATCCAAACTAGACTTTAGGCGCTCTTCCTCTAGAACTTCTCATAGAACTGCCTCCGTCTTTGACCTAGAATATATCTGTTCACATAAAGAATTTTAAAAAGTTGTCAACTAATGAAATTATTCTTATAATGAGAGCAACATTTCATTAGTTAACACTTTCTCAAATAATACAATGGGAACCGAGATAAGAGTCATCTAAATCATGGAAAGGTTTGTTTATCCTCAAGTTCAAAAGTTCCAGTTTCAAAAGAAATTCTCTTTTTTTGTTTTTTCTCGAATCTTCTTGGATCATATTTCAAAACGTTGTGTTTCTTCTTACCTAATAGTAGTAGTTTAATGATCCTTAGACTCATCGATTGATCTTTTTTGATTTGCTCATCGATTCGACGATTCAGGCGTTTGCCTTCTTTCTGATCTTTACTCGTGCAGTGACCCATTTGTGCTGAAATTTAAGACTTTATAGAAAAAGATAGTGTGAGAGAGAGAGAGAGAGAGAGAGAGAGAGAGAGAGAGAGAGAGAGAGAAATATCATACAGGTCCAATAAGAAGAAAATATCTGAGATAAAGACCTAAAGATCATAAATCTGAGGATCTGGGTCAACAAATGAACAGTTCTCCGTATCAAACTCTCTTAAGCGTAGTCTGGTTACAAAAACTACAATCTCTTACAAGTTTCAAATTACAAAAAATCAGAAAGATACTAAAAAAATCCTTCAAAATTGAAATCAAGACTCCCCATTCAACCAGAAACAGGTCAGAAGGTTCAAAGTGTTGTACCTACAATAATAGATATGTCAAGAGAGAGAGAGAGAGAGAAAGAGAGAGAGAGAGAGTGAAACACTCAAAAGTGGAAAGAGTCTCGGAGAGGAGTACAATAAACATGGAACGACGGGAAAAGTACAAAGAAAACAGAATCGGGGGATCAGAAATCTCGGTTGACTCTAAATTCCGATACAAAATGACCGATGTAAATGGATGAGAGAGAGAGAGAGAGAGAGAGAGAGAGAGAGAGAGAGAGAGAGAGAGAGAGAGAGAAGCTCATGTCGCTCCTTGACGGGCTCAGCTCTCGGCTGAAAATGCGCGAAAAGGGAAGGGAGAGAGAGAAAAATAGAAGTTGAGAAATAGAAAAGAGACATGTTAGATTGGGAGAGAGAGAGAGAGAGACCGGGGCTTGTGCTCTTTTCTCTCTCTCTCTCTCTCTCTCTCTCTCTCTTCCGATAGTGTGAGAGTAATGTCGTGGATATCTCACCCCCTTGTGTCCATGCCTCTACACACTCTCTTCCTCCTCCCCGCCCCCTCACCTTTCAGGCGAGATCCCATCGGATTAGGACGCGCCCCCTCTCCTATACCGCGCAGTGTCCTCTCTCTCTCTCTTCCATTTTCGTCTGCGTCAAACAACGTCTTCTGAATATTCTGAATGCAACATGCTCATCTCGTTGTCGTCCACCCCACCGCCCGGTTAAAAGAGAGAGAGAGAGAGAGAGAGAGAGAGAGAGAGAGAGAGAAGAAGAGAAAAAGGGAGAGAATGAGACATCCAGGCTCAACTTTCCCTTTGACCACTTCTTTTTTCATCTTCTCCTTCGTCTTGTTCTAATCAATAGAAGATGCTCTCTTGCTCCCTCTCTCTCTCTCTCTCCCTATTTTTGCAAAAAGAAGGAAGTTTTGAGCATTTTCATAATTTATAGTTTGATTTTTGTGGAAAAAGAATAAATCTTTGGAGGAGAAAACATTGAAAAGTGAGGGTGGGGAGATTCAAATAAAAAAGTGTCTTCTCTCTCTCTTTCTCTCCCTCAAGGGATTAATCAGACACATCTTCTTTTTCTTCTCTCTCTTTAACATCCACACATTGATTGAGAAGGGAAGAAGAATTCCCGAGATTGGGTTTAGATTTTATGTGAACAAGGAAATGGGAAAAATGGGAGGTCTGAAAGCCTAGGTTCTGAAGGAAAACTAGAAAACCCCTGGTCAAACGATTTCAAATGGTATATATTGAAGGATCAACAATTTAAGAGAATTAAGCTTTCTCTCTTTCTCTCTCTCTCTCTCTCTCTCTTGATGGATCCATTAAAAAGAGGAAGTGATGTGAACAAAGGGCAAATGAGATGAATTTGAATGAAGGAGGAGTGAGGGAGGCAGGGAAAAAAACGGATGAAATTGGAAGAGATGGGTTTCACGATGAAACATCACATCTGAAAGTCGATCTTTTCAACCAAGAAGACTCATCATCTTTTCAAAAAAGACGGAAATTATTAAAATTCGTGGTTTGTGGCTTCTTGGATCGGAATCTGCTTGTTTTCAGAATTCTAGATTACAAGGGAATATCAGAAATAGAATGCAGGTGTAAACCTTGGGATTTATATTTTTCTTGTTTTTCAGCAATAATTACTCAACTAAAATTAATTTAGAATAATATGATGTCAATGATTTAAGGTTATCCAGACTGGAGTTTTATGTAGGAAAGAGCGGTGCCGACTGACAGGAAATTAGTGCATCTCTATTAGAGGTATTGTTACGACAGTGTCGGTCCAACCGGACTCGTCATACTATCGGTATCTTCTACGTTGAGCCTTGATGAAGCAAAAATGGAACAGCCTAGTAGCGGCACCGTGCCTCAACTCATTACACTTAAAATTACATGGAACTGGAACTCTAATGCAAGATACCCTGGATAAAGTATTCGTGAATTGAAATAGGTCTTACAGAAGAGTAATCAATTTAAAAAGTACTGGATGTAAGATTCAAGATACTGAAAATAGGTTTTCTTCGTTTGAAAACATTGAAAAACGACACCTATCAAAACAATGACCTAGGGAGTCTAAGCTCTAACCGATCGAGCTTCAACACCAATCAAAAAACGACCGAGTCGAGAACCCATTTTTCTCTCTCCTCAATGAATTTTGAATTGGACATAAAACGGAGAATCTCGTGGTGTGTGTGTCTCTAATCAATGTTCCACGTATCTTTTGAGAACACCTGTTAGGTGGAACCATTCGGCTTCTTTTCATCTTTTGTGTGAAATCAAAAGAAAAGAATGCACTGTGAAAGAGTGGAACCGGACGAAGAGAAAACTGAAGACATGATAGGGAGGATTTTAGATCTTTGAGTTGAATAGGACTAAATTAGAAACGAGGAGAGAAGAAGAGAGAGGAAAAAGAAGAGATGATGATGATGGGGAGGCAACTAAAAATAGAGGTTACAGGAGGAAAGGATAAGACTATGGTCCCTAGACGGAATAGATAAACATCATTTGAATTTCAGGTTGACAAGAGTACAAGTTTCTCTGAAGTGTGTAGAAACGAAATCGTGGGCTGGGAGGCAAAGAGTAACCGATGTGTTAAGAGACAAATTGTGACAACTGGACCAATCCATTTGAATCTAGAAAAGTCCTTTTATATAAGGTCACAATTAAAACAGGCTCCCGAGAATTTCAAAACCAAGGACTCACACATATTATTTTGTGTCACTCGACAGAAATCGTATTCTATATATATATATATATATATATATATATATATATATATATATATATACATGAATATATAGTTTTCAGCTGCTTTACTTCGGGAAAAAAGATATACAGATTTCAAAAAAAATGCTCCGGAAAAAGAGAAACGTCGAGTTTGATAGGATAAAAAGTTCGAATGGAGAAAACGAGCAAAGCGAAGAGCGTAAACAAAATTTTCTCCGAAATAAAGTCAGCTCTCGTCCTCCTACCCAACCCAAAAATGCAAGTTTTTTGTGCCTGCACAGACGGCCTATTTTTCTCACACTGAAATATCGAGAAGGGACCAGAAAGAGTGAGTGAGAGAGGATATATAAAATTGAAAAGAAGGCTGAATGAGACACAAATAATATAAGGGGGGTTGGTTGGTTGGAAAATGAAAAGGCAGATGAAGAAGAAAATGAAGAAGAAGAAAAGGGTAGAAGAAGAGTCATATATTGAGAAAAAGAAGAAAAAGAAGGAGAATGTTTGATGTGCTTATTAAAACGAAAGACGACGAGAATGTTGTTGTTCGTTGGAAAGGCGTTGAAGGAGAAGAAGGAATGAAAAAGGGAAGAGAGGAGCTAAATAGTGATGATGCATCAAATGTGAAGAAGAAGAAGAAGAAATAGGGAGGAGCACTAGAATTGGCTCAATTTGAAGAGCACCGATCGAAAAGAGAAGTGGTGGGAGGAGAGAAATGCAGGGAAAGGAGTACGGGTGTGCTATGGTGTGGCATCCAAAGAGGATACCTAATTGGCTTTTTTTCCGAAATTGAGTGAGAGAGAATTGATCATGAAGAAGAAGGTTTTAGTCTTGTTTTTGGTTGGAATCGGGGGGATTTTAGATGGGTTTCAAAGTCCACTTGATTCTTTTAGTCTGAAAAATTCGACGGCCGTCCGGACATATTCTACGCCTTAATAGTCTTAAAGAATCAATCTTGGAAAATTGGTTCATCAGAAATTCGGAAATTATTCAGAATGATATCATCGTAAATTAACAATTTCAGAATTCGTCAATTCTCAAATGAATTCTCCAACATAATCAGCTCAATTCCAGGAAAAACCCACGCATCTGAATCATCTTCAGAATAATATTCTTTTTGAATACATGGAAAAAGAAGAGAAAGCGCTTCTTAAAATGTGTCCACTTATCTGAAATGTTTTTGATTCTTTTGAAGAGGGAAAGAACACTTCAAAGTTCAAGTTTTTTTTTTTTGGAAATTTCGCTTTTAGGAAGTCTAGAAAAATCGAAGGAAATGTGTTTCAATTTTGATTTTTAAATGCCCTAATTGACGTTGTTCAGCACAAAATTAATAGATATTGAAATCGAAAATTCAATTTCAAACCCAGAATTACGGATTGATTACTTCAACAAAACAATGATCAGGCCCAATTTTGTTCTTCGAAGCAACCCGAAAAGACAAATGAAGCTGAAATTGATCTTGTAACAACCAGAGACCAAAAAACTCGGATTTCTCTTCAAGAGTTAACATAGGAGTATCCCTCCCTCTCTCTCTCTCTCTCTCTCTCTCTCTCTCTCTCTCCGTAAATCGAATAAGCAGATCTAGCGGATCAAAAAGGTGGAGTCCTCGGGTAATTGGGATAGAAAGAGAGAGAGAGAGAGAGAGAGAGAGAGAGAGAGAGAGAGAGAGAGAGAGAGAGAGAGAGAGAGAGAAGCCTTCTTCGTGTCCCTTCCAATTTGTCTTCTCTCCTTTTTTGATCAAAAGAAATCCTTCTCTTTGAAATTGGCACGTCGTCCTTGAATTCAGAAGTGGGGAAAAGATACTCTTCTAATTGTTGGGTTTCATAACGAAGAAATATTCCGAATACGGGGATTTTGGAAGAGGACCATTAGTCTAGACATGACAGATAAACGAGCATTTTGACATTGATTCAATCGGACAAATGATCGTGTATTCCAGAGAGGGAAGGGCAAGAAGACTTCAGAAATGAAAAAGAAAGTGGATAAACGTCATTAGGTTTGCAAGGTTTAAGCAGGTGATTATCAGCGTCTAGACGACTTTTCTATTAGTTCTGCATTGTTAGGCACACTGATTTTTGAGCTCCTTGTGAAAGGGACCAACTGAGCAAGACTATACTTGTCACGAGACAAAATCAACTGGACCGGAATCTCGTTAGTTAACTTTTTAGAACAGAGCGCGGCTTAGCAAAAACAGATAGTTTCAGTTGATTGAAATCTACAACTTAAATAATTATAGAATGTTTGAAAAAAATAATGTTGATATTTTTGATAAATCGAAACTGGATAGCTTTCTTTCAGAAAAAAAACTGGAGGAAAAGTCGGAACTGATACCAAAATAAGTTCAGTTCATCAATTGAGCGAATCCGAAAACGAATTAATAATTAAACTTAAGATCTCATCATCAAAATGAACACGATGTAAAACAAAACGAGAATATTTACTTTCAAAGTTGAAATTCTCATGTAAACCGAGATCTACCTTCTCCACAAACGTCCAAACTCATACAAAACGTGAGTTTACTCGACCGAATTCAAATCTTCTTTTCGGCCCGCTTCACCTTTCTAAAAACGACGACAAAAGTGTGTTTCAAACAAAAAAAACTTTTTCTTTTTTTTTTCGGACTAGTACGACTTTCTCTGTGCAGATCTTTCAGAATATTCCAGAACTTATAGAAAGCTGCTTTTCGTTCTTGTGAGCTCTCGTGAGAGGGCCACTTATACTAATCCCTATTGCGTGTGTTTTCTCAACCTCTTCTCACTTTATGAATGTTTCGTTTTTCAACAAGAAAACTCATTTTGTGTCAGTTAGGTAGCTCTCATAATGAGAGATGACCTCTTCAGAATCTTAGCTTGATCTGCGGATTGCACAATGTCCAAATGAGCCTGATCATTTCGAAAACTCGTTTTAGTCGTCTCTCCTGAATATTCTACTAAACTCAGTTTTGTTACTCACTCCTTATTCCTCCACAAGCCATAATTATCTTTCTTTTCAGAGAATCCAAGTAAATAACTCTCCCCTCTTCACTTCGGATTCATCCTTATTTCCTTCCTCTCCTCCCTCTTTTTTAGTTTTTTATTTCAGCCGGATATCCGATTCTGCGTCTCTGACACCTTTCATCTCTGTCTCCTTGGTTACATATATTTCATTTTTTGGCACATCAACTGCATTGATTTCTCACGTCTCTTCATTCTTTCACGGCGACTCTCCTTCTCTTTGCATCTGCTTCATTTCTGGTTAACTTCAAAATGCCAAAACAACAATTTGAAATCATCGACTACGCGGCTCCATTGTTCGTTGGAGCAGCATTCGCGTTGATTGTCTTCCTGTTGACATTTGTCATCAATTTCGCTTTTATTGGGAGAACTGATGAGGTCACTGCTTTTGAGAAGGTAACGAAAAGATCAAAATATCAAATTACTAAAAAGAACTAATCCCTAAGTCATCCCCCTAAGGCCCTTTTCATTACAGCTCGGAGCCAGATACAACCTTCGCGTTGGCCCCCATCGTGTCTCTCTTGTGAAGTCTGCAATGGAAAAACACGTTGATGAGGACGGACATGAATATTGATCTCTTCTCTTTAAATCCCTTTTCTCTTTCTCTTTTGTTGTCTCGAAATATTAGAACTTTATCAATAAACAATTCAGTTTAAGGCCCACATTGAGAATTCAGACCAGAACAAATGGCATTATTGATTTTTGGAATCAATGAAGACAAGTTGTCATAGCTGGTTGAGAAGAAAGCGAATCCAGAAGCGTAGGCCAATTTTGATAGGCGTGTCTGATCAAGTCCGGATCCCATTCCGACAACAATCACTTTCGCGTCTTGCTCTGTACGAATCTTGTGAGCGAATTCAAAAGATTCGTTGAAGTCTTGATCGTCACTGAAATAAAAGAGGGAAATTCAAAACAATTCTTTTTGTAAAACATACTTAGCATTGGCGGCGACAAAGACAATAACAACTTTCTCAATTCCATATCTTTCGTCGAATTCCTTAGAGTCACCTAAACCATCATAAGCATAGCGGAACAGACATTCCAAATCTGTGTTATTGTCTTGGGTTACGTCTGGAATATAATCCAACATGTGAAGAACTTCCTGAGTCACATTCGCATTGGTTGGAACATCGTCTGCTGCCCAAACTATTGCGTAGTCAATGTCCGACTGAAATCATTATTTATATGAAAGCAAAACTTTATTTCTGTTTTTACCTGAAGATTAAGCATAACTCTGACTTTATCCAATCCAACATTCCAAGTTGGTGTCAATTGATTGGCGATGAATTTGATTTCTTTTTCGAAATTTGCTTGAGAACCGACGTTAGCCAATCCATTGACAATCAGGAAAATATCTCGGTTGCATGGAGAAACGGCTGGAAAATTCTTGATTAATTTTATATTATCAATTGATGACTCACTATTAACGGATTGATATTGCATCGAGAAACCAGACTTTTGAATTGTTGGATTTGATTCGAAAGTGACGACTGCGTTTCTGGTTGTCGTGTAGTAAGTTCCAGCTGATGTCACATTGGATCCGGGACCTCCGATTCTGAAATTCATCATTTTTATTCTGTTGGATACTCAGTTTCTTACTGAACAAGTTTTTTCGAAACAACAGTTGGACCGTCGTAGATTGTGATGAAGTCACAACAACTTTCCAAATCGAAATGAGAGAAAGAGATTCTGAAGGAAAGAAATGAGAAACATATATTTTACGAGAACCAACTTCAAAACCTTCCCTGGCTCAGCTGAAATATAATAGTAGCATTTGTCATTTGGTGGATAATTATATGGATAAAATGGAGAGTTGATGGTTCCATTATAATAGAAGTCATTGTTACTTGGACATCCAATGTAGTCGTCGTTTGATGGAATCACTTTGGCATGGTTCTGATATCAATATGATAATTCCTCTTAAAAAATGAGTCACTTACATGAATCAATTGCTTACTTTTATAAGCATTTAGTCCTAGAAAAGTTAATCCAATAATTGAAAAAAGAAGCAATTGATTCGCCATTTCGAATCACACAAATGCAGAATTTTTATCACAAAACGTCTCGTTTTCATACTTTTTTCCTCTTTTTCCGGGTGATAACATCATTAAAAATTGATATCATTGATAACGATTATGGACGAGGCCAATGGACTTTGATGATGTTAACTGCTTTGATGAGCTTTATACAAATTAACTTGAATTGTCGGGTTGGGGGACAAATCAATTGTCATGATTCATCTAATAGAAAGTTTTCGTCTCCAGTCACATTTTAATTTCAAGTTTTTTGTGTTTATTTTTTAAAATTATCGTTTTTTTTTCCATAGCTCCAATACAACTCTCTTTGAACTCATTTCTCATTCAAAGTGATTGTTGACCGAATCGAATATTGAATGCACTGAAAGAAGAAAGAAAAACCACGTGGAGTGTAGGATGAAAATTTGCATTTTTCGGAGGTTTTGATTTTTTGAACTGGAAAGATAATATCATCAATGAAACATGACTTCAAGGCTCAAAAAGTACGTAAGAAGGATAATAATGATAACAGAATCTCGTGAGAAAACACTCTTTGTATGAAAACTGTAATTTCATAACCATACTTCTCATACACTTCTAAATCCCGTGATTAGTCAACTTCCTTTAAATGGAGTTCTTCAAGCACCCATTTCAACCTCTTTCACGTTCTACCTGTCACTCAAAAAACAATAACACATGAATATGAACAATAGAGACAACTTGCTCTCAAGCTTGCCCATTTTAACGTTTTGAACTGATAAGGAAGCGAAAGAAACCACTTGTTTTGATAACAGACAAAGAAAAGTAAAAGTAAAATTAATTATTCTTCATATTTTTCGTGTCGTTAGTTTTAGAAATTTCAGAGAATGTCAGAGAACGGACAATAAGACGAGGTATCAAATAACTTCCAACTGATGAAGTACAAAAAAACTTCTGCTTAACCCAATCACTTTGAGCCGCGATATGAATTTTTATGACTAAAATTCGAAAGTGGAAAGTAAAAAAATTTCAAAACGAATACTGGGGAACAAAAAAGGAAAAAACAGGATTACAGATTGGAATGATTTTCTGTTAGTGTTCCACTTTATTCCATCAAAACTTCAAACATTTCCAAATTTATTATGTAACTAATCCCTAATCTGGTTTTCATTTTAACGAAACAGGAAGATAAAAAACATTCGAACGTGATCTTTAAATAAATCCAACAATGCGACTTTCTATATCTGTTTGCCATCGTACTTTAACAAGACGTTTTCTGTTAGAATTTTAGAACGGTAACTATAATAGAATCAATTTGTTGAAAATTCACATTTAAAGTAGAAGACCAGTTTCATGACAAAAAGTTCTCTCTTCACAAACACTGTTTTTTTTCCTAGAAATCGAAAATCTATTTCAATTGATTTCTCTATCATGAGAAATACCCTTGAATTTAGTTTAAACTTCCCTGATTTATCTATAGATTCTCTTGATAATTAAAAGTAGAAGAAGTTAATCGAACTGGTATCTTATCTTTGTGAAGAAAATAGCGACTGAACATAAATAACATTCTCGAATTTTTTGAAAAAGAAAGTTTCGGTTCTCGTAATTTAGTTTTTAATAAATGACATTTTGGCTGTGTGAATGAAATGTGTACTCCTATCACATTATAGTTGCTTAAAAAACATAGAAGAAGCTTTATCGAATCTCTTTCAGAATAGACTATATTAAAAGAATGTCAAAGAAAGGTAAAGACGGTATGATACCATTGAATCTAATTAATCTACCCAATTTCTAAACTTTTTTTCAAACTAGCTAGGGGGAACATTTCAATATTTAATTCCAGGATTTTGATCCATCATATGATAAAATATATGTAAATCTTTCTCTCTTTCTCTTCCCAAATCGTTTTTTTTTTCAAAAACCAAAAATCTCTTTTCAACTGTGCTCGGCTGTCGGCCGCAACTTTTGGGCGAAGGTTTGGCGACTTCTGGGCGAAGGTTGGGCGGCTTTGTCAAGAAACCGATCGGAAGCCGCCCAACCTTCGCCCAGAAGTTGGTCAACCTTCGCCCAAAAGCCGCCAATCTTCGCTCAACTACCGCGTAGCCCCCTTCCCTCTCCCCGCTTCCTATTCAAAATTCCCCTATAAAAGTAAACGCGTATTTACTTAATGACATTTATTAGGGGAATAAGTTAGTTTTTAACAATAAAAGAGGGGATTGAGGGAAAATATAACAATTAAATGCAATAAAAATAATTATATCTTTCGTCCTTCAATTTTGTGCTTGATGTTTCCATATGAAGCGAACTGAAAAAAATACTGTTCAAAATGTCGATCAAATTTTTAGTTATAATTTTACCTTCTGAAGAATTAGCCGTTTCATCCTTTTCCAATATAATTGCCTTTCGATTAACGAGTTTCCAAATCGAAATCTGGAAAATCATTCTTATATAAAAAATAATTTATAAAATATAAAATTTACCTTAAAATTAGAATTTTCTTCTCTCTTTTTTCTCATTCCGATAGAATTGTTAATGGAGAAGATGAATACAGTGATCTTAACCTGGAACACATTTTATTTCGTTGAAAGTTTTTTGAAAAATTACCTTTCGAAGTGAAGAGTTGTTTTTCCGTGAGGCCTATTCGAACTGCTTCATTCGTTTTCTGAAAGAATAAATTCGGAAAAAAAAATGTTTAACTGAAAAACTAGAATAAAACAACAAATACTTGGTGAAAATAAATTAATTGAAAAAATGAGAGAACGCACGCGTCGCACGACACGCGCCGCTCTTAAGATTCGCTCTAAGTTCGCCAAAGTTCGCCAGTTCGTTTAATAGTAGCTGATGCCTTCTCCAGACTTGGAGATACAAGAGAAGCCTGATAATGGTATTCGGTCATTTTTTTTT